>CM057830.1:92204828-92804828 GCA_030068075.1 Paguma larvata
GAAGGAAGGACGGAAATAACGATGGAGGGAAGGAACGAGGGAAGGAGGGAAGGAAGGAAGGACAGGAGAGAAGGAAGGAAGGAAGGAAAGAAGGAAGGAGGGAAGGAAGGAGGGAAGGAGGGAAGGAAAGAGGGAAGGAAGGAGGGAAGGAAGGAAGGAAGGCGGGAAGGAAGGAAGGGAGGAGGGAAGGAGGGAAGGAGGGAAGGAGGGAAGGAGGGAAGGAGTGAAGGAGGGAAGGAAGGAGGGCAGGAAGGAAGGAGGGAGGGAAGGAAGGATGGAAGGAAGGAGGGAAGGAAGGAAGGAGGGAAGGAAGGAAGGAGGGAGGGAAGAAGGGAAGGAGGGAAGGAAGGAGGGAAGGAAGGAGGGAAGGAAGGAGGGAAGGAGGGAAGGAAGGAAGGAAGGAAGGAAGGAAGGAAGGAAGGAGGGAAGGAGGGAAGGAAGGAAGGAAGGACGGAAGGAGGGAGGGAAGGAAGGAAGGATGGAAGGAAGGAGGGAAGGAAGGAAGGAAGGAGGGAAGGAAGGAAGGAAAGAGGGAAGGAAGGAGGGAATGAAGGAAGGAAGGAAGGAAGGAAGGTAGGAGGGAAGGAAGGAGGGAAGGAAGAAAGGAAGGAGGGAAGGAGGGAAAGAAGGAAGGACAGAAGTAGAGAAGGAAGGAAGGAAGGAAGGAGGGGAGGAAGGAGGGAAGGAAGGAAAGAACGAAGGACGGAGGGAAGGAAGGAAGGAAAGAAGGAAGGAAGGACAGAAGGAGAGAAGGAAGGAAGGAAGGAGGGAAGGAAGGGTGGAAGGAGGGAAGGATGGAAGGAGCGAAGGAAGGAAGGAAGGAAATAACGATGGAGGGAAGGAACGAGGGAAGTAGGGAAGGAAGGACAGGAGAGAAGGAAGGAAGGAAGGAAAGAAGGAAGGAGGGAAGGAAGGAGGGAAGGAGGGAAGGAAAGAGGGAAGGAAGGAGGGAAGGAAGGAAGGATGGCGGGATGGAAGGAAGGAAGGAAGGAGGGAAGGAGGGAAGGAGGGAAGGAGGGAAGGAGAGAAGGAAGGAGGGAAGGAAGGAAGGAGGGAGGGAAGGAAGGAAGGATGGAAGGAAGGAAGGAAGGAAGGAGGGAAGGAAGGAAAGATGGAGGGAAGGAAGGAAGGAGGGAAGGAGGGAAGGAGGGAAGGAAGGAGGGAAGGAAGGAAGGAGGGAGGGAAGAAGGGAAGGAGGGAAGGAAGGAGGGAAGGAAGGAGGGAAGGAGGGAAGGAAGGAAGGAAGGAAGGAAGGAAGGAAGGAGGGAAGGAAGGAAGGAACGAAGGAAGGAAGGAGGGAAGGAGGAAGGAAGGACGGAAGGAAGGAAGGAGGGAGGGAAGGAAGGAAGGAAGGAAGGAGGGAGGGAAGGAAGGTAGGAGGGAAGGAAGGAAGGAAGGAAGGAAAGAGGGAAGGAAGGAGGGAATGAAGGAAGGAAGGAAGGAAGGTAGGAGGGAAGGAAGGAAGGAAGGAGGGAAAGAAGAAAGGAAGGAGGGAAGGAGGGAAAGAAGGAAGGACAGAAGTAGAGAAGGAAGGAAGGAAGGAAGGAGTGGAGAAAGGAGGGAAGGAAGGAAAGAAGGAAGGAAGGAAAGAAGGAAGGAAGGACAGAAGGAGAGAAGGAAGGAAGGAAGGAGGGAAGGAAGGGTGGAAGGAGGGAAGGATGGAAGGAGCGAAGGAAGGAAGGAAATAACGATGGAGGGAAGGAACGAGGGAAGGAGGGAAGGAAGGAAGGACAGGAGAGAAGGAAGGAAGGAAGGAAAGAAGGAAGGAGGGAAGGAAGGAGGGAAGGAGGGAAGGAAAGAGGGAAGGAAGGAGGGAAGGAAGGAAGGCGGGAAGGAAGGAAGGAGGGATGGAGGGAAGGAGGGAAGGAGGGAAGGAGGGAAGGAGGGAAAGAAGGAGGGAAGGAAGGAAGGAGGGAGGGAAGGAAGTAAGGATGGAAGGAAGGAGGGAAGGAAGGAAGGAGGGAAGGAAGGAAGGAAGGAAGGAGGGAAGGAAGGAAGGATGGAGGGAAGGAAGGAAGGAGGGAAGGAGGGAAGGAGGGAAGGAAGGAGGGAAGGAAGGAAGGAGGGAGGGAAGGAAGGAAAGATGGAAGGAAGGAGGGAAGGAAGGAAGGAAGGAGGGAAGGAAGGAAGGAAGAAGGAGGGAAGGAAGGAGGGAAGGAAGGAAGGAAGGAAGGAAGGAAGGAAGGAAGGAAGGAAGGAAGGCGGGAAGGCAGGAAGGAAGGAGGGAAGGAAGGAAGGAATGAAGGAGGGAGGGAAGGAAGGAGGGAAGGAAAGAGGGAAGGAAGGAGGGAATGAAGGAAGGAAGGACAGAAGGAGAGAAGGAAGGAAGGAAGGAGGGAAGGAAGGGTGGAAGGAGGGAAGGATGGAAGGAGCGAAGGAAGGAAGGAAATAACGATGGAGGGAAGGAACGAGGGAAGGAGGGAAGGAAGGAAGGACAGGAGAGAAGGAAGGAAGGAAGGAAAGAAGGAAGGAGAGAATGAAGGAGGGAAGGAGGGAAGGAAAGAGGGAAGGAAGGAGGGAAGGAAGGAAGGCGGGAAGGAAGGAAGGAGGGATGGAGGGAAGGAGGGAAGGAGGGAAGGAGGGAAGGAGGGAAAGTAGGAGGGAAGGAAGGAAGGAGGGAGGGAAGGAAGTAAGGATGGAAGGAAGGAGGGAAGGAAGGAAGGACGGAGGGAAGGAAGGAAGGAGGGAAGGAAGGAGGGAAGGAAGGAAGGAGGGAGGGAAGGAAGGAAGGATGGAAGGAAGGAGGGAAGGAAGGAAGGAAGGAGGGAAGGAAGGAGGGAAGGAAGGAGGGAAGGAAGGAGGGAAGGAAGGAAGGAAGGAAGGAAGGAAGGAAGGAAGGAAGGCGGGAAGGCAGGAAGGAAGGAGGGAAGGAAGGAAGGAATGAAGGAGGGAGGGAAGGAAGGAGGGAAGGAAAGAGGGAAGGAAGGAGGGAATGAAGGAAGGAAGGAAGGAAGGAGGGAAGGATGGAAGGAAGGAGGGAAGGAAGAAAGGAAGGAGGGAAGGAGGGAAAGAAGGAAGGTCAGAAGTAGAGAAGGAAGGAAGGAAGGAGGGAAGGAAGGAGGGAAGGAAGGAAAGAAGGAAGGACGGAGGGAAGGAAGGAAGGAAAGAAGGAAGGAAGGACAGAAGAGAGAAGGCAGGAAGGAAGGAGGGAAGGAAGGGTGGAAGGATGGAAGGATGGAAGGAGCGAAGGAAGGAAGGAAGGAAGGAGGGAAGGAAGGAAGGACAGAAGGAGAGAAGGAGGGAAGGAAGGAAGGGAGGAAGGAAATAACGATGGAGGAAGGAACGAGGGAAGGAGGGAATGAAGGAAGGACAGGAGAGAAGGAAGGAAGGAAGGAAGGAAGGAGGGATGGAGGGAAAGAAGGATGGAAGGAAGGAGGGAAGGAGGGGAAGGAAGGACGGAAGGAGGGAAGGAAGGAGGGAAAGAAGGAAGGAAGCACAGAGAGAGAATGAAGTAAGGAAAGAAGGAGGGAAGGAAGGAAGGAAGGAAGGAAGGAAGGAAGGAAGGAAGGAAGGAAGGAAGGAGGGAAGGAAGGAGGGAAGGAAGGAAGGAGGAAGGAAGGAAAGAAGGAAGGAGGGAAGGAAGGCAGGAAGGAGGGAGGGAAGGAAGGAAGGAAGGAGGGAAGGAAGGAAGGAAAGAGAGAGAGAATCTCTTGTGTGCCAGAGGATACCAAGACGTCAAAGCCATAAAGACTTAAGTGTCCACAGTCTTCGTGGCGGGGAATGAAGGCGGGCATACACGAACAGGATACAACAGACTTAGAAATACACAGAGGAAGTGGCCACAGCCTGCAGTGAGAGACTGCTGAGTCTCGGCGCTGACTTCCTCGGCCCACCTCCTCCTCCAAGACCTTTTGGCTGCCCCAGCGTGCTTTGAGGCCATGTCACATTTACAGATTGGCTTGCTTGCCCAAACACATTGCTTTTCAAGTGTCTTATTCTCATTGAGTCTATGAGTGTTTTTTCCTCAATTATGGATTCACCTGCTCATACCCAGATTGATTTTGTTGATTGATTTATTTCAGACCTTCTGTTGTCCCTTTTCTAAGATCTGAAGACTAATACGTCGAAGCCTGCGATTCTCAATTTAGAAGACACGGGTCTCCAGACGTCTAACCGAGTTGCACTGCATTTCCTGTATAACATATGGGAACAGAAAATGCCCATTTTACGATCGCTGGCTTGATCTAATTCTGCTTAAGCATGTTTTCACCAACTGAGGGCAAAGGCTATATTCAAATATAGGCCACAGATGCGCTTAGAAATAAAGGAGACAGGGCGCTTGCATGGCTCAGGTCATGATCTCACAGTTTGTGAGTTCGAGTCCCGTGTCGGGCTCTCAGCTATCAGTGTAGAGCCTGCTTCGGATCCTCTGTCTCTCTGTCTCTCTCTCTCTCTCTCTCAAAAATAAGTAAACATTTTTTTAATTTTTTAAAATAATTTATTGTCAAATTGGTCTCCATATAACCCCCAGTGCTCATCCCAACAAGTGCCCTCCTCTGTGCCCATCACCCACTCTCCCCCCTCCCACACCCCCCTCTCCCCTCAGTTTGTTCTTAGTCTTCGAGAGTCTCTTATGTTTTGTCTCCCTCCCTTTGTGGCTTTTTTCCTTCCCCCTCTTCCCCTCACCCCTGGTTTTCTGTTAAGTCTCGCAAAGCCCACCTATGCGTGGAAACATATGGCATCTGTCTTTCTCTGCCTGACTTATTTCACTCAGCATAACACCTTCCAGTTCCATCCTTGTTATCACACATGGCCAGATTTCATTCTTTCTCATTGCTGCATAGTAGTCCATTGTATATATATACCACCTCTTCTTTATCCATTCGTCAGCTGATGGATACTTAGTCTCTTTCCATGATTTGGTTATTGTCGAAAGTGTTGCTATGAACATCGGGGTACATGTGCCCCTATGTATCAGCAGTCCTGAATCTCTTGGGTAGATTCCTAACAGTAAAAAAAGAGATAAAGGGGGTTATTTGCCACTCAGGAGTTCTCCAATATTTACTTCTGTTGAAGACACATATACTTACTTTCCTAAACCCACCAGAAATAAAAGTGAAGGGAATCCTAAAACGGGTTGAGATACTCACAACTTTCTTTATATTCGTGCAATTCTCTTTTGCTTCACTTGGTCCCAACGCCAATTCTGGGGTAGAAGACATATACCCCATTTTGCACAGTGCAGGGCAGCCGAGCCCTGAAACGCCTAATGGAGCCCTGTTCTGATTAATGGAGGGGAGGAGAGATTGTGTAATTTACTGTTTTGGCCCTTAAAACATTTCCCCTAAAATATGTGCCCTTGTCCCAATGCCGACGCTCTGTTCAGGGAAGACTTCCCTAGACCGGACCTCCTGTTTCTAATAAATCATGGCTCCCATTATCCACACCTACGCGTCTTCATATCGCTTACCATCAGCTAACAGGGGACATGATTTCGCTCGTCGTCTCCCCAGCCCCACTCAAACGTCACGTACATGAGGCAGGGAATGTTTTTTGGTCCATTTCATTCAAGATTATATTTTCTCCCATGCCTAAACCACGCTAAAAACGAAACACGTTCTAAACGAACAATTCATTATTAAAATGTTTAATTTTAGAATAGTTTCCGAGTTGAGAAAATATTGCAGAGGACAGAGATTTCTGGTTTGCTTCTGTTACTTGGCACCTGGTTTCTCCTACTGTTACCATGATACACTGGTGTGACGCACGTGTACAATTAGAGAACCAATATTGGCAAATTATTATTTTTTAATGTTTATTTATTTTGAGAGAGAGAAAGGGAGGGGCAGAGGGAGGGGCAGAGAGGGAGAGAAGGGGAGGGGGAGGGGGAGGGGGAGAGAGAGAGAGATCCAAAGGTGCAAGGGTTTTAAAGGAGTAGTGGGAGGGTGATGGTCGTGGCCCTAGCCGATTGGCTGAGGAAGGGTCAGGGTCCTGTTCCTTTCCAAAGCAGGAAACAGGTGTCTCTATTTGGGGGGTACGGGTGCTCTAAGGATTGGTCCCAGCTGGTCTGGTAAGAGCTGGAACCTGATTAATTGGTCCGGGCCGGTCTAGTGAGGGGTGGAACCTGATCGATTGGTCCATCCTAGTCTTTTGGAGTCCCGATTTTCCCTGACAAGGGCACAATATCTTCATCGATTAGTTGGAACTCTTGGAGATTTGTCTCTCTCCTCTCACACATATTTATTGATTTGCTCATTTGTTTCTCTCAGTGTGGACACATATTTATTTTATACTTTGGGTGATAATCCAATACCGTTGCATCTTCGTTTCAGCTTTGTTCGCTGGAAACTTTCAGCTTGGCTCCTGTGTCCTTTTGACATGCCTCCATCATTTGTTTTTCGTTCTGGCATGGAGCCTGCTTGGGATTCTCTCTCTCTCCCTCTCTCTGCCTCTTCCCTGCCTATGCTTGTTCTCTTTCTCTCCAAATAAATAAATAAATATTTTAAAACTGCAATGAAAGGGTGGAGTTAAGGGAGTAGAAATAGATGCCCGTTACCAGGTGACACCTTTCCCACTCACGTGGGAATTCCCACTCACCATGTCATTCACAGCAACTCATCAGGAGACAAGTCCGTCGGGAAAACCACATGGCAAACAGCGTTAGGCAACTGAAAGTTTGCACAGCGAGAGATGAGTCCTTCGGAACTTTCTGTTAATAACTCATTAATAGGAGAAAGATAGTAAGACTGAACATTTTACTGAGAAGGCTGAACATATTTCAAAAGTGTCTAAAATCACAGAACATAGACCTTCCTCTACATTGTTAGAGCGAGGGGGCTGCTCCTGTGCAAGTAGGATCTAAATTCGAAGTCTCAGAGATAATTGGTACAGGAGCGTGAATCTGAATTTGTTACTGTGGGTCTGTGATTTATTCATAACTAAGGAAATACTATAACCAGTCTTAGAAAAAAAATCACTGTGTTATTAATTGAAAAGATGATGTATTCAAATGTCAAAGAATATTTTTAAAAGAAAATATGTTTAATAGCTATAATCAGAGTTACCTGCTTTAAAAATGTTAAAATTCTCATGGCACGAATTGAGTATTTTTAATTGTAAGGCACAAAATTCCAAGTCTGATATAGGAATGTTCTTCCCATGTCACAGTTTAATAATTTAACTGTATTTCAAACACTTGATATTCTTATCTTTTATTTTTCTAATGTTTATTTATTTATTTTGAGAGAGAGACAGAAGGAGCACAAGGTGGAGAGGGTCAGAGAGAGACAAAAAGAGAGAATCCCAAGCGGGCTCCACACCATCAGTGCAGAGCTCAACGTGGGGCTCGATCTCATGAATCACGAGATCATGACCTGAGCCAAAATCCAGAGTCGGACGCTTAACCCACTGAGCCACCCAGGCGCCCCGACATCGTTATCTTTCACAAGACTGAGTAAAAGTTTAGCTGTTTCTTCCACCAGGGGCATTTTCATAGATCTAAGAAAAAGACTTGAACATGTATTACGTAAGCATGGTCCTTCAACATAAAGTAGGCACGTAAAATAAAACTAAAATATGTCTATGCAGGAACAACTTGTCGATACAGTTATTTCATACCTACTTTTGACCTTGTGGTCTATATGTTATTTTGATGCTAGTGACATTGATGATAAGTGACTATGCTAAACACAAGGGGGAAAAAATGAGATAATATTAAAAACTTGAAAATGACGCCAAAATATGACAACTATTTTTTTAAGCAGGCTTCATGCCCAGCACAGAGCCCAACGTGGGGCTTGAACTCACGACCCTGAGATCAACATGAGCTAAAATCAAGAGTCGGACACCCAACTCACTGAGCCACTCATGCCCCCTATAACGCCCCATGGCAAGTATTATACTGAAGAGAAATCACATTAAAATTAGATGAAGTTACAAAGTCATATATAAAATATACATGCATAAAAAGATAAATTGAGCTTGAGCCTACATTTTGCAACCGAAGAAATGAAAATCTATAAAATGTGCAAAATATTTTATCTTTTAGTTTCCATGAGCATGAATCAACCTTTATGATGTGATATGCTTTTTCCTGTTTACTAAACTGATTTTCCCTTAACAATATATATATTTTTTATTTTAAAAGTACTATGTACTCATTCTAGAAAGTTAAAATTGGAACTTACAAAGAAGAAAATCAAAGTTACCCACAACCCCACCACCCAGAAACCACCATCACTTTTTCTAGTCTTTTTTCTTTGCATACACATTTGTAATCATTTAAAAAGCAAAATGGTGGGGGAGGGGCGCCTGGGTGGCTCAATCAGTTAAGCGTCTGATGTCGGCTCAGGTCATGATCTCATGGTTTGTGGGTTCGAGCCCCATGTCGGGCTCTGCCATGACAGCTCAGAGCCTGCTTCAAATTCTCTCTCCCCTCTGTCTGCCCTTCCCCTGTTTGTGCTCTCTCTGTCTCCAAAATAAATAAACATTAAAAAATAAACAAATAAATAAAAATAAAAAATAAAAAGTAAAAAAATAAAAGGTAAACTGGGAAGCATGCCCCATCTACAATGTAATATAAATGTCCTATACTTACAGGAGAAGCAAAACCCTAAGAGCAGGAATTAACGCACCTTTCAGCAATAAATTTAAAAAGTCAGTAACTCTTAATTGTGTAGCCAAATAAGAACTGATTCTCACAGTTGGCAGACATGTTAAGAAGTTCAAATGTTGTGGGACCATTTCGACACATGTATTGGAAATGACAAATACGCGTCTCTTCCCTTTCTCTCTCATGAGGACTAGAGCCCAAGAAACTGAAGATAAAAACATGAATCAAGAATGACATTAATAGTAAAAACACAGAGACTTGGTGAATGTCCACAATCCAAAATGTGGTATAGAGCATACAATGGAACACTATTCAGTCTCCAAAGGAAAGAAAGAAAGAAAGAAAGAAAGAAAGAAAGAAAGAAAGAAAGAAAGAAAGAAAGAGAAAGAAAGATTCTGCATTAGGCAACAACATGGAAGACCTAGGGGACATTATGCTAAGTGAAATCAACCAGCCACAAAAAAATGGACACTGCACGATTCCACTTATATGAGGTATCTAAAATAGTCAATTTTGTACAAAGGGGGGCATGGCGGTAGCCAGGGGCTGCGGGCAGGGGGACATTGAGAAGTTACTAATCAGTGGGCATAAGGTTTCCATTAAGTAAGATGAATGAACTCTATAGATCGGTACAGTATTGCCCCTGTAGT
Source organism: Paguma larvata (assembly GCA_030068075.1). Classification (NCBI taxonomy): domain Eukaryota; kingdom Metazoa; phylum Chordata; class Mammalia; order Carnivora; family Viverridae; genus Paguma; species Paguma larvata. Next base: position 92,214,030 of record CM057830.1, read on the forward strand.
TGACGATAATGTATTGTACTCTTAACAAGTTAAGAAGGTAGATCCCAAGTTGAGTTCTTATCACAATTAATAAAATTTAAAAAAAAAAATTAAGAAATGATTCCAAAGAAAGGTTTTCACGTTCATTGTTCAGTTTTGTTCACTTTTGTTTCACGGTGAAAAGATAAAGATATGCCAGTAGTATAACTAAAGAAGAGTTATAAACTAAATAAGTTGTGGGGATGAAAATTACAGCATAAAGAATATTGTCCATAATATTGTCATAACATTGTATGGTGACGGATGGTGGCTGCCCTCGTTGCAGTGAGCCCTGGGTAATGTATAGGTTTATTTATTTATTTTTAAAGAGTTTGCTTTTTAAGAGATGTCTATGCCCAACATGGGGATCAAACTCACAACCCCGAGATCAAGAGTCTCGGTCTCTACCGACTGAGCCTGCCGGGGTCCCCGAGTACAGAATTATTGAATCAATGTGTGGTGCACCTGAAACGAATATGACATTGGATGTTAATTACACTTCAATCAAAAAAAGGAAACAACACCCCGAAAAAGAAAATTACAGTTATCAGAAACTCATTTTTAAAAATCGCATCCTATGGAATCCTGTCTGTAACATATTGAAAGAAATGAACCCACAGAGAATCGCACGGGGACAAAGTATAAGAAATGTCATAGAGGGGGCCAACATGGCGGAAAAGTAGGAATACCCGCTGCTCTCCGGGGATTTGTAATCTGGGAGAGACTGAGACCGAGGAACTCTCAATCGCAGAGATCTGCAGGAAGAGGAGTTGGAGGCTACAGGGAAGAGAACCCGAAATCCAGAAAAGCCTGGGAGACTGAGGAGTGCAATCTGGGAGAAAGAAAGAGAGTTGCGGAGGTGCGGACTGTGGGGAGTGGGCCCCGGACCCTGGGCCGCTTCCTCCGAAAGTCAAGGGGAAGAGAAAGAGCAGCGGGGAAAGTACCTCGAACCCAGGTGGAGAGGGAGCTTATCATCCAGTCCCTATCTGCGAGGCTTTTCTGAGAGAGGGTCCATTGCTCACGGCGGAGCTGGCAGAGCTTTCTTCACTCGGGAGCCAGCGACGCTGTCCCAGCCCCTGACACGGAGAGGCGCGTGCCATCACTGGATGGGTGCTGAGACAGAGACATAATTTGGGTGGGGAAGGCTGGGTGTCCAGGGTGCTCATGACCACCCAGCCGGTCATGCTGCCCTGCAACCCTGACAAAGTTGGGGACGAACACAGAGGAAAGTTCTGAGGCCCCAGGTCTGTGAAGAGAGGCTAGGGAGACACCGTTGTGGTCGCACCGGTGCTGAGTCAGACTCAACTTACAAAAGGTGTGGCAGTCAGAGCAAGTTAAAGGAACTAAGATGAGCTTGGGGGGCGCAACCGCCCAACAATTTGAACTGTGCTGGTAACCTGGCTAGAGTTGAGGATGGAAACTGAGGAGTGATCTGAGACTGTCGGGGCTGGGAGGGCGCCATTGTGGTCTCGAATTCCCACAAAGCCAAACCCTAGGACTTCACCCCCCAGCGGTGGAGGTGGGACCTGCCTACACCAGGCCACGCCCCTCCTCATATGGGAGACACCCTTCTGCAGGAGTGGTAGCCGCGGAGACACAAATACTGCAGCATTGCCTGGATTAATTCTAGGTCAATTCTTCGGTTTTAGATATATTCTTCCTCTTCTCCTTCCTATCTCTCCCCACCTCTAAACCTGTCACCGGGGGGTTTTGGCTTGCTTAAGCTGACATTTAACCCACTCTCTCAGTGCATGTCCTACACCTCCCTCTTTAATTTCCTATCTCTCTCTATGGAACAGTCAGACCACATAGTGCATCTGGGCAAAATCTAACTTCATTTCTCTTTCCTCGCATCCTTCCTTATTCTGATTTCTCTCCTGCTGGATCAAGTCTTCTAATCTCTCTACCTGGTCAAAGTTCAATTTCTTCTTCTGTCCACACCTGTCACTACTCTATGTATGCTCTGCCATCAGCAGAGCGCACATCCCATCATTATCGTGTAGCTGGTACGTCAGGTTGCATGCCTCCAGAGTGTCGTTTGTTAATCCTTTTTATGTTGTGATTTTTTTGTCTGTATTATTGGTCAGTACGGTTGTGAGTTTGTGTTTCCTGTTTGTCGGTCTGACCCTTTTCTTTTCCAGGGAGAAATAGGAAATAAACCAATACACACATAGCCAAAATGACCAAATGGAAGAACTCTCCTCAAAAGACTGTACAGGAAATAGTGACAGCACAAGAAATGATGAAAGCAGACATAAGCAACTTAACAGAACAAGAATATAGAATTATAAACATAAATACTCGCAGGGCTTGAAAAAAGCATAGAAGAAAGCCTGGAGACCCCGGAGGCAGAGATCAAGGTCCTAAAAAAATGATCTAGAGGAATTAAAAAACGCTTTAAATGAGGGGCAAAACAAATTGGAGGTGGCCACAGCATGGATCGAAGAGGCAGAAGAGAGACTAGGGGAATTAGAAGATAAAATTACGGAAAAAGAGGAAGCAGAGAAAAAGAGAAAAACTGATTCAGGAACAGGAAAGGAGAATTCAATAGCTGAGCAATGCAATCAAACGGAATAACATCCATATTATAGGAATTCCAGAGGAAGAAGAAAGAGAGAAAGGAGTCGAAGGCATATTTGAACAAATCATCAATGAGAACTTCCCCAATATGAAGAAGGAAATGGGCACTGAAATCCAAGAGGCACAGAGAACTCCCCTCAGACGTAACCTGAATAGACCCTCAGCACGACACATCATAGTGAAGCTGGGAAAATACAAAGACAAAGAGAGAATCCTGAAAGCAGCTAGGGATAAACGGGCCTTGACTTACAAAGGCAGACACATTAGGGTAGTAGTGGACTTATCCACAGAAACTTGGCAAGCCAGAAAGGAATGGCAGGAAATCTTCAATGTGATGACAGGAAGGACATGCAACCAAGAATCCTTTACCCGGCCAGCCTGTCATTCAAAATGGATGGAGAGATAAAGGTCTTCCCAAACAAACAAAAACTGAGGGAATACATCACAAATAAACCAATCTTACAAGAGATCCTGAGGGGAACTCTATGAAGGAAAGGTTGCAAGGAACACAGAGCACCAGAGACATCCTTACAAGCATGAAACCTACAGACAATACCTTGACTCTAAACCCATATTTTTCAATATTAATGCTGAATGTAAACGGACTAAACGCTCCAATTAAAAGACATAGGGTAACAGAATGGATTAAAAAACAAGGCCCATCTATCTGCTGTCTTCAAGAGACCCATTTTAAACCTGAGGACACCTTCAGTTTGAAAGTGAGGGGATGGAGAACTATCTACCAGGCTACTGGAACTCAGAAGGAAGCTGGAGTAGCCACACTTATATCGGACAAACTAGACTTTAAAGTACAAGATGTAATAAGAGATGAAGAAGGGCATTATATAATAATCACAGGGACTATCCAGCAGGAAGAGCTAACAATTATAAATATCTATGCGCCGAATTCTGGGGCACCCAAATTTATAAAGCAACTAATCACAAATGTAAGCAATCTTATTGATAAAAACGTGCTAGTTGCAGGAAAACTTAATACCCCACTCACAGCGCTGGATAGATCCACTAAACAGAGAATCAGCATAGAAACAATGGACCTGAACGACACGTTGGAACAGATGGGCCTGACAGATATCTTCAGGGCCCTTCATCCAGAAGAAAAGGAATTTACATTCTTCTCAAATGCACATGGTACATTTTCCAAGACAGACCATATTTTGGGGCACAAGGAAGGGCTGAATAAGTATAAAGAATTGAGATCATACCCTGCACACTTTCAGACAACAATGCTTTGAAACTTGAAATCAACCACAGGAAAAAATCTGGGAAGCCCCCAGAAACATGGAGGCTAAAGAACAATCTACTAAAAGACGAATGGGTCAACCAAGTAATCAGAGAAGAAATCAAAAAATACATGGAAACAAATGAAAATACGACAATCCAAACGCTTTGGGATGCGGCAAAGGCAGTCCTGAGAGGAAAATATATTGCAATCCAGGCCCCTCTCAAGAAACAAGAAGAATTCCTAACACAAATTCTAACAGCACGCCTAAAGGAACTAGAAGCAGAACAGCTAAGACAGCCCAAACCCAGCAGAAAGAGAGAAATAACAAAGATTAGGGCACAAATTAATCATATGGAAACATAAAGAGTAGTGAAACAGATCAGAGAAACCAAGAGCTGGTTCTTTGAAAAAATAAACTAAATTGATAAACCTGTAGCCAGCCTCCTCAAAAAGAAGAGAGAGAACCCAAATCAATAAAATCACGAACGAAAATGGAGTGATTACCACCAATCCCTCAGAAATACAAGCAATCATCAGAGAATATTATGAAAATCTATATGCCATCAAATCGGACAACCCGGAAGAAATAGACAAATTCCTAAACAGCCACATGCTACCAAAACTCAAACAGGAAGAAATAGAAAACTTGAACAGACCCATAACTAGTGAAGAAACTGAATCAGTTATCAAAAATCTCCCAGCAAATAAAAGTCCAGGGCCATATGGCTTCCCTGCGGAATTTTACCAGACATTTAAAACAGAGTTAATTCCTATCCTCCTCAAGCTGTTCCAGAAAATTGAAACGGAAGGAAAACTCCCGGACTCATTCTATGAAGCCAGCATCACATTGATTCCCAAGCCAGACAAAGACCCAGCAAAGAAAGAGAATTACAGGCCAATATCCCTGATGAATATGGATGCAAAAATTCTCAACAAGATACTAGCAAATCGAAACCAACAGCATATAAAAAAAATTATTCACCATGATCAAGTAGGGTTCATCCCTGTGCTGCAAGGCTGGTTCAATATTCGCAAATCAACGTGATACATCACATTAACAAAAGAAAAGATAAGAACCATATGGTCCTGTCAATTGATGCAGAAAAAGCATTTGACAAAATACAGCATCCTTTCCTAATAAAAAATCTCGAGGAAGTCTGGATAGAAGGAACATACTTAAACATCATAGAAGCCACGTATGAAAAGCCCACAGCTAATATCATCCTCAATGGGGAAAAACTGAGAGCTTCCCCCTGAGATCAGGAACACGACAGGGGTGTCTACTCTCGCCACTGCTATTTAACATAGTGTTGGAAGTCCTAGCATCAGCAATCAGACAACAAAACAAAATAAAAGGCATCAAGATTGGCAAGGAGGAAGTCAAACTCTCACTCTTTGCAGATGACATGATACTTTACTTGGAAAACCCGACAGAATCCACCAAAAGCCTGCTAGAATTGATCCATGAATTCAGCAAAGTTGCAGGGTACAAAATCAATGTACAGAAATCGGTGGCATTCATATACACCATCAATGAAGCAGCAGAAAGAGAAATAAAGAAGCTAATCCCCTTCACAATTGCACCAAAAACCATCAAGTACCTAGGAATAAACCTAACCAAAGATGTAAATACCTCTTCACTGAAAACTATAAAAAACTTATGAAGGAAATTGAGGAAGACACAAGGAAATGGAAAAACATCCCATGCTCATGGATTGGAAGAATAAATATCGTCAAAATGGCAATACTACCCAAAGCAATCTACACATTCAATGCAATCCCAATCAAAATTGCACCAGCATTCTTCTCAAAGCTAGAGCAAACAATCTTAAAATTTGTATGGAACCACAAAAGACCCCGAATAGCCAAAGTAATACTGAAGAACAAAACCAAGGCGGGAGGCATCACAATCCCAGACTTTAACCTCTACTACAAAGCGGTAGTCATCAAGACTGTATGGTATTGGCACAAAAACAGACACATAGACCAATGGAATAGAATAGAAAACTCAGAAATGGACCCGCAAGTATATGGCCAACTAATCTTTGACAAAGCAGGAAAGAGTACCCAATGGAAAAAAGACAGCCTCCTTAACAAATGGTGCTGGGAGAACTGGACAGCAACATGCAGAAGAATGAAACTAGACCACTTCGTTACACTACTCACAAAAATAAACTCTAAATGGATAAAGGATCTGAATGTGAGACAGGAAACCATCAAAATCCTAGAGGAGAAAGCAGGAAAAAGCCTCTTTGACCTAAGACGCACCACATTCCTACTCGACACATCTCCAAAGGCAAGGGAATTAAAAGCAAAAATGAACTACTGGGATCTCATCAAGATTAAAAGCTTCTGCACGGCAAAAGAAACAACCAACAAAACTGATAGGCAACCAATGGATTCAGAAAGGATAATTGCAAATGACATATCGGATAAAGGACTGGTATCTAAAATCTACAAAGAACTTACCAAACTCCACACCCGAAAAATGAATAATCCAGTGAAGAAATGGGCAGAAGATATGAATAGACACTTCTCCAAATAAGACATTCAAATGGCCAACAGACACATGAAACAATGCTCAATGTCACTCATCATCAGGGAAATACAAATCAAAACCACACTGAGATACCACCTCACACAAGTCAGAGTGGCTAAAATGAACAAATCAGGAAACTATAGATGCTGACAAGGATGTGGAGAAACAGGCAGCCTCTTGCACTGTTAGTGGGAATGCAAACTGGTGCAACCACTCTGGAGAACTGTGTGGAGGTTCCTCAAAAAAATGAAGATAGACTTACCCTATGACCCAGCAACAGCACTGTTAAGAATATACTCAAGAGACCCAGGACTGCTGATGCATAGGGGCACGTGTATCCCGATGTTCATAGCAGCACTTTCGACAATAGCCAAATCATGGAAAGAGACTATGTGTCCATCAACTGACGAATGGATAAAGAAGATGTGGTATATATATACAATGGAATAATACGCAGCAACGAGAAAGAATGAAATCTGGCCATATGTGGCAACATGGATGGAACTGGAGGATATTATGCTGAGTGAAATAAGTCAGGCAGAGAAAGACAGATGTGCCCGTCACCCACTCTCCCCCTCCCATACCCCCCCTCCCCTCAGTTTGTTCTTAGTCTTTGAGAGAGTATTATGCTGAGTGAAGTAAGTCAGGCAGAGAAAGACAGATGCCATATGTTCCCACGCATAGGTAGGCTTTGGAAGACCTAGCAGAGAACCAGGGGGGAGGGGAAGAGGGGAAGGGGGAAAAAAAAGCCACAGAGAGGAAGGAAGACATGACATGAGAGACTCTCAAAGAATAAGAACAAACTGAGGGGAGAGATGGGTGTGGGAGGGGGGAGAGTGGGTGATGGGCACAGAGGCGGGCACTCGTTGGATTGAGCACTGGGTGTTGTATGGAAACCAATTTCACAATAAATTATTTAAAAAAAAAAGAAAGAAAGACAAATGATGGGGCACCTGGGTGGCTCAGTCGGTTGAGTGTCTGACTCTTGATTTTGGCTCAGGTCATGATCCCAGGGTCATGGGATTGAGCCCCACATGGGGCTCCGTGCTGAGCGTGGAGCCCACTTAATATTCTCTCTCTCTCTGTCTCTCTCTCTCTCTTCCTCTGCCCCTTTCCCCACACCCTGCTCTCTCTCTCTCTAGAATAAACAAACAAACAAAAACCAATATTGTATATATACTCAAAAGTCGCTAAAAGAGTATATCTAAAAGGTTTTCACTGGAAAACGTGGTCATTAGGTGGCCTGGTGGAAGCGGTAACAGCTAACGTGAAGGAACGCGATCATTTCACAACATACACGTGTATTAAATCGTCACGCTGGAGATCTCGAAATTACACAGTGTTATATTTCAACTGCATCTCGATAAAGCTGGGGGGAGAAAGGGAAAGAGGAGGACCGGAGGCGAGAAAATGGTGGCTGAGCTTTCTGGGAGTGGGTTCGGAGAGGCGAGGGAGGCTTTAGGTAGGTGTCTTTTTCTTGTGAACGTGGCAGAAGAAGGAATGGGATCTGAGGTCTGAGTGGCCAAGCGAACCAGCAACAAACGAAACGGCAACCACAAAAACCCCCAAACCTTATTCTCTGAAAGTCTCTCATGTCATGTCTTCCTTCCTCTCTGTGGCTTTTTTCCCCCCTTTCTCTCTTCTCCTCCCCCCTGGTTCTCTGCTAGGTCTTCCAAAGCCCACCTGTGCGTGGGAACATATGGCATCTGTCTTTCTCTGCCTGACTTACTTCATTCAGCATAATACTCTCTCAAAGACTAAGAACAAACTGAGGGGAGGGGGGGGTATGGGAGGGGGAGAGTGGGTGACGGGCACAGAGGAGGGCACTTGTGGGGCTGAGCACTGGGTGTTGTATGGAAACCAATTTGACAGTAAAGTATTATTTAAAAAAAAAAAAAGAAGTTACTTTCCAGGATTTGTGGAGAATATCTAAGCATACACTCCCTAATGAGATCTAGACAATAATTATGTATCCGTCATAGCATATAGAGAGTGTTCTGGTGCCAATTCGTATTCATAAAGTGATGGCAAAGCCTTAAGGAACTCAACTAAAAAAAACAAAACAAAACAAAACAAAACCCAAACCACAGAAACCGAGCTGGTCTTCTCTGCCTTGCGGCAAAGCCCAGTCTCTCCTCCAAAACACAGTCGCACCTCCCCACCCAGTGGCCACGTCTGGACAGTGCACTCGTAGTGTCTGCCAGCGCCACCCAGCCTGATTCGGGACCTTGAAGAGTGGTGGAGAGGAGCAGCCCTGTTTCCGATACATTCTCTCCTCCGGCCCTTCCTTCTTTCTCGGTGAGTGACTGGGCCACCGGAGCCGCAGGGTACGGTGCCGCAGGCGACAAAAGCCCGCCCAGTTCTCACGGGGCTTACTGGGAGAAAGACAAAAGCCAATCTCTACTTTCAGATGGGGATGGGTTCTCTGAAGAAGCCAGATACAGCTGCTGAGACCGAGAGCGACCCAGGTCAGAGAGGGCCTCTCTGCCGGGGCGACATCGAAGCTGAGACTTGGAGAAGGAGAAGTCAGCCGTGGGGCCTCCGCCAGGCCCCACGGCGCCTTCGTTCTGAAGGGGAAGTCGGCTGCCCTCTGAACACGCACGGCCCTGCCGACCTGGGCTGAGTGCTCGCAGGCGCTTCGGGGTCCAAGTTCTTCCTCCCGGCGATCGCGGCCCTAGTCAGATGGAACTGCACGCCTGGGAGAGTATTTCGCGTGTTCTAGACACCGTGACACCAGCGGCAGGCAGAGGCCCCATCACGCAGGGCCTTACGTGGGTAGAAGAAGGAGTTAGTATCTTATTTAACCCACAAGAGGCCAGTGAAGGTGTTTAAGCAGGAGTGAAAGAATCTGTGATATATATTTGTTTATTTACTATTGAGAGAGAGAGAGCGAGCGTGCGCACAACCAGGGGAGGGGCAGAGAGAGAGGGAGACAGGATCCGAAGCAGGCTCTGCGCTGACAGCACAGAGTCCGACAGGAGGCTCGAACTCACAAACCGCGAGATCGTGACCTGCGCCAAAGTCAGATGCTGAGCTGACTGAGCCGGCCAGGTGCCCGTCACATATTTTAAAATCACGCTGCTTGCTGTGTGGAGGGTCTATTGGAAGGAGCACGCTGAGCCCTCCAATACTGGCGACCTTAATTCCTTCGGCGACCTCAATTCCCCTTTGCCGTGTCACCTAACGTTGTCCCAGGCTCCCAGGGATCAGGGTGTGGACGCCTGGGCAGGGGCCAGTATTCTGCCCACCCTAGAGCGGTTATAACAAAAGTCAGCAGGTGGACACTAAGCTGGGTAAGGGGGCGAATGGAGAGAATGGTAGGCACGTGAAGAGGGGGCGACTGGTATGGAAAGCGGACTGGAGAAGTAGCCGATGGGGCTGAAAACCTAGAACTAGAGTAGAGGTCATATAAACGGCAGTTTCCGGTGATAAAAACAAACAAACAGGCTAGTGTAGGATCGTATCACAGAGCTGAACGTGTGACGTAAGGTTGTAGGAAAGTCCAGATAAGGAAGTCATGGAGGTGAAAGTCCAGGGTGAGGACTAGGTAGCCCAGGTGGACGTTAAGGTCACCAAGGACGATGAAGGGGCTTCGGTTTAGGGAGGACAACTGAGGCTGGGAGGGAAAGACGTAAACCCCACAAGCTAGGTGAGCCCGCGAGTGGAGAGGACCCTCAGGCGGTGACGGCTCGCCCAGGACCAGGGCCCGGCAGGGCGGCGGTTCCTGCTCCCCGGGAAGGGAGGAGCCCCGACATCCCGGCCCTCGCCCAGGGACCGGGCTCCAGGTCACAGGCCTGGGCAGGGACCCCCCTTGGGACGGGGGAGGCAAGGTCAAGTCCCAAGAGGCCGGGGCTCCTGGAGATGCCCCGCCCCCTCCCATGGCTCCCGTGAACAGAGCGGGTGCTGGCCTGGAGCACCTTCACCTGAGGGCTTCAGGCTCCCATAGAGAGGCGGCACTCCCGCGCGGGTGCTTCTCTTTGGCGAGCACCCACAGCCCAGTCTGGCTGTGACGAGGAGGCCGGTGGCAGGCCGAGTTGCTCCCCGTGTGGGGCCCGGGCGGAGTCTCGCCTGGGGGCCGCGACCCCTCACTGTACCCGGCGTCACGGCCCCTCGGGCCCCACGCCGGCCACGAGGGCGGAAACCTCACGGGAGGCCATGGAGGAGAGGATCCCCAGAGAGAAAGGAAGAGGGGGTGAGGCCCTCTGCAGACAGCCAAGCCCTCGGCAGGTAGAAGAGCGCCGCCATTGACGGTGGCCGTGATTACAAAGCTCTTGGGATTCGGTCAACAAACGTTTGTCCAACGCCTGCCCGTGCAAAGACACCGAGGCTGTAACAACCTTGAAGGTCCGGACGTCCCCCCTCAACGGCAGGTGCACTGGGCGCTGTAATTCAGGAGAGGCGGTGGGGGCGGGGGTGGAGCAGGGAGCGGACCCAGAAAAGAAGGCTGCCTGGAGGCGGTGATTCTGGGGCCGAGCTGCAAAGGAAAGCTCTGGATTGGTTCTTGGGCCACATACTGGTCAGGAAGAGAGCCTCGATATCGGGGCTGGGAGGAGACTCTCCCCCATTTTGGCTTTGGCATTTTCTGGCCCATCTGCTCAGCTTCTTCCTGTCTCCACTCTTTGCCGGTGCTAATTATTCTCCCTCCCAAAGACTCAGAGCCAACTCCAACCACCTGGGGGATGGTTGGCTGCCACTGGAAAGGGACCCCCTCTTCTAGGGTCCTCCTCACCCCCGTCATTTCGTAGCCCTAGCTCCGCCCTGGGCAAAGAGGAGGCTCCAGGTGCACACTTCTTCACCAGAGACCTCACGGTCGACAGCAGGTCATCACCGGTGTTTCGACCCTGCTGATGAGTGAGAGAGGCAGCCGGAGGGGCTATGACTGGGCATAAATAGAGTCTTGGCAAATATATCAGGACGCCGACAGGGCCTGGCTTCCAGAGGTCTTAGCCGAACCCCCTAGAGGAGCACGGGAGTGATGTTGGGCTCTGGGACGGAGACCATGGACAGGCCCACCATCTTTGGGTCTCACGCATCAAACAGGAACAGGTACAAACGACACTTCCAGTGAGACACAGCACGGGCACATTGGAAGTAGCCAATACATAGATGCGTAGATGCATGATTTAGTGAATACGGCTTATCAGTTGGGGTCGGAGGGGAACAGGATGGGAGGCACCGTGCCAGGCGACGGGGGATGGGGATGGTGGCACAAAGGGGGATAAGTGTTTACGGAGGAGGCGGAAGACTTGCTTAGTACCAATTGCTATTAGTAATAATTGATTAGTAGTAGCAGTAATCATGGCTTCCATCTGCTGTCCAGGCCTTTCTGCCACTCTGCCCATGCTGGAGCCATGTCATTCCCTAGACAGGGGCACACGTGTGCACATACACATCTCTCGTGCTGTTCATGCTGTTTCCTTTACCTGCAGCGACCTCCCTCCTTGTATCTTCCCTGCCACCCTTAATTACTAGGTAACGAATCCAGAATCAGGCAAAACGCCTCCTCTTGGGCACCTTCTCAGGCACCGACCTCCTCCCCTCACCCCCACCACTTAATCCTTCCCTCTCCCCGACCCCCCTAGCACTTTGTGTTCATCGCTGTTTTAGCACTTGCCACCTGGGTCATTGGCGTCCAAGTATCTGTTTCCCGTCTAGACCCCGAGCTAGGGCAAGCCGTGAGTCCAAGGAATCCATGAAAGTACACTCCCTAGCATAACTCCAAAACACTAACTGTGGACCCTGATTAAACAAAATGTTATTCTCCCCAAAGAACTCCGTTCTTCTCATTAACGCACCTATATGGTTAAAAAAAACCTGTATTCAGTTTATTATTATTTTTTGTAAGTTTATTTGAGAGAGAGAGTGCACAAACAGGGGAGGGTCAGAGAGAAAGGGAGAGAGGGAGCGAGAGAACCCCAGGCAGGCTGAGCGCAGAGCCTGACACGGGGTTCCATGTCACCAATCGTGAGGTCATGACCTCGGCCGTGATCAAGAGCCACCCAGGCGGCCCAATTATTATTATAGTTTACATTTCAACAATCGAATATTTGTGGGAGTGTGTTTTTTGTCTTGTTATGTAGGTACCTAGGTAATGTTCTCGATTTTACTTGTGAGCTCTCCCAAACCCAAATGTTGACTCTCTGCCCTTTACAGAAGGAGTTTCTCCACCCCAGGTGGTCCACATATTGGACCACTGTAGTTTTTCGGACAATCGCAAAATTTAAGGGACAAGAGTTGTGTGGACCTGAAAGTAGTGCAGGACCCTAAGGCCCCAAAGCATAAACAGGGAGGTAACTAGGGGCAACCCCTAAGGGCCTCGGCCACTCATTGGGCACTGAGGACGTCAGTCTCTGCGTCTGGACAAATGAGGGCGGAGCTCAATAGGAGGGCTCGTGGCCCATTGTTGACGCCTCTAGCCCCGCCTCCGTGTCCAGGAGAGGGGACTCATTACTGCCCTGTCCAGTGTCGCCGGAGGGGAGGCCTGGGTGGGCTGCTCCCCACGATCGCTCCCTGCCCTTCCCGTCTGGGGCTTTCTCGGGCTCTGCCATAGACTGCTATCCCCTCAACAGCCGGACTTTGGGACGCCGGGTCCACCTCACGTGGGACCCCGTTGCCCTCGGCCTCAGGTCGGCGGCAGCGGGGTAGGGCGACACCATCTTCGCCTCCGGCGTCGCCGCAGCCCTGTCGCCTCCCCGGGGAGGTACTCCCTGGTGCCATGTCAGCCTCGGGAGATCGACGCCAGGCCCCAGGTGGTCAGGATAGCCCCCTGGATGAGGCAGAGGCGCGGGCCCAAGCGGCCGAAGGTGGAGAGGAGGTGGCCGGTGGCGACGCGGCGGCGGGAGACGGAGCGGCCAGTGGCGACGGGGTGGCCAGAGGTGAGGGAGTGGCCAGTGGAGACCCGATGGCCCGAGGCGGAAACGGAGTGGAGGGTGGAGACGGGATGGCCGGAGGTGACCGAGTGGCCAGCGGCGTCAACGGAGTGGCCGGTGGAGACGGAGTGGCCGGCGGAGATGGGATGGCTGGAGGGGGCGATAGATTGGCTGGTGGCAGAGACGGGATGGACGGAGGTGGCGACGGACTGGCCGGCGGCGGAGACGGGGTGGCCGGGGGAGACAGAGTGGTCGGCGGCGACGGAGTGGCCGGCGGTGACGGGGTGGCGCACGGTGGAGAAGGAGTGGCTGGAGGCGGAGACGGGATGGCCGGCAGCGGAGGAGTGGCCGGAGAAGGAGTGGCCGGCGGTGACCGGGTGGCCGGCGGTGGAGGAGTGGCCGGCGACTCCGGGCCCCACCCTGCAGAGGCCGCCGCTGCGGCCGCGCCCGCGGAAGGCGTCGGGGAGGAGGCGGCGGGCGCCGTGGGTGGGAGTGCCGTCGAGGCGGACGAGGACTCGGACTCCGACTTCGGGCCTGCGGACGAGGAGGACGGGTTGGAACAGCTGGAGGCCGCCGTGGACATGCTTGTGGAAGCCCACCATTTCCCGATGGTGGGCTTCCGCTTTATGTTCCTACACCTGGTGCATTCCCTGCTGCACCGCCTCTACTCCGACAACCACATCTTCGTGCCGGCCCGGCCTCTGCGGGCCTACGTTCCACCTGCGCCCCCAGCGGGGACCGCGGAGGGCTCGTCGGATGAGGAGGTGGAGGTCGCGGAGGAGCCTGAGGAGCAGCCGGTCCCGGAGGGTGATGAGGCGCCAGCGGCCACCGAGGGTGAGTGGGGACCCTCGCCGCGGGCGGCTGAGGGGGCGGGGGGGCCGGGCGCCGGAGCCGAGGGTGGGGGCGCCCCCAGACCAAAGGCCGAGGGACCGGGTGGGAGCCCCGTGCCATAGCGACTCATAACTTTGAGAAGGAAGCGTGCCGCCCTCTGGCAGCCGGCTCAGAGAGCCGAAGGCCGCGGGGCAGGGGCAGGTGCCGGTCCTCACCGGTGGGTGTGCAGGAGGCGGGAGGGGTGTGCAGGTCAGCGCAGGCAGGTGTGCAGGGGGCGGGAGGGGGTGTGCAGGAGGGCGGGGAGGGGGCGGAGCCTGAAGGAATAGCAGGAGCCAGGGGCACACCCCTTTTTTGTCGGTGGCTTTTAGCGTTAGAAAGTTCCTCCCCCGTCATTATGAACTGATGTGGGAGCACTTGGTAAAAGTGAAATGTTCAGGGTGGAGGGACTAATGAGCTTCATCAGAGAACCTGTAGTTGAGGCGAAACACTGTTGCGAGAAACCTCTGACCAGAACATTCACAGTGCCGCAGACCCTCCGGATTCTGATCCCTTCTTCTCGGAGGGGCCAGTGATCGCAGCGCAGGGTGGCGGGCTGGCTGGAAAGACAGAACGTCACTGTGAAAGTGACCAAGCGGCAGGGGGTGAGGGCCATGGAAGGGCCGTCTCCACCAGCAGGAAGGGTCCCAGCTCTTCTCCGCGTTCCTTCCGTCCTCCCGCTTCTCCCGCGGGTACCCTGCCACACGTCACTATTCCTCGTGCGTCGGGATGTTTCTTCCTGTGCGTGTCTGCCCCAAAGTCTGTCTTATTCTTCACCAAAGGAACAACAAACCCTCACCGTGAAAACTCTGATAAGGAGGTGCAAGTCCCGGAGATGGGGGAAGAAGACGAATGGAACAAAAAACAAGAAGGATCTCACTGAAAAGCACGTGGACGCACCAGAGAACAGGCCCAGAAAATCCAGGTATCCGTATGGCTTTGCCTATCACCCAACCATTCCTGGCGTTGACCCGTTACTCACGGTTCTTTTTTTTTTTTTAATTCACCCAGTAAATTAAGCAGTTGGTTTAAAATTAGTTCAAAAACTCAGTTTTACCTACTCAGAATGTTAATAGAACACTCAGGTAATAGACACTCAGGTACCTAGTAACAGAAATCACAGTATATTTTGAAATCGATTTCATGCCTCTCATTCATTCTCGCGAGGTCTTTTATCCTCCACCTGTGAGACTACTAACAAATGGGAAACGTATCAGTAACTGAGACCAGTCTCTGTTTAGAAAACGGTCGGGAGGCAGCAGCTCAAGTGGCTGGGCTAGGCACTAGTCAGGCATTCCCTACTTGGCCGTGGAAATGCACCCCCCGTGCTAACTAGGAGAGGATGCCTTTTCGAATGCGATTACATGCAAGTGGCAGAAAGTTCAGAATTTCAAGTAGGACTGCATTTAATGATTAATACCTAAGTATGCAGGGGTGGATTTTCATATTTTATGTGACAGTCCAAAGAAACTTCGTCATAGTATGGCTATGACTTATCACTGAATTGGTAATTAAGTCTCGAGGTATATCCTGTCTTTGAATATATTTAAATGATTAACATTTTTTTTTTTTTTGCATTTTCACACTGTGTATTTCACAGTAACAGCCTGTTTCTCCTATGGTAGATCTGGAAATCGAGGTTCTGGGAGGGTAAGGGAGTATCATTTGCAGAATGAGCATATAGGCTTTTAAGGTGAAGAGATTTCCTTAAATCCCAGAATGGCCTCTCAGGGGAAAGAAAAAAGCATCGACGGCGCTCGGCCAGAGACAGACCGGGTTGCAATGAGCACGTGATCAAAGCCACGGGCCGCAGGAACCCTGAGCACGAGGGGGCGGGTTACAAGAGAAACCGCGTTGTTCCCTCCTTGTTGAGAAAGAGCCTGCAGACGCAGCAGATACACACAGGGCTGTTTTCATAGGTTCGGAAAGTCACTGTTGCTGGTTAATGCTCTCTGATTGTTAATTTTCTCTCATTTCATCCTGCAGCTGGGAGGAACGAAAAAAGGTGAAGAAAGAAGAAAGAATTTCCTGTTCAGTGCTTTTTGGTTTTTCATTTTTTAGAAGCACGCGGGAGTTTTATTAACACCGATGTCATTCCAAACTGCATCACCTCCAGCGTGATTTTCAAGGAAATCTGCCTTTTCTGTTACCCTTGACAGATGTTTGACAGCATTTTTTTCATCACAAATCAGTTTGTTTTAAATTAATAAACTGGAACGAAGGCAGATTTCATTTAAACGATCTTAACTCAAATGTCTCTTTAACCTCTCTGTTTTGGTGCACTCTACCTTCATTAAAAGGTACCGCTTCCTACCATTTCGTGAGCCTGCTTTAAATTATTTTCTTATAGCCCCAAATAAATTAAAATGTCACGTTTAAGACCAGTTTTGTAAAGAGGGAGATGGAGGTCAGGGCTTCAGAGCTACGCCGCCCACTACGTTGGCAACTGGCCATCCGTCACTAACGAAACGAGCCGGGTCTACTTTGAGACGCGCCGTCCAGCCTAAAACTGACGTAACTCACTGATCATTTTACACCGATTGCATCGCGAAACGATACTATACTGAGTTAAAATGTACTGCTGAAATTCATTTCGCCCATTTCGCTTTACTTTTTAATGCGGCTACGAGAAAACGTAGAGTGACACCGTGGGTTGCACCGCAATGCCTGTCAGACGGCACTGCTCTGGGGCACGGTTTGGAAGGGGACCTGGCGCACGGCCCGGCTGGCCTGGCGGCCACGTGGCGCTGCTGAGCCTCGCCGCAGACGCTGATTTAGAGGGTGGTTCTCGAAGCTCAGCCCCACGACAGCACCATCGGCGCCCCCCAAGAGTCCTTAGGCTCTCCCCAACATCTGCTGACTCAGAAACCCCGAGGGCGGGCCCAGGGCCCCGTGCTTTCCCAAGCCCTTCTGGGGATTCTGACGAGGCCACCGTTTCAGAAGCACCGGTTAAGAGCCACAGGGGAAGACGAGGCTCGCCTAGGGGAGAACCAGCCTTAATTCACCGGCTTGGGCCTTGCGGGGAAACTGCACAGGACGGCAAGGGCTGGACCGGGGAGGAGGCCAGAACTCACGGGGGCTGGGACACAGAGGGGCTCAAGCTGGGTGGGTGATGGCAGAAAAGGGCAGAAGTGAAAACGCCGAGTCCAGAAAGATACAAACACGATACCGTGTATATGAGGTCTAAAAGCACATACAAAATGATCACCACGTACTGAGTGTGGATACAAACACCTAGAGTAAAAAAACGTGCCTAGGAGAGATGCATACAAACGTAGCAGGTGTAACCGCCTGGGCGGGAAGGGTTAGTACCTCACTTAGGGTGGTGATTACCTCTTGGGGAAACGAACGGAGGGGAATCCTACTGGGGAGGGCTCCACAGCGGCTTCAACTGTATTTGCAATGTTACATTTCTTTTTTTTAAGTTTATTTATTTTGAGAGAGAGAGAGAGAGCGAACCCGCGCGCGCGGGAGAGCGCGCCCAAGTGGGGGAGGGGCAGAGAGGAGAGACGAGCAGAGCCTCCTGCGGGGGCTCGAACCCCGGAACTGTGAGCCCATGACCCGAGCTGAGATCAAGAGTCGGATGCTTAACCAACTGCGCCACCCCTGCGCCCCGGCAATGTTACATCTCTTAAGCCGGGTGGTGGGTACATAGACGGAAATAGAGTATTCTCTCTAATGTGTAGATCTGAAAGATTTCCTAATAAAAAAATGAAAAAAATGAAAAGAGGAAAGAGAGAATAGGCTTAATCTCTAGCGTCTCTTTTAGGAGGAAAAAAGGTACAGTCGTACCTGACCAGAGGATCAGAGAAGGGGGGAGGGGCCCAGGGGTTTGAGATCAGAGAGCCTCATTTCTGCGTTTAGTTAAGGTTTCCCAGGTGCCCCCTTGCCGGCATGAGATAGCTTTTCCCATATTCTGCGGTAGCTCATTTCGTATGCTAACTTATATTAACATTATTTTTTAATTCAGGTGAACTTCACTTAAAATTAGGGGCGCCAGGTTGGCTCAGTCAGTTAAGCCTCCGACTTTGGCTCAGGCCATGATCTCATGGTTCGTGAGTTCGAGCCCCACATCGGGCTCTGTGCTGACAGCTCGGAGCCTGGAGCCTCCTTCCGATTCTGTGTCTCCCCCTCTCTCTGCCCGTCCCATGCCCATGCTCTGTCTCTCTCTGTCTCTCAATAATAAATATAAACGTTAAAAAAATTAAAAATAGTTAACCATCTAAAAGTGAACAATTCAGTGACACTCACAATTTTGTGTAACCACCACTTCTTAGTCCCAACACACTTCCATCACCCTCACACTCTATACTCATTAAGCCGTCATTCCCCATCCCCCCCCTCCAGGCCCCCGCAGCCACCAATGTGGTTCCCATTTCTATGAATTTCCTTATTCTCGGCATTACATATAAAGGAAACCATACAACATGTGAACTTTTGAGCCTGGCTTCTCTCACTTAGCGCCAGGTTCTTGGGACACATCCGTGTTAGAGCAGGTATCAGCACTCCATTCCTTTTTACGACCGAATAATGTTTTTTTAATTTTTTTAAATATTTAGTTTTGAGAGAGCGTGCGCGCACATGCGTGCCTGTGTGGGGGAGGGAGGCACAGGAGCCGAAGCAGGCTCCAGGCTCTGAGCTGTCAGCACAGAGCCCGACTCGGGGCTCAAACCCGCAAACCGTAAGATCATGACCTGAACCGAAGTTGGACGCTTAACCGACTGAGCGCTCCCCCTCCCCCACCCGGCGCCCCGAATGATATTTTACTGTCCGTATAGGCCACGATTTCTTTATTCATTCTTCTATTAATAGACATTTGCATTGTTTCCGCCATTTGGCTATTGCGAATAGTGCTGCCATGAACATCCATGTTCAAGTACTTGTGCAGTATTTACACGCATGCGCATCTGCCCCTCCCACTTCCCCTCCCCCACAGTGAACTTCTGAATTACTGGCACCTTAAAAGATTTTTATCTTTTTCCCCCAAAACCCTAGGCAGTGAGTTTTTCACTTAGTAGATACTCCATCAGTGCCTGTGGAAGTGAAGTAAACTGAACACTTTCGCGATCCTTTGTTTTCCCCCCTTTGTCACCAGTGTTGATGTTTTAAAATGTGTCGTCATGTATTCTTTATGGCTAGAACCACATGGTGAGGTAGAGGCACGGTGGCCTTGTCATCATTACCTAAGTCCACGGGGACAAGGGGTAGGCACCGGGCACGTGGAACAGTCCGGAGCCTACTGCCAGGGCCTGCGTGCTCCTCTCGGGGCTGTCCTTGGGTGGGGGGTGCTGACTGCACAGCCGGGGGCGGGGCGGGGGCGGGGGCGGTGCTCACAGGGCCGAGGGGGCGGGGTCGTGTGCCTGGAACAGGATGGGGCCTGGTCCAGGAGACTGCGGGGGTGGGGGTGGGGGTGGGGCAGCTCTTCCTACCCCATCGGAGCAGGACTTGGAGGGGTCCGAGAATTCTAAATCCCAGCTGGCCCCTTCAGGTCATTATGAAGGTACATTTGTCATGGAAGGAGAGAAACCATTCGGTAAAAGATGCTGATTTAAATATATGGATATAGGGTATGCAGATCCCCAACTGAGCTTTTTTTCTGACCCCTGCAAATGTTACAAGAAGTCGGGGTTAAATATTCTGGTCCGTCACCCCTTTCCCTTCTTCCCTCCATGTTCCACTTCGTTACCTGTGCACAGTGGGGCCCCTCGCTTCTGAAAATACTTGTTCTAATAGCCCATCTTGCTGTAAGACTTAGATCTAGTCCCTAGTCCCGGCGGGAGTACACCCACCAACCATCTAACCCCCTGGACTCACCCCTACCTGGAGTACCCTCCCACTGGCCCCCCTTCTTTGCTCTCCACGACCTCTCAAGAGCGTTTTGCTTCTTGGACAACCCTCAGGTCTGGGTTATCAATATATTACTCGACTTCCCTCCCCACACGACAAGGACAGACTACAGCATAAGCTTTATTGAATTTATTTGCTTTGCATGCATATAATAAAAATCAAGACTGCTAAAAGAGACTGAAAACTTATCAGAATGTGCATCTATGCATTAAAAAACACCTTAACCTCTTTACTTAAAAATAGTGTATTGTTACCTATGGAAAAGAAATGATTAACGAGGAACTCTTGGAGGGAGACTAAGCTAATTGGGGTCTACGCTGAGGGGAGGGGGTAGGGAGGTGTAACGGCTAAGTACTGGGGTCACTGGGTAAAGGGCACTTACCTAAATAAACTGTTCACTATGGAAATATAAAGGAAATCAAACCCAACCAATCGAAACCCTAGCATTATCGGAATGGCAAAGATACGGTATCAGAAAAAAAATCGATGCTTTATAAAGAAAATGCGAGATCTAGTATATGCTTGTACAAGGTCACGTTATGCCATCACCAGGAAAACCAAGCACCAAGGGTTTCAATTAGCTCTGGCACCTCGCTGCCTCTCTGAATGTCGTTTTTGCGTGAGGCAGTACCCCGCTCCGAATTTAAAGGCACGGTTAGGTGTCTTAGGTTCTGTTGAAACGTTTCTGTTGAAACAAAGCAGCCCCGTGATGACAGAGGCAGACACGGTATACCGAGTAAAAGGAGAAGACACTTCTGGGTCTCCTAAGAAAAGGAGCTAGGTACTGCCCAGGCACCCGAAGGAAGCTCTCCCTTAGGGTTCAGCGTGTTTGGGGGATGTCTTAAGTGCTTAAAAAACAAGATCTATACGGCATACAGCTCATTTCTCGGCAGTTAGAGTCGCAGTGGCATTGGGGCAATGGGTCAAACACTGATGAACTAACCATCTAAGGGAGGACACCGATCCCCAAGAAAGGCTCCGTCTCATGGGGAGGTGCTCACTGCTGCCAGACCTGCGACATGGGGCGTGTGCAAAGAGGGAGCTAAGCCAGGGACACAAGGCGGCATTTCTAAGGGCAATGGCTAATTGGGGGACCGGCTGCGCAAAAGTTTCCTTGGAGATCCAGAATTTAAACTCCCACCACCTCTTCTAGGGGCCTTTGCGAAGCTCGGAGCAGGAGCCGAAGAACTGAGGCATTTAACCAGGCTCATAAAACCTAAAAGCCAACCCTTGGGCCAAACCATCTGGCCATTTCCATTCGAATTAATTTATCTGATCAAGGGAAATGACCACGTCCTAGCTGCTCTAACAAAATGGTTTTGCTCTGTGTCTTGTCCAAAGGTCAAGATGTCCCCATTCTATAGCAGTGCAAACATTTTACATCGTTTTTATAGAGGAAATGCGGGGTTTTCAGATGTTGGCAGTGACTGTACTGAAAGTTGGGCATTCGTGGCGTTGGCTACATTCTAACGCTTATTAGCTTTAATTACCATTTTAAGGCTCTTTTGCTTAATGGAGAAAAATGCTTAAAGTAAATAAATCACTACACTGCATTAACACAGCACTCGGCAATTATCATTTGAAATGCTGGTGCTCCCCCCAGGAGCTACTTAGTGGATGATTTCTGCCATATGGCTCCAAGCTTTGGATTTCTCCTTGGCCATGGAGAACCAGATTGGCTCTTCCGCCTGTTCCGGCTCTTGGAATATGGTGGGGAGAGTTGAAGATCGCCTCATTTCTTTTCCCGTGGTGGGCTCTTGAACTGGCTTCTCATCTTCAAGTCCTACGAGAGCCACAGCAAACAACACACAAGCAGTAAGAGTCACGGGGCTACGTTGATGGGATAACAGGACAAGTTTTCCTCCTTTCGGGTGTCCTCTGGCTTCTAAAAGTCAGCACACGTGCACTGCCCTGGGTGGTATGTCAAAGGGATAAAATCTGTGTCATGGCCACAGGGGCCTGGCCATGGGAAGGCCCGAGAGGAAATGCCTACCGCCGTAACTGCCAATCTTTGGCCGGTTGTTAGTATTAGATGGTCTCACACTTTTGAATGGAGACCAGAGAGGAAGCATACGGTATGTTATCTATTCGGTTGTTTGCATCTCCAATCAGATAATATTACTTTTGCGTTGCCAATCCAGGTCACGGGAAGTGACCAATGGCTCGGCAGATCCACCCAGTAGAAGTCTGTGCCCACGGACATTGTACCAACTTCTCTGGCCAAGAAGACTACCCTCTGTCCCCCCGATTCTACTCTCTCCCTCATCCTGCTCTGTGGTTGACTGACTTAGTGGCTTAGACTCAACCGGTGGTTCTCAATGAGGGTTACACATTAGAATTGCCAAGGGTTTTTTTTGTTTGTTTGTTTTTTGTTTTTTTAGCAATCAGACATTTACTTAATCAATCAGAATCACAATTCGGGAGACACAGATTTGAGCAGAAATCTGACTGGTGTTACACACCTAGAGCCCTAAAGAAAAATACCAATGCCCTCATCATTTCCTGAACTAACAGAATTGGTATCCTCGGCAATGGAACCAGGGCCATCTGCAATTGTTTTAAACATTTATAAAGGTCACCAGGCAATTCTAACGCACAGAATTGAGAATCACTTAACCGGAGCACAGTGCCCATGAGACTATTCATAGCTATCGGCAAGTTGGCCAGACTTGCTATTTCGTGGCCAGATGAAATAGTTTCCTAAACTCTTCATCTAAGTTTTCATGAAAGGGACTAAAATGATTCGACACAAGTCCATCCTCCCCTCCTGCTGAAAAGCAAATCCGTCTGGCACACAGCTCTACTGATGAGACCACATTCTGTTTTCATTTTTTTTAAGCGTATTTATTTTGAGAGAGAGAGAGCACGAGTGGGATAGGGGCAGAGAGAGAATGAAAGAGAATCCCAAGCTGGCTCCGAGCCGCCAGCACAGAGCCTGACACGGGGCTCGAACTCATGAATGGTGAGTCCGTGACCTGAGCGGAGACCAAGAGTCGGACGCTTAACTAGCTGAGCCACCCAGGCATCCCGCTGAGACCACGTTCTATTCTATCCCAGCCCAGCGGTCTCTCAGCTTTCGACATCTCCCCGCCTCTCACCTCCTGCTCAGAAGATGGAGGAACAAGCCTTTTAAATAGTTAAAAAGAGAGGCGCCCAGGTGGCTCAGTCAGTTAAGCATCCACCTTGGGCTTGGGTCATGGTCTCGCAGATCATGGGTTCGAGCTCCGCATCAGGCTCTCTGCTGTCGGTGCGGAGCCCGCTTTGGCTCCTCTGTCCATCCCTCCCCCCATCTCTCGGCCCCTCCCCCGCTTGCATTCCCTCTCTCTCAAAAATAAACAAACATTAAAAAAAATAAATCGTTAAAAGGAACCATTCAATACCACTGGGCCTTCACGGTGGATTAAAGCGCCATTGGGGCTGTAGGAGGCCGGAAAACACTGTTTTGCCAGGAACTGGAGAGCGGCTTTGACTCCCCTCCTCCCGAATGCCAGCTACGGGCACATTCCAGGCAGTGATCACAATCTCGTGCCTGTAACGGCTTCCTCGCTGAGGCAGAAGACCCGGAAGACCCTCGGGAAGTTACACTCTGGACTCAGAGTGGTCGTAGGAAGTGGATTTTTCCTAAAACGAGCTAATATCTGCACCCAATGGAAGAGCCATGAGAGTCAAGAAGCTGATTCGGGGCAGGGGAGGGGCGGGAAGAGACGTGGATGGTTGGAGATGGAAATTTCTAGCGTTCCACGACATGGTGTCAGGGCTCTTTGGCGGGGGAGGGGGGATGTTTTTACCTCCTTTGGTGGGCTGAAATAGCTTCTTCGGTGCCATTTGCTTCGGTTTATTGATGTTGGAAGTAAAAACACTTGCTACTTGTTTTCCCTCTTGAAAGGTATTTGCCTTTAATACAAAAAGTGAGAACGAAAGGCTTGGAAGTCCCGACGTGGAAAAGAACCAATCACTGACTCAGAAAACCACAAGGTGCAAGCCCCGTCCTGGGTACTAAGAGTTCGACATCCGTCAAAAGGAAAGAGCGAGAGCGAGAGCAGGAAGGGAGGAAGTGGTGCTGAGAGTAGCTTGGTTCGGAATTGAGGTTCACAAAACCTTAGCTGGGCCACGTCTGCCACCTTTGAGATCTCACGCAGCCTACCCATTGCCACCTGACTCGCACTCTTCACATTAGAAAGAGACGCGTGGGTGGATCTTTTTGGGGTTACGCGGTTTAAGCTTTTCAAATAAACCTCTGCGTGACTGGTCTAAACGAACGAGTTTACAGACCCTGTTGCATTCCCCCGAAAAACAGCTTTAAATAAGGTGGGCTTTGCCCCTGTCTGGTCCTGCTCCCACAAAAAGACTAATGGTGGAAGATGAAAAAAAATATTTTTTGACATTTATTTATTTTCGAGAGACAGAGAAAAACTGAGCACAAGTGGGGGATGGGCAGAGAGAGAGGGAGACACAGAATCCTAAGCAGGCTCTAGGCTCTGAGCCGTCAGCACAGAGCCTGACATGGGGCTCGAACTCACAAACTGCGAGATCATGACCTGAGCTGAAGGCGGCTGCTTAACCGACTGAGCCACCCAGGTGCCCGTGAAAAAAAAGTCTTTAAAGCAGGGTTAAACAGATCTGAACGTGATCCCTCAACAAATACAGTAAGCACTTACAAGTGCAAGTATAGGAACTTAGACATCTCTCTTTTCTTTTACTGTTTATTTTTGAGAGAGAGAGAGAGAGAGAGAGAGAACCTGAAGCAGGCTCCAGGCTCCTCGAACTGTCAGCACAGAGCCTGACTCGGAGCTCGAACTCACAGACTGAGAGATCATGACCTGAGCCAAAGTCGGGAGCTTAACACACTGAGCCTCCCAGGGGCCCCGTAGGTGTATCTCTTGATACGCAAATCTGATTTGTTTCCTTGACAGTTTTGACAAGAGGGCTTCTCATTCCAACGCCTCCAAAGACATTGCAAATGGGACCCTGAAAGCCAGACACCAGCCCCATCATCCCCACCCGCATGTGGGGCCATTAGTCTAGTTCATCAGGTGACTTTTCTTCTAACCTACAGGGCGGCGCCACACCAAACCAGACCAGGGTGTGAAACCCCAAAGAGCAAACGTCGCCTTTACAAGGTAAACAGCTGCGTACGATGCGGAAAGCTGCCCAGAAAGGAAACGTTAAATGAAAAAAAAGCATGGATAGTTGGATTCCACTTACAGTTTCTTCAATACTTACCTATTTTATAGGCATAAAATACCTGTAAGGATAGTTACTCAATTCTCCCCTCAGCGCTTACCTTTTGGGTTTTTTTTTTTTTTCTCTCTATGACTTACTCCTCACTTCTCAACCGACTTCGTGGAACACTGTTCTACAGTATTTAGGACAGGATTGGATTTACAGAACCTTCTCGTATTCATTACTCTTCACGAGCCCTTTGAGAGCATACAGCAGGGCACGTAATTTTTTTACTGTTCATTCATTTTTGAGAGAGAGAGAGAGAGAGCGAGTGCGAGGGAGGGGCAGAGAGAGAGGGAGACGGAGGATCCGAAGCGGGCTCCAGCCGAAAGCCCGACGTGGGGCTCAAACTCGCGAACCGTGAGATCAAGACCTGAGCCGAAGTCAGACGCTCAACCGACCCAGCCACCCGGGCGCCCCAGAGGGGCACGTTCGCGTATGAGTACAAGGTAAGACCTTTCCCCCTGAAGGGTCCCCCACCCTTGACCCCCTGCATGCTTGGCCGAGTTCCCAATGCAAGCTTCATCACCCAGCTCCAGCACCCTTAGGAAGTGTTCTGTGGGCTGCCCCACGTCCTACCGCACACGAAGCCTCTTTGATTGTGGCTCTGTTCTTGGTGCCCGGCTCTTTCTTAGGAAGGAGGACCTGAGAGCTCTTCTGCCTCTCCTTCATCTCGGTTATCCAAGCTGGCTCTGAGGTGCTACAGTAGGCCTGCTGGCCAGGAGCCTTTCCTGAGAAAGGAAAGAGAGCAGTTGCGGCCGAAGTGAGGCAGACAGGGTCTCGGGCCGGGCTGGGGCCTACCCACGATAACGTAACCGGGTGGGCTCCTCGCTAATTGCCAGATGAAAGCAAACAGCTATCGCACAGAAAAGGGCCCCCCTCTTTTGTGCCATCCCCACAACCCGGCAGAGGCAGCTGCTCCTTGTGTAGGTGAGAGGCCATGCTTGTCAGGGGGAGGGGGCGGTAGTTGCCAGGTCGGCTGGGAAAACTCCCTGGAGGCCAGGGGTTCAAGGTATTGATGTCATTCCTGTAACCCCAAGGGATACCTCATAGCCTTGGGTACCTCCCAGTCCCTCGTACCAAGTGTGTGGTCCCACGGGTGTGGCTACGGGCATACTCAAGAGCACGTGGTGGTCGGTCTGAAGGTACAAAGGCTTCAAGAGAGACCAGTGCTCGATAGACCACCTAGCTCTGGGTCCTCAGGTGTGTCAGGGGCGTGAAGAAGCTGCGGAACTATAAACACGCCCGGCGAATGAAGATTTCGGGCCGAGAGTCTGCACCCAGTGCTCTGCTAACGAGCTGGCTTTGAAAGTCCCCACGGCGTTGTCGGGGGAGCATAGTACTCGTGAAAGTATTTGGAGACACGTATGGACTTCCACCTCAGTGTAAGGTGTGCAGAGGGTGGGTCGGGGGAGACGGGATAAGGAGATGGCCGTGTGTCCCTTATGGACTGCGGATGGCTGTCCGGGCTGCTGGATCGGCTCGGGAAAGGGAAGATTCAACACTGACCCTCTCCACATCCGTTCGTCTAGAACGGGGCACCACCCTGCTCAGAAAATACCCCAAGACAGCCTCACCAAAGCATCAGCTCGGCAGGCCAGGCTAGAACGGCCTTCCTCCTGTTCCCGGCTTTGATTTCTAGTGCTTCCCTCCACCTGGCGCCGGCCCACTGGAAAGGGAAAGTCTCACCTGGGACCTTGTTGGTGGGCTGATTCCCAGCTAGGATTTCAGATTTGGGTCTGCTCTGTTGCTTCTCCGCAAACTCGTATCCTGGGATGGAGTAATCCTCGGTGCCCAGGAACCCATGGGAAGCACTTCTTCTGATGCGATGCTCTCTGTGTATGGGCCGTGGATTTGGGGCCGGTGGGGGCGAAGAAAGCTTGGCACCATCGCCTTGTTTCTCGCCCTTGGACTTCTCCAAGCTAGAGACTTTTCTCAGTCGAACTCCGAAGAGGTTTTCAACATCAGCCTTGGTGGTGGACACACCTGGGGGGCTGTTCTTCGGCTCACTTCTCTCAACCACTCCCTCCTTAGGGCAAGTGACCCCGGAAGTGGATGTTTGGCTCACGGGAGCCGAAATGAGCTTGGAGGGCTTGCCCGCAAGAGCCAGGATATGCTTAATGAGCTCGTCATAGCTGTGGCTATATTTCTTGGTTCCGGCTGAAGAAGCTGGGCCTTTTGGTGCGGGCCCACCGCTAGGACTGCTCCCAGAAACGGCCCCCTCCGCGGCAGCACCCACGGAACCCGAATGAACTTGTCGATGACTTTTAGGACCTGCAAAAGCCCAGAAGGAGGATCTGGGAGGCGGGGGCTTCTCAGAACGGCTCGGCTCCACAGGCGCGCTCGCTGAGCCCGTGGAGAAAACACATGCTTGGGAAGGGCCTCCAGAAGGCGCCTTGTCCTCAAAGCTCTTCTTTTCTTCAAGAGTGCTCTTAGAGACCAGGGAGGCATCTTGCTGGTACTCACGCTTCCCCAGCGCCTGGGAAAGGTATCTGGGAGGCAGCTGCTCTTTCGAACCGCTCAGCTTCGCGGGAGCACTCTCAGACTGTGAGGAGACTTTTTTGGGGTCCTTAGGCCTCACCGAGGACTGTAAAGGGCCTTTAGAAGGCAGCGGCTGCGAAGAAATGCCTCCCTCCACGCTGGCCTTCTCCTGTCCCGAGAAGACTTGGAACTGGACCTTGGGCCTCACCGAAGGTTTGGAAGGTGGATTCGTAGACTGAGCATCCGCGTGAATTCCCCCCGCAGCCGCAGGGCTCTCTGAAAACACTTGTTCTGTCATATACTTCACAAATGACTGGGAAGGATATCTAGCAACTGGTGACTTCTTAGCCGTGTCTCCTTCGCGGGCCTTGTTCTCTAGACGGGAGGACATTTCCTGGACTTTGGACCTCACCAAGCCCTGGGGAGGATTCTTGGAAGGCAGTGGCTTCCCGGAGACGGTGCCCTCTGCGGCGGCGCTCTCAAAATTTAAAGATATTTGCTGGACTTTGTGTCCCACGAGGGACCTGGAAACCTGCTTGGGAGGCAGTGGCTCTGCGGAAGCCTCCTTCTTGGCGGCCACGCTCTCCGGACCTGCGGAGGCGGCTTGTTTCGCCACGGGTTTCATCGGGGACTGAGAAGACATTCTGGGGGGCAGCTGCTCCTTGGAGACGCCCTTCTCGGCCGCTGTGCCCTCCGGCCCCGCAGAGGCTGCTGGCATGGATTTACGGTTGCCCAGGGCCTGCACGGCGCTCTTGGCAGGCTTGGGCTCCACCGGGGTGCTCTGTGCTGTGGGAGCACTCACTGGACCCGAGGAGGCTTGTCGCTCAGCTGCCAGCCTCTTCCGGAACAGAGAGGGCTTCCTTTGGGGCAGCTGGCCCGCAACGACGCCCCAGTCCACGGCAGCGCTCTTGGGACGCGCCAGGTCTTCTCGCTCAACTTTGGGCCGCCACCAGGCCTGGAAGGTGTGTGTGGGAGGCACCTTCTCCTGAGGGCCGCTGCCTGCAGGAGCACTCCCTGAGGGCTGGGCAGGGCCTCTGCGAGGCGGCAAGGCAGACAAGCCCTCCTTGACTCCGGCGTTCTGTGAGGTCTGCTGGCTTCGAAGACTCGCCAGGGACTGAGCAGAATGTTTGGGGAACAGGGGCCCCCCAGACGCGGCCCCCTCCGCCGCAGCACTCTCTGGACTTGCAGGGACGTGTCGCTGGACCAGAAGTCGCCTCGGCAACTGATGCTTGGGGCCCAGCGGCTGCATCGAAGCGTTCTTCTCAACCACGGCACTCTCCACAACGGAAGAGACTTCTTCCTCAACTACCCGTCTCAGCAGGGCCCGGAAAGGACCCTTGGAAGGCACCACGTGCTTAGAAGCGCTCCCCTGGATGGCCACGGACTCTGCACCTGCAGGGACCGTGTCTGCAGCTGTGGGTTTCAGGGGAGGCTTAGAAGGCCGTTTGAGGGCCGCAGAACTGATCCCCGTGGTCGTAGCGATTTCTGGACTCTTGGAGGCTGCTTGCTCAACTTTAAGCCTTACCAGGCGCTTCCTGGGAGGCAGCGGCTCCAGGGAGAGGCCCCAGTCTTTAGCGACCCTCTCCAGACATGCCGAGGAGGTCTGCTGCTCGGCTTTGGCGATCCCCCAGGACAGGGAAGGCTGCTGGCTGAGCAGGTGCTCCGCAGAGCCGCTCTGCTGTGCCTGGGCCGCAACCCTCACCAGGCCTGAGGACACTTGCTGCTGAAGAGCCGGCTTCCCGAATGGCTGGGGAAGCTGCTTGAGAGCGATCCGCTGCACGGAAACACCCCACTCCTTGAGCACGCTTTTCACGACGGAGGGGCTTCCTCGTTGGTCTTTGGACTTCTCCTTCCAGGCCTGGGAAGGGTCGGCACTCTTGAACTTGTCGATGCCACCATGCGACTCCGTGGATGCTTTGTCTTTGGGCTCCCCCGAGGCCTGGGAAGCAGCTCTGGAAGCCACCTGCTCTTCAGAGGCGCTCTTGGATTCTGTGGAGACTCCTTGGCCACTGTCAGGCTTGGCCGCTGCCGCCGACTGGAGAGAGCGCCTGGGAGGCACCTGCTGCTCAGAGGCCCCCCTGTCTTCGGGAGCACTCTCTGAATCCAAGGAGGTTTCTTCAGCTTCGGGCCATGCCAAGGCCCGGGAAGGGGCTCTAGAAGGCAGCTGCTGCCCAGGCCGGCTGGGCTCCACGACTGAACTTCTTGGTTTTGTGAAGACTTTCTGGTCATCTTTGGGCTTCTCTGAAGACAGGAAAGAAGGCCTGGGGGCCACCTGCTGCTCAGAACCACCCCCCAACTCTAAAGAACTTTCGGAATCTGAGGACGCTTCTTCAGCTTTGGGCTCGACCACGGCCCAGGACAGGCTCCTGAGAGGCTGCCTCTCCACAGAAAGGCCTCTCTTTGCCAAAACACTTGCCGGACCTGAAATGCTTGTTGTGAAGGCCCAGAGGAACTTTCCGGGAAGCTTAGCTCTGCCGACAGTCGGAATATCTTGAACTGACTCCATTTTCACCTGGCTACCTTGCAAATCGGAGCCGGACGCTTCTTTCCCCTCTGACTGGGGATGAGAAGGATCCTTAAACCCTTTGGCCGCGGTCACCGCAGATGGAAGAATAGCTCTGGCTTCTGGCTTCTTGGCTCCTGAGGCCCCATCCTCATGGCATGGTGATGGGTCACCAACCGGGGACCCTTCCGTGTCTTCGGGCACGGACTGGGCTACTGATGCTTTTCCAGCTTTAAAATCTGTGCCGGGATTTCTCTTTCCCAGGTCATCTTTGTCTGAAACTTCTTCTGGAGGAGTCACACTCGCGGCCGCTGCCGGTGGAGTTGGGGACTGCTCCAAAGAGAAGTCTCCAGAGAAGACAGAAAACTGCTTGAAGCTTTTTCCTCTGATGCCACACTCACTGATTCCTACAGCAAAGGGTCCCTTTCTTATATGTCGTCTTCCATACACTGATGACGACAGGTAGCACTGGGTGCTGGAGATATCTAGGCTTGCAATCTGCTCTGAGAGCTTCTTACTTGAAGTTTCAGTTTTCTTGCTCTGCTCCAGGCTTGCGGCACCTGTGCCAACTAGGAAATAAAGAAAAGAAAACTTCGTGGGCCTTTGACTTCCGAAAATAAGACTATTCTGCCCTGGCCCAATGGGTACCTATTTGCCACTGGATTCCTCAGGGTTAAAGACGGAGCTACTCAGAAGAGACTGCGCAGCGTTGCCGTCAGCCTCTGCAGCTGGAAATTTTGACATCAAAGCGAAAGCCCAATTTTACGAACTGATTACAAGGTTGGCCCATCAACATCGAATCAATAGTCTGGTCCACCGGTAGGTGTGAGACACATGAAGAGGCAATTTTTTGTACGATTTTTTTTTTAAGTTTATTTATTTTTGAGAGAGAGAGTGCAAGTCAGGGAGGGGCAGAGATGGGGGGGTGGGGACAGAGGATCCGAAGTGGGCTCAGCGCTGACAGCAGAGAGCCCGACGCAGGGACTCAAACCCACGAACCGTGAGATCGTGACCTGAGCCCGGGTCAACAGCTGGACGCTTAACTGACTGAGCCTCCCAGGTTTGAACCTGTAACAAGTATTCTCTTCTAGGAAACTGACTGGGGCCGGGCAAAGGGGAATGTCACTTCCCGATTAGTATTTATATTTTTTTACTTAATTAGATCTAATTTTCATATCATGTGCAGGTATTGCTTTAATTTGTAGAAAGGTGTCAACAGGGAGTCACCTGGGAGGTGGGATTGTGGCCCTCTTTTCTTATGCTTTTTACTCTCTTGTATTAAATCAAGCTGATGTAATACACATGCAAAGCAATTCCTGGAAAGCCTTAACAGTTACATCAGTGTCTACAGGCTTCTGGTTACACACGAGACAGCAATTACACAGATTGCCCCACTCCTCCCTCGTACTTTTACTAAGAACCATTCGGTCCCTGGGTGGGAGGGCCCTCACTGCCTTCTCCCCCTCATCATCCACCGCATCCCCCGAACTCCATCTAGTGGTTCCAGATCCAGC
This sequence comes from Paguma larvata, assembly GCA_030068075.1. Classification (NCBI taxonomy): domain Eukaryota; kingdom Metazoa; phylum Chordata; class Mammalia; order Carnivora; family Viverridae; genus Paguma; species Paguma larvata. The sequence continues at coordinate 92,245,714 of CM057830.1, forward strand.
ATACAGTACTGGAAAACCAAAGTATATGCCCCCGCAGACACGGAATCAGTTCTATCCTCCATCTATTAAAGGGATAACTATTAAAAATAAATATGAGGGGCGCCTAGATGGCTCAGTTGGTTAAGCATCCAACTTCGGCTCGGGTCATGATCTCGCGGTTGGTGGGTTAGAGCCCTGCGTCGGGCTCTGTGCTGATGGCTCAGAACCTGGAGCCTGCTTCAGATTCTATGTCTCCCTCTGCTTCTGCCCCTCCCCCACTCGTGTTCACTCTCTCGCTCTCTCTCTCTTGCAAAAAATAAACATTAGAAACAATTTTTTAACCATTAAAAATTTTTAAAAATAAATATGAGAAAAAGATTTAAAAGGAAGTAAATTGAATTTTCATTTTATTTTCTCCTTCTCCTCCCCCTCCTCTTCCTCCATCCCCTCCTCCCCCTTCTGCTCCTCCTCCTCCTTCTCCTCCTTCTTCCTACAGATGAGTTTTGTGAATTTTCATGGAAAAATGTGTCTAGGGGTCTCCTGCCTTTGAACCCACATGGCAAAAATATAACTGTTAACTTAATTGTGGAGCTAGAATTTTGTTTTATCAAGTATTGCTTGAAATTAGGGTGCCAGCAGCAGCAACCAACATCCCCACCCCTCCACTCCCCCCACACACAGATTTTCACTTCGATGGTGTTTGTTGTTTGGGAGATTTGGTAGGTGCTGGCTGCCAAGGACATCTGTCCACAGCTGCCCAAGCCCCTTTGCCTGTGGATATGGAAATTGGTGTCGCTGTTATCACGAGACTTTTTGCTCCTCACTGGAAGAGAATAGCAACCTTAAAAAAACTGGTTTTTGGCTACCTCTGCTATTATTGCCTGGTTCTGGTGCTGAGGGGGGCACCGAAGGGGAAATGGCTGCCTGCCCTCAGCTATCCGGGCTCACCGAGGAACTCAGCGCGTACGCTAGCCTCAGAGAGGATGAGACGAGCTTCCGGACAAACAAACAAGCACAAGACACCTCTCTGGTTGGAAATTCATTTAGATAAAAATAGAGATCAGGCATAATCTTTTACCTTAATCCCACACAAGTGGCAATTTGTCAGCCAATTTCAATGGAGGGCCCTGGACCCCATTGGTATGCACCTGAACTTGAATGCTCTCTGAGGACCAAGGCCAGCAGGCCTAGCTAAATCTCAGTCCACAGCTCCTGTCACCTAGCACTATGCCACGAAGCTCCTAATACAGGTTTCTGAATGAGGGTGAGGATGTGCCAACCTGCACTGTCTTTTTTCGGCTTCTTTTGGTCTGCTTCTTTGGACATCACTGTACTCTTCTCTTCTTCAGACGCCAGCGGAAGGTCTGGCTCCTCCTGCTTTGGACTCACCTAAAAGAGGGGAAGAAAGAGCTTGAATCAGACTGAAGGGCTTCCCCTTGCATGGTTGCCAAAGAAAGGAGGGGGAAAGAGTCCTCGATTTCCAAATGGCTCAGCTGGGAACATAATGATACCATTAACCGCAGAGATCATGTCCAATGGCGTTTGTCTCCTGCTGATCCTTCTACCTGCTGGAAGTGATCATTTTACCTATTTAAGCGATTCGCATAAATTTGAAGTTTCTGATCTCTGAGCAATGTGCTCCGGGTAACCTTCTAAAACAAACCCTAGAAACCACCGGACCACATTACGAGGCCATCCGTCTGTGAAAATACAGTTGTTAGGCCCGACGGCCATCAAATTCTTGGCGATACTGGCATTCCCAAATTTGTTCCACCAGATCTGGGAGCCAAATTCAAAACCCATTTGGCTTCTTTTCAGGGAATTTAGTGAAAGCATGAATTATGCCTTTCCAGCTCAAAGGAAGAAAGAGGATTGGGGGTGTGCTGGGAAAGAAGAGAGAAATTGATGAAGGGGTCAGCCCTTAGGCTGAAAGGGTTGGAATTGGTTTAACATAAACAAGGTTTACAGATGATTACCGTGCGGCTTGGGAAATGTCAGAGCAGCAATGCACTAAGCAGTGACCGAAATTTCCTTCGTGTGAGCCTCTATGACACACCTCTAAACACAAACGTATCACTCTCGACGCCCTCACTCAAAGTACAGATTCAGCTCAAAGTAATTTATTTGTGAGTGAATGAGGTGGGATAGACCTGGGTTCAAGTCTGCTCCATTATTTACTCACTGCACGACTTTGGCCAAGTTATTCTCGAAATCTCTGGGTCCACGTCTATCTCTAAATCTCTACATCCACATCTATAAATTAGGGGTGAGGAGACAGCTAAGAAATTCCAGTGCAAGGAGCAAGTGGCAGCAGCCTCTATGTCATAAGTGATCCTGGACCTTTTCATATTCACCCATGAGTCAGGGAGAGTCACACGGATGAAGATGGCCTGACCTTCTTAGAGACTGATGCCCAGGTGTTTTCTTAATTAGGCTATGCAGAAGGAAGAGAGTCAGAGGCTCACACTAACTCTCCCTCGGCCGCCATTCCCCATCTCCTAGGTTTGTGGTGAGGTCTCCAGGCGATAATGCATATAGATAGGGTTTAGTGCATAGTGATCAGTCCCCTTCTGCTCGACGACCAAGGAGATCCTCTCAGGGCCACCAGTTGGCCTGCTGTCATGCCAACTCTTCTTTCAACCCATAGTTTGTTCTCTTTCTAAAGCTAAATTGAGGCGTCCAAGCTCGAACACAACATGGTGGGGCAAAAAGCGTAAAGGGCTGAACGTCAAGACTGGGTTCTGGCCCTTAGCTCTGCTACCCCCAGAGCGTGTGACCCCGGGCAACTATTTGTCTAGAACGTCCTTCCCTGCAAAACGCGCGTCACTCCGAAATCTTTTCATCTTTTCTTCCAGCTCAGATGTACAACCCTTTACTTGTAGCCCAGAGTCACTGAGGAATTGGGTGTTTGACCAAGGTGAATCTTCCAGCTAACCGACACATCCTTTTAGACATCAACATCTCTTAGTAAAGTACAATTAAATTAAGCACCAACATACTTTACCTCTTAGCAAAACTCTTTTCCAAAGGTATTATCTCTCTATCTTCTTAAACAGACACCAGGAAGCATAGACAAACTTTTCTTGATGACTTGGATTAACGACGAACACGACCTAGTACAGCGGGCTATGATCCGGTGTGGTCCTGAGGGACTTATTGAGCTGGGCAAGGTTCTTGATCCCCCTACTAAACGGTCCCAGATTGTTTCTGCCATCTTTCTCTGCTATCAATTGTCACCTCTCTTTGTTGTCAGAGCTCTGAGTCTGGTGGCCATGTTTTTAACATCATCGGCTTGCCTAAGTGTAGCTCTGCCTACTAGAAAATCACGTGACACAACGTTGTGACATTGAATGCTTGGAGTTGCCGGAAGCCCGACCTCTAAATGAGTGGGACAGTAGTTCAATGTGTAACTCACGGGTCTTGCCTGATTGATAATGAAAAGAAACTAGGGGCACCTGGGTGACTCAGTTGGTTGAGCATCCGGTCATGATCTCGAGGTTTGTGAGTTCGAGCCCCACATCAGGCTCACTGCTATCAGCGCAGAGCCCGCTTCGGATCCTCTGTTCCCCTGGCTCTCTGCCCCTCCCCTACTTTGGTACTCTCAAAGATAAATAAACATTACCAGAATAATAATTAAAAGAAACCTGATCTAGGCTACGGTTGATAATCCTCTACAAAGAAGGCCTGAGCAAATTCCCAGATGCTAAGCCAATAAGCAGTTTAGGGGGTTAGGTCACTGTTTCTGCTTTCTTCAGTCCCTTTTATGTAAATTCCACACACAAGTTCGCTCACCTCTCGGTGGTGGGAGGCGGTGTTAAGCTCGGGACAGTGCCCTTGACTTTACCATCCCTTCTCAGGGTATGGATCCCCCAAATCATACCACTCCCCTCAGAGCAGTTTGTGAAGGTTGGAACTCATCTTTTGTGATATGGGGGTTTATTCCCCAGGCCTCTTGAAGGACTTACAGTCATTTGAAGGCTCTTCTTTTGTTTCCGGGGATTTAAAGCCATCTTGTGTCGAGCAGCTGAAGAATCCAAACAGCCCTTGGTGGAGGCTGGGGTGCTAAAACCAATGGGCAGCTGAGTGCTGCTGGGAGAGTTTATCATGGCAAACGCGGTGAAGGACTGTGAGCGAACAGGTCCAGTTGAGGGCTCAAAGGAGCTCTGGAGAGAGTAGGAGAAAAAAAATGAGGCAGCTCCGCACGCTGGAAATGGTTCTGGCCGAAGAATTCCCAAGGAAGAAATCTGTCCTGAACTACTGTCCCTTTTCCTCCAGCAGTATCGATGCTTCTGGTCAGCAGGCTCCTTAGAGGCAAGGTGCACACTTCTGCTGGCTCCCTCGTAGGTGAGAACAAGAAACAGGAAGTTCAGGGGGGCGCCCCTGCTTAGAAAGGATTCGGGGGCTCCCCTTTGCCCTCGGATAGGAACTCAACCATTTCATGGAGCTTACAAGGTCGAATTCGGGATTCGTATTTTCTCTCATCCCACGCCCCTCTTTTAGTAACAGGAGGGGCTGTCCGGGGTGAGAGGCACGGTCTGTGTCAATAAGACCCACCGGGGTCCTGGGGTTTCTCCACAGGAGGGGGCGAGGGGAGAAAATCAGGGTGGAAGAGGGGCTGGTCTGTAAGCTGCGTTTGCATAAACATAAACAGCACACCACCTTTATTTACATTTACTGGTCCAGGATGAGGAAGCAGGGCTGCTGGGCAGAACCTGAGGAACTGAGTGCCCCCACCTCCAATGAGGTGGGGACGGAGCCTGTCACCTTTGCCTCATGATGGCTTCCCCTTATCTCCAAGCCATCTGGTCCTGGGATTCCCAGTCGAGTTCCTCTGTAGAGGCTTCAAAATAGTCTTCTCTGGGCTTCTTGACATAGCCTTCTCTATGCCTCAAAGACACACCCCAGAGCACCTCCCGCTCCTGAGAAACTCCAAATTATCTGTGTTAGGAGAGCCCCTCTGAAGGCCAGGCAATGAGCCATCTCTTCCCTGGACACCAATGGCAAATGGTATCGTTCAGCAGGCGGACAGATTTTCCATATCTGTTGACTCACTAGCTCTTTCCAAACTGGCTTGATGCAGCACCCGGGCCCCTCTGGTGTCTGCAGCTTTCACATCGCTTCATACTTCCCCACCTCTACTGTATGTCGGTCCAGTGATACCCTATTTGGTTCCAAATATGGTTCTTTTATGGCCTGTGATTCCAATGCCTGGGGACACAACACAGTGCTAGGGGATCAGGCCAATGCTCTGCCCAGGCCGCTACTGTGTTTCTGATTCTAGGCAAAGGGTCAATCGCACAAAATTAGGAGGGGTCCCAGGCCTTTTCTAACTTCTTTATTCATGAATTTATAGAACACCTCTTCCTGGTGCTGTATGTTTGCTTACGTTATCTGTTGGAATAGTCAATTTAACACTCAGTGTACGGAGTAAGGTCTCTTGTGTTGTTCTGAAATGCCTTCATGCTTCAGGGCGGTCTTCCTGTTCTGGTTCTTGGGGACTAGATGACAACATCTATACTCCCACTACTCTCACACGACCTGTCTCCCCATTGCCTCTTGGACTGTGCCTCCTATCCCTTTCTGTTCCAGGAACACTGCTGGTTTGCTGTACTTCGAACATCCCATGCCAAATCTAAACAAGAGCACTCTTGTGTGTCGACTCATAACATCAACCTCACGCTTACAGAGGGCTTTGTCCTATTCAAACCACCTCCAGGGGGTCTTAGGTGGCTCGGTCGGTTAGGCATCCAACTCTTGGTTGGTTTCAGCTCAGGTCATGATCTCATAGTTTGTGAGTTTGAGCCCCAGATCAGGCTCTCTGCTGTCAGCACAGAGCCCGCTTCAGATCCTATGTCCCCCTCTCTCTATCCCTCCCCTGCTCTCTCTGTCTGTCTCTCAACAATGAATAAACATTAAAGGAAAAAAGGAAAGCAAAGCATTTGACAAAATCCAATCCTTTTTCATACTAAAAACACCTAACAAACTACGGATAGAAAGCATATACGAAAATCCATAGCTGACATCATACTCAATTGTGAAAAACTGAAATCTTTCACCTTAAGATCAGGAATAAGAAAAGGATGTCCACTTTTACCACTTTTATTTGTCCTACTGTAAGTTCTAGCCAATTACACAAGGAAAAGAAACAAAAATCATGCAAATTGGAAATGAAGAAGTAAAACTATCTCTATTTACAAATGATATGATCTTATATACAGGTTATGTATCTACAAATATATGTATATATATATCCACTCATCTGTGGTTAACTGATTTGCAACAAGGTTACCAAGAACATTAAAGGGAGGAAATAATAGTCTTTTCAACAAATGGTGCTGGGACAACTGAATGGCCACATGCAAGCCATGACAACACTGTATGTTAACTAAGTTGAATTAAAAAAAAAATGAAATTAGACCCTACCTCACACCATATGTAAAAATGAACTCAAAATGGGTCAAAGACCTAAATATAAGAGCTAAAACTCTTCAAAGAAAACATAGGGGTAAATCTTCATGATCTTGAACTGGGCAATGGCTTCTTAGATACAACACCAAAAGCGCAAGCATCAAAAGAACAAATATCAATAAATTTGACTTTGTCAAAATTAAAATATTTTTTTTCAATTTTGTTCTTTGGATAGAATTAGAAGACAACTCACAGAATGGGAGGGGGATGTTTGCAAATCATATACCTGAAGAGGGTCTAGTATCCAGAATATATAAGGAACTCATAACTCAACAACAAAAAACCAAAACCTACAATTTAAAAATGCACAAGGGTCTTGAGTATACATGTCTCCAAAAAAGGTATACAAATGGCCAATAAGCACAAGAAAAGATGCTTAACATCTAGTCGCTAGGGAAATGCAAATCAAAACCACAATGAGATACACTTCACAGCCACTAGAATGACTGTTTCTTTCAAAAAGGAAAATAACAAATGTTGACCAACATGTGGAGATACCGGAATCCTTACGCATAGCTGGTAGGAACGTAAAGTGGCGTAGCTGCTGGGAAAAACATTTCGGCGGCTCCTCAAAAGGTTAAATACAGAATTATCATATGAACCAGCAATTTCACTCCTAGGTATACACCCAAAAGAACTGAAAACATCTGTTCAAACATAAACCTGTATATGAACATTCATAGAGGCACTATTCACGGTAGCCAATAGGTAGATAGGACCCAAACGTCCATCAGGGGATGAATTGTTAAACAAAACATGGTATATCCATACAATGGAGTTATTATTCAGCCATAGTAGTGACTGAAGTACTACAACATGGATGAACCTCAAAAGCATTGTACTGAGTGAAAGAAGCCATATACAAAAGACCATATATTGTGTGAGTACATTTATAGGAAATATCCAGAATAGACAAATCCAGAGGCAGAAAGCCTCGTAGGTTCGAGTCCCACATCGGGCTCTGCATATCAGTGCAGAGCCTGACTGGGATTCTCTCTCTCCCTCTCTCTCTGCCTCTCCCCTGCTTGCACTCTCTCCCTCCCAAAATAAATAAATAAACATTAAAAAAAAAATATATATATATATATATATATATTTAAAAGTCCTTTCAAGTTCACTAACAACCAATTAAATTAACCACTCATTAGTTTGAGAATGGAAGTATTGATACAGGTACAATCTACTAATTTTTCAATTGTTGATGGATATCACTTAATTGACAAACCTAGATGTATAAAATGCACATACGTGCCTTCTCGTGTGCCAAATGATTTTTCATATGGGTGTGTGTCTACCAAACAATATTACATGCCCTAACCTTTGAGATTCTGGCATTCGAAAACATAGAGGCTTTACTCTCATAAAAAATCTCCATTGTTTTCTTCCTGAAATAACTGAAAACTTCTGCAAACTATTATTGTTCTCTGAAATACTGTCTTCTGTTGCTTATAAACTAAAGTGTTGATTATTTGGTTTGTACAATTGGACAGAAAACATAAACCACCATGCAAGTCAAAGTCAAAAATGGCCGCTGCTTCCCCAAATGTCCCTCTGGTGTTCAGCTAGGAAGAGAGTGGAAGAGAGTGCAAACAGAGATTATGCCTCCGACCTGTGCCCCACAATCAAACCAAGCCCTCAGATGGGGCTAACACTCACCTTCTTCAATGGCATGATCTCCTCTGAAACTTTCTTTGGTGAGCTCTTAGGTGACTCCTCATCAACAGAGGTCTCTTCCAAGTCCTTAGAGACTGAGTCAGATCGGACAAGAGGTGGGCTGTTGCCACGTTGGCGTGGGAGCGGTGATGAGCTCTGTAAAGGAGAAGAACATAAGGAAAGTTAAAACCTATATGTTTTCTTCCAAATTACTGATGTTCTCTTGTTGCTTAATGGCTGAAAGGCTAAGAACTCAAAGTGAAAAAACAAGCCAAGAGAAGAATCTCCTACCTCCCTGTCTTCACTTCTCGTACCTACGCAAAGGTAGGTCTTTATAGCCCATGTTCTTAACCACTGTGCACGCCTACCTCCTAACTATAAGGGGCAGGAAAGGGAAGTCCCATACTCAAGTTCCGGGAGTCTAAAGGCAACAACCTGAAGAGATGGTGGGCCTCCTTCCTTATAAAGGGCTATAGGGGGAGAATTAGGCCCGTGAGCAGCAAGAAAAACTGCTTTGCTGCCTCAGTTTCTTAAATGACTGACTGAGTTCAGTTTGATTCAACAAGAAGATGCTAATAATCTTGCTATTACATCTTCTTATCAACTTGTTCTCAAAGAGAACATGAAATGTCTTGGAGAGTCATCTAGACACCCATGTCTCTAATACTTCTGATAAGACATCAGGTGAAAACCTGGCAGGGGATAAACCTTGATTCAGTCTTAGTATTTCCAAAAGAACTGTACATTGGGAGTTCATCTCCCACAATCTCCCAGTTGATCTGAATGTCACTTAATCCACCATGAATCCTGCCCCTTCAAGGGACCCAGCCATTGGCCAATTCCATAGTTGCCCAGCTTCCACATAGCCTTGGGCATCAGGACCCTCCACTTAATGCTATCAACTACCCTGTCATTTAGGGTTGTCACCTCAGCACCTAAGGGAAGTTTCCCATGCGGAGGTCAAACTGGTGGTTGATGGCTCAGGTTCTGTTAATACCCTACCTTGTCTTCAGCCCTGTTTCCTAGAAGAGGGACTAAGAGAGTAGGCCAAAGATGTGAGGAGTGGGCCCAAACCAGCCATTTAAGCGAACTTGTCTTTGGGCTATCGTGGCTTTCCCTACCCCCTCCATTGAAAGAGGAAATGCCTCTAGAATCTTTACCTTTAATTTCCTCCCCCTCCACCCCACCCGCAGGTCTCTGTTATAAGAATCTCTCTGTTGCTGGGACTAAGAGAAGGGGCGTCCAGGAAACAGGTTTCCCCTTTCTGAATACGAGAGGTAATCCTGTAGCACTTGGTCATGTAGAGTAAAAACCTTGCTTTGCGAGCATAATTCGTTTTGGTCAAGCAATCAGCCCAAGATCATAGAGCCAGTAAGAAGCAGAGCGAGAATTTAAGCAAAGGTCTGTCTGTTTGACTTGGCCGCCATACTCTGAACAATTCCACTCTGTTACCTCAGTGATCTTGGATTCCTCAGCCGAAACTTCACTTCTGGGTACATATGGGAGCATAGTTCCAAACACAATTCCAGAAACAGCTCCATGCAGACTAGTTGTCCCGGCTCTAGGCAGGGTCCTGGAAACATATGATCTCTGTAGAAGAAAGAAAAAATACAGCAGTTGGCATGCTGGCATATTAACAGTGGAACGTGACCATAACATACTTTAAGCACTCTTGGGGTGTGTCAAGGGAAGTGAACATGATAACACCAGCCGACACTGGGTGCTGGGCACTAGGTAAGCATATCCTATAGCTACACATTCTCCATTCTTTACAGTAGCTCCGAGGAGTAGGATCAGTTGGGAGGCAAGGCCAAGCTGCCCCCCCCCTTGTTTTTTGGCAGAGTAGGAGTAGGGAATGGAAGGGGAGCAGTCTAATTAGGCACTGATGCTGGAGTTCACCATTACCTGCAGAGGTCTGCCTCTCAGGAACTCCGGAGAGGGGTAGAGTCTACCCTCAGGCTCAGGATTCAACATGAAGATGCTGTCATGGGACAGGGCTCTGCTCCCCATGTTGCTCTTGGCCCTGAACAGGAAGAAAGGGGTCTTGTAAACGCAGCCCGAGGGCTATAGGAAGTGAAGATATGTCTATATCCATAGTGGGACATACCGCAGACACCTCGGAAAGAGGGCAAGGATGCTCCTTTGCTGACAGAGAAAGTGTTCCACAAGATAGTAGGTGAAAAAATAAAGAATACTACGGTCCTATTTAATATATATACCTGTATTACATACATACATAGTTTATGATCATAGAAGTCTGGGGGATATCCACCAAATAATTTGTGGTAGTTCCCTCTGAGGAATGGCACTGAGGACAGGAGGGGGGGTTTAATTTCCTACTTTATGTGCTTCTCTATAATTTTGATTTTTTGAATGATCTACACCTATCTTTTTGAGATAATAGTTTTGAGATACGGCTTACATAGCATATAATTCACGCATTTAATGCATACAATTCAATAGTGGCAGCCCTGTGGAATGGGAGAAAAGACCCTGACTCTTCCTGTTTTTTTAAAAAAACGTTTCTTTCTTTATTTTGAGAGTGGGGGAGGGTCAGAGAGAGAGGGAGAGAGAGAGAATCCCAAGCAAGCTCTAAGCTGCCAGTGCAGAGCCTGACATGGGGCTCGAACCCACGAGCCGTGAGAACATGACCTGACCCCAAGTCAAGAGCCGGACGCTTAACCAACTCAGCCACCCAGGCGCCCTGGAGTCTGGAGTTTTAAGGCCAGGGCAATAGGCCTGAGTGGAATTCCGCAGAGGGGGATCCCATGGATCCCAGGACAGCTGGGGGGACTGATTCGGATGCGGAAGTGGGAGCATCACGGGTGAAAAGGTGATTAGGAGTGGCTGAGAAACAGTCTTCTCCATTCTGTGGCCAGTTAGAGCACCCCCTCCCCCAGTCTCCTGGGAGGGACGGAGGGAGCAATGGGTTTGGGTTCCTCGCTTGCCCGCTTATTTCTTTATTTGTTTCTACTCTAACACAGGGATTTCATGAGTATGCCTCAACCCCAAGTATGGCTTCACTCTCTGAGATTTTTAACCACGCGCTAGGAGATGAGGCTCCACCGCCCGGGGAGTCACAGATCTGCAGCCTGAGGGGCCAGGCCCAGCTTCCCGAAACAGAGGCCTCCAGCTGCTCACCAGTGCTAGGCCCCGTGTCTCAAGTTCATGGAGCTGCGACAGGAAAGCACTGCCCTGGTCTACCTGTACCCAGTGCTCTCGGGGTAAGGGGTGTGCCCGTGCCGACCTACTGAGCCCGGCAACCCGGACGGCAGGCATACACCTGAGCGCGGAGAAAGCCCCCCCGCCCCCACCCCCAACATGGCTGCGTTGGCAGTGGCCGCAGGCCTCTTGAGCTTACCTATGCCCAGCTTCTTGACCTTCCTGAGCCGACTGCACGGCAGAGATGTTAATGTGGCCACTGGACAGGCTGGTCTTTAGCTTCCTCCCTCCCTGAACGTCCTCAAGCCCCTTTTTCTTCTTCTTGCCAAAAAAGCTCTTGAAGGCCTTAAATTTGGATCTTTTCTTTCCTGGAAGGCAGGAAGGCAAGTAAGGCCGGGTGTGACAGCAGAAAGGAAGAACGGGGGAGGAAACAGGGCCTTTGTGACAGGAATGAGGACTGGCATCCCAGGTGCCCCGCAGATCTCGGCCCTCACCACCCTCCCCCCCCCCCCGCACCATTCACTTGGCCTGTTCTCTTGTTCCCAGCTGTGGATAATGAAGTGTCTGAGTCTCTGGGGAGCACAGAAGCTCAGGCCCCGGCTTGCGGTCTTTGGGTAGGCCTCTGTGCAGACGCAACTCACGGGGCATCAGCCCTCCTCTCCGTCTCAACCGCCAGCACACACACCTCTTTGCTGACCTAAGACGTTCATTCATATGCAGCAATTATTGAGCCAACAATGATAATAATAATAATAAGCACTGGGTACCCCCCTGACTTCACCCTGGTGGCCGGAATCATCACAATCCAGGCTTCCACATGTGAAAAAAAAACACTTCAGGACCCCCCGGAGCCCCTGGTGGGGGCTGGTTCCGCCCTAGGTTGTGGGTGAAAGGGTGGGGCCCCATGGGGTGAGCGCTGTCGGAGAGGTGTAGTGGAGGGGGGGGGTCCGTCCTCAAGGAGGTGGGTTATGAGCTAGGGAGAGGGCTGGGAATTGGGAAGAAAGGGCCGCCGGGGAGGGAAGCTGCCTGTGCCAAAAGCATGACAGAATCAGATACCAACGCGTTTTTTGCAAGGAGCGCGTGTGCGCACGCGTGTGTGCGTGCATGTGTTACGCGCATTGTGCGTGTTCTTCAATTACCGCCGGTTCATTCGGATCATCGACAGGGCCACCGCCCTCTGCGCATGCAAATAATTAAAAGTTTGTTCGATCTCTAATAACTACCAGGGCAGCAGCGAGGAATGGGAGCTTCAGATGCTCCTAAGGCTGTTTGGACTTTTGTTAGTTTCCTAACAAGCACACGTGTCTTTATTGGGGCTCAGCAGAAGACGGGCAAGGACAGGGGAGTCCGTGCTGCAGTCTTCAGGGGGAGGGAATCAGCTCTTACTGCTTTCGCGTGCAATCATTCACCAGTGTAGCTGTCTCATCCCAATTCCCAACCATCTGGTGTCTGGAAGGCCTATTGCGGGCATAACAATGCTGGGCTAGCAGGGAAGGAGCTGGGCAATGCGGCTGTCGTTAGAAAGGCTTAGTGGTATAATGGAAAGTACCATCCAAGAGCCAGAACAGTCTGGAATCCTCAGCTTGCCTCTGCTATCAGTTAGCTCTGTGACTTCGGGTAAGTCACTCAGCCTCTCTGGAACTCAACAGGGAAAAGAAGGGATGGAACGAATCAACATCTCCCAAAGTGTGTTCAGAGGGCTGCCGTAGGTCTATTGCACGAGAAAGGGATCCGTGGGTCCATTCGTTCTGGGAAACGCTGGATTAGAGAAGGTTTACGCCTCTGCTTTCCAACGAGACTTTTCCGGAACTTCAACGGGCCTATGTGTACGGGGAAGCTCTAAGCTACTGGGCAACGTTGTCTCCCGAACTCAAAGAAGCAGAATGTCTGGCAAAACACACTTTGGGAAATGCTGAACTAGGGCTCCTTCTAGCTCTGAAATCCTATGGCCTATTTGCATACAGATTACTCCTAAGCCTGCCTATTAGAAAGGTTTCTAAACTTCAAGGCCTGCCTTAAGTCCAGTGTCCCACCAATCACAATTAACTCTTCTCTCTGCACACCTAAAACTTGACTATTGGCCTTCCAAGTTTTACATCTGAATGCTCTCTCATCTACTCATCCATCCATCCATCCATCCATCCATCCATCCATCCATCCATCTATCCATTCAACAGATATTTAAGACCAAGCACTCACTATGCTTTGAGTATCGATGAGAAAGGAATGAGATCTAGTTCTCTGTCTTAGCTACCATTCCCCACATCCAGGCTGTAGGCTGGCCCTCTTTAGCATTTTCTTTAGCAACCAGCATAGCACAAGGCGTGCAAGGGACAACTGAGTCCATTGAAGGCTGAAAAATACCAACACAGCTGGTCACTTCCCTTAAATTGAGATCACCGAGCAGAGTCATGCTTAGGCGTCCTGTAATTTAAACGCTGGCCATTGCCGGGGATGACGTAAATTGTAAATAATGTAGGTAAAGAGCTTCGCATAAGACCTGGCGTGTCGCAAGTGCTAATACAAGAGCTAGTGCTAGGGAATCAATAATTACTCGTTTCTTTTAAAAAATTTTTATGTAATTATCACTCAATAGTGAACCGTAAGATACACGTGATTAGAAGCAGAAGCCAGCACGGGGTGGGGTGATACGCAAGAAGACTATAGGACCGTTCGCTTGATAATCAATGCTTCAGTAATTTGTTTGGGATGGCTCAGGCAATTTCTCATCTAGTAGGATGTACCTCAGTAGGGTCACGGTTGAGACCAGCTTGGCAAATCTACCTACAGACAGAAAGACTAAAACACGAAGATATAGAAGGAAATGGAAGTGTTCCAAGTTTCCTTCAGTAATTTTTTTCAGGAACTAATTTCTATATTAAATTACTTAATAATTATTAAATAATAAATTCTTTTCAATGATGTTTGGCCTCATTGAACATTCAATGTGAAGGTGCTAATTCTTATAATCGGTTCCTTGCCAGAAAAGGTTTACCAACTGGATCTTGGGGGGGGGGGGTACCTCCTTGCCCTGCGGTCAAGGACATGCCATTTGGGAAGAGAGGTGCACAGTTTCCCGAGCCAGAGCAAGCCAGCCCCAACTGGCTAAATTATTGCTGCCCGGTGAGGACGGTCTGGCCAGTGTCCCCTCAGCAGCGGGAAGGGGCACCCCATTATCACTTTAGCCTTTGCAGGCACTGCCCTTTATCACCCAGAAGGGGTAAGATTTATCAATTCTCGCCCGGCGGTCTCCTTCTGGCCTTCTGAAAGAGGAACAACCTTATCCTCAGAGTGTTTAGAAACATGGTGAGTTTCATCCCTCTCGTTTCAAAATCCCAGAATAAAAGGGAGGAGAGCAAACCCCTCATAAACCAGCGAAGACAGAGAGGAGAGAAGCAGCGGCTGGTAGTTGCACTTGTGACACAATCTAGAAACACTTAATAACTGAATAAAAAACACTTCTATAAACTCTTCAAGTTACAAAACTGAAAGGACCCATACAATGGGCAGCCAAAACGACGCACTAACACATTTTTATGCCCCTAAATTAGCAACGTGTCTAGTGACTTTGGAACTATAACTGGACTGAATCTAACGTTATTAGAAATTTGATACGAACTTGTTTGCCTGTGACTTGATTTTTTTTTCCCTAGGGTTTCAACGCAGTACAGAAAGCTAGTTCTAGTTAGCGAGGTTTTATTGGGCTACTTACCCTCATCACTGGCCTCCAGAACTTCCAGGCTTCCAGAAGTTTCACTTAGGGATTCAGCCATAGTAGGATCACTAAAGTAAAATATTGAGTGAAAAAGCACAGGTCATCGCCGGATACCTAGGATGTAACACAGTCGTTTTACCTTACCCCTTAGCCTTCGGTTAGATCCTTAAACCATTCAAAGAAAGAGCTCATTCTGTCCTGCCCTCCAGCCATAAGCCCCCGTCCCCCATAGATCTCCAGAAGTAGAGACAGATGCCCCTAGGCTCTAAGGTTAAGGCGAACTTGAGAGGTCACCAGTGAGAGCGTCTGAGGCCTTAGAAAGCAAAAGCTTCCAAACCACGGGGAGGGCTGCTAGGGCCCTGGTGTCAAGATGGCCTTGGACCCTCTCACCGAAAAGTCCTACGATTTTCCACGGTGTGTGTCCTCTCTCGCTGCAGTGAGTAAAAAATCCAACTCCTTCAATGACGGGTGTGTTCCTGCTGGGCTGTGGCCGAAAAGTAGTGACTTGTTCAAGTCACTCGAACTCTATGAGCCAATATCACAATTCTGCCTGAAGATGACTTAATCCCAAGCTCACGCAATGCTTACTAATTATCACTTACACACACACACACACACGCACACAAGTTCCACCTGGAGATATGGGAGGAGCAACGGGGTGAAGAAACTCAGAAGCCCCTCAGAAATTCTAAGGGAGGACAGGAGAATGCTTTGGGCCAGGAGCAATTCAGATCACAGGTGAGTTCCTGGGCCCTCTTAATAAACATGGCGGGCACCTCCCCCCCTGCCCCCGCCACTAAGGAAGGCTTTTTAGACACTGGGGAAATAAGTTATCTCCAGGCTTTGGAAAAGTCTGAGGAAAAAGAGCCTGTTTTCCAAAATACTAGGCCACAGTAGGCCAATATTGTCCTTAGCCCAACACAGAGAACCAACAACCAAAGAGAAAAAAATGAAAGTCAAAAGAGAGAAGAAAGAAAGAGGGCATCTTGGTGCGCCATCCGAATCCCTTAGAGCACTAACGGAATCACTCGATTTCTCTAACTCTTGAATTTAGACTAGCTCTGATTCCTTCTAGCACACTTGCCTAATTTTCCTAAGGGAATCCCAAGGGCTTGAAGACAGCACCACCATCAGCTGAACTGTCTCCCTGTCCAAACCCACCACCCACTCAACCACGACGAAACACACGCGCCTCCCCTTGATTTGAAATTCTCTTCCTGGGGCGCCTGGGTGGCTCTCAGTCGGTCAAGCGGCCAACTTTGGCTCAGGTCATGATGTTCCTGGGTTCGAGCCCCACATCGGGCTCTCTGCTGTCAGCACGTGGAGCCCACTTCGGATCTTTTGCCCCCCTCTCTCTCTGCCCCTGCCCTGCTCGAGCTCTCTCTCTCTCTCTTAAAAATAAACATTAAAAAATGTTTTTAAAGAAATTCTCTTCTCACCACCACCCATTTCTCTGCATCTTTTTAAAACAAAACTTAAAAGAGATACCTCATCTATACTTACTGTGCTTATGTCTCCATTTCTTATTCTGCTGGGTTCTCTCTATTCAGGCTTCCAACTGGATCTGCTTCCAAACCACTCTACCAAAAACTGTTCTGGCTAAATGCAACCATCAGCTACTTAACTTCCCAGCAACATTGGACACGCCCCCTTTTCATATAATATTATCGCTTTGCCTTTCTGAACATCACCCTCCCTGAATTTTCCTCCAACCTCATTGGCTGTCCTCAATCTCCTTTGCAGGATCCTTCTCCTCTCCCAGGATGTGAAACATTGTAGCACCGAAAAGTTCTGTCCTTGGCCGTCCTTATCTATAATCGTTTCTTAGACCAGTGCCCTATTAAATATTTATTTATTTTGGGGGAGAGGTCAAGCAGGGAAGGGGCAGAGAGAGGGGGACAGGGGATTCGAAGCGGGCTCGGTGCTGACAGCAGGCAGCCCGAAGTGCGAGCCACCCAGGCGCCCCCCCCCCACATCTGTAATTTGTAAATTTCCAGGAGCCACACCGAAGGTTTGACTCAATAGAACCAAAACATCATCATATTTTATTTCACTCAACAGGGCCAAAATATTAGCGGTTCCACATGTAATCGTTATACAACTAATGTCAATGGGATATTTTAGATTCTTTTTTTTTTCATGCTAAGTCTGAAATGTGGGTTGCATTTGACGTGTACAGCACATCTGAGTTCGAGCTGGCCAATTTCCAGTGCTCAGGGGTCACACGTGACTAGTGGCTACCATCTCCTCGATGATCTCGTTCAGAGTTGAAGTACCATGTACATACTGGTCTCCGAAGTTTCTACCTCTAGACTGCATGTCTGCCTTGAACTCCATATTCTTAGAACCAACTGCCTAGCTATAGCATCTCCAGCTAACAGTGCATGGAACTCTCGTTTTCACTCACTCACTCCTCTCCCGCCCCAGCTTTCCCCATCTCAGAAAATGCCACTGACCGAATGCTCAGACTGAAATCTAGGAGCTCCTGATTCCTCTCTCTCCATCATACGCCACATCTAATCCGACCGTGAATCCTGTGAGTCCCTCCTTCCACGTATTTCTGTAATCCAACCATTTCTTGCCTCGGCGGAACGCCGTTAGCTTCTTGCTGCATTACTGCAATGACCCAGCCGGTCTCCCTCCCATTTTTTGTGCCTTCTTGTTCTCCACACAGTGGCCACATCGGTCACATCAGCCCCCTACTCGACCTCCCCCCACCCCGGCGGCTTGCCATCACGCTCAAAGCAAAACCCTAGCTCCTTACCCTGGGCCTTATGGGATGTGGCCCCGCCCCCAGCCCCCCCCCCCATCCTCAGTTCTGCTACCGTCCTCCTCTCTCCCTCTGCTGCGGCCTCACTGGCCTGCTCGCTAATCCCCAACATGCCCGCCCCTTTCAGTCTCAGGATCTTTGCACCTGCTGCGCCGTTCGCCTGGAGGGCTCTGTCCTCTGCTAGTTGCACAGTCGACTCCTTTGTGGCATTCAGGCGAACTCAACCATGGCCTCCCAGAAAAGACCTCCATGACTAACCTAGTTAGAGCCTCCTGTCTCTCTCCAGCACACGACCCTTTATTAACATCTTTATGGCACTCGGTGCCACCTGAAATTATATCCTGTATTATTTGTTTCTGGTCTGTCCTCTCTACCAGAACGCAAATTCCATAATTTGTCTCTTTTGTTCATCACTGAGTCTCCCAGCCCCTAGAACGGTACCTCGCACACAGCAGGCACCCAAAAAGGTTCGTTGAATGTATGCCTACATTCAACATAAGAGGGGGCAGTAATGCAAGAGCCATCTCTGTGGTCAGAAATTTCTTTGTTTTTAACGTTTATTTATTTTTCAGAGAGAGCGTGTGCAAGTGGGGGAGGGGCAGAGAGAGGGGAGGAACGAGGATCCGAAGCGGGACCCGTGCCGACAGCAGAGAGCCCGATGCGGGGCTCAAACTCACAAACCCTGAGATCATGAGCTGAGCCGAAGTGAGATGCTTAACTGACTGAGCCCCCCCAGGCGCCCCAGTGGCCAGGAGTTTCTTACAAGTAGAGGCATCTGCAGGAGGCAGAGGGAGGAACATTTGCCCTGGGAGGGGGGGGAACCTCTCTGACTCCCAGCATCGCAGGCTCGTCCTGCCCTCCCAGCAAGGCGGCCCCGCGCCTAGGTTATTCGCCTATGCAGAACCAGCGCTCTTAGGCCCTTCTTGTCCTCGGTGTAGAGAACCCATTCCTAGGTGTCCCAGCCATGAGAGCCCTGGGTGCGGAGCCCTGCTCAGCTGGGCACGGCCCGGATCCTCACAGAGGAAGCTTCAGGAACAGATATACTGTCTCCTCCTATTTACAGTCTCCACCACTGGCAAAACCCCCGTTTGCTCTCAGGCTGACTGTATTAACCAGAGTTTTCCCTTCCAAATATCTCCTCATAGAAGCATCCTTGTATTTCTTTCACGTGCCTCATTATGGCTAATACAAATCCGAAGCGAATGTGTTCCTTAGTTATACCGGGGCTCTTTAAGAGTGACCTTTTGGGGGCGCCTGGGTGGCTCAGTCGGTTAAGCATCCGACTTCGGCTCAGCTCATGATCTCGCTGTTCGTGAGTTCGAGGCCTGCATCGGGCTCTGTGCTGACAGCTCGGAGCCTGGAGCCTGCTTCGGATTCTGTGTCTCCCTCTCTCTCTGACCCCCCCCCCCCGCTCTGTCTCTCTCTCAAAAATAAAATAAACATTAAAAAATATATATGTATAAAAGAGTGGCCTCTGGTCTATATTTTCATGATATTTAGCAAAAACCGTCACCTCATTGGTATCTCGGAAAAGTCACAATGTTTGCTCTCAGATAACACTACACCATGAGCCTCCCCTGCTTACACTAACTAGTTCATCACATTCCTGCCGCCCGCAGGATGAAAGCCAAGTTCTTGATGCTCAAGGCCCTCTGCGATCTGGTGTCCCCTGCCCCCTCCCATTGTCCCAGAAGTCCACCCCAGCTCACACCCTCACGTCCAGAATCACCGGTCAGTCCCCGAACCCGCCACCTTCTCTCACACCGTGTGCCCTGCAATCCCCTCATCCCCACATCCTGGAAGTCCTACCCGTTCCTCAAGACCCGGCTCAAGGGTCACCCCGCCCACACCCCACGCTCTCGGCCCTGCGCACATGCCTCGGTCATAGCTGACATCACCTTGAGGACAGGGACCACATTTTGCTTGTGTGGAGACCGCCAACACCTAGTGCAACGCCAGGCACACCGAAGGCGCCCGCTGCATGTTCTTCCAGGTGGATGGACACAGGAGCGGGGAGTGAGAGGTGGCTGCGGCGACGAGCAGGAAATCGGTGGCAAAAGCGGCACCCTTTTTCAAACACAGGGGGACAACAGGAGACACGCTCTCAGTAAAAATCCCCTGTGCGCAGAATCCATGAAAACGCTGGCGAGCTGAGAAAGGAAAGAGGAAAGAGCGTTAAGTTTTAATCCCGCACATGAGAGGACTTCAGAACCACTTCCGAGGAGCCCAAAGTTACATAATAACGGTCATTGGGAAGCCCGGCCCCGCAGAGACATAGAGTTTTATTATCGGTCATCACCGAAACGCTTGCACGCTCTCTCTCGGCCGACCCTAGATGCCGAGGCCTCAGAGCGGACTTTCGCTTCGCAGACTGTCTGACTTGAGGGCTGAACAAGGGCTCTAGGGACAAAAAAAAGAAAGACAAGAAGGGAATAAGGCCTGTCTTTCAAGGTTGTTGAAATTTTTTAACCACAGCCTGGTTCAGGTTCAAGGATCCAGACGATTTTGCCTGATGGCTTTGCCCCCTTCCCAGAGTGGGGAATGCTGATGGAAAGCAGCTGGCCTCGTTTAAAAAAATAATAATAATAATAATCTGGTAGGGTGGAAATGCATTTTTTAATAGAGTCTGTGGGGGCAGAATTCTGAGATGGCCCCCGAGATTGCTGCTCCCCCCTAGCATGCATGCCCCATAAATCCCCTCCCGTTGGGTGTGGGTGGGCCTAGCCTAATCAGGTAACCTCTTCCTAAAAGCATGTCCAGAGGTCGGATATAGACGTCAGCGAGATTCGAAGCCACGGCAGACACACTCCTTTCGGCCTTGAAGGAACAAACCACTATGTCGTGGTGAGGACCACATGGTAGGGAATGGCCTCCAGTAGCTGAGAGCAACCGTTGGTTGACAGCCAGCCAGCAGGTGGGGACCTCAGCCCTACGAGCTCAAAAACCCGAATTCTCCCACCAAGCAGTCAGTCTGGAAGAAAACCTCGAGCCTTGGATGAGCCCCCGGCCGTGGCTGACATGCCAATAGCAGCCTTGCCAAACTCTGAACGGAGGACTCTGCGACCCCAGGCCCGGGCTCGGCTCACGGAAACCGAGAGGTAATACATTTGCATTGTGTAGGACTCCGACGTGCTTGTCATTTGTTACACGGCAACAGAAAACACATCCAAATCCTACAGGCCTCAGCTCCAGCTGGGGAGCAAGGCAGACGTGGGGTAGGTTAGGAGCCACGTAAGATGAAGCACAGAACTCGGTAAGCAGTCCTTGAAGGAATCCTTTGCTCTCATGCGAGTGCCCTCAAGGTATCCTGGGTAGAGGAACACGGTCCATATTGTTTTAAGTTTACTTATTTATTTTGAGAGAGACAGAGACAGGGAGCAAGGGAGGGGCAGAGAGAGGGGGAGACGGAGAATCCCCAGCAGGCTCCACGCTGTCAGCACAGAGCCCGATGCGGGGCTTGAACTCATGAACCGTGGAGATCATGACCTGAGCGGAAACCAAGAGTCGAATGCTTAACCGACCGAGCCCCCCGAGGAAAACAATCCTGACGGTCATTTATCCTGGCTCTGAGAGCCCTTGGGTGGATCTCTGCTGTGAGCACAGAGCCCGCTTCAGATTCTGTCTCCCTCTCTCCCCGCCCTCTCTCCCCGACCCTCCCCCACTTGCTCTCTCTCTTTCAAAAATAAATAACCATTTTTTAAAAATAAAAGATATTTAGCATGCCTCCAGTTCTGCCTTTCCTTTCCCTCCATCGCGCCTCAAACCACCCCCCCCCAAGAGCAAAGCAGTAGAAGCTCCGAAAGGGCCACCTCACGCCACCCCCAACACCTTAGATCCCGCGGGGGTCGAAAATGCAAAGAACCTGGCCTAAAAGGTTCTTGCTGCCATCTGTCTAGCATCCTCGAAGCCTAGCCGCTGCGGAGTCCCCTTCTGTCTTGGCGGTCCACGGACTCTACGATTAAGGGTTTAGTCCCGGCAGTTGGGGGCAGTCACTATCGCAGCTAACACCGCGAGCGAAACCGCCGAGTCCTCACCCAGTGCCAGGCAAGCGCTGGGCACACTGCTTTTAAGGGCACTATTTACCGAATCCTCACAAAAGCCCCGTGAGGTAGGCGTCGTTACTTTCATCCCCGATTCCCGGATGAGGAAACCGAGTCTCGCTGAAATGAGGTCATCGTGCGAGGTCGCACAAGTAGTGTGTTGCAGAGCCAGGACTCAAATCTGGTTCCGGAGGATTTCAGAGCCCACGATCCGGCCTCTACTCTTCTGCCTCCTAACTGGCACAATCTGGTGAGTGTTAAATGTCCTCCCACTCCTGCCCAAAGAGTCTCGCCTACTGACCTCCGACGGGACCTGAAAATAGGACAGCCGGCCAGGTCATTATCAGCCCCTAACATCTTTTGCAAAGATTCATTGGTCACTTTAACAAAGAGTCCCGCCCCAAACCGGCTCCCTGGGCACACACGGGGCCGAGGCATCACACACTGTGACAGGGGACAGGTCCACAGCATGGGCCCCTTGGGTGGCCAGGCTGAAGGAGGGCACCGACAAGGGAGGCAGGAAGCGCGAGGCCCCTGGGGGACTCAGGATAGAGCCAGAATGGAGTCAGACGGATTGCGCGGCCCTGAGTGTGTGTTGGGTGCCAGGAGCCCTGGACTCAAACTCTGCCCACGCTCAGGTCGTTCCCAAGCAGAGTGTGTCTGTGGCTTTTTATTTTAGACTGTATTTGTTGTGGTTTCTGCGATTACAGCTCCTAGCATTCAATAATCCATCTGTTTGGGGGTGTGTGTGAAAAATCTCCAAGGGGGGGAAGGGCAAAGGGAGAAAAGGGGGTGGCCGTGTCGGGGCAGGGCCTGAGTTCTACGTGGCCTGATGGATTCTGTGTCCTACGCACAGACGGCCTTTGACCTCGAAAGGCACTGAGAAGAGCAGGTCCCAGCAGTCCTTTTCTGGGGGGAGAAACAGGAGAGATAAAGCAGAAAGAAAACCAGGCCACGGAAAGGCAACTTGTAGCTTTTTGGTTTCACTTGAAAGCCCTTTAAGCCCACGGGGTGAGGGCCAGGAGAGGCAATCTCAGCTTCACCTCGTGGTTACTGTGACTAGCCCTTGGCCTCCTGGTTCTGAAGGGCAAGAGACAGGGGTCTCAGAGCGCACTGTGCCTTAACAGGGCAGGGAACGGGGACAAGAACGGGGGATCCCACTGTCTGCGAGGGGCGCACGTCCCCTGAAAGGAAAATGCATCCAAGAATCTGAGCGCCCCGGCCATTCTCGGTCAAGGTGACGTCTGAGAGCCCAAGGCGTCACATTTCCTCAGCCCTCGCCCCCACAGACAGCTGCCACCTCGGAGTCGCAGGAGGGCTTACCCAAAGGCTCTCCGATCCCCAAGTCTCTCCCTCTCTCCCGGCCGTGGCGTTGCCATCTCTTTCCGCACGGCCCCAAATACCCACCATTGGAATCCCTCCCTCTGAACCAGGCAACCAAGTCAGAACGGTCTTCCCCAGGGCCGCTCTCTCTTTACCATCCCAAAAGTCTTTACGCAGGCCTGCTATGGGCTCAGACCTCCAATAGAGCAGTGACCGGTCCCTGGGCCTTTACTATGTGCACGCACCATCTCATCAAATCCTCCGAACGATCCTACGAGGCAGGTACCATTTCTCCGAGATCCTCCCCATTCTGTGGACGAGGGAGACTGAAAGGCCGCGTGACAGCCCAGGGTCACACGCAAGTACGCGGAGAAGGCAGGATCTGAGCCGAGAAAGTCGAGGGCCTGAGAGCGCTACATACAATGACGCACTCCCTGGTGACGAAGGACAAATACACGTGAGGAACGTGAGAACGGTAGTTGATTAGGAATCAGGAGGCCTGGGTCCCGATTCTGCACCTTCCAGCAGTTTCTCTTTGTGGCCTTGCCTGAGGTCATGCCTCCTCACTGGGCCCCGGTTCCTCCATTTGTAACGTGATACAAAACTACCACTGAGTGTTCTCTTATGACATTTCATGACAAGGACCCAGAGGCTAAACTCTAGGGTAGCGACTACACGGAGGAGGGGTCTGTCGGCCCCAAGAGTCTTGGACCTGGAAGCCGGAATGTGCGGTTCAGGGGGCCAAGGCGAGGCCGGAGAAGCGTGTCCAAAACACGTCGCAAAGCCAAGTCCAGCAGAGACCAGCAAAGCAAAGCTAAAGAACTAAGATCAAGACGTAAAAGAACAAGAGAAAGTGAGAGCGAAGGGGAAAGAGCAGGTAGAAGCACCAGGGAATCGAACTCATATAGTCATGGGAAGTTCTAAAGGGTGCTTTTGTGGGTGGCTCCATTTAAAGCAGCAAAAGGGGGACACCTGGGTGGCTCAGTCGGTTGAGCATTTGACTTCGGCTCAGGTCGTGATCTCATGGTTTGTGGGTTTGAGTCCTGCGTCAGGCTCTATGCTGATAGCCCAGAGCCTGGAGCCTGCTCCGGATTCTGTGTCTCCCTCTCTCTCTGCCCCCTCCCACTCATGCTCTATCTCTCTCTCTCTCTCAAAAAGAAATAAAACATTTTAAAATATTTTTTTAAATAAAGGGGCAAAAGGGACTCCATGGGACCTATCCGCATAAGGCTAGAGTAATCACGAAAGGCCTGAGAGATGAGACCCACCTTAAGATGGGCCATCTCAGGGAAGAAAATTTGCTCGCAGTTTAAGCACTGAGGAACTTACTGGAAAGTCAGCCTGGGTGAGTTAGGGTGGGGGCAGAGAGGGCACATGACAGCCACGGACGCGGAGTGACCAGGAAGAACACCGTCGTGGGCCGGAGTTCCCGGGCCCTCATACCTGACTCTCGGACCTCTCTGGTCCAGTGGCTGGAAAAGAAGCTGGAAGCTCCCGGAGCGCTCCTGACAGGCCACGGGAAGGAGGCTCTAGGACCGGGGACACCAGACAGCAGCTGATCGGGAAATGGAGTGCCCAGAGCCTCGCTCTAGACAGGACGCCAGGAGCGCAGAGAAGGAGGGACCCGCTGAAAGAGGCGCTGGAGCTAGGCTAGGCTAGAAGGCACCCAGTAGGGGGGAGGAAGGCCCAGATGGCCAAGGGCAAAACGGAGATTCTGGTTCCCTCCTCCTGGGTTCACTTCGGGCCGCAGGGGCAGAGAAGATCCCAACACACACTGAAGGCGTTCTCATACTCGCTCATTCCCTCCCACAGCCCACGCCATTCCCTGGCAGGGAGGGACAGGACTGGAAGAAGTAAATGATATACACGAAGCTCTTCCCCGCAGGGTAGCCCCCTCGGAGCGGAAGAAGAGTGGCAGGGAGGACCCGGAGAGCAGAACTCTATCGAGCTTCCTTAAACTTGAACGCGCAAGAGTCCTTGGTCAGAAGGGCCTAGAAGAAAAGGGTGTCCTGGGAGCAGCACCCGGGAGCAGCGCTTAAATGGGGGTGGGAGACGGTGGGCACCCCTCCCCCCACCCCACCCCTAGCCCCGGCGGACACCGCTCTGTCATCACCTTGAGAGTGTCTTCCGCTTGCGAGTACACAGACAGCATCCGAGGAATAAATGAGATAGTGCATGGAAAAGAGCACGGTGCCTGGTACAAAGTAAGTGCTCACTAAATAGTAGGGTTTTTGTTTTTTTTTTAAACACTACAACAGATAGGGACAAAGGTGTGAGAAATGGGTTCGAGGCGGAAGTCGACATCCTGTCTAACCAACATGGATTCATGGGCCCTCGGCCCCAGGGATTGTGACTCCTCATTGGCGCTGGGCCCAGAGATCTGTTTGTTCCTTAAGCTCCCAGGCGGTTCTGAGGCGGAGGGTCCCCGGGCCTGTTTCCTCACTGAAGAACTAAGGAATTCAACCAGACTTGGAGTCTCGGATCCCTTCTGTCCCAGGCATTCTAGGATTTTTATGACTCATTGAGATAATCTGTCAAAGTCCCCAGTTCATCCCCAGAGAGGCCCGATTCTGTGGAGGCCACTGCAAACCCTGCTCGAGCTGGCCAACTGGGGGCCCTTCAGAAGCCTGTCAGTATTTTCAGGAAACTCTCCTACTTTCAGCTTGTTTAGAAACCTAAGCTATGTTTTCCATTATAAAAATGTGTAGGCTGTGGAAAATAATACGGAGTTTCCTTTAAAAAATAAAAATAGAATTACCATACGGTCTGGTAATTCCACTACGGAGTATTTACCCGAAGGAAATGAAAACACTAACTCGAAAACATATACGCACCCCTATGATTATGGCAGCCTTATCTACAATAGCCAGGGTTAGGGAAGCCATCCAAGTGTCCACTGATAGATGAATGGGTAAAGAAGATGTGGTACACACACACACACACCCGCACACGCACGCACACGCATGCGTGCGCGCGCACTGCGCGCGCAATGGAATATTACTCAGCCATAAAAAATGAAATCTTGCCACTTGCCATAACGTGGATGGAGCTAGAGGGCACGATGCTAAGTGAAAGAAGTCAGTCAGAGAAAGACAAATACCATATGATTTGACCCAACTCATATGTGGAATTTAAGGAACAGAGCAAAAGAATAAACGAAGCAACCAAAGACACAAACAAAAATCAGGCTCTTAAATACAGAGAACAAACTGGCGGTGGCCAGACGGGGGCTGAGTATGGAAATAGATAAAGGGGATCGAGAGCACACTTGTCATGATGAGCACTGGGTAATGTATAAATTGTTGAGTACTATATTGTACACCAGAAGCTAATATAACCCTGTATGTTAATTATACTTCAATTTTTAAAAATAGCCAAAAAAAAAAAATACACAGAGTTGCAGGAGATTTGACCTAAATCTGCCCACTCATTATTTCTTCCCTTTCAAAAAATATATTTTTATTTTTATTTTTTTAGGTTTATTTATTTATTTAGAGAGACACAGAGACAGCGCAAGTTGGGGAGAGGCAGAGAGAGAGAGGGGGAGAGAGAATCCCAAGCAGGCTCCGCACTGTCAGCACAGAGGCCCACGCGGGGCTGGAACCCACAAAGCCATGAGATCACGCCCTGAGCCGAAACCAAGAGCCAGACACTCAACTGACGGAGCCACCCAGGCGCCCCCCCCCCAAAAAAAAAGATATTTTTAAAATCTTTTCGAATCAGGAATCCATCCCTATCAGAGACCTAACTACTTCATCCCAGAGAGCTTCCGGCTTCCTCCAAGTGGCCATAAGCAAACGCAGGCCCTTTCTGCAAGAAATCAGGTCTTGAATCTTTGACAGTCGGCTTCTGGAGCCCACGGGCACAGAAGAAACAAACATTCATCCCATGTCAAAGTAAAATTATCCTCCTCAAAAGAGGTGATGGAGGTGCGGCGGGGATTTGGGTCTGGGGACCCCCCTCCAAGTATCACGAGCGAGGAGCGACCTAACACAGAAACCTGGTCTGTTTGCTTTATGTAGACTCCGGGGAGCAGACTTTCCCTGCCTTCTCTACTTGTCTCCCAGGGCTGTTTCCTCTCCCTAACCCCCCACCCCCAGGTGTCAGGAGAGTCTCCCTCTGACTTGCTTTTCTCTCCATTTCCCCGGCACACTCGGGCTCGGGGCAAGGGGAGATGTGAGGCAACAAGATCTGAAGCGGGGCGAGAGAGTAACATGACCGCAGCTTACACGGGCCAGGCCTTGGCCTCTGGGGCCCACCGGACAGAAAGTAAAAGATAATGAGCTGGTCATGTGAAAACGCAACGTGACGTTATCAATCTTCGGTAGCAATCTTTTCTGAAAATACGGTGCCTACCATTTGTTGCTCTTTCCTTATCCATATCTAGGAGTTCCCATGCCCGTTTCTCTTCTTTCTGTCCTCTCTTGTTTCCATTCCTCATTGTGAACATCTCCCTTATACGCTATGGTAGATAACCGAACCGTATTGTTATAATCTTGTTGTGTTTGCAACAAGGAATACAGCTTCGAATGTTCAAATTTGATGAGTAGAACGTTCTATGTTTCTCCTTCCAAAAAAAAATTCAAGTAAGTTGCTTTAATGATATGGAGCCCTTTGTTCATTTTTTTCCCAGTTAGCCTTGGCCCCAGTAGATGAAACTTTTCCTCTCCCTCTCAGGCTCTGAGTCTTTTAAGGACAGAACCTCAAACAATGAAGATCTTCAAAAGCCGTGTGGCCTGGAATAAGTCATGTAGTCTTTTCATGCCTCAGTTTCCTTACCCATGAAATGAATCTGTCTGCGAACAGAATCTGGGAGACGGAGGCAGTGGGCGGGATGGAGGCATGGATGTCACAGTGTCATGTCTTTTTGCAGTATCCTTGATTCTGTGACCCGGTAGTATCCGAGCGAACAGTCCTTTGTTGCAGAAAGAGAAATCTGCACCTTGACCTTCTGAAGAGGAAGCACACCACCGTTGCAAAAAGGGCCGGACACATCTGGGTGAGGCTGCTCGGGCCCCTCATTAACACTATACTCCTGACCAACTCAGAGCCCTGTGCTCTATCCTTTGTCCTCACCTGTCCCCAAACAGTTCAGCCTGCTCTTCCAGACACGATAGTGGCACAGCAAAGAGAATTCTTTCCCCCTTTCCTTCTCCCAAGAAAGGACCAAACAGGGGCACCTGGGCGGCTCGGTTGGTTAAGCATCTGACTTCATTCGGCTCAGGTCAGGATCTCACGGCTCTTGAGTTGGAGCCCCGCGTCGGGCTCTGTGCTGACAGCTCGGAGCCTGGAGCTTGGAGCCTGCTTTGGGTCTTGTGTCTCCCTCTCTTTCTCTGCCCCTCTCTGGCTCATTCTCTCTCTTTCTCTGTCTCTCTCTCCCTCCCTCTCTCTCTCTCTCAAAACTAAATAAATGTTAAGAAAGGACTAAACAGTTTTCCTGTGTCATCAGCCCAGACTTTCGTTTCCTTTTCCATCCCAGAGGAGCAGAGACTCGTTAATTGGCTAAAAGTAACTCTCGGTGGCAAGGGAACTCATGCTCACTCAACCCACGTGCCTGTTGGTTACCTGATTGAACCCTTGCAACAACCCCATAAGGTAGGACTCATTAAGTCCATTTTACAGATGAGACAAGTCAGGCTCAGGCAGGCTAAGGCACTCACTCGCTTGCCCGTGAATGGCCATGTAGCAACATTGTGAGAATCCAACCACGTCTGACTCCAGAGCGCCATGCTCTTTCCGCTAGATGGTGCCCATTATTTTCAGCATGTGTACCTCTCAGTCGAGACACCGTGCTGGGTGACTGAGCACTCGGAGCGTAGGCCCTTACTGGCACACTGGGTGCTGCCGGGAGGCCCTCCCCTCCCCCCTCAGGCCGGCCGCCTTGCTCCTTCATTAGCAGCCTGGGGACCAGGCTCTGGTTCCCCAGCTCCAAACGCCAAGCTTCCGGGCGCACTTAAAGTGGCTCCCGGACCCTCCCGTTACACGCCCGGCTGGGTGACAGAGGACCCGACAGTGCAAAGAGCTCCTGGTTTCCCACTGCTCTCCCGTACCACCTCCCCAGGACAGGAACTCTCATCTCGAATGTAAGGCCATTGTACCGAGGCAGGAATTGGGGGCCGAATCGAAACAAGAGCACTCTTGCATGCAGACTCGTAACATAAGCCTTACACTCCCAGAGGGCGCTGTCCTATTCGAACCCCCTCCGGGGCGCCTGGGTGGCTCAGTTGGTGAAGCATCCGACTCCTGGTTGCTTTCGGCTCAGGTCATGATCTCACAGTTTGTGAGTTCGAGCCCCACGTCAGCAGCACAGAGCCTGCTTGAGATTCTCTCTTTCCCTCTGTCTCTCTCTCTGCCCCTCCCCATTCTCTCTCTCTCTCAAAACAAAGAAACTTTAAAAAAAAAAAAAAAGCACTTCCATAGCCGTTTGACCCTGCCAGCAATTCTGTGACCTAGACAGGGAAGTAGCATCACTGCGATGATCATCTTCATTATTCCCATTTTACAGATGAGAAAACCAAGGCCCAAAGAGGCATGCCTGCGGTAGTGTCGTGAAGGCCTCAGAGTTGGCCTTGGCTTGGCCTTGGCTTCCGAGGTGGCCTTTCAAGAATATCAGGGGGCGGGGGGGGGGAGTCTTGTTTAGAAGCCCTCCCGAAGCCCCATTTACGTGGCGACAATTACTATATTAATCGCAGATCTCTGGCCATAATTAACATCTTTCAAATGTTTACTATGCCTGGGGCCGTGCTAATGCTTCATTGCTCCCGAATTATTTCATTAGCTACTCATAATCTGCCAAGGAGTAGGTCCCATTGTTACCCCTATTCTACAGATGAGGAAACTGAGGCTCAGAAGGCATAGATGACTCAAGACCGTAAGGCTAAAAAGCGGCAGGCCACGGACTCAAGCCTGGGGCTGTCTGGTCCCAGAATCGTGCTCCACTAGGCTAGTGCCGCTAAAGTGGAGTCTAATATGGAAGCTGCTGGGCGCCCGTGGCTGTTTAACTTCAAATTCATTTAAATGAAAAAAAAATCAGGGGCGCCTGGGAGGCTCGGTCCGTTGAGCATCCAACTTCAGCTCAGGTCACGATCTCGCGGTTCGTGAGTTTGAGCCCCGCGTCGGGCTCCGTGCTGACAGCTCAGAGCCTGGAGCCTGCTTCGGATTCTGTGTCTCCCTCACTCTCTGCCCCTCCCCCCACTCGTCCTCTGCCTCTCTCTCTCTCTCTCTCTCTCTTTCTCAAAAATAAATAAACATTTTAAAAAATAAGTGAAATACAATCAAACCTCAGTTCCTCAGTCACACTGGCCACACATGGCTAGTGCTTCTCATTACCGGACAGAACAGACAGAGAACACCACAGAAGCTTCCATCACCACAGAAACTTCTAACGGACGATGCTGGTCTAAAGAAAAACTTAGGGCGTTCCTCTTGAGACTACAGCTTTGGTAAAGTGTTGTTAGTTTAACACGGGGTCTCTCAAGCTTGACACTACTGACATTTGGGGCTGGAAAATTCTTTGTCGCGGGGTGGGGGGGGTGGGGAGAGGCCTCTTCCTATGTAGATGTCAGCAGCATACCTTCCCCCTAGTTGTGACCACTGAAAATGTCTCCAGACAAACGTCCCCCCGGGGAGAAAAACCACTCTCCACGTCCCTGTTGGGAGCCTCTGGGTTGAGGTTAGGAAGGTATACGAGGTAATCAAATGGCAAGTCTTTCGCGACCTTAACTTGGCCTTCGCAAAACAAGCTACTTCGCCCCACCTCATTTCTCCTACCGAATCATGGTTTACAGCAATTTGCACTCAATCGGTGGTTTTCAGAGCTATTGGAGATTTCCTGAAAAGAGCAAGGCCATTTAAAGCAGAACAGGAGGGAAGACGCCCAAAGGAGATTACTATAATGTCCTAATTAGGTCCTCGAAGTTCCTAGCCACCAGCCATAACTATGAATTTGTAAAGGAAAGATTTAAAAAATAGATTGGTCGGGGTTCAGTCAGTCGAACGTCTGACCCTTGATTTCCATTCACGTCATGATTGCAGGGTCGTGGGATCGAGCCCTGTGTCGGGCTCTGTGCTGAGTCTGAAGCCTGCTTAAGATTCTCTCTCTCCCTCTCTCTCTCTGCCCGTCTCCCCCACTCATGCTCTCTCTCTCTCTCTCTCTAAAAAAAATGGATTGGTTTATAAGCCTGGAAGAACGTTAAAGCAAAAAACTCAATTAGGAAATGACAGAAGCAATCACATTGCATGCTACACTTTTGGCTACTGATTTCCGGAAACAACAAACAACAAAAAATCGTGCCACTTGAGAAATTAGTGAAAGAATCCCCCAAACGCTCAAGCGGGACCAACGGAAAATGGGCTTTCAAAGGATTCAAATGAAACTGGTATAAACATTCTCATATAAAATGCTGAAATTGGCTACTGCCGAAATAATACACTTTTCCACGTTTTGAATATATTCCCAAGGAAACTAATCCTCCGCACAGCAAATGGAACACTCCCAAGGGGCTAAACACCAAATGAAACCCGCCAACTACATCTTCTGAGAAATCTCTAAAAGCTTTAAAAAAAGAAAAAAAGCCTTTAAAACCATTTCCTCCTAATGAATTTGTACAGGGTTTAAATTTTTAGGGACGCTCGGGTGGCTCAGTCGGTTAAGTGTCCCGCTTCGGCTCAGGTCTTGATCTCACGGTTGGTGAGTTGGAGCCCTGCCTCGGGCTCCAAGCTGACAATGTGGGCCTGCTTGGGATTCTCTCTCTCTCTCTCTCTCTCTGCACCTCCCCTGTGCTCGCTCTCAATATAATTTGAAAAATATATGAATAAATGAATGAATAAATAAATAGATAAATAAATAAATCAAATAATTAATTCTGGATACCAGTTAAGCGTCGACTCTTGATTTTGCCCAAGCACTGAGCCTCACCTTCCTGGATCCTGTTCTTAGAGGAAGGGAAGCCGACTGGTACAACGTGCGGGGCCCACCGACCCGGCAAGCTCCCCTCTCTGGCAAGCTCGGAGAGTAGGCAGGCATTAGAAGTTGAAACGCAGGGCGGAAACACAGGCTTGTCTCGGTTTCCTGTCCGGATCACGCCTGGGGGCGCGATTTGACCCAGAGAGCGACACAAAAGCATTGAAATCCTATAGACACGCACGCGGTCGGGAGTAAAGCATCGTCGCGGGTCAGCGTGACTGGGAGCCAGTCCCTGGACCACAGGGTGACAGTGTGCTGGTCAGGGAATCACTTCACATCTTTGGGGTCCAACTTCCTCACCCTTAAAATAAAGACAGTTTCACCCATGCCACCATTACAGGATCTTTTCTGGAAAATTCTTTTGCTTTTCCTCCATCTCCTCCTACACCGGCACATAGTTACGGCATCACATCATTCAAGACTACTAGTATTTTCTCCCCTCTACCAATACGCATTTTGGCTGATCTCTTGATAAATTCCTGCTGTCACCTGCTATTGTACCATGTCTATAAAAGTGACGGGACTTAGGGGCTCAGTTGGTAAGTGTCCGACTCTTGACTTCGGCTCCAGTCATGATCTCACGGTTCGTGAGTTCAAGCCCCACCCACAGCACATCGGGCTACGTGCTGACAGTGCGGAGCCTGCTTGGGATTCTCTCTCTCCCTCTCCCTCTCCGCCCTTCCCCTGCTTGTGCACTCTCTCTCTCGCTCTCAAAATAAATAAAACTTAAAAAGAACGGAGTCAAGGCCTGGAAGGGCATGGGTGGCTCCGAATACACCCATTCCCACCAGTGGCCAAACACCTTGAACGCCCCCGGCTCCTAAAATAAATGTACATGCCTCTGGGTAAAATCGCGCCCCCAGGTGTGATCCGGACAGGAAACTGAGCCAAGCCCGTGTTTCCACCCTGCGTTTCAACTTCCCTATTGGGGCTCCTTGAAAGGCTGCGACCCTCCTGATAGGGCCAAGTTGTGATTCTAGGACACCCCCTCGTTGGGGCTGTTGGAGGATGGAGGGTGGGACAGAAGCAAACGTTTACAGGGGGAGCAGCCAACGGGCACTGCGATCTCCCTGGGAAAAAGTTCCACCAGCTGGGAGGCCGAATATCATCCGGCTTGCAAGAAATTTGGATAATTAAGACGACAGCTCGGGAAATTCAAGGCGTTCTCTCCGCCATCCCAAATTCCGCGCTCTCCTTCCGTCCCTTCCTCCTTCCTCTCGGCTCTCCCCATTTCTGGCCCGGGTTCCTCCACCTGCTCCTTCTTCCTTTACCTTCTCTCCCTGAGCTCATACCTCCCAGCCCCCCTCCTGCAACCTGCTGTGTAACTGGGCCGGCCCCTCCCTAAGAAGGTAAGCTTCTCAAGGGTAAGTTCAATCAACAGCATGCCTTCAACAGATGCCTGTGGCTGGGCTCCAGGAGAAAAAAAAAAAGGCAAACTTTCTTCCAGTGTTGAGCACAAAGCAGGTTCACAATATTTTTGAAGGTCTCTGGAATCTCTACCTGTTAGGTCCTTCGAGGGACTCTGAGCCACTTACTCAGAGAGGCCTTGGCTCCTTCATCTTGTCAAATGCCTTCCTATGGTTTCTCCCGTTTCGTCAGCCGAGATTCAATAAACAGTCTGATGAGCTCAGGCCGTCAGCTGTGGCTACAGGAATAGCCACTGGCCCACGAGTGTCTCTTTTCCACCCCCAGAGACCTCAGGCTGCCCCAGATCCCCTCCACAGAAAGCAGACATCAGGATGAAGGGGCCCCGAGGAAGGCCCCTCATTCGTCTGCAGGCAGGAGAAGCTAACATAAGCGGGCACTGAGCGCCGGGGGAAAAGGGATGGACACTGGCCCCAGAGCGATGACACTGCCATTACCACCTCCCACGGCAACGGCTCCGACACCCTGGCCTCCCCAGGTATCCCCGCCAACCTCTCTGTCATCTGGTGCTACCGCGAACTACACAGAGAAAGCCTTGTAATTTCCACAGCATCTACTCGAGGTCACCTGTCAAGGGCACGGACACTCAGGTGAGCCCCGGAGTTGGCCTTTTTAAATAGTTGCAAGGAGGGGCGCCTGGGTGGCTCAGTCAGTTGAGTGTCCGACTTCGGCTCAGGTCATGATCTCGCAGTCGTGAGTTTGAGCCCCGTGTCGGGCTCTGTGCTGACAGCTCGGAGCCTGGAGCCTTCTTCGGATTCTGTGTCTCCCCCTCTCTGTGCCCCTCCCTCGCTCATGCTCTGTCTCTGTCTCAAAAAAATAAAATAAAAAAACATTAAAAAAAAATAGGGGGCGCCTGGTTGGCTCAGTCGGTTAAGCAGCCGACTTCGGCACAGGTCATGATCTCGCGGTCTGTGAGTTTGAGCCCCGCGTCGGGCTCTGTGCTGACGGCTCAGAGCCTGGAGCCTGCTTCGGATTCTGTGTCTCCCTCTCTCTCTGCCCTACCCCTGCTCATACTCTGTCTCTATGTCTCTCAAAAATAAATAAACATTAAAAAAAATTTAAAAAAAAATAGTTGCAAGGACACCTGTCACATTTCAAGACTCCAGGCCCATTCACCACAGTTTTGTGTTTTTTTTAAGTTATGTATTTATTGGGGCGCCTGGGTGGCTCAGTCGGTTGGGTGTCCGACTTTGGCTCGGGTCATGATCTCGCAGTTTGTGAGTTCGAGCCCCGTGTTGGGCTCTGTGCTGACTGCTCAGAGCCTGGAGCCTGCTTCGGATTCTGTGTCTCCCCCTCTCTGTGCCCCTCCCCTGCTCATGCTCTGTCTCTCTCTGTCTCTCAATAATAAATAAAAACTTTAAAAATATTTTAAGTTATTTATTTATTGAGTGAGAGAGAGAGAGAGAGAGAGAGAGCAAGCAGGGGAAGGGCAGAGAGAGGGAGAGAGAGAATCCCAAGCAGGCTCCGCGCTGCCAGTGTCTCAGAGCCCAGCTCCAGACTCGAACTCTCCAACTGTGAGATCACGACCCGAGAGGCAATCAAGAGCCGGGGACTCAGCCCACTGACCGCCCAGGTGCCCCTGGTGCCAGGTTTGAAGCGGCAGTGAGACGGGGCCGTCAGTCTCCCCACACCTCCGCGCCTGAACCACCTCAGTTCAGCACTCCGGAGGGAGCGCCGCTAAGAATCACACGGAACGGCGCTTCCGGCCGGCAGGCCAGGGGCCGCCCGTCCTGGTCTATGGAAGTGCTTCCCCAGGAGAGGGTCCTCGTGCAGCTGTCCCTTCTCGGACCCTCGAGCCGTTTGTCACACACGCTGGCGAGGCCGCACGAGTGCCACAAGGGCCCCTCGCGCCGAGAGACTAGGCACCGCGCTGCGCAGGGAAAGAGACCCCGGGAATAACGGGGTCTCCGAGTCCTGCCCTACCGCTCGGCGACACCTTCCCTTCGGCGCGTCCCTCCTCACCTTCGCCAGGGAACGAATCCACGACCGCCACACCACAGGCCCCCGGGGAAAACGTCCGGCCCCGTGGCCGGGTCCCGCGCCCCCTGGGACTCGCGAGAGGCGGTTGCGCGCGAGGCTGAGGGGGGGAGAGAGGGGGGGCGGGGGGGGGGCGGCGGAAGGACGGAGTCCGCGGGCCACGCCCACGCCCACCTGCGCCAGGCTTCCCGCGTGCGTGCCGCCCCCAGGCGGCGGGCGCGAGGCCGCGGGTTCGAGCCCCGGCCCCCGGCTCGCTGCGGGCTGGTCCTGTGGGCGGCGAGCGGCCCGCGTGGGCGGCTAGGGACCAGCGCGGCGGCGGCCGAGGGCTCTGCTCGCCCTTGGCCACGGGGAGCCTAGCGGGAGCCCCGACTGCGACCGCCACTTACTCTGGAGTCTTCAGGCAGCCGCAGACCCCAGTCGTGGTGCTTCGCAGCGGCAGGGGCGCTTAGGGGCTGGCGCCGCGCACAGGTGGGGCCGCGCTGATGCCCGCGGGCTGGTGCACTAACCCAAATAAAGTTTCTGCCCCGAGGCCTCTCGCTGTCTTCTGAACTAGGTCTCGAAAGGGCTGGGCTTGTTCCTTACATGGCTGGAAACTGTTAACTCCCATTTTTCCTCTGCATCCGACTTCCCGCGACCGCGGCATCCTAGGTGCAAACTACCAGGTGCTCTTAGGCCGGCCGTACCCCTGCAGGGCTCAGAGTGTGAAGAGTAATTTGGGGCGGGTGGCGGCCCTAAGGACTTAGCAGGGGCCTCTACCCAGGCTGAGGAGGACACTCAGCAGCTTTGGGATGGTCATGTAAATAAGCCACCTTCTGGCATTTTATATTCTGCAGGCTGGGGGGCAGGAGGGACAGAGGGGAGAAGGGAGCGGTGAGGCAGTTTGTAAACAGCAAGGCTGCAAACATTTCCATCTGGTCTGAACACTATTTTTGACCCGTCCAAGCCGTTCTTGTTCAATCTTGAGGAAAATGGTTTATATGCCCTAAGCAAGGCTGAAGGAAGGAAGGAAAGAAGGAAGTGAGGAAGGAGGGAGGGAGGGAGCAGAGAGAGGAAAGAAAGAAAGAAAGAAAGAAAGAAAGAAAGAAAGAAAGAAAGAAAGAAGGAAGGAAGGAAGGAAGGAAGGAAGGAAGGAAGGAAGGAAGGAAAGGGAGGAAGGAAAGGAAGGAAGGAAGGAAGGAAGGAAGGAAGGGGAAAGAAAGGGAAAGGAAGGAAAGGAAGGGAAAGGAAAGGAAAAGAGGAGGTATGTAGGGAAGGAAGAAAGAAAGGAAAGAAGGAAAGAAAGAAAGAAAAAAGAAAAAGAGAGGGAGGAAGAAAGGAGGGAGGAAAGAGAAAAAGAAAAGAAGGAAGGAAGGAAGGAAAAAGAAAGAAAGAAAGAAAGAAAGAAAGAAAGAAAGAAAGAAAGAAGCATGAATGTCCTTAAAATTGTGAAATCTGCATGCCCTTCGGATGGATGTCCGCAGCAAAGATGGTGTAAATGTTCTAACACGGTTTATTTGTATTGCGTGGATTCGGAGATACTGCTGACCGGATTGTGTCCGCAGAAAACCGAAAGAATGAGACCAAGAGCACAAGTGCCCCTGATGCTTGCCGCCCCTGTAAACCCCGTAGGGCATCTTTCCACCCCCAATTCGAGAAAAAGGTGCCCCCGCCCTGGCATCCGACATGCAGAGGCGATATTTTGCAATATTTTGATTTTCGAAGCATCTGGTGAGAGTGTGAAAAGCAAAGCCAATGCAGATGCAGGCTTTTGGCTTTTTTTTTTTTAATTTTTTTTAATGTTTATTTATTTTTGAGAGAGAGAGACAGACAGACAGAGCATGAGCAGGGGAGGGGCACAGACAGAGAGGAAGACACAGAATCTGAAGCAGGCTCCAGGCTCTGAGCCATCAGCACGGAGCCCAACGCGGGGCTCGAACTCACAGACCATGAGATCATGACCTGAGCCGAAGTTGGACGCTCAACCAACTGAGCCACCCAGGCGCCCCTGGCTTTTTTTTTTAAATTGAGAGAAACGGAGGTTTTTAAAGGACAAGCAAGGTTTCTCCTGTGTGTGCACGGGGCGGGGGGGGGAGGCGGGGGACATTAAACCCTACAGAACTGGGCCTAATCTGACAGCCTTTCTAAGTCTGGCTTCCCTGAATTAGGAGAAAGAAGCAAACCAGGTCCCGGCCCCTCAGGGGGTCCTAGCCAGTCTGCAGCGGAGGGCCTTCTTTCTCCTTCAGTCTGCAAGAGGCAACATCCTGCTTCTAGAATTTCGCCGGGTGAGGGGGCTGGGGTCTCTGCAGCTGGGTGCTGCACGGGGCCCCTCTCTCTGCTTAACTTGGTGAGGAAGGGGGAGCATATCCGCCCCCCAAGGACTAGGTTTACACCTAGGCTAAGATTTCTAGCAAGAATTCCTTTCTAGCTGTCATTTATGGTCGGTTCTCCATGATTCGTATGTGGCTTGGTGGATTCTCTGCGATGATGGTTTAACCAGCGTCTATCTACCCAGCTTGTAATATCCGTGGATGGTTAGGAAAGACTGGTTTTATTATTTTTACCATCGTTATTTTTAGGAAAGACCAGCTTTAATGCTGGCCAGAGAAGAAGCTGGGTAGGAAGGCAAATCTGTGTCAGTCCCCTCCCACTCAAATAGAGCGCGCTCTGTAAACCCCAGGGTTTTGTTCTCTGACTAGACATGCTTTGCTGTGAATAACCGGGAGTGGAGGGTCCACAGAAAATCCATCTGGAATTCCCAGACCATAGTGATGGCTCCTTCTCCGTTTGCGGTCAGGGCTCTGGAGCCAGACGTGGGTTCAAATCCTGCCTAGGCTTCTGATGGGTGGTCGCCATATTGGGATTTCGTGAGAAAATGTTCTTAGGAGGTCCACGTTGAAGTATTTAGAGGTGAAGTGTAACGATGGCTCAGTTTATGCCCGAGCAGGTCAGGAAAACAAATTGGTAGGGATGTGTGTGTGTGTGGAGAGATAGAGACAGAGAACGATAAAACAAATGCAGGAAGGTGTCAACAGTTGACGACTGTAGGTGACTTAGACTGTAGGTCTAAGTCTTCTTAGACTGTTCCTTCAACTTCCCTGTGGCTTGGAAGGTGTTTTCAAAATGAAAAGTTGGGGCTAAAATCTTAGTTCTGCCCGCTGTGATCCACTGTATTAGCGGCAAATTATTTACTCCTTGTAAATCCGAGTTCCCTCGGCTCTAAAAGGGAGATGTTGGGGCGCCTGGGTGGCTCAGCCAGTTGAGCGTCTGACTTGCTAGCGGCTCAGGTCATGACCCTGGGGTCGTGGATCGAGGCCCTTGTCAGGCTCCACGATGAACGTGCAGCCTACTTGGGATTCTCTTTCCCCCTCCTCCTCTCTGCCCCTACCCCCTCCCCCGCTAAAATAAATAAATAAATAAATAAATAAATAAATAAATAAATAAATAAATAAAATGGAGAGAATAGAACCTACCCCATAAGGTTGTTTATGGGGATTAAATTGAGATAATAAATGCCACTTCACATGGTGCCTGTCCCTTACGAGGGCCTCAATAACTGGTAGGAATTGCTATTATCGGGCCATTGTCATTCAACATGTGATTATATACTGTCTCTTAGTGCTCTCAAGGTGGTTCACATGCACATACTGTGTATCCTTTACTCTGATTTTATGCCTCCAGAGGGCCAAACGCATCCCTTACCTTTTCTGGTATCTACCACAGTAGCGGGCACAGCACTGTGTCAACCAGAGCGAGTGAACTGAGTACCTTGTTGAGTTGACTTTGACGTTCCCGTTCCGTGAAATCGGCGGTCATAGCATCGCTTGAAAATGCTCACATGCCCAAGGGCCGGTCATCACTGATGACAGACCAGTAGAAGAGAATGCTAGCGTTGCGCAGTGGGCACTGGGTAAGAAGGCAGACTCCCCAAGACAATTCTTAGGGAGTAGGCTTTGGAAATTCTTCAGGTTGGAGGTAGATACCTTCATGCACAGCCAGACTTTTGGAAAGAGCGCCCACCTTTCGTAAGTTCCTGGAGGGTGTACGTTCTGTTACTTGGCTTGCAGGGTGAGGAGGACTTCTCCTAAGACACATCCTTAGGATACCGGGCCAATAAAGCAGATTTCCAGGGGTAGCAGGGTACAGATGCTCCCTCCCAATAAAGGCAATACCACAAACACTGGGAGTGACCCCCCACCCCCACCCCAGTTCTTGGAGAAATGTCCCCACTGCATTTGGAGCCAATCTGATCTTCCTGGCTCCAACCATTGATTCCAGTGAGCCTAAAACATGCAGGATAAATTCAACCGAGACCTTCAGGACTTATTTCAAAAGCCCTGCTAGGACTTTTAAATACCTGACTCTTGAAAAATCTCTGTAATCACTAGAGCCTGAAATGGAAAACGGTGAGACTCCCTGACTTCTGAGCAGATGCATACCATTCCAGAAGATTCCTCTCAGTCCCTGTCTCTCCTCCCTTTTCCTTTTGGCTCCTGACTGCTTCCTCTTTCCTTTTTTAAAAAAATTTTTTTAATGTTTATTTATTTTTGAGAGAAAGAGAGAAACAGAGTGTGAGTGGGGCAGGGGCAGAGAGAGAGGGAGACACAGAATCTGAAGCAGGCTCTAGGCTCCGCTCTGTCAGCACAGAGCCCAGTGCAGGACTCAAATTCATGAACCCAAGTTG
Source organism: Paguma larvata (assembly GCA_030068075.1). NCBI lineage: Eukaryota > Metazoa > Chordata > Mammalia > Carnivora > Viverridae > Paguma > Paguma larvata. Next base: position 92,285,851 of record CM057830.1, read on the forward strand.
GATGCTTAACTGACTGAGCCTCCCAGGCGCCCCCCTCCTTCCTCTTTCCTTCTCTCCTCAGTCCTACCTCCCAAGACTCACCGAAAGAATTCCCTTCTCGCTAAAGGCTGGCAAAGAAGCAGTGGGTTCAGGGGTTTGGAAAGACAGAGACAAAGCAGTTTAGTGTCCGTATCCATGTGACCCTGGCTGATCACAGCATCCCAGATGGAGTGACGTCTCACGAAGCCCGGGAGAGTAAGCTGGAGAGCTGGGTTATGGCTTCTATGGAGCCATTCAGCAGGACATCTCAGCCTGCCTTCCGAATATCTGCTCTCACAACATCCTGGGGCGTCCGCAGGCCAGTGGGATTCAGGAGCTAAAGACCAACTAAGGGAGCTGGCCTGCGGAAAAGGACAGACACTGGGTGGGGCAGGGACCTCCCCCAACCCCGACATTTACAAACAGGTCGAGTCTGATGTAGATTGGCGTCCAGGGCTAAGGAGGTAAGGAATGGGGAGGGGAACCCAGTAGATACCATGGTGGGGCTGGATCGGGGGAAGATACCTCCTTGGGGTTGGAGGGATAAAAGGCAGAATGCTTGCATAGTGATATCTACATGGGTATTTTCAAACAGTAGTTCCCAGCCCTGCCTCCTCCTCCTCCCTCCCCCTCTCCTTCCTCCCCCTCTCCTTCCTCCCCCTCCCCTTCCTCCTCCCTCCTCCTCCCTCCTCCTCCCTCTCCCCTTCCCTCCCTCCCCCTCCTCCCTCCCTCCTCCCTCCCCTCCCCCTCCTCCTTCCCCTCCTTCCCCTTCCCTTCGCCCTCCTCCTTCTCCTCCTCCTCTTCTTCCTCCTCCTCCATCAGGTAGCTTTCAGACTCATTGAGGATCTTCTTCTGCCTAGACACCTTGGATTGGGGAAGGGAGGGGACAATCGGGAAAGCCACCATCACTTGTCAAACCCCAGACTTATCCCAGTGGTGGAGAAGAGCAACCACATTTGAAGGAAGTCTGTCCTGTGTAGAATGTTTAGAGTGTAGTTTTATTACTCTCAGGCTAGATAGCCGATAACACAGCCTTGGCTCCAGGCGCGGGCCTGACTGAACGGACAAGGGAAGAGTTTGTAAACAGACGCTGTGGAATGTTTCTAAATGCACCCCCATCCATCCGCCTGCCCGCTGGATCGGGCCCGTTTGCAGATTCGCCCTTTCTCAAGTGGAAACTGGAGTCCAGGGGGGGCCAATGACGTGGAAGGGGGCAAGGATGTAGAAGGTCTTTGCCACCTTCTTTCTGGATGCGTTCCCTTCCTTTCCCCGGGTGATGTGGAAGCTCCAGAATGATCTGTCTCCCCGGCCCTCAGGAGCACTAAAGAAGAACTCTTTTCCCCTCGCCTCCAACCATGGCCGAACTGATGATCTCCAACCTGCAAACCACCAGGAAAGAGGAAGCACACACATTTCTCACTTAGCCCAGAGCCTGGAGGCTTGAGGCAGCTGGGGCCCCACAGCTGCCACCTCCGCGGTGGAGACCCTGCCAAGTGTCGCTTCCCCTACGGAGCAGCGCCGTCCAAAGCCCGTGCGCCCCCCTCCACCCAGCCTTCAGCCCAGGAGCCAAGACCCAGTCAGGAAGTCTACCCCACTGGAGGAGGGAGACTTGCTTGGCACAGTAAATGGGGTTTTTACCACCCAGCGGGGCACAGAACTGTTCTGGCTTCCTCGGCCAGGCAGCTGAGAGGGAGGCGGCCCCCCCCCCCCCCCCGGTCTGGAATCAGTGATTCACCCCGGCCTACCCAAACAGCCTCCTGCTGTCATTTTATTTCCTTCATTACCTAACATCCTGGAGAAGGAGTTCCTAGTCCTTCCTCCCAGGCTTTTGCATCCTGAGTTGAATGACTGGCCAATGGGGCAAGTAAAGGCATGTCGCCAGGGCAGCTGGCCTCTGAGAACTCCCCCGGAAGAAAGAAAAAATGGTTTTAAAAATGCTCATGGATGGGGTGCCTGGGTGGCTCAGTCGGTTGAGCGTCCGACTTCAGCTCAGGTCATGATCTCATGGTTCACGAGTTCAAGTCCCGCATCAGGCTCTGTGCTGACTGCTCAGAACCTGGAGCCTGCTTCAGATTCTGGTCTTCCTCTCTCTGCCCCTCCCCCACTCACACACTCTATCTCTTTCTCTCTCAAAAATAATAAACATTTTTTTAAAATGCTCATGGCGCACAAAGGTATAAAATAATGAAACATGGAGCACTTGGGTGGCTCGGTCGGTTAAGCGTCCGACTTCAGCTCGGGTCATGATCTCGCAATTTGTGGGTTCCAGCCCCACGTTGGGCTCTGTGCTGACAGCTTGGAGCCTGGAGCCTGCTTTGGACTATTCCAGAATTGCTCCACTGGCCTCTCTTTCATACTCACCCATAGAGTCCGTGTCCTGTTTCCTCAGCACTTCAGACGAACAAGTTCTGGGGATATAATGTACAGTGTGGTGACTATAGTTAGTAAGACTGTAGTCTATACTTGCAAGTGGCTAAGAGAGTAAATTTTACATGTTCTTACCACAAAAAATATAATGATGTGAGATGATGGATGTGTAAACTAACTTTATTGTGGTAATCATTTCATACTATATATGTGTGTATATATATATATATATATATCAAATCATCACATTGTACACCTTAAACTTACACAATGTTATACGTCAATTATATCTCAATAAAGCTAGGAAAAAATGACACAGTAGAACTTCTGGTTTCCAGTTCTACATGTAAGAGCTTGGAAGTCACCACTCTGTCCTAACAAATAAACATCTGAACAGACTGAAAAATCAACAACTCCTCTTGGATCTATAAGAGAGGGGAGGACTTAGGGCAAACTGTTGCCCCCAAGATTGTAGAGACAGACAAGAAAATACAAGGAGACATGGCTTCCCAAAGCCAAGATTCACTAGCAGAAAATAGCCAAAGGAACTGGTACCTGGATAAAAAACAAAACAAACAAACAAAAACCCTGAACTGTAACTAACGAATTGATGGTGGCTCAGTGTGGCCAACTCTGTGAGTTAAAAACTAGCCAGGCTAACTAAGAAAAAAAGAGAAAGGACACAAATTATTAATATCAGAAATGAAAGAAGGGCATCATTATCAATCCTATGGACATTAAGAGGATAGTAAAGGAATACTATGGACAACTCTAAGCTCACAGATTTGATAACCTAGGTGAAATGGACCGATTCCTTGAAAGACACAATTTGCCAAATTCACACTAGAAATAGACAATATAAACAGGTCTATATCTGTTACAGAAATTGACAATTTAAATTACTTGTTTCTAAAACAGAAAGCACCAGACCCAGATGGGTTCACTGGTGAAGCTTACCAAACATTTAAGTAAGAAATTATGCTAATTCTCTATAATCTCTATCAGAAGATGAAAGCAAAGGGACTACTTATTAACTCATTCTGAGGCCAGCATTACACTAATACCAAAACTAGACAAAGAAATTACAAGAAAACTACAGACCAATATCTCTCAAGAACATAGATGCAAAAATTCTTGGGGCACCTGGGTGGCTCAGTCAGTTAAGCATCGCACTTCAGCTCAGGTTGTGATCTTGAGGTTCATGAGTTCGAGCTCCGCATGGGGCTCTGTGCTGACAGCTCAGAGCCTGGAGCCTGCTTCGTATTTTGTGTCTTCCTCTCTCTCTCTGCCTCTCCTCCACTCGCACTCTATCTCTCTCTCTCAAAAATAAATAAACATTTAAAAATTTATTTTAAATCCTCAACAAAATATTAGCAAATCGAATCCAACAACATATAAACAAATGGTATTTACTCCACAACGAATGGTAGATATTCCAAGTAAACAGGGCTGGTTCAGCATTCAAAAATCAATTAATGTAATCCATCACATTAAAAAGCTAAAATAGAAAAATGACATGATCATATCAATAGATACAGAAAAAGCATTTAACAAAATCCAACACCCATTCATGATAAAAACTCTCAATAAACTAGGAATTTAAAAAACTTCCTCAATTTGATAATATGTTCAAAGAACTTACAATTCACATCATATTTGATGAGAAAACTTGAAGCCTTCCCACTAAGATCAGAAACAAGGCAAGGATGTCCCCTCTCATCACTTTTTTTTTCAACACCATACTGGAAATAGTAGCTAGTGCAATAAGACAAGAAGTAAAAGGTATTCAGACTGGAAAGGAAGAAAGAAAACTGTCCCTGTCCACAGATAACATGATTGTCTATGTAGAAATTCTGAAAGAAGCAACAAAAAGACTGCTAAAACTAATAAGCAATTACGGCAAGTTTGCAGAATACAAAGTTAATCTACAAATGTCAATTGCTTTCCTATATGTCAGCCATAACCAAGTGCAATTGGAAATTAAAAACATAATACCATTTACATTAGCACCCCCACAAATGAAATGCTTACCTATAAATCTAACAAAATGTGTACAAGATCTTCAAGTTTCCTAAAAGACGAAAATTACAAAACTGATGAACAAAATCAGAAAAGGTCTAAATAAATGGAGAGATATCGCATGTTCATGGATAGGAAGACTCAATATTGTCAAAATGTCAGTTCTTCCCACCTTGATCTATAGAGTCAATACAGTCACAATAAAAATCCCAGCAAGTTATTCTGTGGCTATTGACAAAGTGGTTCTAAAGTTTATATGGAGAGGCAAAAGACCCAGAATTGCCAAACACAGTATTGAAGGAAAAGAGCCAAGTTGAAGAACTGACACTACCTGACTTTAAGACTTACTGTAGGGCGCCTGGGTGGCTCAGGCGGTTAAGCGGCCGACTTCAGCTCAGGTCATGATCTCGCAGTCTGTGAGTTCGAGTCCCACGTCTGGCTCTGTGCTGACAGCTCAGAGTCTGGAGCCTGCTTCCGATTCTGTGGGTCCCTCTCTCTCTGCCGCTTCCCAGCTTGCACTCTGTCTCTGTCTCTCTCAAAGATAAAATAAAAAATGGTAAAAAAAATGCTAAAAAGAAAAAAAGACTTACTGTAAAGCTATAGCAATCAGGACAGTATGGTATTTGTAAAGAATAGATGTAGATCAATGGAACAAAATGGAAAGCCCAGAAATAGATTCACATTAATATACTCAAGTGATCTTTGATAAAGGAACAAAGGCAATACAATGGAGTAAAGATAGACTTTTTAACAAATGGTACTGGAACAACTGGACAGCCACGTATGAAAAAATAAATCTAGACATATATTTCCCACCCTTCACAAAAATTAACTCGAAATGAATCATAGACCTAAATATAAAACACAAAACTATAAAACTCCTGGGAGATAACATAGGAAAGAACCTAGATGACCATGGTATGACATAAGTGTGGCAATGACCTTTTAGATACAATACCAAAGGCACAATCTATGAAAGAAATAATTGACCCACTAGACTTGTTAAAAGGAAAAACTTCTGCTCTGTGAAAGACAATGTCAAGAGAATGAGAAGACAAGCCACATACTGGGAGAAAATATTTGCAAAGGACACATCTGATGAAGGACTGTTTTCCAAAATATATGAACTCTGATGACTCAGCAGTAAGAAAACAACCTGATTTAAAAATGGGCCCAAGACCTCCACAGACAACTCACCAGAAGAGATCTACAGATGGCAAAGAAACATATGGAAAGATGTTCCACATGCTACGTCCACACAAAACGTACATGCAGATATTTACAACAGAGTAATTCATAATTGCCAAAACTTGGAAACAACCAAGATGTCCTTCGATAAGCAAATGGATACATAAATTGTGGTGCATCCGGACAACAGGATAATATTCAGCACAAAAAAGGGATGAGCTACGAAGACATGGAAAGAATGGAAGACCCTTGAATTCATATTACTAAGTGAAAGAAGTTGCTGTGGTCTGAACGGTTGCCTCCCCCTATCCATACGTTGAAAACCTAAATGCCGAAGGTGATGGTATTAGGAGGTAGGGCATTTGGGGGGTGATTAGGTCATGAGAGGAGAGCCCTTATGAATGGGATTATAAAAGAGGCCCCAGAGCTGGTCCATTCCTTCCACCATGTGATGACACACTGAGCAGTCAACCGTCTGCAACCCAGAACCCAGAAGAGGGCTTTCAGCTGACCGTACTGGCACCCCAGTCTTGGAGTTCCAACCTCCAGAACTGTGAGCCATGTTTGTTGTTGGTCAGTCCCTCATCATATGGCATTTTGTTACAGCAGCCCAGAAGAATTAAGACAGAAGCCAGTCGGAAAAGGCTGTATATTTAATTCCCACTACGTGACATTCTGGAAAAGGCAAAAGCATGCAGACAGTGAAAAGATCAGTGGTTGTAGGGAAATCTCTGCATCTTCCTCTTAATTTTGCTGGGAGCCTGAAACTGCTCCCAAAAAATGAAGTCTTTACAAAAGTTAATTGATTTAAATAGGGAAAGATGTCACAGTGAGGTATGGCATGGGAGAATGAAATCAACCGATCTGCTGCAAAGGTGTTCTGAATAGAGGGCCCCAGCTAAAAATGTCTTGGAGGCTCCTTCATGCTCACCCACTTAATTTTGGGGTGCTCACTCCTGACTGCCCTCCCCCAATCCCCAGCCTAGTCTCATTAGACTGAGCAGAGCTCCAGGAGTCCAGATACTATGCCCACTCCCCAGCACTAAACACCACCTTTTATCTGAAATCTGTTCTCCCATACACAGGAAACTGCTCTGTGATACAGTGACAGGCACAAGGTGTCAACCAAAGTCAATCAAATAATGCAAACTCTGTTAGGGCTGGTGTTAAAAATATCCAGCATCCCAGTACCTTAAGCCCATGGGAAATGACATATGTGTTTAAGAACCTCAGGAAATATTTTTCGTTCTTTTTTTTTAAGTTTATCTATTTTGAAAGAGAGAGAGAGAGAGTGGGGGGGAGGAACGGGGGACGAAGAGAGAATCTCAAGCAGGCTCTTCAATGTGAGCACAGAGCCGAAGGCAGGGCTCGAACCCACAAACCGCAAGACCATGACCTGAACCGAAATCAAGAGTTGGACGTTTCACCGACCGAGCCACCCAGGCGCTCCTGTTTTCATTCTTTTTAATTCTGACAGTGGACATTGTGACCACTACAATAGATTTTTCAACGAGGGCAATTTTCTCACTCCCTCATTTTGAGAGGGTGAATATACAAATGGGCAATAGCCAGACCGCAGATGACAGTAGAACTCTGACCCATGCCTCTACAGCAACTAGTAGGGAAGTAAGCTATGGTCTCTCAGTAATCACCCCAGATGCCCTATTTTTGCCACTCTCATACCCCTCCGAATTCAGGAATAGCCAGAGGAAGCCAAGTAGTCTTCACCAACCAACGACATGGGATGCCCCGATTCAAGTTAGCCCACCCCCAGCTTCCCCATGCCTATGGCCTCCAATCAGGTCATACCCAAAGCCGTCCTTTCTTTCACTGTAAAGCTTCTTCTAAACTCCTCTGACTGCTTCTGAGTCTCTGCCAAAGCCAAATGATGGCGGCTGACTCTCCTGTATAGAAAGCTCGGGATCAGTAGCCTCTCTTGGTTCTCATTTGGGTAGTCCTTGTTTGTTTCCACAATGCCATGGCACAGAGCTGGCTGCCTGCTCCAGCGTGCTCCCTGCCATCTGCCAGGACTGCCCACAATGTCTCTATGGGCACACCTGCACCGTCCCCAACCACATTGTGATACTGCACTTTCGTGGTTCAGTCGCTCTCCCTCCCAGGGGGGCGTTTTGGCAATTCGGTAGCTTGGCGTAGTGATAAAAAATATTGATATTGAAACCAGATACTATAGCAATTGTTAGCTATATGACCTCAGGCATGTTACTTACCCTCCCTGGGCCTCGGTTTCCACCTCTCTTAGGTGGAGGCAATCATGTCCTCTGGGCCTCTTTCATAGAGTCATCGCATCTCTGGAGGGAGACGGTGTTGACTTAGAGAGAGATCTAAATGCCTGGGTCCCCAGCCCTCAGAGCAGCGGTCCTAGCCAAGCACCCACTGCCGACCACTGGGCTAGAAAGCAAACACTTAATGACCTGCAAAGGTTTCGTGTGGGAACCATGAGTCAGGCTCTGGTCCGGGTCATGGAGAGGTTAACCCACCTGGTTTTTCATGCCCATTTGGCCTGCTGGCTGGGGAAGGGATTGGCTCCTCCAGTGAGTATACGGAAGATTTATTAAAGAATGAAGGAAAAGATCCAAAGAGCTTTGTTTGGTTAATTGGTGGTTGTTGTTGTTTTTTATTTTTTTTGACTTGTCCACCAACTGGGGCTTTTGGCAAGCCACTTAAGGCTCTTGGGTCTCAGTCTTCACATCTGTAAAATAGTAACCCTTCCTGGCTGGCCAGATCAATATGAAGATCTGAAGGAATAATGTGTGTGTGACTATGTTTAACTTTCTAAGTGTTATATAGATGCAAGTATTCTTAGGGGACAAACATTTACAGTGGGGTCCTGACAGAGAGAGGCCAAATGAGAAGGGGCTTGTCTTCTTGTGTTCTTCATGTCTCGTGGCCGGCTCGCATAATCTCCTAAGCCAGTTTCCTCACTTGTAACATAAGGATGCAGATAAAATAGCACCTACTTCACAGTATTGGTGGGAAAACTAATTAAGCTAATATGTGTAAACACTTAGACCGGTGCCTGGTACTTAGTAAGTCCTTGATAAATGTTTGTTATTGTTACCACTGCACAGAGTGAGGTGTGTTATCCCCATTGTAGCCAATTCGAGAACTAGGATCATTACTGGGACTCTCGTTCTGAAGAAAGTCATTCTATAAAAATGAGTGCACCCGCAGAACGGGAGAACGTCTTTGTGAACCGTAATTAATATTCAGGATATATAAAGAAGTCCTACGACCCAACAGCAAAAACCAAACAATCCAAAACTTTTTAAGTTTATTTATTTACTTTGAGAGAGAGAGAGGAGGAGGAGCAGAGAGAGTGGAAGAGAGAGAATTCCAACCAGGCTCCATACTGTCAGCACAGAGGCAACCCGGGGCTCGAACTCGAGAAACTGTGAGATCATGACCTGAGCTGAAACCGAGAGCTGCATGCTTCACTGACCAAGCCACCCAGGTACCCCAGAACAACTCAATTTTTAAGATGGGCAAAGGACTTGAATAGACATTTCTTCAAAGAAGGTATACAAATGGACAACATGCACACAAAAGGATGCTCAACATCACTAATCAGTAGAGAAATGTACATCAAAACAGCAGTGAGGGGCACCTGGGTGGCTCAGCGGCTCAGCGTCTGACTCTGGATTTCCGCTCTGGTCATGATCTCATGGTTCGTGGGACTGAGCCCCGCGTCGGGCTCTGTGCTGATGGTGCAGAGCCTGCTTGGAATTCTCTCTCCCTCTCTCTCTTTCTCTGCTCCTCCCACCCCCACTCAAGCTTACTCTCTCTTTCTCTCTCTCAAAATAAATAAATAAACATTTTTTTAAGAAACCATTGAGATACCACCTCACACCCATTAAAAAGGCTACTATTTAAAAAAAACACAGAGGGACATCTGGGTGGCTCAGTCGGTTAAGCATCCAACTTTGCTCGGGTCATGATGTCACAGGTCATGAGTTCGAGCCCCACGTCAGGCTCAGAGCCTGGAGCCTGCTTAGGATTCTGTGTCTCCCTCTCTCTCTGCCCCTCCCCAACTCGTGCTCTGTCTCTCTCTCTCTCTCTCTCTCTCTCTCTCAAAAATAAACAAACATAAAAAAATTTAAAAAGCAGAAAGCAGTAAATGTTGGTAAGGATGTGGAGAAATTGGAACCCTTGTGCACCATGGGTAGGAATGTAAACTGGTGCAACCATATGGAAAACAATACGGAGATTCCTCAAAAAAGAAAATGAAAATAGACCCATCATATGATCCAGCAATCCCACTTCTGGGTATATACCCAAAAGAATTGAAAGCAGGGACTTGAGGGGCACCAGGGTGGCTCAGTCGGTTGAGCATCCGACTCTTGATCTCAGCTCAGGTCATGATCACAGGGTTGTGGGATCAAGCCCCAAGTTGAGCTCCCTGCTGAGTGTGGGATTCTCTCTCTCCCTCTCTGCCCCTCTCCCTTGCTCACACACTCTCTTTCTCTCTAAGAAAGAAAGAAAGAAAGAAAGAAAGAAAGAAAGAAAGAAAGAAAGAAAGGAAGGAAGAAAGAAGAAAGGAAGGAAGGAAGGAAGGAAGGAAGGAAGGGAGAAAGGAAGGAAGGGAGAAAGAAAGAAAAGGAGGGAAGGAAGAAAGGAAGGAAGGAAGGAAGGAAGGAAGGAAGGAAGGAAGGAAGGAAGGAAGGAAGGAGGGAGGGAAGGGGAGCAGGGACTTGAAACGAGACTTGTACACCCATATTTATAGTAGCATTATTTGCAACAATCGTGTGGAAACAGGTGGAAACAACCCAAATGTCATTGACATAATGGATGAACCAAATATGGTAGATACATATAATGGAACATTAACCTTAATGAGGAAGGAAAGTCTGACACATACTACAACATGGATGACCCTTCAGGACATTACGCTGAGTGAAATAAACCAGTCACAAAAAGACAATGAGATTCTGCTTATGTGAGGTACCCAGAGGAGTCAAACTGCTAGAGACAGAAAGTAAAATGGCAGCCGCCAGAGACTGGGGGCAGGAGAATGGGGAGTTGCTTAATGGGCACTGAGGTTTAGTTCTGTAAATTGAAGGTTGTGTGGATGGATGGTGGTGATGGTAGCCCAACAATGTGAATGTACTTATTATCACTCAACTCCACCCTTAAAAATGGTTAAGGTAGAGGGGCACCTGGCTGGCTTAGTCGGTGGAACAGTCGATGATCTCGGGGTTGTGAATTCGAGCCCCAAGTTGGATGTAGCGATTACTTTCAAGTCAAATCTTGGGGCACCTGGGTGGCTCAATCGGTTGAGCATCTGACTTTGGCTCAGGTCATGATCTCACGGTTTGTGAGTTCAAGTTGGGCTCACTGCTATCAGCTCAGAGCCCACTTTGGATCCCCTATCTCCCTCTCTTTCTACCATTCCCCCACTCATGCTTTCTCAAAAATGAATTCTTTTTTTTTATGTTTATTCATTTTCGAGAGAGAGGGACAGAGAGAGAGAGAGAGAGCATGAGCAGGGGAAGAGCAGGGAGAGAGAGAGAGAGAGAGAGAGAATCCCAAGTGGGCTCTGCAATGTGACCACAGAGCCTGATGCAGGGCTCGAACTCATGAACTGTGAGATCATGATGTGAGCTGAAACCAAGAGTCAGACACTTAACCAACTGAGCCACTCTGGTGCACCCAAAATAAAATCTTTTTTAAAAAGGGTTAAGGTGGTAGAGGCGCCAGGGTGGCTCAGTCGGTTAAGCACCCCACTTCGGCTCAGGTCACAATCTCATGGTCCGTGAGTTCAAGCCCCGAGTTCTGGCTCTGTGCTGACAGCTCAGAGCCTGGAGCCTGCTCCAGATTCTGTGTCCCTCCCATCACCCCTGCCCCTCCCCCGCTCACGCTCTGTCTAGCTCTGTCTCTCAAAAATACATAAATGTGAAAAAAAATTAAAAACTAAATAAAAAATAAATGGTTACAGTGGTAGATTTTATGTTAGGTGTATTTGACGGCAATTTTTTTTAAATACAAAAATTTAAATGAGGGCAGTGTCTGGAGGGGAGAGAGATACCTAGGCCAGGTTGTAAAAGGGAGATGCCAATTGGGAAACTGCTGTTAAAGGAACAGTGCCAGGTCCACAATTCCTAGAAATCCAAAGATTTCTGTCCTGTTTCGGGACTTCTCCCCTGGGAACCCAAGACAGTAAGAAATGAGATTTATTTTCACATTAATATACCCGCATTCATTCAGAGTAAGAAAAGAACCCTTTGCTTTCTTAAGTACTAAAGTTCCCCTGACGTTTTCGAAAAGAACTTGACCAAGAACTTCCTGTGGCTCTTAGTACAAAGATCAAATTCCTCAGCAAGGTCTTCAAGGCCCTGCACTGTTTGACCTTGGAGGCCTTCTAACCGCAGCTTCAACTCACACTGCGTTTCCCCCTAATCCTCTCTCTGCTCCACCAGACTGGTCCACAGGACCTTCGCATATACAGATGGTCTTGGACTTGCGATGGTTCAACTTAGGATGTCTTGACTTTGTGATGGTGTGAAAGCGATACACACTCAGTAGAAACCGTATTTCAAATTTTGGACTTTGACGTCTTCCCGGGCTAGTCATACGTGGTATGATACCCTCTCGTGTGGCTGGGCAGGGCAGGGAGCCACAGCCCCCGGTCAGCCACGCGATCGCGACGGTCAACAACCGATACACTAATACCCATTCTGTTCCTACATGACCGCTCTGTTTTTCACCTTCAGGACAGTATTCCATAAATTACATGAGATATCCAACACTTTATTAGAAAGTAGGCTTTGTGTTGGATGGCTTGGCCCAACTGCAGGCTAATGTAGGTGTTCTGAGAACACGTAAGGTAGGCTAGGCGAGGCCGTGATGTCCTGTAGGTTAGGTGTCTTACATGCGTTTTCAACTTAGGATATTCTCAGCTTACGGTGGATTTATTGGGACGGAACCCTATTGTAAGGCAAGGAAGATCCGTACTGTTCTCTGCCTGAAACACCCCTCCCTCCACCCTTTGCCTGGTTAAAGTCCACTCATCCCTCCAGTCTCGACAAAGTCCTCACTGCCTCAAGGAAGGCCTCCCTGATCTCCTGACAAGTCAGAACGCCCTACTAGGTGCTCTCATAGCATATGCCTCTCCTTTCTAGAACTTTTCACAAGTGCGTCTTAACATTCATTCCTGCGTTTGTGTGCTTCATATCTGGCTTGCCAACTAGACTATAAGTTGCATGAGGGCTAGGACCATGTGTGGTTTTCTTCATCACTATGGCCAGCACAGTGCCTGGCCAGAGCAGAGAGCTTCGCAAAAATTTGTTGCATAAGTGAAAAAACAAAATGAAATATTTACAAAATTAAAATATCATAAGGTCACGTTTCCCAAGTATAAGATGTCTGATCTCGAGAATCCCAAATAGGGGCACCTGTGTGGCTCAGTCGGTTAAATCTCAGACTTTGGCTCAGGTCATGATCTCACGGTTCACGAGTTCAAGCCCCGCGTCGGGCTCTGTGCTGACAGTTCAGAGCCTGGAACCTGCTTTCGATTCTGTGTCTCCCTCTCTCTCTGCCCCTCTCGCACTTGCACTATCTCTCCCTCTCAAAAAAAAAAAAAAGAAAGATGAATAAACATTAATAAAAAAATTTTTTTAAAAAACAAAGAATCCCAAATAAAAGCAGTGGGGTGTTTCCCTGGGTCTTAAATCTTCTCAAAACTCTTCCTCTTAAAATGACTACATTCTGATTAGGTAGGGACTGGGTTCATGGAAACTAAATCCACTTCTCTCCCTCCATATCCTACTTGCCCCACCCCCACCCATGGCCCTCAGGTATCTGCCCCCCACACACATCGGGGGTGCATTCTGCCGGTGTCCATCCGGAGTGAGGCGACCCCTGAGCCCAGCAAGCATGAAGAAGGATCCAGAATCAGTGTAGCTACAGCAAGAGAAACAGCAGTCCTTCTAGCTCCCCGCTCAGGGCTGAGAGCTAAAGGGCAAGGCGGACGGGAGGCAAAAAGCACCCAGAATCCCCAGATTCGGAGTCAAGGACATTTTCGTGGGAGGAGATGGGAAGGCGATTAATTTTTGACACCATGTAAAAATACTGGTATTTCCTGACCAAACACCAGGGCAGCCAGGAGTTTATAAATGAGGACTCTGTGGTTCCTTTGTTTGAAAATATGTAAGTGGTTGTTGGAATAAAGAAGCCTCAGTTCCTTATCGGAAATACTCCGTGCTGGGTGAATAGAACCCATAAGCCGGTTCCACTGACGGTGTGGCTTCGGCGTGCGCAGGGCCAATGAAAAGTTCACTGTCAGCCTGGACCGCGGAGGCACGTGGCAAGAGCCAGCCGCACAGCTTCACTAGAGCCGAGGGAAGCCCACGGAGTAGATGGAAATCAAAACTGAACTTTCCAGACTTGGCCGAAGTGCTTTCTGAACAAGGTGGCTTTGCGGCTGCTCCTGGTCGTATTCTTCCTTGCACATGACCTGATAGCATCCCCAGGACTCTGCCCGCGCTGGTCTCCCACCTCCCCTGCCCCAGTGAGAAGCTTGGGCCCGAATCTAGTTACCAGATCCTTTCTGTGGGTGGTCCCTTCAAGCTCCTAGGACTTCTGAGTTCCCCTGATGGGAATCCAGCACGCCTCTCCCCATCTGTCTGTCTCTTCCTTCTAGATAGGGGAAGAGTGAGGACGCATCTCCTGCAGGAAGCCCCCCTTATGAGTTCCACCCAACCCTAGCCCGGAATGCAGAATCTCATTCATCACATGGGCGTCTTTGGCTATGTAGGTCCTTGAGTACGGTTCCTGTACCCTTCCTGTTCTTCTCTCTCACGCGCCACCCTCAACGTGAACTGTCATTTTCCTTTAAAACAAGTACGCAATCTCAGCTATTGATTGACTGGCTGACTAATTCAGGTGGTCACATACTGAAGAGGAAAGAAAGCTAGAAAGCTTTCTGAAGGAAAAGCAATATCAGTCATAATTAAACAGCCTTCCTAAGCAGGCCGCATATAGTTAAGAATAAGGATTCTGGAGTCAGATAGATGCAGCTTGGAGACCCAGCTCTACTGAGTACTAAGAACCTGAGTACTAAGGTTCCTGAGCAAGTCACTCATACTGCCCGAGCCTCAGTTTTTTCATCTATAAAAGAAAGCGTAGTAATAGGACAGCCTTGGTGCTGTGACCACGTTTCAGTGAGATCATGCGTGGAAACTCCTCAGCACCACGTCGAGCTACTAGGAAAACCTTCAAGCTGTTAGTTCTTTAGTGATGATGACGACAGTAATGATGGTGATGATGGTGACAATTTCGATTCATCCCAGGAGGCCAGACCTCAGCACAACGTCCATAGGCTTGGTCCACTCTTACATCCTCCCCGTTCCTAAAACAAAGTACAGTGACTTCCAGAATCTTTAACAGATGTCTGGTTGCCTTCTGGAATATCCACACTTGAATGATAAGAGTCAGCAAGTGGTGACCTGAAATCTCCTTCTAACTGCCGTCATGACTTAAGGAAATGTCTTTAGGAATAATGGGAATTCAATAGCTATGCGATATCTTATGAATGCTGGAAAGGAGAAAGCATACAACCTTGGATATCACCAAAATCTGTTCTTAGAAGTGTATTAGGGGTGCAAAGGCCAAACGAAAATGGACACATAGATCAATGGAACAGAACAGAGGGCCCAGAAATAAACTCACAATTATATGGTCCATTAATCTTTGACAAAGGAGGCAAGAATATACAATGGGAAAAAGACAGTTTCTTCAGCAAATAGTGTTGGGGAAACTGGACAGCTACATGCAAAGAATGAAATTGGACCAGTTTTTTTCACCATACACAAAAATCAACCCAAAATGGATTAAGGATCTAAATGTGAGACCTGAAATCATAAAAATCCTGGAAGAGAGCACAGGCAGCAATTTCTCTGACATAGGCCATAACAACGTCTCTCTAGATATGTCTCCTAAGGCAAGGGAAACAAAAGCAAAAATAGACTCTTGGGACTACATCAAAATGAAAAACTTCTGCACAGCAATGGAAACAGTCAACAAAACTAAAAGACAACCGATGGAATGGGAGAAGATATTTGCAAATGACATATCTGATAAAGGATTAGTATCCAAAATATATAAAGAACTTATACAACTCAACACAAAAAAGAATCCAGTTAAAAATAGGCAGAAGTGGGGCGCCTGGGTGGCTCAGTTGGTTGAGCATCTGACTTCGGCTCAGGTCGTGATCTCATAGCTCGTGGGTTTGGGCCCACATCAGGCTCTGTGCTGACAGCTCAGAACCTGGAGCCTGCTTCGGATTCTGTGTCTCCCTCTTTCTATATTCCTCCCCTGCTCGTGCTCTGTCTCTCTCTCTCAAGAATAAATAAGATTAAAAGAATTTTTTTAAATAGGCAGAAGATATGAACAGACATTTCTCCAAAGAAGACATCCAGATGGCCAACAGACACATGAAACGATGCTCAACGTCGCTCATCATCAGGCAAATGCAAATCAAAACCACAATGAGATACCACCTCACACCTTTCAGAGTGCCTAAAATCTAAAACACAAGAAACAACAAGTGTTGGTGAGGATGTGGAGAAAAAAGAACCCTTGTGCACTTTTGGGAGAGAGATGCAAACTGGTGCAGTCACTGTGGAGAACAATCGAGGTTTCTCGAAAAATTAAAAATAGAACTACCATGTGATCCAGTAATTCCACTATGGGGTATTTACCTAAAGAACACAGAAACATGAGTTCAAAATGATACATGCACCCTTATGTTTATTACAGCATTATGATTTTTTATAAGTTTTTTAATGTTTATTTATTCCTGAGAGAGAAACAGAGAAACAGAGAGACAGAAGGACAGAGCACAAGCAGATGGGGCAGAGAGAGAGGGAGACACAGAATCCGAAGTGGGCTCCAGGCTCTGAGCTGTCAGCACAGAGCCTGATGCGGAGCTCAAACTCCTGAACTGTGAGATCATGACCTGAGCCAAAGTCACCCAACTGATCAAGCCGCCCAGGTGTCCCTATTGTAGCATTATTTACAATAGCCAAATAATGGAAGCAGCCCAAGTGTCCACCACTTATAGATAAATGGAACAAGAAGTGGTATGTATGTATACACACACACACACACACACACACACACACACACAACCACACACACACACCATGGAATATTACTCAGTCATAAACAGAATGAAATCTTGCCATTTGTGACAACATGGATGGATCTAGAGAGTATAACACTAAGTGAAATAAGTCAGTCAGAGAAACACAAATACCATATGATTTCACTACGTGGAATTTAAGAAACGAAACAAAGAAAGAAACAAAGGAAAAAGAGACAAACCAAAAACAGACACTTAACTAGAGGGAACAGACTGATGGTTATGGGGGGGGGGGCGGGTGAAATGGGTGAAGGGGATTAAGAGTACACTTACCATGGTGAGCACTGAGTAATGTATAGAATTGCTGAATCACTGTATTGTACGCCTGAAGCTAATATAATACTGTATGTTAACTATACTGGAATTAAAAGGTTTTTTTTTTTTTAAGTGCAAAGGAATACATAAGAAAAGAATCCACACAGGATCCAGGAATCCCTCCTCAGAAGCACCTCTATGTCGGGCCTCTCTTTTGTTATCCAGCTGCCTACTGGATATCTCTGCCTCGATGTCCCACGCGTACTTCAAACTCAACTTGTCCAATACTGAACCCATCTTCTCTCCTCAATCCACAATCTCCGACACCCTCCCTCCCACCCAAATTTCCAAGGCAAGAACTGGGAAGTCATCCTCAGTTCTACCCACTCCCTCAACTTTCCACTGTCAAATAATCAACTGTATAGATTTGAACTCCTAAGGAGCTCCCCAATCCACTTATAGCTCACCCTCTCCATCATGCTGCCCCAATTCACCAACTCTCCTTAGTCCAGAGAAATAGTCTTCTCAATAGCGCTTTTGCTATTATTCAATTCATTCCATCCCCACCATCTACAAAACCACCAGAGGGAACATCTTAAAACTCACATCTGCCCAACTCAGTGCCTGCTTTCAAAGCACCTCCTCGTCTCCCTTGGACCTTCAGGGTGAAGTGTAAACATTTGATAAGACCTGAGCAATGACCCCAGCTAAATGGCACCCATCATTCCCTCTTCCCCTGGGGGCCTCAAGGGACAGATCGTTAGCCTACGAACTGCCCCCATTCATTTTTGATGTGTCATACTATTTTATCCTTCTATCCTACCTCTGCCCAGAAAGAGCTCCCCTCCTCCTCCCCCCACCTGGTGAATCTAACCTACCCTCCACTGTAGGGTCTTCCCTGTCCTCTCCCCACAACTACAGGCCCTCTTTTGCACATAAATGTTTCATAGAAGTCTTTGAACATGCCCATCACATTGAAATTGCTCAAACTGAGGTCTCTTATATCAGTATCTTATTCATCTTTGTATCTTTAACATTCAACACAAGACCTAGGCCAAAGTAGGCATTCAATAAAAGTTTGTGGAATGAATGAATGGCTTCACTAAGTCCCTACCCACAACAGCAATAGGTCAGTGCCTAATGAGGGTTCCTGGACTTTGTCAAGGACAGGATCTAAGAAATTTCAGAAGACTTGAGCTCATGCCTTGGCTGGTGCTCCATGTAACTCCTTATCTTCAATTCGACTTCTCAGTTCCACACCCCAGATAAAAAGTACATAGAGAACTAGAGAAACAGTACCACATGGCCTTGAACCTTTGGCTGGAGAAATCCTCCCCCTCTCAAATCTGCTCACCCTCCCTGGAGGCCTAGCTTAGAGCTTACTCATGAAAAAAAAAAAAAAGACCATTCTCATCCCCAGTCCAGCAGAGGACTTCTCCACCTCGGAATTCCCGGAAGGCTCTTTGCCTGCACAAGTCTGTTCCCCCCATCTTAGGAAACCGTGTTGGGTTAGTTTAGTTGGCTTTCCCCGGGGAATCTCCGAATGTCAGAGCAGGAAGAGCCCTAGGAGATCATCTGGTCTGACTGTCTCACGGCGCCAAGGACCCTGAGGCATGGAGGGAGAATTCACTTGACATAGATCGTGAGTCTCCTGGGAAGTGTGATCAAATAGATTCCTGGGCCCGACCCTAGACCCATGAAATCAGAATAAGGGTCTGGATGGTATCTATTGAGAAGCCTTAGGCTGTCCTGTGCTACATCTGTGTCGTCCCCTCGGCTGGCTCACCAGAGGCTATCTGACGGCAGGGGCATTCTTCTCCGCGTCCTGTGTGTCCCATGGCATTTAGGACAGCGGTGCCCCATAAAGTTGTCTTCAACCATTAGCCGCTGGGCTGCTTCCCCATGAGAAAACTCAAAGGAACAAAGAAACCCAACTTGAAGTTAGTCTGTCTGCAGGCACCGAGGAAGAGGTAACTTTGGCCGTACTTCCCAAATGCTGCTTTCTGACTGATTTTCCCAGAGCCAAGGTCGTCCCTGACCAAACTGGCTTCAGGCTGGAAGACTCTATTTCCTAGAAAAATAAAGACTCAGTTACTTGGACCCCCTCGAACATTTTTCTTAACTCTCTTTTTGGGAGAAAAATCAACATTCCAACACACACATACACACACACACACACACACACACACACACACACACAAATACACACAAATGCATGATAACCTGGACATCTACTGGGGTCGCAATCTTTTTTTTTTTAATGTTTATTTATTTTGAGAGAGAAAGAGCAAGCAGAGGAGGGGCAGAGAGTGGGGGAGACAGAGAATCTCAAGCAGGCTCCACACCGTCAACGCGGAGCCTGACGTGGGGCTCGAACTCCCAAACCATGAGCTCATGACCTGAGCTGAAACCAAGAGTCGGACGCTTAACCAGTTGAGCCTCTCAGGCGCCCCCTAGGGTCACAATCTTATACTCTGTTGGTGTGTATCCTCAGCTTGGCCAGTGATTCCAGGTAGTCAGGAAGCCTAATGACCACGCAAAGGCTCACTACAGTCACAGGCTGAGCTCACGAAGGCAGGAAGGTGGCCTCGGGCACTTCGGTAACTCTTCCAAAGAGGAAGAGGACAAAATATGCTTTCCAGTTGAGCCTCGGTTTCCCAGAAATTCCCACTAAGCCCCTGCCCCAAGATTCTGAGCAGTCAAGGTTTCCCTCTGCTAAGAAGGTCAGAGATAGCTCAGGCCCACCCCCCTCCCCCACCACTGACTTCACTGACCTTGCAGCCAGAGGCCTGTGGGAAGAAAAGTGGCCTACATGTTTGTCAACCAACAGAGAACAGACACAAGGCCAGCCCCAGCCTGGCCTCAAACTCCTTCCCTTGCCAAGAGGCCACTGCCCCATCCTTGCGTCTTGCAGCACAGTTGGACAGGGAGGCGCACTGGCCAGAAGAAGGAAGAGTTGCTAGTCATCCATTCGCAGTGGCCTGGACAGCGAGTGCCCTCTGGAGCCCACTCGTTTGCATCCACAGCTCGTCCGGTCGCCCCTCTGGAGGTGGAAGGGACCTTGTAAGCTCCTCTGAGCAGGAGGCCCTGAGGCAGGGCCTGAAGTCCCCCCCCAAAAATACGAGCTGTCTCCTGGGAGATCAGAGGGTCTGCGGTGGGGGGTGGGGTGGGAGTGGAGGGGAAGGCTGTGTTCGGTTGTTAATTTCCAAGGGTTAGTGCAGAGCCAGCCACAAAAGGTAAGACCTGAAAAGCCAGATACCAGGTAGACACTGAGGATGGAGGTGGGGTGGAAAAGCATGGGTGACAGCAAAGTGAGCATGCAAATCGGCTGGGGGTGGGGGAGTTGAGACATAACCACAGGAAGGGCAGATGTCTCAGGGTTCACGGGCAGATCGACCTGGGTTAAAGCCAGCAAACCCTGGGTGGAGGCTACACTTTTCTGGTGGGGCCCAGACGGGACCTTGCCCTCCGGGAGTTTGAAGTCTAACAAGGCCTTTCCCTCATCTAAAGAAATCCAGTCTGGGGGTACCTGGGTGGCTCGGTCGGTTAAGCGTCTGCCTCTTGGTTTCAGGTCAGGTCATGATCTCATTATTCGTGAGGTCGAGCTCCCCATCAAGCTCCACGCTGGCCGTGCGGAGCCTGCTTGGGATTCTCTCTCTTCCTCTCTCTCTCTCTGCCCCTCCCCTGCTCACGCTCTCTCTCTCTCTCTCTCTCTCTCTCTCTCTCTCTGTCTCTCAAAATAAATAAACTTAAAAAAAAAAAAGAAATCCAGGCCTAGCACTGGGGCCTCCCAGCCCTGGGTCCGCAAAGGCCACCACAGTTTTGGAGCTAGAAAAAGTCGTTGGGCTACGGTGAGCCCTCGTGTATGAGGAAGCTCACGTCACGGCTCCCCGCTCCCCCAACGGCTAGATGTGAGCCTTCAGCTCTTTTCCCACAAGTGAGATTCGTCCGTGCTCTCTTATGGAGTCTTCAGCGTGGCTTAAGGAAACATATTTGCCAAATCGGGCTGGCTTCGCTATGGGAGGGTTTCCCAACAGAGGCACCATGTTCCAGACCGCGGAGATAACAAGACCACCAGTGCCCGGGAGGCACCTACGGAAAGATACTTTGCAGTTTCACCCTGGCCCCTGCAGTGTGGCGATATGACCCCAGCCCATCGGTTTCCCAAGCTTCATTCCCGTCTGTTGGAGTCAGAAGAGCCCAGGGGATCCATGCATCAAATAAACTTTCTGATACTGTTTTAAAATCTCTTCGGTTGTAGGAACATGACAATAAACACCCCCGAGGGAAATAAAGGGAGCCCTTCCAAGGTTTTGTGTGTGTGTTTTTTTTAACAAAATAAGGACTACTATCCCACTGGGCATTTTCCTCCGTGTAAGGCACTATTCGTGCACCTTTACATATATTATCTAACCTAATTCTTTTTTTCTTAAGTTTCTTTGTTTATTTTTGAGAGAGATAGCACGAGTTGCGGAAGGTAGCAGAGAGAGAGGGAGAGAGAATCCCAAGCAGGCTCTGCGCCGTCAGAGGGCTCGAGCTCACCAACCGTGAGATCCTGACCTGAGCTGAGATCAAGAGTCGGACGCTTAACCAACTGAGCCACCCAGGCACCCCGTCTAACCTAATTCTTACAAGAACCCGCAGGCAGAGGGGTTGTAAGTAGGCCTGCTTCACAGAGAGATTTAATGACTTGCCCAAGGCCACACGGCTAATACGAAGCAGAGCCAAGGTTCAGAACCAGGGCCACGGAACTCAGAGATGCACACTCTAAGCCTCTGCGCCTGCGTTTCTCAAAGCAGGAGCAGCTTCCGGGGCCCCACCCCGCACCCGTGGACTCAGAATCCTGAAGGGCGGGCCCAGGAATCCGATGCTTCACACCAACCACTCGGGTATGTGTGTGGTGGGGGCGGGGGGCCCCAGAGCCCTGGGAATCTTTGAGGCCTGGTTGACACCCCACTTCTCAAAGCAGGAGCAGCTTCCGGGGCCCCACCCCGCACCCGTGAACTCAGAATCCTGAAGGGCGGGCCCAGGAATCCGATGCTTCACACCAACCACTCGGGTATGTGTGTGGTGGGGGCGGGGGGCCCCAGAGCCCTGGGAATCTTTGAGGCCTGGTTGACACCCCGCGGCCTCCTGAGTTTGGCACAGAGCACAGGCCAGAAGGCTAAAGCCTCCCGCTACTCAGCCTTCCTCCCCGCACGCCTGCCGCCCAGGACTGGGGACCGAAGGCCGGGGCTGTTTTGCCCGGACCCTTCACCTGGGCCATGGACTCAAAGCCTCTCAGGGATCACACAGCTCTCTGAGAACTTGCTGAGACCTCTGGATCTTCCCCTTCCTCCTCCCGAGGAACACACACACAGAGGCCTGCACTCCCTTGGCGGCCCCCTCACAAAATGCTCACACGCACGCACACACACACCTCTGCAGATTTTCAGGGAGCACATGGACCATCTGAGTCTCCTTTATGAACTGCCTGCCCAATCAGCCCAAGAATCCCACGTCACAGAAACTTCTGATCTGGAAATCTGAACACAGACTAGGTCCTGTGGTTGGGTTTTTTTCCTCACCCTCTCTGTTAGAGATACACGCCAGAGTACTGAGGCAAAATGATCCGTCGTCTGGGATTTGTTTCAAAATACTCCCAGGGGCTCCTGGGAGGCTCAGTCGGTTGAGCATTCTGACTCTTGGCTTCGGCTCGGGTCATGAGCTCATGGTTCGGGAGTTCGAGCCCCAGGTCAGGCTCTGCGCTGACGGCGCGGAGCCTGCTTGGGATTCTGTCTCTCTCCTACTCTCTGCCCTTCCCCTGCTCATGCTCTCTCTCTCTCTCTGTCAAAATAAATTAAAAAAAATCATTAAAAAAATACTCCCAGTTATGGGGGATTGCAGGGCACAGGAAGCAGCAAGAGAGACACAAGATTAGCCACTAATTGTTCACTGTCGAAGCTAGAAACAATTACGGCTGAATGACACATTACGTGAATCATATCTCAATAAAGCTGTTTGTTTTTGAAATTAACCTCCACTTCTGGGACCTGCCCAAATCTGCCAATGGACACACTACAGGCCGGGAGAGAATCATTTCCTTTCCTGAGTGTCCTTCCTTACGGTCACGGCAACAGGTAGTCAGAACGTCTCGGTCTTGCTAACGTGGTAGGAACCACTGCGAGCACTTCTCACTAAAGGGTTGAGAAGGAACCCTTCTCACTAAAGGGTTGAGAAGACCAGTTGCTGAATATGAAAGACCGCAAGCCGGAGGCCTCATTGCCTCTAATAAAGGGCATTACTCTGCTGATAACGAGTCCAATAGTGATCTTTATCATTGACCATCCACTTTCAGAGCACTGTACGAAGAGAGACTTCACTGACGGTAGCCCATACCCCCTCTCCAGAGGCCAAAAAATGTAGCAGTCATCCCACCAACAGGCCTACTTCTCCGCTGTCTAAAGCTTAGAGTAAGAAAGAAGTTGCTTGAATGGATTTTAAGAAGAATAGTGCTTATTTTTAACATTTATTTTGAGAAAGAGAGAGAGCATGCCTGTACGAGGGGCATGGGCAGAAAGAGAGAGGGAGACAGAGAATCCTAAGCAGGCTCCTCGCTATCAGGGCAGAGCCCGACTCAGGGCTTGAACCCATGAACCGTGAGATCATGACTTGAGCCGAAATCAAGAGTCGGATGCTTAACCGACTGAGTCATCCAGGCGCCCCTAAAAATGAACAGGTTTTTTTTTTTTTGAGACAGGGAGGGACAGAGTGTGAGCAGGGGAGGGGCAGAGAGAGAGGGAGAACCAGAATCCAAAGCAGGCTCCAGGCTCTGAGCCATCAGCACAGAGCCCAATGCGGGGCTCGAACTCACAAACCGTGAGATCGTGACCTGAGCTGAAGTTGGAGGCTTAACCGAGTGAGGCCCCCCAGGCGTCCCGAAAATGAACAGTTCTTAAAGCTAGCAACTGGTGGTGACTTTTGTTAACAAGGCAGACACCCGAACGATCACCCACAGGTTTTCTACAGAGGAGGCAATGGGGGCGGAGGGTAAGGAGCGGCATCAGTGCTGACAGGCAGACATCTGCAGAGAGTCCCCTCATCTCCCTTCATGGGGTGGAGCCTAAAGAGCCCTTCTCCCGTGCGTGCCCCCCCTCAACACCGTAGCTCTGGCTGGGGAAGTGACTAACTAACCCCGCAGCCCGCAGAGTTGGTCTAACCGCATCTTCATCTTCTACAGTATGTGCCCCTCCATGTCTCTAGCTCCTCTGCAAAACAGAGGTGACAGCAGTCCCTACCTTGGAGGGGTGACATGAAGTTTCCCCAAGATACTCTAGGGAAAGCCCTCGGGGCAGGGCCTGAGCATAGAGGGAGCCCTGGGTAAATGTTAGTAATTCTCATTCGTAGTGTTTCCTTTGGACGGCTACACGACCAGCCGAGCCATTGCTTGAATAGAGCCGAGTGATGGCCGCTGTGACTGAAACACATTCTCCTCGCATTTCATCCGGATGTGCGCTTGGCCAGGACAGGGGGCTGGGGGGCAGAGGGGGTGGATAACCAGATGACCAACTCCGTCCAGCCTTCACCCAGGCGGGCCATTCATTGGCCAACGCTGCAAGCACAGCGACGAAAGCTCTGACGGCGTTCGGGGAAGCAGCCCCTTCTCCAGATAGATGGGAGTCCTACGCCAGCCAGGAACGAAGACTTGGCCCCCTTTCCTGAAACCTACTCCTTCTCTTGCTTTCATTAGTTGTGTTTTTAATAGCTTTGAGTATTTCTTTGAACTTTTTTTTTTTTTTTTTTTGGAGAGAGAGAGCACGAGTTGGGGAGAGAGAGAGAGAATCCCAAACGGGCTCCACGCTCAGTAATAGCTGTGGGCCATATCCCTACAAGGAGTTGGGGCAAGGCAGGGCAAAACTGCTGGTGATTTGAAGTTGTTGGTCGAGACGGTTTCCATTCATCGGGGTCCAGGTCCGTTAAGCATTCAACCCTTGGTTTCAGCTCAGGTCATGATCTCGCGGTTTGTGGGTTCTGGGCTGACAGCTCAGCGGAGCCTGCTTGGGATTTTCTGTCTCCCTCTCTCTCTGCCGTCCCCCACTTGCTCTCTATCTCTCTCCCTCAAAATAAAGAAACATTTTTTAAAAAAAGAAAGAAAGATGGGGCGCCTGGGTGGCTCAGTCGATTGAGCGTCCGACTTCGGCTCAGGTCATGATCTCACGGTCTGTGAGTTCGAGCCCCACGTCGGGCTCTGTGCTGACAGCTCAGAGCCTGGAGCCTGTTTCAGATTCTGTGTCTCCCTCTCTCTCTGCCCCTCCCCTACTCATGCTCTGTGTCTCTCTGTCTCAAAAATAAATAAACATTAAAAAAAAAAAAAGAAAGAAAGAAAAGGGCTGAGAAACTACATTTTTAACACCCCCCTCCCACTCCGGGTGGTTCTGAGGTGTAGACCCGGTTGAGAACACCAGACCACAGTGTCGTTCAGAAGCCTGATCCTAAGGCCTGCACCATGCCCGCAGCCAGCAGGCCTGTGCTAAGCCTTGTTCACTGAGAAGGGAAAGATCTCCCCCCTCAAATAATTCCACTGGGAAGTTCCTTGGGAGAAGGGACTTTGTCCACTTTGTACCCATGGCGCCTAGAACCGTGCCTGGTACCCGATGCTCTCTGATGACTGAATAGCTCCTGGGGCCCCTCGAGCTCATTTGCAGCGAACCAGAGTTTTTCTCAAACAAAAATGTTATAAAAATGGACTGAAAACGCTGCTTCCTCCTGACCACTAGTTACTGAAGAATGTTTTGTGAAAAGCTCCCACTTCCTAAACAGCCTTGTCCAGCGCAATCTCTGCATTTGGAGGTAGGGGCTCCATCCCACTGCCGGGCCCCGTGGGCTTAGAGGAAGAAGGACTGGCCGAAGGGGCCAAGCTCACACTTGGAACCAGCCAGCCATGGCCGCAGCCCCCGGCATTCCTGGAAGGCCCACGTGCCAATTCCTTGATGCCAGGTGCCCCCTGCAGGCTGCTGGGAATGCGGCCGGCTCACTCAGGAAGCCCGGCCAAGGCTGCTGGGGGCCTCCCCAAGCCATCTGAAGCCTCAGCATGGTCCAGCTGGGTACACAGGGTCAAGGCCATGTTAGGCGGCCTCCCACCTGCCCCTTTGATACACCCCCTCCACACCTCTCACTTCAGGCAGCCAGGACCATCGGGATGACTTAAACTGAACTCACGGGTGGTCCCTGGCCCAGAGGCAGGCCCGCCATACCTAGGCGGGGTTATAAATCTGAATCCCGGATCTCTTCCTCCCTCCTGCCTCCCTTACCAAACAAAACCTTCCTGTGGCGGCTTCTTCTTTTTTTTTTTTAATGTTTATTTATTCTTGAGAGAGAGAGAGAGAGACCAAACGTGAGCAGGGGAGGGGCAGAGAGAGAGGAAGACACAGAATCTGAAAGCAGGCTCCAGGTTCTGAGCTGTCAGCCCAGAGCCGGACGCGGGGCTCGAACTCAGGAATAGCGAGTTGATGACCTGAGCTGAAGTCGGACACTTCACCGACCGAGCCCCTCGAGCGCCCTCTTGTGGTGGCTTCCACTTCCAGGGGGAGGAAGTAGCTGCACTTTTCTCCTCTCCTCCCATCCCTCCCCCAAAGACCCTGTAAACAGGATGAAGAGACAAGCTACTGGCTGGAAGAACATAATTACACACCACATAGGCGACACAGGTCAAGTATCTAGAACATATGAGGACTCTCAAACCCAACTGCAGAAAAACGCACAGCCCGATGAGAAAATGGTCAAATAAGATGAACAGACATTTCAGCAAAGAGGATATATGGATGGTCAATACGTACTTAAAAAATATGTGCAGCATATAGATCTTTTCCCTCTTTGGTTAGGTTTATTCCTCGGTATCTTATGGCTTCCGTTGCAAGTCGTAGATGGGATCGGTTCCTTGATTTCTCTTTCTGCTGCTTCATTATTGGTGTATCCGAAATGCAACCGATTTCTGTGCATTGATTTTATATCCTGCGACTTTGCTGAGTTCATGGATCAGTTCTAACAGCTTTTCGATGGAGGCTTTCGGGTCTTCCACGTGTATATCCACGTGTCGTCTGCGAACAGTAAACGTTTGACTCCTTCTTTGCCAATTGGTATGCCTTTTGTTTCTTTGTGTGGTCTGCTGAGGCTAGGACTTCCAGTACTATGCTGAGCAACAGTGATGAGAGTGGACATCCCCGTCGTGTTCCTGACCTCAGGGGGAAAGTTCTGTTTTTCCCCATCGAGGTTGATGTTAGCTTTGGGTCTTTCACATATGGCCTTTAGGGTGTTGAGGTATGATCCTTCTAGCCCTACTTCGTTGAGGGTTTTTATCAAGAAAGGGCACTGTATTTTGTCAAATGCTTTTTCTGCTTCTATTGACAGGATCACATGGCTCTTATCCTTTCTTTTATTAATGTGGTGTATCACGTTGATTGATTTGCGAATATTGAACCAGCCCGGTAGCCCAGGAGTAAATCCCACTTGGTCACGGTGAGTAATTCTTCTAATGCGCTGTTGAATTTGACTCACTAGGGTCTTGTTGAGAATTATTGCATTCAGTTTCATCAGGGCTATTGGCCTGTAATTCTCCTTTATGGTGAGCTCTCTGTCTGACTTTGGAATCAAGATAATGCTGGCAGTAATTGCACTATTAGGTATGTATCCGAAGGATACAAAAATGCAGATTCGAAGGGCACATGATTTATATATATAACATATATAACATATATGTAACATATATATTCTATATATAACATATATATAATATATGCATATAATGGAATATTACTCAGTGACCAAAAAAGAATGAAATCTTGCCATTTGCAACATTGTGGATGGAAACTAGGGTGTATTATGCTAAGTGAAATAAGTCAGCCACAGAAAGACAGATACCTATGATTTCACTCATATGTGGAATTTAAGAAACAAAACAGATGAACATGGAGGAAAGGAAGGAAAAATACAATAAAAACAAAGAAGGAGGCAAACCATGAAAGACTCTTTTTTAAACTTTTTAACATTTTTTATTAAGTTTCTTTATTTTGAGAGAGAGAGTGAGCATGCAAATGGGGGAGGGGCAGAGAGAGAGAGAGAGAGAGAGAGAGAGAGAGAGAATCCCAAGCAGGCTCCATGCTCAGCACAGAGCCCAGTGCAGGGCTCCATCCCACGAACCTCAAGATCATGACCTGAGCTGAGATCAAGGGTCAGACACTTAACTGACTGAGCCACCCAGGCACCTCCCGTAAGAGACTCTTAAGTACAGAGAAGAAACTGAGGGTTGCTGGAGGGGAAGTGGGGGGGGGGCTAAATGGGTGGCGGGCATTAAGGAGGGCACGTGTTGGGATGAGCACTGGGTGTCCACATATGTAAGTGATGACTCACTGGGCTCTACTCCTGAAGACAAGACTACACTGTATGTTAACTAACTTGAATTTAAATAAATGAATTGTGTACTCTAATAAATTGGTCACTATCACTGGCCATTAGGAAAATGAAATCTAAAACCACAACACAATACCTATCGGAAAGGTCAAAACGAACAATGAAATGGGGCACCTGTCCGGCTCACTCCATAGAGCATGCGACTCTCGATCTTGGAGTCGTGAGTTCGAGCCCCACGTCAGGGGTAGAGTTTACTTTAAAAAAAATAGCAACAACTCCCAATGCTGGTGAGGATTTAGAGAAACCGAATCACCCCTATGTTACCGCACAGCCGCTCTGGAAAGCAGCTCGGCAGCTTCTTAAAAAGGTGCACACGCAACTACCGCCTATCTGGGAGTTACATCCTTGGGCGTGTATCCGAGAAATAAAAACTTCCGTTCACACAAACGCCTGTACGCAAATGTTCACAGCCTCTCTGTTCATGACAGCCGAAAGCCAGAACGGGCCCAGGCGTCCCCCCCCCCCACAGGTTAAGCTCACAGTGATGCATCTGCACCATGGGATACCACTCAGCGACAAAAAGGAACCAAGTCCACACGTGAAACAGCCCGGATGAACTTCCAGAGAACTCTGTTGAGTGAAAAAAAAGCCAAAAGGTGCGTACTCTATGATTTGACTCAGAGAACGTTCTTGAAGTGGAGAACAGGAGAGTGGTCGCCAGAGTTGAGGAGGGGGTTGAGGTGGCGGGGAAGTGGGTGTGGCTATAAAAAGAGCACAGGAGGGATCCCTGTGGCGACGGGAATGTTCTGTGCCTTGACCGTGCTGCTGTCCACACCCTGGTCGGGAAAGCGGGCTCTAATTTTGCAAGACGCTACTGTCGGGAGAAACTGGATAAAGGCAATGCGGGATCTCTCTGTGCTGTTTCGTACAACCGCATATGAACCCAGGTCAAAATAAAAAGTTTAATTGAAAAAGACAAGACCTTTCTGGGTGCCTGGGTGGTTCGGTCGGTTGAGTGTCAACTCTTGGTCTCGGCTCAGGTCATGATCTCACAGTTCGTGAGGTCGAGCCCCACGTTGGGCTCTGCGCTGACGGCTTGGAGCCTGGATTCTCTTCTCTCCCACTCTCTCTGCCCCTCCACCGCTTGAGCCCTTTCTCACAAAAATAAATAAACCTTTAAAAAAGAGAAAAGACCGTTCTATTCCTCTGTGTATCCCCTTCTCTTGGGCCCTGCTCTGGTAATCCATGCAGAGATGCGAGTGGGTAGTAAAGGCACTGATACGGTCTCCAATTCCTACCTATCTCAACAGGGGGTTCCTGGTGGTCACCGAAAGGCAAGTCTTTATAGAAGAAATTGCCTCGAATTTAAAATCAGGTTACCTTGAGGCCTGGTCTTCATATGCTTTGTGACCTCAGGCAGATGGCTTGGCCTCTCTGAGATTCCATTTCATCACCCAGAAACAAATTTTGAAGAGTAAACAAATGAGAACACGCGGTAAATGGTAAGCAGTCCACAAAAGAAGGTCTTTTTCCCGTCTTCCTCCTTTCCTGTCCTTATGACCTCTCGTTAGAGGAAGGGACTACGCCCTAGGTCTTCTTGTACCCCCGTGGCTTAGCCCAAGCCCCTGCCCAGGAGGTGCTTAGCAAGTGCTCGATAATGCTGATCACGGCAGGGTGGTTAAAGCCAGGGGTTCGGGGACGCCTGGGTGGCTCAGTCGATTAAGCGGCCAACTTCAGCTCAGGTCATGATCTCACGGTCTGTGAATTCGAGCCCCACGTCGGGCTCTGTGCTGATGGCTCAGAGCCTGGAGCTTCCTTCAGATTCTGTGTCTCCCTCTTTCTCTGCCCTTCCCCTGCTCACGTTCTGTCTCTATGTCTCTCAAAAATAAATAAACGTTAAAAAAATTAAAAAAAAAAAAAAGCCAGGGTTTCGCTCTCACGGGGAAAGAAGGAAGGCTCAGCCACCCCCCCACCCCCAGCGAGACACAGGCCTTGGCTGTGTCTTTGGCCGAGACTTTGAAGAGTAAGCGTAAGCAGCCCCTGCCCTGGGAAGAGTTTCACTCGGAGACATCACGGGCTGGAGAGGCAGGGCCCACGGAACGGGCCGGGCCGCCGGGGCTAGGGGACCAGAGAGGACTGGAGAGAAGACAAGCTTGTCTCTTGGACCAAGAACTTTCCCAGTCCTTTCCACCTGGGCTCCCCGCCGCCCTCCCGAGGCAGGCCTGCCCCAGGTTCAGGTCCGCAAGGCCTGGGAGTCAGTGGCACGGACCGGGGCCAGGCCCAGGAGCCAGAGATTTTCCACAGCGGGGACCGCGTCCAAACGGAAAAACTCAGACGAAGAAAACGCAGCTCTTCCCTGCCTCGACCTGGAGCCTCTCCCGAGGGGTCTCTCCACCCAACTTCCTTTCTGAAGGTGCCGCTGTCCCAGCAGGCCCGGCAGGGTGCTGCCCTGGGACACGGCTCCCCTCCCCTTTCGGCTCTGAGCTTTCAGTGACCAATTTAAAGACACACCAACCCGTTTGGGGTTTGGGTCTCCCCGGGTGCCTCTCACACGTGGCTCTCCAGGCCTTCCGAGGCACCTCTTGCGGCTTATCCTCGGTGGTGACAGCCAAGGGTGGGGTAGGGCCGGCCCTGTTCTTCTTATCTGTCCCTGAGAGCCCAGAGTGTCCTTGGCAACTCACTCAGGGGCTGAAGAGAACAAGTCAGGGTCTTTCCAGAACCCAGGCTGAGGAGGGGGTGGCAGTCCTACACCCCCCCCCATCCAGATGCTTTCCCCAAGGGCCCCTTCTCCCCATTGCCGCCCCCACCGGGTCTCTGGGAAGGACAAGCTGCTCCCGAGGGGGCGTACCAGAAGCCATCATTGGCAGATTGCCAACTTGGAAAGCAGAGAATGTTCCGCGGCCGTGGCCGGGGAAGGTTCCAATGGGGGAGCGGGAGGGGGCCCTTCCAGAATATCCCCTCGGTGTCTGGCCCCACACTGTGTCCCCGGGGCCACTGCTCCCTGCCCTTGGATTGCTGTCAGTCGGGGATGAGGGGCCAGAGCGCCCAGGACGAGAACGTACGCTCCCACCAGGCAATCGCGGCTTCCAGGCAACTTGCCGGGACCTTCGGCCACTTGCCCTAACCATCTGTTGGTCGATTCCTTCATTCGCTCGTTAACCATTCCTTTGGTTCACGGACGTCTATCCAGTGCCTGTTGTGTGCTGGGCGCTGGAAGTACAGCGGTGGACCGGACAGGCTCTGAGCCTTCTGCGGCTCACGGCCTGAGCGGGAGGAGGGGGCACAGGGGACTGGAGGGGGCCTCCCTTGGACAGGGTGGTGGGAAGAGGCCTCTCATTACCACGAGGCCACACCCCCCTTCTTAAAGACCCACAGATGCTTTCCAGGCAGTGCTGCCAAACCTGAAATCTAAGTGTCCTGAAGAAACTGCCAACATTCCGCAGACAGAGAAGACTCAAAAATGGGTCCCTAGCACCTCATAAAAACCTTCTCCCTTCGCAGGGCCTCTCAGCCGTGAAGGAAGGTTCGGAGAGGGAAGAGAGGAGCCGGGGAGCCCGCAGCGAGGCCTCCTGAACACCCAGCTGTCCAAGCCCGTGTGTCATTGGGCAATCCCCTCCTCCCGGAGCTCCAGAAGCTCCTCCCTGCCTTTTAAAGCCACAGTAACTGAGGCCCTTTCGGCTCGACCTCCCTTCATTCCCGAACTCCACAGGAATCTGGTGAGCAGCCGCCAAGAGCTGTGGCTTCTCGGGCAGCTGGCGATCCGACGGCCACCTAGACGGCCAGGGGCTCTCAGGGGTGGGGTGGGGGGGAGCTCACGGTCGGATCGATGGAAGCAACAGAGATCGATTCATTTCCTGAGAAACTAATTAATCACAATGATGCTAAATACTTTGAAAGAGACTAATGGGAAGGCCCTCACGTGAGGCAGGGGTCAGGGAAGGCTTTCCCGAACAGGTGAAACCAAAGGATGAGCAGGATTTGGCTGGGCCGCGGCGGGAAGGGAGGGAGCGCTGTCTTATGGGGGCCACGGCAAGTGAGCGCTTGGGGGCCACGCGGCGTGGTGCTTTCTACCAACACAAAGCGGGCCAGGACTCGGAGCTGGGTGACAACAGGAGAGAGAGGCCTTGACATGAATTCTGGGACATAGGCAAGGAGGGGCCGGACAGGCAGGGCCTCACAGGCCGTGAGGAGCATTCGGGTCGCAGCCTTAGAACTCTGAGGCCCCACGGAAGGGCTTCTGACGGGGGACGGGATGGGGCTTGCGTTGGCGCTGCGGGGGCGGCCAAGAATGGATGCGGGGAGACGCCTGGAAAGCTTCTGACAGTCACTCAGGTGGGAAGCGAAGTTGGAAGCCTCGACCTGTATGGTGTGCGGAAGATGGAAGGCAGCGGAAGAGTCTGGACGCTTTGGGGACGTCCGATCAATAGGACACTTTGGTGAGTTGGCCATGGAGCTTCAGGGAAGGGAGGCTCTATTTCCATTATCTAGAGTGGTGGGTGAGAACCCATAAGAGAAAAACTCCAGGATTAAGGGCCTGAGAGAATTCTTAAAGATACCAAAGCACTACCCATAAATGAAAGAGGAAGTCAAACCGTGAATACACTCAGTGACTCGGATGGCCATCAAGGGCAACATGCTGAGGGGGAAAAGCCAACCTCGAAAGGCCACATACGATATGATTCCATTTATAGAACATTCTCGAAGTGACAAAATTATAGAGACTCGAGAACAGATTAGTAGTTTCCAGGGGTGAGGGATGGGGGCTGGGAGGACTACACAGGAGTAGCTCAGGGGAGAATTCTGTGGTATCTTGGTCGCAGTGGTGGTTACACATGTGGCAAAATGACACAGAACTACACACACACATTGTCCCGGTGCCGGTTTCCTGGTTCTGGTATTGTGCTATAGTAACCGAAGACTTAGCCGCTGGGGCAAACTAGGCAAGAGTACACAAGAACTCTCTGTCCTATCCTCACGACTTCCTGTGACTCTATACTTATTTCAAAAAAATTGTAGAAGTTGGCGGAAGGAAAGGAGACAAAACATGGCGTGTGGCTTAAAGAAAGCAGTGGATGAAACTGTTCCAACCGGATGTTACCCCCTGTTTTCAAAGAACCTCTAGGTCAGCCCTGAGGCAGGGAAATAAAAAGGCATGAGGCTGTGGTCACATTCTGAGCTGGGGGGAGGGAACTTAGGCTGCATTAAATAGAGGGGACAGAAGGAGGACCGAGAGGAGAAAAGAATCCATAAGGGTTTTTTTAATGTTTATTTATTTATTTATTTATTTATTTTTAATTTTTTAATGTTCATTTATTTTTGAGAGAAAGAGAGAAACAGGGCACGAGCAGGGGAGGGGCAGAGAGAGAGCGAGACACAGAATCCAAAGCAGGCTCCGAGCTGTCAGCACAGAGCCCGATGTGGGGCTCGAACCCACCGACCACGAGATCATGACCCGAGCCAAAGTCAGACGCTTAACCGACTGAACCACCCAGGCCCCCCTTATTTATTTCAAGAGAGAAAGAGAGAGAGAGAGATCGTGCATGTGCATGCATAGGAGAGACAGAAAGAGAGGAAGAGAGAGCATCCCAAGCAGGCTCGGCACTGTCAGCAAAGAACCCGACTCGGGGTTTGAACTCATGAACTGGACCATGAGATCCTGACCTGAGCCGAAATCAAGAGTTAGAGGCTCAACCAGTGGAGCCCCCTGGGTGCCCCAAGGGCTTTTATTTTTTTTTTAATCAAAAATACAAATTAGGCAAATTACAAAGTGAGATTACAGAAGGGGTCCCTTGAAAGGTCCTTGAAAGACCAGCCTGCATTTATGAATTTGTTTACAGAATATTAACCTTTTAACGAAAGTCTAAGGAGCAAAGATCAGGGAAATCTTAGCCAGAAAGCTTAGAAGTCCCACCGGCAGCATGTCATCGGCAATGACCATGTCCTACAAGGACCATGTTACTTTAATAACTCTTCCTCCCCAAACCTCACTTTTTTCGTGCGTGTAGAGCAGGCCGGGATTTGGAGGGCACTGAGGCGAATCTTCCCCATCCGGTTCTTTCCCATCCACTGGACGGTACTTATTTCCCCCTTAGAGATTTATTCCTCTGCTTAAAACCAGACTCCCTGTTACAGCCTTAATCTTAGCCAAGAGTGGATTTTTGATGAGGGGAGACCATGCCAGCTCTCAGCTGAGGGAAGAGGAGAACAGAGCACGTGGGTAAGAAGGGAGAGAATACTTCCTTTCGTGGCCTTTGCGGACAACTCATCTTGTCAGGGCACATTCTTCACCCTTCTTGTTCATTGCTGAGCGTTCAGTTGAGCACGGCAGAGCAAGCAGACTGATGGTGGTGGTGATGGTGATGATGGTAGTGATGATGGTGATGGTGATGGTGGTGATGATGGTGGTGATGATGGTGATGATGGTGGTGATGATGGTGATGGTGATGGTGTTGATGATGGTGATGATGGTGGTGATGATGGTGATGATGGTGATGATGGTGATGGTGATGGTGGTGATGATGGTGATGGTGATGGTGATGGTGGTGATGATGGTGGTGATGATGGTGATGATGGTGGTGATGATGGTGATGGTGGTGATGATGGTGATGGTGGTGATGATGATGGTGATGGTGGTGATGATGGTGATGGTGGTGATGATGATGGTGATGGTGGTGATGATGGTGATGATGGTGGTGATGGTGGTGATGATGGTGATGGTGATGGTGGTGATGATGGTGATGGTGGTGGTGATGACGATGGGAGCTACCATGTTTTAAGCACCTACTATGTACCGGGAACTGTGCAATTTTCTCTCACTGTCACAACAAATCTCACAAAGAGGACACTATTTTTAGTAACTCTTCAAAGGCGTAGAAACAGTCAGTTGAGCAATTGACTCTTGATTGCAGCTCAGGTCATGATTCCAGCGTCATGGGATCAAGCTCCGCATCAGGCTCTGAGCTGAGCGTGGAGCCTGCTTTAGATTCTCTCTCTCACTCTCTCTCTCTTCCTCTGCCCCTCCCCACTCTCTAAAACAAAAAATAAATAAATAAATAAAAACAAAGGTATAGAAACAGCTTCAGAGAAACCAAGACGCATGATATAACCAGGTTAGGAACCAAAGTCTTGTCTGGCCCCAAAGGGCTGCTTTGAAAGGGACCATAACAGGGACAACCTCATCCAATGGAGGGGTCAGGGAAGGCTTTCTAGAAGAACCTTCCAAAGGAACTGTTCTCTAGACACTCCCTCCATCCTTGAGAGTCATCCAGCACGTGCTCACACATAGCGCCCATTTCCAATCTGTAAGATGGCGATCAGCTAACGAGCCAGGGGATGGGGGAGCCCCCAGTGCGGCCACAAGTTTGGTTTCACACCTCCTGCTCCATCACCCTGGACATCCCCCAACCCTCAACCGGAAACCCAGGTGGCCTAAAATCTGAATGGTGTAATTTCAGGGTGCCTACCCCTCCCCTCATTTGCTAAGCCAGAACTCTGTCCTTCTTTTCGTTTATGGCCTCCTTTCTCCTGTGTGGGCTGGGGACCAGTTGGCATCCCCTCAGATGCCAAAATGCAATCCACCCCCCACCCCTGCCCCTGCCCCGGGAACGACCCCATGCTGTGGTGTTCTCAAGGTGATTCTCAAGTAGGAAAACCTTCTGATGCACATGGAGATACAAGTAGGTGAGCAGGTTGGAAGGGAGAAGGACCACGGGATGAAGGCAGAGCTAAGGATGGTGTGGTGTGTGGTGGTGTGCTCGTGAAGGTACTAGCTTCGTGGACGTTCCAGAGAGGCTGAAGGTCTTTATGCAAAGAAAACCAATAAATGTGGGGCGCCTGGGCGGCTCAGTCAGTTGAGCGTCCAACTTCGGCTCAGGTCACGATCTCACAGTTCGTGAGTTCGAGCCCCACAGTGGGCTCACTGCTCCTGAGCATGAGCTCAGCATGGAGCCCGCTTCGGATCCTCTGTCCCCCTCTCTCTCCGCTCCTCCCCTGCTTGTGTGCTCTCTGTCTCAATAAATATTAAAAAAAAAAAAAAAAAGAAAACCGTATGAAGAACACCAGGCTAATAACGTGGAATGGGAATATGGATATACATACATATATGCGTGTGTCTAACATATGACTAATATAATATATATAATAGAATACGATATATATATTGAGAAAGAGAAAAGCACCGGCCCTGCGCGCACAGCTCGGCCTTGGCGTTCTCCTGTTGCACATAAACAATTTCCCAAACAGTGACATCAGGCAAGGCCACTCTGTGACAGTAATGGACCAAGGCCAAAACAAGCCCACTCCTTAAGCACGCCTGAGCCCCGACAAAACACGAGCGTCGTCCAAACCACTGAAATGACTACACATCCCCCCCTCCTGGCTTCTCTCGTGGCTGCCGCTGCCTTACCAATTACAGCTTTCGCCTCGCTCTTTGTCTGCCTTCCCTCGAGACAAGATTTATGGGAATCTCCGATCACCGAAGTGGCCCTGCTTCCTAATAGTATCCCATCTAGAGCAAGCCCCGGCTTCCTGAAGCCCTCCCCAAATCACAGAACGCAAGCCCAACCCTGGAAGTATTTTCCAACACCCTCTTCTCGCACTGGCCACGGCTCCCCCGTTACCCCCCACTACTGGAGGGCGTGGGGTGTGGTGTGGTGTGTGCACATGCACGTTGTTTAGAATTACATAAATGTAGATATAAGTGTAGCTCACACACATACACTTTTTTCCTACAGGCATTGGTCTGAGTTTCAGTCTTCACTCAACATTAAAGTGGAACCGTGGCTGGACGTCTGAAAAGCCAAGCAAAATCTCATTAATGGAGAGGGCCGTAATCCACGGTCCAAGAGGAAGAGAGGCAGGTCACGGGTTACCCTTGCCCTAACTATTAAAAAAAGGAGTAAGCTATGGAAATTAATCATCTGAATAAAAATGGCTTCAACTAGTTCAGAAGCAGCGCCATTCGCATGCTAATTACGTGCCGATTACCTGATCTATTCATTCAGCGAAATCTGGGGAGAGTGGGTACCTAGCAGGCTCAGCCGGTAGAGCAGGCGGCTCTTGGTCCGGGAGTCGTGAGTTCGGGCCCTGTGTTGGGTGTAAAGATTACTTTTACAAAATTAAAAAGAAAAGAAACTACGATCATTTCAAGAAGTCCGGGGAACCTCTACTTAGCTTCGTCCTGTTAGGCACTATTTGGGGTTGCTGTTTTACTTGAAAGGCACTTATTTGTAAACAGTCTGTGAATGGGACGACGGGAGAGGGCGTTGACTTACTGATTAGTCCAAAACCGTGAGGCCAAGTACCCATCGCCCACCTTCCGGGCCAGCCACTCCGTTCGTGGGGCAAAGGCACGCGAGTCCACGCTGTTATTCAGGCCACGTCGGCAGACAAGATCGCTTCCACATCCGGGGCGGTTCTGAGCCCCGCGTCTCACGCCTCTCTAACCCAGGGTTTCTCGACTTCGAATTACCGACACGGGGGCTAGGTAACCGGGGGCAGGGGGAGACTCTCCTGTGTGCTCTACGATGTTTACCAGTGTCCCTGCCCTCTACCCCCGAGCCGCCAGTAGCACACCTCCCCGCACCCCCACGTAACGATCAAAATTGTCTCCAGACTTTGACAAAGGTCCCCGGGTGGTAAAATCCTCCCGTGGAGAACCACGGTGTTAAGCCTGCGGTCTGGCTGTCATCCCTTCAGCCTCCCCTCCCCCCTCACTTAAAATAGATAATAGTCATCCGGGGTCTTGCCCCGAGGCTTACTGCTGACTCCACACAGATGAAAGGCCCACACAACTGGGGGGAATGAGGCTCAGAAGCCACTCCCAGTCAGCCTCTTGCAGTGGAGGAGGGTTTCCAGGTGCCTGTCACTAGCCACTTGGCCTTGGAAGGATTTCCAGGGATTGCCCGTTGCTTAATTCCCTTTGCCCTACAGTTGTTTGGGGGAACGCCTTGCCTTCCCGCTAAGGGCTAAGGACTGGGCACCTATTTCCGCGGTGTTGGCCCTGCGTGAACGACGCGGACTCCGGTGGACAAGTAACAGACCTCCTCGATGCAGTCTGACCAAGGGTCTGAGAGAGGAAAGCCCAAGGAGACTGCGGGATCCCCGAGAAGGGCATCGGGCCGAGCCTGGGAGGTCAGGTAAGGGCTCCCGCAGAAGGGGACGTCTGGGCTCAGTTATGAAGAAAGAACAAGAATTTGCAAGCCAAACCTCCTGCCCGAGCTCGAGCCCCACAAACCCCCAGCCCCACACCCCCCCTGCTGCAGTTTTCCCAGTGAGGTGGGGATAAAACTGTAAGGAATTGGGGGGGTACATGGAGAACCCCAAGTTGTAACCATATTTCCCCACTCCTCCACTCCCATACTCCCAGAGTCTGGCTGGAGCACAGATCTGGGCTCCCAGGGGGGAGCGGGTACAGGAAGAGGAAGGGGACACCGGAAGAGAAAGCAGGCAAAGGCAGTGGCCTGTCGGTCCCACGGTCTTTTGAGAAATTGAGAGAACAGTTTTGGACTTTATTCCCGGGGAAAAAATGCCCTTGGAATGGCCCCACAGTGGTGCCCTCAGTTTGCGGGTGTTTGCAACCCCCCGAGGAGTATCCCTTGTGTCCCATGCTAAGCACTTACGGATTAGAGAAAGTGGCAACCTCTGTGTCCTTCTTCCCCTTCAGAGGGCAGAAAACCTCCTTCGTCTCTGTCCCCCAAAACACCCCCTCCATCTTCTTGAGTGGCCAAGATTTCTTCCTGTTATATCCAATGGCAAAAGATAATAAGCAGAACCTTAGACCCAAAGCAATCCTAGAAAAGAAAAACAAAACTGGAAGATACACTTTTGGATTTCAAAACTTATTATGAAGCTACAGTAACGAAGACAGGGTGGTACGGGCATGAAGACAGACCAAGCGCCCGACGGAATAGAATAGCGTTCAGAAAGAAACCCCGACAGAGAAGGGCAAATTATTTTTGGCAAGGGTGCCGAGACCATTGGGTGGGGGAAAGAATGGGGTTTTCGATAAATGGTGCTGGGAAACTGGATATCTGCCTACAAAAGAATGAAGGCGGACCCTTCCCTAAAGGCGTAGACAAAAACCGATTCAAAATCGATCAAGGCCCTAAAATACAAGTCTTAGAAGAAAACATAGGACAAAAGCTTTGTGACCTTGGATTTGGCGATGACTTCTTGGATATGACACCACAGACACAGAAAATAGACGACAACAGAAAATAGACAAATCGGATTTCATGAAAATTTTAAAATATCGTGCGTCAAAAGACACGATCCGCAGAGTAAAAAGGCGAACCCCCTACCTGGGAGAAAATATTCACAAATCACGTATCTGAAAAGATTAGTATCCAGACTGTAGAGAGAACTCCTAAAATTCAACAACAACAAACCCGTTCAAACATGAGCAAGGGGCAGGGCACCTGGGTGGCTCAATATGTTTGGCTCAGGTCATGATCTCACGGTTTGTGAGTTCGAGCCCCGTGTCGGGCTCTGTACTGACAGTCTGGAGCCTGTTCACAGTTTGTGGGTTCGAGCCCCGCATCGGGCTCTGTGCTGACAGCTCGGAACCTGGAGCCTGCTTTGGATTCTGTGTCTCCCTCTCTCTCTCTGCCCCTCCACTGCTCACGCTCTGTCTCTCTCTCTCAAAATAAATGTACGTTAAAAAAAAAAAAAACTACCATAGGACCCAGCATTTCCGCCTCTGGTATGTACCCAGAAGAATCAAAAGCAGGGTCTTGAAGAGATCTTTGCACACCAGCGTTCACGGCAGTATTATTCACAATAGCTAAAACGTGGAAGCAACCCAAGTGACCGGCGACAGGTGAATGGGTAAGAAAAACGTGGTGCGTACGTACAGTGGAATTATCCAGACTTAAGATGGAAGGGAATCCTGCCACTTGCTACAACATGGATGAACCTTGGGGACATTATGCTAAGTGAAATAAGCCAGTCATAAAAAGACAAAGACTCCATGATCCCATTTATATGAGGTACTCAGAGTAGTCATATTCATAAAGACAGAGTAGGGAATGGTGGTGGCCAGCAGCTGTGGGGAGGGGACAGTGGGACGGACGCGTTTCACGGGTATGGAGTTTCAGTTTTTTTTTAATGTTTATTTATTTTTGAGAGACATAGAGGCACAGCGTGAACAGGGTAAGGGCGGAGAGAGAGGGAGACACAGAATCAAAAGCAGGCTCCAGGCTCCGAGCCATCAGCACAGAGCCCGACGCGGGGCTCGAACTCACAGACCGTGAGATCATGACCTGAGCTGAAGTCGGCACTTAACCGACTGAGCCATCCAGGCGCCCCTGGAGTTTCAGTTTTACAAGATGACAAGGGTTCTGGGGATGGGTGGTGGGGATGGTTGCACGACAATGTCATGTATTTAATTAACCCTTTGAACTATGCGCCAAAAATACCTAAAGTGGTAAATTTTAGACTAAGTGTATTCCCACAATTTTTTTTTAATTTTTTGTCGTGCTTATTTATTTATTTTGAGAGAGAGAGAGAGACAGAACATGAGCAGGGAAGGGGCAGAGAGAGGAGAGAGAGCATCCCAAGCAGGCTCCACACTGTCAGCAGAGCCCGATGCGGGGTTCGAACCCACGGACCGCGAGATCATGACCTGAGCCGAAAGCAAGAGTCAGACTGACTGAGCCACCCGGGCGATCCTCCCACAATTTTTTTTTTAAAGACAATAGGCAGACCGTAGGGCCCCAGCACTGGCGCCTCCCCTCACCCCAAGTCACCAAAGACAATTCTCCCGTAGTTTGATGTCCTCCACACTGGATCTCATTGATTCGTTTTTCCGGTCCCTAGGTATCTGGGCTGTTTCCGGGATGCAAACGCCCCTGATTTTCTGGGTCTCGCTGCATCTAGAGACAGACCGTGAGGACTAGGATGTCTTCAATGATTTCAGATTCGTGCAAAGTACGATGTAAGGAGTAAGTCAAAGGGCGAAAGGGCGCTGCAGACTTGAACTTGGTTGCGGCACCAAGGGAACTCGGAAAACTCTCATCGGGCTTAGAGGGGGTGAGGGGAGAAAAAGAGGATTTGGTGGGGGCTCTGAATCCCTGTGCAGGTAGCTTCTAGTTACCCCACGGGGAGTAGGGGCCCAGAGATCAAAAGACATCTTGCATCATTTTACGATGTCACTTACTTTATAGTCGTTACCTGACCTGTGTCAGGCTTTCTCAACCAAGATCGTCCTTGGACTGTTGCATGAGGCCAGAGGGACACTACGGTTGACTTGGCTCTCCTGCTCCTCCTCCATCGGCGCAGCGAGCATTCGGTCGGGAACATTCCAAGAACCGTGGCCGAGTGATCTGGAGAGCCCCATCTGCCTTGCTCTCTTCCCTTGGCCACGTCCAGATCCTTTCACGACAGCCGTCCGGGACGTGGGGCTTCTCTTGCTCTGGCACAGACAAATATGAACAGTTGTTCCCACGGAGCTCCGGCTCCTGGGCCTGGAAGTGACCTGTGGATTCACCGGGTCTTGCATCGGATTCCTGCCCGGCTGTGTGTATTTCTACCACGCGCTGACTTCCATGCTCCAGTGGCTCTGAAGGATAAACAGAGACGGCG
Organism: Paguma larvata; assembly: GCA_030068075.1. Taxonomy (NCBI): domain Eukaryota; kingdom Metazoa; phylum Chordata; class Mammalia; order Carnivora; family Viverridae; genus Paguma; species Paguma larvata. The sequence goes on from CM057830.1 coordinate 92,327,822, forward strand.
CTCAAATCAGGGGAAGCGGTGGGGTCCTGTGATGCGACGTGATGTTGGGGACACATACGTGGCACCTTAGGGTACGAGCCTCAAGCCCCGGGGCCAGATGAGGCACAGTGGGCTCTGGTTTGCAGAGTACAGTAAACTGAAAGCTCTCGGGACAAGAGCTGAAAATCAGACCAGCCTGTATGTCACTCAGCTGCGCGGTGTTTTTTGTTTTGTCTTGTTTTGTTTGAATTTATTCATTTATCTTGAAAGAGAGAGAGAAAGCATGTGCGCACACAAGCAGGGGAGGGGCAGAGAGAGAGAAGGGGAGAGAGAGAATCCCAAGCAGGCCCTGCACTGTCCAGAGCCTGACACAAGGCTCGATCTCACGACCCATGAAACCATGACCTGAGCCGAAATCAAGAGTCAGATGCTTAACCGACTGAGCCCCCCAAGCGCCTTTGCGGTGTTTTCTTTCAAAAAAAAAAATGTTTTCTTTTCATTTACTTTTGAAATTGTCAGGGTATTTGGGTATGAGTCAGAGCTCAAAAGCTACTGAAAAAAAAAAAAAAAAGCTACCGAAAGGCATTCAAGGAAAAGCCTCCTTCCCAATCCCGTCCCCCTCAGGCTCTCTCACTGGAGGAAGCATGACTAGCAGGGTCTTCTAGGCCCTTCCGCTGACACCTGGTTTCATTCTTTACTACCTGCTCTCCAAATTTTCATCGGTTTTTCTTTTCGGTGTTTCCAGTTTGTGCCCCCAAACACCGAAGTGCTGGCCCTTCACTTGTAATCAGAGACCCCAGAACGAGTCTTTGCGAAGCGCTGCTCGACACGACTTGCATTGCTTGGACTCCGTTTTAACCAAGTCGATTCTATTCCACAAAAACTAATACTTCGCACCCTGCGCTAGGCCCCGCGAGCAACCCCAAGATGAGTAAAGCCTTTGTCGCTGCCCTGAGGGAACCCCTTTGTTAGTTGGGGGCCCAAGACTCCCCATCCAAAATAAATGGCTAGAGCAGATAGGGGTGCATTGGGGGGTTCATGGGACTGGTTTATGGAAAGCCTTGAATGCCGGGAGAAGTTCGACCTTAGTAGTGCTGGTCTTTAGGAACCTGGCGATTAATTGTCACCGGCGTCAGTAGGTCAAGGGTCTGCTGCCAACTCTGGTGCTCGATCAATTTCCTTGACCTCTCTGAGGCCCAGTTTCTTCCTCCGTAGTATAAAGATAAGCATTTGCTACCATAGGCTCATTGTGACGGGTAGATGAGATGACGGAGGTGCGGCCCCCGGCATACACCCGGTACTCAAAAGTGGGTTGATGGCACTTTTTTGTAGGAGGAGCTACAGGGGCTCCTGGCTGGCCCGGTCAGGGGAGCTTGTGACTCTTGATCTCGGGGTTGTGAGTTTGAGCCCCAGGTGGGATGCAGAGATTGCCTTAAAAAAATTTTTTTTAACCTTCGAAGAAAAGAAACTACATAAAACTTGGGCTCACAGTGGGGGGGAGGGATTAGTGAGTGTGGGTGTGCATGAGGGGGTGCTGTGAGATTATATGGGGGGAGTTTGTGTGTGTGTGTGTGTATGTGAGTGGGGGTGTGTGTGAGTGGGGGTGTGTGAGTGTAGCGAGGAAGGGGGGTGAGTGTATGGGTGTGGGGGGGTGTGTGTGTGTAGGTGTGTGTATGGTAGAAGGTAGTAGTGCTGACAATTTCATGAGCGCTAAGTGGGAGCAGGGAGGAGGTAGGGAAAGACCAGATGGGGGCCTTACCTATGCGTGGAAGCTATTACTGAATCCATGGGGTTGAACTTCCCAGTTGACCCCTGGGGTGGGAAATGGCGGCCGGGAAGGGAGGGCTTTGACAGTTTGTGGGCGTGATCCTGACGCGCTACAAGTCATATTTCATAGGATTCATACGAGAGGCAGAGAGTAGCTTGGGGTTGTGTTCCTTCGCACTGCCTGGTGACAGAGGTTCTGAGCAGCTCGGTTTGCCTAATGGCGGGAGCCGCATGAGGCACAGACCTGGGGCTGCACCCTGTGAGGCTAAGGGACAGATTTGGAAGGTCTCGGCTACATGGCACTGCCCGGTAAGCGCAGGCTCCGGGGCCAGCCCCAGGATTCCACCACCCCAGGTCTCCCTGGGCGGGAGGAGAGATGACCTTCACGATGACAGCTTTTCAGGTCTTCGTTACTCGGGGTACATCGCTAACTCCCCTGTCATGATGAACCGAGCGACTTCGTCACCTGTGCTTGTTGCCTAGAAAATGGCACAGACAAAAGCGATCAGAGGCTACTATAAAGGGCTCGTTACTGGGACATGACGTAGAAATCAGAGAGGCCACGTACTGTCCAATTCCATGTGTATGAAATGTCCAGAATAGTCAAATCCACAGAGATGGGAATCAGATTAGTAGTTGCCGCGGGGGGTGGGGGGGGGGCAGGGGCAGGGAAGGAGGAAATGGAGGGTGGCTGCTTTTTGGGTTTCCTTCGGGAGTGATGGAATGTTCTAGAATTCGATAGGGCTGACAGTCGAATAACCGTGAATGTACTAAAAGCCACTGAATTACACACCTCAAAGGAATGAACTTCATAATATGGGAATTATATCTCAATAAGGATAAGGCTGTTATTTAAGAAAATAATCGAGTAGGTTTCTGCATTCACGTCTCATCTGAAACCCACAAGTGTGTATACACACTGACAGGTAGCTGCATTTTCACGGACAGATAGCAGTTTTAAAAAATTTATTGCTGAGGTGTCGTGAACATATGACGTCATGTTAGTTTCGGGTGTACAACGTAGTGATCTGACAGCTCTATGCGTCGCTCAGGGCTCGCCACGGTAAGTGTGGTCACCATCTGTCACCAAACCACGTTACCACGATATTTTTTAAAATTTTTTTAGTGTTTATTTATTTTTGAGAGAGAGACAGAGTGTGAGCAGGGGAGGGGTGGAGAGAGAGGGAGACACAGAAACCGAAGCAGGCTCCAGGCCCTGAGCCGTTAGCACAGAGCCCGACGCGGGGCTCGAACTCATGAACCGTGAGATCATGACCTGAGCCGAAGTCGGCACTTAACCGACTGAGCCACCCAGGCGCCCCATCCATGACTTACTTATTTTATAACTGGAAGATCTACCTCCTCATCTCGTTCACCTATTGCTCCTAAGAATTGCTATTACTATATTAATACTCGGCAATTGTGTTAACGTGTCAAAATTGTCCTTTGCTGAAACTCAGCAAAGCCGGAGATGGGGGTAAAGGTAGGTGGGTGGAGGGCTGTTTTCTCCAAGGATGAGGCTACTGGCTTAAAAAGGAAAAAAAGGCCTAAACGAAACCCGCCAAAACAAAACCGAAAGCCCAACAAGCCCCATGAAAATAATCGGTGCTTATATTTCAGATAACTTAAGCTTCCCTCAGCCCTGGCGGTACTGCAGAGAAATCTTTTCTTTTTTATTGCAATGTGCACTTCTTATTTTATTTTTTTAGTTTAATACATTTTTTTCATTTACATCCAAGTTAGTTAGCATAGAGTGCAACAATGATTTCAACAAATTCCTTAGTGCCCCTTACGCATTTAGCCCATCCCCCCCCCCACAACTCCTGCAACCCTGTTTGTTCTCCGCATTTAAGACTCTCTTATGTTTTGTCCCTCTCTCTGTTTTTACATTATTTTTGCTTCCCTTCCCTTATGTTCAGCTGTTTCGGGTCTCAAAGTCCTCATATGCAGAGAAATCTTGACATAAGAATGAACTGTGCTCGGGACGCCTGGGTGGCTCAGCCCGTTAAGCATCTGCCTCTTGACTTCTGTTCAGGTCATGAGTGTGCAGTTCGTGAGATCAAGCCCCGAGTCGAGCTGCGTGCTGCCAGCGCAGAGCCTGCTTGGGACTCTCTCTCCCTCTCTCTCTGCCCCTCCCCACTTCTCTCTCGAAATAAATAAACAAAGAAAAAGAAAAAGAATACACTCTGCTCATCCCTTTCCCTGGGATTCTAGACATGAACGTGTCTTCCCTCAACCTGTGGCTGACGTCTGATTTGCCTCCCCATTTTGAATGTGCTGCTGGAGACGGTTTGCTGAACCAACTGAGCCACCCAGGCGCCCCACTGGAGACGGTTTGCAATGCACCGTCCAGCACAGGTCCTCATCCACACTGCAATGAACACTTCTTAGAACTATAAGAAACTCAGTTCCGCAAACGTTTGTTGAGTGCGTGGCACACGAGGCACCTGTAAGAAGAACAAGACGGCTCCCCTGAGCTAGCTTCTCCCCCCGGCTGCACAATCGCTCTCCCGAGCAGTGCTTACTGGATGCCAAAATACTCCAGTGAGGAGGGAAAGGTGTGATGAACACAGGACAAAATTCGCCTTCGCTCCTGTCCCGGGCTAGCTCTCCTGCTGGGTCCGGCTGAGACCTCCCGAAACACCTCTGCGGGATAGTTCATGGTCATGCCTGGCCACTCTCAAGACTTGACTTTTCATTTATACCCAGGGGGAACTGCCCAGCCAAGCGTTTTGACGCTGTTGTCAACCCCTGGGGTCCAGCCCCCAGAACCCAAAGAACTGATGCTCGGCCACAAATTCCACGTGTGACCTTGGCAAAACCACACCCCTCCCCCCTTGCTGGTACACTTCCTTGGTCTGTAGAACCAGAGCTAATGAGGTGTGCCAACTCGGAGCAGCCAGGAGGGCGTTAAGGCTGAGCCGGGGGCCGAGAAAAAGGGGGGCAGGAAGCCAGAAGGTGTGGCTGGTGCAGTTTCGAGTTTATATAGGCTGATTTCCACAGAGAAAGAAGCCAGTGATTTGAAGGGTATTCATGTCTGTCCTGGATCAAGAAGCAAGCCGAGGGAAAAGGGGGTTATTTTGGTGCCTACTTAGGAACTTTTCCCAAGTTCGTAATGGTGAAAATAACTCCAGGAAGATGGACCTTATAAGTTGTCTGTGTTTAGGAGTTTTGGAAACAGAAAGACTCCTTCGCCCCCACCAATGCCTCTTTTCCCAGCTTACGATTACAAAAACGAAACAAACCGAAACGAAATCAACAGACCTCAGCAGTCAGATCCACATGAATGGGGGAGGGGCTCCGTGCTGAGAACTTCATTTCCATCCAGTAGCTCGCGTTCTCCTCCAGACAACGCTCCCAGGCAGGGGTCTCTCGCTATGCCGGTCCTACATACGGGGAAACTGAGGCACCTCGTCTGCGCCCAGCACTCCTCCAGGAACTGCGGGCGATCCCAAGAAGGAGAGGCACAGGACAGCACGTGCCCTGACAGGTACAGTGGTTCTCTTGACAAAAATCATGTCGAGTGTCTAGGAAGAAGGTCAGACATAGTTTGGTTTGTCATCTTTTTTTTTTTCTTTAACGTTTATTTATTTTTGAGAGACAGAGTATGAGCAGGGGCAGGGCAGAGAGAGAGGGAGACACAGAATCCGAAGCAGGCTCCAGGCTCTGAGCTGTCAGCACAGAGCCCGACGCGGGGCTCGAACGCACAGACCGTGAGATCATGACCTGAGCTGAAGTCGGCCGCTTAACCGACTGAGCCACCCAGGCACCCCGGTTTATCATCTTTTAGCTTGAGGACAAATTTCCCATTTTCATGCTATCCTGGAACAAAGAGAACCATAACTGGTCTCTCTCTGTTTTCGTAAGAGAGCGAATGTGCTTTTAACAGCTTTCTCGTACTTCCTACAATCACCGCGGTTCACTTTCTGGAAAACAGAGGGGTGGCCTCTATCTCTAGGCCTCCTCGAGGCCAGCCTCTGCATTGGGAAATGAAGATTTTTGCTTTGCGAAGGGAAGAAATGGGCACCTTCCCTGGGAAAAGAGAACATATATTTCCAAAAGTGGAAGGAGGAAGACAGGTCCACACCACCTGGCCGCCCCTGCCTCCCGGTCCTGGCCCCGGCCCCCAAACAGTGTCAAAAGCAGACTGCTCATTCCTCAAACGCATTCCATTCTTTCCATCCCCGTGCCTTTAGCCTGCTCTTGAGGCTTCTCATTCTCTTCCCTTTCTCCATGGACAAACTCCAAATTCAGCCAAGATTCAGCTCAAATACTGTCGCTGCATCTCTGAGAACCCCACTGCCCACGGACCCCCCGCTGCCCCACTCCTAGGAGACTGGATTTCTTTCCCTTTCCCCTGGGCACCGAGGAGAGGACTAGGGTATGGCAGCCTCCCTAGCGAGGCCCGTCTCTTCAGCTATGCCCCCTCCCCAAACACGCGCCCCACATCTTACAGAGCACAGCAGACTAGTGTGGTTAGGTGGCCGAACCCAGGAACCAGACAGCTTGAGGCTGAGATGCAGCTTTGTCGCTAACTACATGAATGACCTTGGGAAGGTAACTGGCTCACTTTGTGACTCAGTCATCCCTTCTATAAAATGGGAATGATAATAGTACCTCTCTCATTTTAAGAATCATTTTAAGGGTTAAATGCGAGGCTATGTATAAAGCGCACGGCACAGTGCTTAGCGTATAATAATTGCTCAGTCGGTGGTGCTTAGTATTATTATCGCGCAGGGCTTGGCATAGAATGGATGCCAAATAGGCAGCCACCTGGGTGGCTCGGTCGGTTGAGCGTCCAACTCTTGATTTCAGCTCAGGCTGTGAGCCCAGGGTTGCAGGATCGAGCCCCGTGCGGGGCTCCATGCTGAGAGATTTTCTCTCTCTCTCCCTCTGCCTCTCTCTCTCTCTAAAATAAGTTTTTAAAAGACACAGAGAGGGAGGGAGATAAAACATAAGAGACTCTCAAAGACTAAGAACAATCTGAGGGTGAGGGAGGTGAGGGAGGGGGGAGAGGGGGTGACGGACAGGGACAGCGGGGCTCTGCCAGGAAGCTGCCTCCGCTGACTTCATCGCTCTTTCTCCCTGCGCCTTGTTCTTTTCCTTCGATGCACATACCACGCTTTGTAATCGGACGCGTATTTGTTTGCTTGTCACTTGTCCTCAGTGTACGAACGGTAGGCCGAGTCCCATGAGGCCAGGCCCGTGTGGGATTTAGCCACCACGAAATGCGGTGCACCTGAAATGGTGCCAGGAAGATAGTCAGTGCCCACGAAACGGTTGCCGAACTATCGAACACATGGAAGAAGAATTCGGGTAGGGTTGCGGGATCTAGGCGGTCCCGAAGGATGCGGTAAGAGCCGAATAGCTAGGGGGCCAGGAAGGATTCCGCATGGAAACCCCGCGAACACTGAGCACGTAGAAGGTTCTCCGGGGGGTGGGGGGGGATACAGACAATAGATCCGTTTGTGCTGGAAGAGCAAGAGACTGTCGCTCAGGTAGTCAGATAGAAGGCCGGCCGGAGCAGGTGGACAAGCGCCTTGAATTCCAAGCCACTTCAGGGCTCATTCTGTTGGCTAAGGCTTTGGCCTCCATCAAAATGCAAATATTCCTGGGAAAAGTACAGTATCAGCCAACTATGACAGAGTAGTAATTCATTTCCTTGCTCTTTGCGTTAGAGAAAATTTGGTTAGAGGGGGAAAGGGTGGTACCAGGGGGCCACTGGAAAGAGAAAATAGTGGCCCCGAGATGATACAAAAGCATATACACAGGGAGCTAGAGACGAACCTTATTCAGCTCCAGCGTCGCTTTCGGCCGGAACCTGAACCTTAAACTACCTATACTTTTTTGTTTCATCAGAAAATGACTTTTCTTTGTGAAAGGTACAGACCAGGAGTGGGAGTGGCCTGGGTGACAAGGGGAGGGTTTTGATTACTGATTAAATCTCTTTATTTGGGGGGCGGGGGGCACCTGGGTGGCTCAGTCAGTTAAGCGTCGGACTCTTGGTCGCGGCTCAGGTCATGCTCTCACGGTTCGTGAGTTCGAGCCCCATGTCAGGCTCTCTGCTGACAGCACAGAGCTTGCTCCGGGATTCTCTCTCTCCCTCTCTCTCTGCCCTCCCCTGCTCTCTCTCTCTCTCTCTCAAAATAAATAAAAAACATTTTAAAAAACCCTCTTTATTTAGTATAGGTCTGCTCAACTTTTCTGCCTCTTCTTGAGTCAATTCGGTAATATGTGTCTTTCTGGGAATGCGTCCATCTCATCTGGATTATCTGGTTTATTACTATACATTTCCCCGTATCATTAAAAGTCCGTCGTAAGCGTTATTTTTGATAGCTGCACACTATTCTATGGTCTGGCGGTCCCACGATTTATTTAACCATTCCCCTAACGGTTCTCCTCAGGTTATTCACAGGGCTGAAATGAATGTGTTTGTACAAAAATTCCTATCTGTATTACTAGTTCCTTACAATAAATTTCTAGACGTGGAATTTCGGGGACAAAAGACAGCTCTTGAAGCATCTGGGCCAGATTAGTATCCCGCAAGGCCGGAACAATTTGTTTTGCTCATCAGTACATAAGAGCACTTTATAATGTTGGGACTTCGGATTTTTAACGTTTATTTATTTTTGAGAGACATAGTGACAGAGTATGAGCAGGTGAAGGGCAGAGAAAGAGGGAGATACAGTATGTGAAGCAGGCTCCAGGCCCTGAGCTGTCAGCACAGAGCCCGACGCGGGGCTTGAACTCACAGACCGTGAGATCATGACCTGAGCTGAAGTCGGCCGCTTAACCAACTGAGCCACCCAGGCGCCCCCGGATTTTTAAAACGCCTTTGCCGAGTCGGTAGGTAAACCGCATTGCCAGAGTTTAGCTGTCATTTTGAAATTTCAAGGCATGTCAAAGTTTGTTAATCTTTCATCACATTTGTCTATATTTCTTTGTATTCATCTTTGATTCATCTGTTCAGTTCTTTGTCCACTTGTCTTTTGCTCTTTTAGTGTCTTTCTTATTTTTAAAAATTTTTCAAAGTTTATTTAAGTAAGCTCTGCACCCAACATGGGGCTTGAACTCGTGACCCCAAGATGAAGAGTCGTCCGCTCTGCCGACTGAGCCTGCCACGCGTCCCAGTGTCTTGCCGACTGAGGTACATCATCTCTTTATCGATCGTCTTCAATATTTATGAGAAGAATTTCCAGGGGGGAGTTTTTTGCCATTAATTTTGTTTATGTTGTTTCTTAATAAAGGCTTCATTTTTATGTAAGCATACCAATTTCTTCCTTAAGGACCTCTTCCATCGCATGTCTGCCCAGGACGTCCCTCCCCCTCCAGGAATGAGATGGATACTCTCATTTTCTCCTTTTAAAAATTTATATTTTACTTACATGGTTGGTGGGAATGCAAACTGGTGCAGTCGCTCTGGAGAACTGTGTGGAGGTTCCTCAAAAAAATGAAAATAGAGCTACCCTATGACCCAGCAATAGCACTGCTAGGAATCTACCCAAGAGACACAGGAATGCTGATGCATAGTGGCACGTGTACCCCAATGTTCATAGCAGCACTTTCGACAATAGCCAAATCATGGAAAGAGACTAAGTGTCCATCAACTGACGAGTGGATAAAGAAGATGTGGTTTATATATACAATGGACTACTATGTGGCAGTGAGAAAGAATGAAATCTGGCCATGTGTGGCAACATGGATGGAACTGGAGGGTATTATGCTGAGTGAAATAAGTCAGTCAGAGAAAGACAGATACCATATGTTTCCACGAATAGGTGGATTTTGAAAGACTTAGCAGAAAACCATGGGGGAGGGGAAGAGGAGGGAAAAAAGTCACAGAGAGGGAGGGAGACAAAACATAAGAGACTCTTAAACACTAAGAACAAACTGAGGGTTGAGGGAGGTATGGGAGGGGGAGGAGAGGGTGACGGGCACTGAGGAGGGCACTTGTTGGGATGAGCACTGGGTGTTGCATGGAAACCAATTTAACAATAAATTGATTTTAAAAAATTTATATTTTAGGGGTGCCTAGGTGGCTCAGTCAGTTAAGCGTTCCACTTCGACTCAGGTCATCATCTCATGGTTCACGAGTTCGAGCCCTGCATCGGGCTCTGTGCTGACAGCTCAGAGCCTGGAGCCTGCTTCAGATTGTCTCCCTCTCTCTGCCCCTCCCCTGCTCATGTGCACACAGGCGCTCTCTCTGTCTCTCAAAAAATGAATAAACATTTACAAAATTAAACATTTATCTTTTATACACACAGAATTTAGTTTGGTGTGTGATGTGGTTATTTTCCCCAGATTGCCAATCATCTGCCACTCTTTATTCAGTTACCCTTCCCTTTCCCATGATTTGTGATCTTTCCTCTACCTTATAAATTCCTGTATATGTATGTATACCTGTGTACACACACACATATTTTTATTTTGTTTATTTTCTAGGCTGTCTATTCCATTCCATTGACTTGTCTCGTCTTGCGCCACAACCGTAACCTCTTTCTGTTTCTCGAAACTACGATTTGTTCTGTACAAGCTTCCGCTGTGCAGTAGACACTCTTCTACTCTTGCTTACCCAGTAAAACAGGGCACGCCAGCCCTTTGGCTCCAGTTCACAGGGCTTCCCTGGAGAAGGATGTCAGGCCACTTAAAATCAGGGTATCTTTCTCTGACGCCGCCTCCGGGGAGCCCCGGAGAGTTTCAGGCTCCAAGGGGCACGGGCCGGGCCGGCCGCGTGGATGCGGACAGCTCCACGCCCAGGGCTCCGTGCCTCGTGGTGAACAGCTTTATTGCGGTTTCTAGCTTTCCTGTTGCTCCGTATTCTTCAGGTATCGCAGGTTCTGTGCTGTTCTGATCCTCTGTAATAGAAAAAGTCAGGATTAAATAAGATTCAATTATTAAAAAAAAAAAAAAAAAAAAAAACCCTAGGCACAGAGTTTTGTCCAACTACCCAGGGTAGGACTGAAGACGGATGCCTATTTCTCTACGTTTTCTCTTGTTGCTGGAACTGTCACACTGTTTTAAATGCTACGGTTTGGGGGGCACCTAGGTGGCTCAGTCAGTGAAGCGTCCGACTTCCACTCAGGTCATGATCTCATGGTTCAGAAGTTCGAGCCCCGCGTGGGGCTCTGTGCTGTCAGCCGGGAGCCTGCTTCCGGTTCTGTGTCTCCCTCGCTCTCTGCCCCTCCCCCATCTGACTCGAGGTTTCTTATCTGTTTACGTGGGTTACTCTTCTAGATAAATCAGGCGATCGTTTTGTCAGGAGGGCAGGTTCCTCCCCAAAGCTCACCTAAGTTATACCGTTTTGGGGGCTGCCTAACTCACCTGCTTGGATCCTTAGACAACATCCTGATAATGAACCACGCAAGAGCCCAGAGGAACCAGGCTCCAACTAAGCCATTACATCTCATGCCTTCTTTAGCCCGTAGAGGGAGGGCTCTAAAGAGAGAGACTCTCTTGGCCACACTTGTCCGAAAAGCTGAAATGGAAAGGGCTAGTCTGCCAGGCCCACCACTTTTAAAGGGTACTTTCCCTTCTCTCCAAAGTGGAATGCCTCCCTCGAGCGACAAATACTCTTTTTATTTAACTTCCTTCTACCGTTAACATGATGGAATTACATTTACAAATGCTCTGGGATGGGTCACCGTCTCTGGAACATGAACTAGTTCCTCAGCCTCTCCGAGCCTCAGTCCCCTCATCTGTGAAATGGCAACAATGATCTCATCATGCAAAATGCCTGGCTCGGAATCCGGCTCGGAGCGGGCGATCAGTAACTCGCAGCTGTAGCCTAATTGTGAGAGGTGGAGGAACGTATACGACTACGGGCTCTGGGGCCAGACTTCTTGAGTTCGAATCTTATTTTCATCACCAACTTCCTGATTTTAGACGAGTTCTCTAACCTGAAAAGGCTTTCCGTTTCCTCTTCTCCAAAATATGGGTAACGAAATTAGCTGCTTCATTGGTCGTAAGGAATGAGTTCATGCTATAAAATAGAAGAGTTTCTGGAATCTATTAGACTTTAGCTATTCCTGGGGTGCCGGGTGGCTCGGTCGGTTGAGCATCCGACCCCTGATTTCGGCTCAGGTCATGATCTCACGGTTCGTGAGTTTGAGCCCCGCACTGTCAGTGCGGAGCCTGCTTGGGGTTCTCTGTCTCCCTCTCCCTCTGCCCCTCCTGGCCTCTCTCTCTCTCAAAATAAATAAACGAAGCTTAAAATAAATTTCCTAAAAAACCGTTAGCTATGCGGCGGTGGTCCACTTGGTGGTGCTATTCCTGCTGGTCTTAAACCCAGTCATTCTGGCTCGGGCCACAACCAAGCATACGTTGTCTCATAGCACCATCTAATGCTTATTTTGGGAAATTGCAAGCCTAGCCTTCAAGCTACAATCATTTGGCTGGGAGGATGTCTTTTTCATATGTACGAATTTTATTTGTGACAACCCTTTATTTTATTTTTTGAGTAAGCTCTACGGCCAACCTGGGGCTTGAACTCACAACCCGGGGATCAAGAGCCGCACGCTCTACCGACGGAACCAGCCAGGCGCCCAGGGAGAATATCATGGAAAAAGTATTAAGAACCATTTTTTAGGGCTACAAAATTTTTTTTTTGGAAATATCTTATCATGATTTCAACTTTTTCTCTAGTTTATCCGGGCTCGTATTTACAACAGCCAATGTCCTTGATTACGAACAACAGAAACTGACCGTGGCTGAATTAAGAAGATGATTGAGGAATTTCGCAGAATAAACAGGAAGGCAGATGAACCAGCCTGGGGAAATGGGCAGGAAGAAAAAGGCCGAGCGGCGGGCGCCCCTGTTAAGGTGCCACAGGACTGGCTTGGTTAGTGTGTCACTCCTGGCGAAGGCGACATCTACTCCTGGGTACCACCACCAAAAATCACTCCAGCCTCCGTACGCCACTGATCTGACCTTGGCTGCTGGGGCCTTGGCCAGATACAGGTTCTGTGAACGAATTCCCAAACTGCCACTTTCTGTCTAAATCTTGCAAGATTCAGAGTCTTTGGTGAGACCCTGGGTCCCTAGTGGTGCCCTAACGGCCCGGGGGATATGAAGAGGCAATGTACACTTCCCTTGGTTTTCATGGTGGGAGGCGAGGCCGTGCCTTCCAGATTCACAGTGAAGGATCGCCTCACAAAAGAAGGGTTAGGGGTGCCTGTCTGGCACAGCTGCTAGAGCTCAGGGTTGTAAGTTTGAGCCCCGTGTTGGGTGCAGAGATTACTTAAAAATTTTTTTAATTTTTAAAAAAAGTGGATTGGATATCTACTGCAGAAAAGGTTACCATATAAAATACTGGACACTCAGTTAAATGTGAATTTCGGAGGGGACAGGGAATGAATGCTTAGTTTTTTTTAAGATCTTATGTTTAAGAAATCTCTACACCCAACATAGGGCTCGAACTCACAACCCTGAGATCCAGAGTCACACGCTCTACCGACTGAGCCGGCCAGGCGCTCCTGGATGGTTTTTTAGTGTAAGTATGCAAATATTGCATGGAACGTATTTAAAGGAAAAAAGTTTAGGTGAGGAGGGCACGGAGAGACGGGTAGTCTAATACACTGCCGGTTTTGTTAGTACAAGTGTATTAGCCGAGGCTCTCCAGAGAAACAGAACCAGTAGGAGAAATATATAAAAGGAAATTCATTATAGGAATCGGCTCACACAACTATGGATGCTGAAGTCCCACCGTCTGCAAGCTGGAAACCCCGGACAGCCGGAAGTGTGATTCCGGGCCGAGTCCGAAGGCCCGAGAACCCGGAGCACTGATGGTGTCAATCCCAGTCCAAGGGCAGGAAGAGACCAATGTCCCAGCTCAAGCAGGCAAGCAGGAAGGCGGAGAAGCCTCCCTTCCTTTGCGTTTTGTTCTATTCACTTCCCGAACGGACGGGATGATGCCCGCCCACCCTGGGGAGGGCAATCTCTGGAGTCCGCTGATCCAAACACTAATAATCTCATCTGGAAACGCCCTCGCAGACACTTGTGCAGCCACTGCGGAAAACAGCATGGAAGTTCCTGGAAAAGTTCAAAATAAGGGCGCCTGGGTAGTTCAGTCAGTTAAGCATCTGACTCTTCATTTCGGCTCAGGTCATGATCTCACAGTTCATAAGTTTGAGGCCCACATCAGGCTCTGTGCTGACAGTGCGGAGCCTGCCTGGGGTTCTCTCGCTCCCTCTCTCTCTGCCCCTCCCCTGTGTGCACCTGCACACCCGCGCTCTCTCTCAAAATAAATAAATAAACTCTGTAAAAATGTTAGAAATAGAACTACCCTATAATCCATGAATCACACTACTGGGTATTTACCCCCAAAATACAAAAACACGAACTCAAAGGGATATATACACTCCTATATTTATTGCAGCATTATTTACAATAGCCAAATTATGGAAGCAGCCCAAGTGCCCATCAATAGATGAATGGATAAGGAAGACATGATAATATAGAATAGAATGATATATGTGATACATATAGACACATAGAATAGAATATATATAGATATATAGAATAGAATACATATACATATATACATATATAGAGAGAATAGAATGATATATATGATATATATAGAATATAGAATAGAATATGTATAGATATATAGAATAGAATACATATACACATATATGTATATATATATATATACATAGAATATATATGTATGTATATATATATATAGACATAGAATATTACTCAGCCATAAAAAGAAAGACACCTTGCCATTTGCAACAACACGGATGGAGCTAGAGAGTACTATGCTAAGCAAAATAAGTCAGTCAGAGAAAGACAAATACCATAGGATTTCACTCATGTGGAATGTAAGAAACAAAACAAATGAACGAAGGAAAAAAAAAGAGGGAGAGGCAAACCAAGAAACAGACTCGTAACTATAGAGAACAAGCTGATGGTTACGAGAGGGGAGGTCGGCCGGAGAGGGGGGATGGGTGGAATAGTCGAAGAGGCTTAAGGGCACACTTCTCATGATCGACACTGAGTCATGTATAGAATTGTTGAGTCACTGTAAGTGTACACTTGAAACTAATATAACACTCTATGGTAACTAGACTGGAATTAACATTTTAAACTTAATTTTCAAAAGGAAAGAAATCTAAGCACTTTGTGGCCCCGTCAGATTGACACATAAAATCAACCATCACACCCAGAGCATTAAGACTATCCACACCTCTCACCCGATAATTCTATTTTTAGAAATCCTTATAGCCTTTTGATGAGAGAAACAAAGGCAAGAGAAATGGAGCTGAAATTAAATCTCTTTATAGCTTGCAGCCCACCGATAGACACCTGACACGTGCAGTGTGACCTTGGTCACGGAACTCTTGGCTGCCTCACTTCCTTAATGTTTTTTTTTTTAATTAAAGACTAAAAGTAACCTTATCTTAACAGCGGCTAGCCCTTCGAGGTCCTGAAAGCCTTGCTTTCAAATTCCTTAGAGACTTACTACGCTCTCCCTAACCCCCACTCACTTAAAAGTATATAATCAGTCACTCTTCACAACCCCCGTGTGGCTCTTCCTGCCCACGGGTCCTGTCTCCGTGCTTTAATAAAACCACCTTTTTGCCCCAAAGACGTCTCAGTAATTCTTTCTTAGCCGTTTGCTCAAGAACCCCATCATTTCGACGCCCTTTCGTGGGGCTCCGAGCCTTTTCATATGGACTCCGAGCTGGTGCAAAAACCCGGTGAGTACTTTCTCTTTCCTCCCTTTATTCTCATCGCAGGGGCTTTTTGAGGAGTTCAGTCTTATTGGAGCACTTTCATGTCCATTGCTCAGGCTGCAATCTTCTCCCCTGTGGCTACTCCACGGAGAGGAGAAGAGAAAGTCTGCCTTTTGGCTGGAAGTTAGCACCCTGGCCAGAATGGTAATAAGACCCAGAAACTGGATGTCCTCTCTTTATTCCTGTCCTTATACAAAGTTGTCTGTCTTGGACATGGGACAGCCCCCTAAGTCGCTAGGACAGCTGCCAATCTAAAGACTCCCAGGTGAGGCTTCCTCCTCATTGGTCTAATGTTACCCCCTCCACATCTCTGGTCTAGCCGCTTCTGGCCACAGGACCTCCACTGAGAGCTGCCGAAGCCAGTACCCCATTGAATTAAAACCCAACCAGGGACCATTTCCTAGGGAAATGGCTGTAAAGACTTCAGAATGTCGCTTTAAATCAGGATGGATTTCTATCTTGATTGTTTTCTATCAACGTCCTCTGCCTACTACTTAAAGTACATAATTGGGTAATTCCCCCTTGTAAAACTTTTCTAGTGTTTTCCGTGGGTTAAAAACGGCACAGCCTTCGGGACGCCTGGGGAGCTCAGTCAGTTAAGCATCCAACTTCGGCTCATTTCATGATCTCGTGATCTGTGGGTTCAAGCCCTGTGTCGGACTCTGTGCTGGCAGCTCAGAGCCTGGAGCCTGCTTCGATTCTGGGTCTCCCTCTCTCTCTGCCCCTCCCCCACTTGTGCTGTCTGTCTCTCGAAAATAAATGAATGTTAAAAACAAAACAAAACAGCACAGCCTCCAAGCGAACTAAGGCATGACCTTCATGGCATGCTCCTCAAGACAAGGTAAACTGAGGTACGGCCTTTTATGGTACGGTTTTCAAGGCAAGGTATTTTGGTCCTTACTCCAGGCACCCATTTGTAGCCTAGGACGCAATGGGGAAGCGAAGGGACGCCGGCACCCCTTCTCCGGGGCCCTTAGCGGCTGGTCAGTGACCATAGCGATTTTGTTTCGGGGGACACTTCCGGTCGCTTTGACACCAGGAACCTCCGACATATCCTGTGTGGGACACTACTGGGAGTCAGGGGGATTTTGGTAATGGACCTTCTCTACTTTTCTAGGAACATGGGATCTTCTTCAGTCCCCAAAGACTCTCCCTTGCGATGCCTTTTAACCCACTGGTATCGATTTGGATTGCAAGGTCTAAGAAAGAAAAAACGGATCTTCTTTTGTAATACTGCCTGGCCTCAATACTCCTTAGGAGATGAGGGGAAAGGGCCCAGTAAGGGGCCATTAAATTTTTTTTTAATGTTTATTTTCTTATTTTGGAGAGAGAGAGAGACAGAGGGTGAGTGGGGGAGGGCCAGAGAGAGAGGAGACACAGAACTCGAAGCAGGTTCCAGGCTCTGAGCCGTCAGCACAGAGCCCGATGCTGGGTTCAAGCTCAGGAACAGTGAGATCATGACCTGAGCTGAAGTCGGACACTTAATCGACTGAGTCACCCAAGAGTCCCTATTATTTAATTTTTATTAATTTTTTTAATATTTATTTTTGAGAGAGACAGACAGCACGAGTTGGGGAGGGGCAGAGAGTGGGAGACACAGAATCCAAAAAAGGTTCCAGCCTCTGAGCTGTCAGCACAGAGCCTGATGTGGGGCTCGAACTCACAAACTGTGAGATTGTGACCTGAGCTAAAGTCAGACGCTTAACCAACTGAGCCTACCCAGGCGAAGGGGCCATTAAATTTTAATACAATCTATCAGATCTCTTCTGCAAGAAACGGGGCAATGGACTTATTGCAGAGAAACGAAGGCTATTTGGGTCTGTTGGAAAACCTGCTTCGAGCTTAGTTGGTTCATAAATTTGCCACCTGAAGAATTCCGGTGTCACAGCTCCCGATTGGTCGCTACTTAGTTTGCTCTAGAGAGAAAACCGTGATCTCACGGTTTCTGAGTTCGAGCCCCACGTCGGGCTCTGTGCTGACAGCGCAGAGCCTGGAGCCTGCTTCCGATTCTGTGTCTCCCTCTCTCTCTGCCCCTCCCCTGCACACCCTCTGTCTCTCAAAAATAAATAAATGTAAATAAAATAAAATAAAATAAAAATTAGCCCCATTAAAAAAAAATACACTGGAACGAGATTGAAATGCTGCTTTTCTCTCTGTTCAAACGACGGTTTTCTTGGATTGTCGATCTGCTCTTGATGAAAAAAACAAACATGTGAACAACGTTTTTTTTTCTCTTTTGGCTGCCAGGAAAACCAAAGCTTTAGCTTCGTCTCTGTTAGGTCTTTGATTACTTAGTTAAAAGTTCCCAATGTTAGAGGAGCTGGGTTTTACTAACAACTATATAACCCTACGTCTCTGCCTTTCGAATCCTTTATTGCCACCTTGGTGAAATAAATAATTAAGACTTGTCATGACCCGCAATCCTATTTAGGATGGGCTTTCTAACTTTCGAAGGTTCGAACAAACTGCCCACTGTTTAAATCATAAATGAGGGGCGCCTGGGTGGCTCAGTTGGTTAAGCGGCCAACTTCGGCTCAGGTCATGATCTCACGTCTGTGAGTTCGAGCCCTGCATCGGGCTCTGTGCTGACAGCTCAGAGCCTGGAGCCTGCTTCAGAATCTGTGTCTCCCTCTCTCTGCCCCTCCTCTGCTCACGCTCTGTCTCTATGTCTCTCAAAAATAAATAAACGTTAAAAAAAATAAATTGTAAATGAAATCTTTTTGACCAATTGGGCCTTTTTACTCGGTATGTTACTTGGAAAGCTCTGTCAAGCAAATAACGGTGAACCTTAGGTTGTATCGCTTGGGTAAATGCTACAATTGCTCAAATAAATCTATAAAATGCCTAAAATATTAATATGTTTTGGTATAAGGTCATCCCTTGATAGTCTGATTATCGAAGTGTTACGTGTCACAGAAATAACCAAATTCCCTCGTGAATGGCATCGTAACGAACTCTCATATCAGACTGTTAACCATGGCGACTTTTGAGTCCTTTGGCATGTATAGTTATTGTTCTGATGCGCTTAGAAAATGTGTTTCATGTTCAGGGAGATTTATAAAAAGGACTTTTAGGACAAATACAGGGATTTGACGTCGTTAAGATCTTAAAACAAATGGTAAAAATTTCCAGAACTAAAAAACCGCATCCAACACCGAACAAGAATTAGTGACATGGGACTAACTAAACGGAGGAAGACTATAGTTTTTGAGACTCTCGTTGGAGATATTGTGGGTTCTCTAATTTTGCTCTTCCAGATTAAGGAAACTTTCTCTTAAAATATCGACGGTGTGTAGAAATGTGTTAAAGTTTTCATCTATGTACAAACTGAGGCGTTCAACTTTTCTCTCTACCTGAACCCTCTGAAATTCAAAAGTTCTTAGTGACTGTTCTTTCTTTCATGGCAATTACAGTTATTTCATAAGTTCAATACGAATTCATTCTCCTTGTTACAGGTCACCATTAGACTACTGGCTGTTTTACCAAGGCTTTGACTGGAATGTCCTATTTGAGAGACCTGCATAGACTCAGATATGACCCTACAGCTCTAGGGAACTAAGGTTGACTTTATGAAACCTGGAGCCATAGGGCCCCTCGGAAATGTTGGCCTGATACCTTGCTTCCAGAGCTCCCAGCAGCCTCCCCAGGGGGTAAAGAAGGTCACTTCCTGGCAGGTGCAGGAACCTTAGGATATCTTGGGGACCTCATGAAGAGGAATGTGCCCATTCTACAGGAACTGCAGCCATGTCTGACGGCAAGTACGTGGCTTGGCTTCTGGCCCGGAGAGGCCACTAAAGGCTCATTCTGCAGATTCCTTATGCAAGGTTCCGGCAAAGCGAATTTTAAAAGATCTGTATGACCGATCGCTGTTCTTGCTGAGCTTCCGTAAGTATGGAAATAATTCGGCCGAGTTTGTTAAAACTGGACTTGCTCTACAAGCAAATCCGTCTTGATTTGGCTGTCTCTGGAAACGAGGGTTATTAGAGAGAAAAGTTGTGTTTTAATAACGCACTTTATGGATATTAAATTCTAGTTCTGATTGTCTTTAAATGTTTGTTGTTGGCCTACACTAGACAACTCGAGGTCAACCTCAGAGAAATTATTACGAAACTCATCTATAGACAATCTTTGTAAATATAGGTTAATGGTTGTTTCTATAAAAGTGCCTCTTATTAATTACTCGATTGTTTGCTAAACAAAACGAAGTCTGTATGATGGTTAACGCCATCTGGTACACGATCAAGGCCTTAAATGTCTCTCGAAATAACACGATATTATGAAATACTAAAATAACTCAAATGCATGAAACAGGTCTATAAAACAGAATGGCATTCGCTGCTTTAGCGGCTGCACAAGGTGGAACTTGAGCTCTCATAAAAACAGAATGCTGTGTCTACATTCCAGACTACCGCAAAACTATTTCTGGATTTCTGACAGGTACACAAAGGGGCGCTTTTAATGATCTCTCTCTTTCCTTTAATAATTGGTTAAATTTCTGGGGCGCCTGGGTGGCTCAGTCGGTTAGGTGTCTGACTTCAGCTCAGGTCATGATCTCACCGCGCGTGAGTTCGAGCCCTGCATCGGACTCTGTGCTGACAGCTCAGAGCCTGGAGCCTCCTTCGGATTCTGTGTCTCCCTCTCTCTCTGCCCCTCCCCCATTCGCGCTTTGTCTCTCCGTCTCTTTCAAAAATAAACAACCATTAAAAAAACATTTTTAATCTCTGTACGGCTTGCGGCCCACTGATAGACACCTGACACATGCCGAGTGTGACCTTCCTCGAGCAACTCATTGCTGCCTTGCTACATCAATGTTTTTGTTTTATTAAAGACTAAAAGTAACCTTATCTTAACAGCGCTAGCCCCTCAAGGTCCTGAAAGCCTTGCTTTCAAATTCCTTAGAGACTTACGCTCTCCCTAACCCCCACTCACTTAAAAGTATATTATCAGTCACTCTTCACAACCGCCGTGTGGCTCTTCTGCCCACGGGTCCTGTCTCCGTGCTTTCATAAAACCACTTTTACCCCAGAGACGTCTCAAGAATGCTTTCTTAGCCATTGGTTCAAGAACCCCATCACTGTGACCCGGGAGTTGAATTTTAAGGAGTTCGTCCTAAGGATATAGTCAGAAAGAAGCAATAAATTGTATACATAGTTCTTGTTGCAGTTCCTGTTCGTAAAACAAAAAAATTGGAAGTAAGCCTAAATATGCAAATAGGGGAATGATTAGAGAAATTATGGTTAATGCACATGATGGTATTATTCAGTCATTAAAATTATGTTTATGAAGAATTTTATTTCTTTTTAATGTTTATTTTTGAGGGGAGAGACAGAGTGCGAGCGGGGGAGGGGCGGAGAGAGAGGGAGACACAGAATCGGAAGTAGGCTCCAGACCCCAAGCAGTCAGCACAGAGTCCAACGCAGGGCTCAAACTTGTGGACAGCAAGATCATGACCTGAGCCGAAGTTGGACGCTTAACAGACTGAGCCACCCAGGTGCCCCATGAAGAGTTTTAGATGTGGGGTGCCCGGGTAGCTCAGACGGTTAAATGACCAATTTTTGATTTCTGTTCCGGTCATGATCTCACGGTTAGTGAGTTTGAGCCCCGCATCGGGCTCCACGTGATAGGGCAGATCCTGCCTGGGATTCTCTCTCTCTCTCCCTCTCTGCCTGCCCTTACCCTGCTTGTGCTTTCTCCTTCTCTAAATAAATAAATAAACTTAAAAAAAAGAAAAAAGAATTTTAGATGTAGCTAAAATGGATCCAGTAGAGAGGATGGTATTGACATGGGGGATGGACTAACTGTGGGCTCCAAGATCTTGGAGTTTGTTTACCACTTAAGAGAAACTGACAAAGGAATGTTCATGGATAAAAGTAGGGCAGAGAGCAGAGCCTGAGTGTGGGTCCAGTCAGTCAACTGTGCTCTGACTCTTTTTTTTTTTTCTACGTTTATTTCTTTTTGAGAGACAGAGAGGGTGGAGGAGTAGAGTGTGGGAGACAGAAGATCTGAAGCAGGCTTTGCATTGACAGCAGAGAGCCTGACGCGGGGCTCAAACTCACCAACCTTGAGATCATGACGTGAGCCGAAGTCAGGCGCTTAACTGACTGAGCCACCCAGGCAGCCCACATTTGACTCTCAATTTCAGCTCAGATCATGATCCCAGGGTTGTGGGATCAAGCTCCACTCCACTGATCACGGAGCCTGCTTAAGATTCTCCCTCGGGGCGCCTGGGTGGCCCAGTCGGTCGCATGTCCAACTTCAGCTCAGGTCATGATCTCACGGTCTGTGATTTTGAGACCCGCGTCGGGCTCTGTGCCGACAGCTCACAGCCTGGAGCCTGCTTTGGATTCTGTGTCTCCCTCTCTCTCTGTCTCTCTCCTGCTCACACTCTGACTCTTTCTCTCAAAAACAAGTAAAAAATTTAAAAAATAAAAAAAAAAGATTCTCTGGCCCCCCACTCCTCTCCCCTGCTCACACTCTCTCTCTCAAAAAAAAAAAAAAAAAAAAAAAACAGGGGAGATAATTGCATGTAAAACTCACTAGCTTTGTAATCTTTGGCAACTTACCTAGCCTCTATCTCAGTTTACTCACCCGTAAAGTGGGGATAATGTGATAACAGAATTTAGAATGGTGCCTTGCACATATGAAGTGTTATATATTATTAGCTGGTGCGCACTTAGTGTGTGTGCGTGTGTGTGTGTATACACTTAAGGAGAGAGAGTCTCCGCGGAACTGGTTCAGCTTCCCTGGATTGCAGCTAAGGTGATGTACTCTTGAAATGAACAATCCTAATAGAGGCTTCCAAATCGCCCACTTCCCTGGCTGGGACAGAGGTCACGGCCCCGCTGGCAGTAGAGACCTGGGGGTCACTGCTGAAGGCTCGTTCCTCCGGTTCTTCCAATGATTTTATAAGCACTTAATTCCTTATGCTAAATCCCTTTTTCGAAATAACTAAGCCATTTCTGGTTCTCACCACTGAACACTGACTAATACAGGGATGCAATAACAACTTCGGTTCGGGACACGTAAAGATTCTAATGGCTGTTGACGTCGGGTGTGCCTAATTATACGTAGGAGCCTGAAATCCGGGTGTAGGACAAGGGTAAGTAGGTTAAATATATATGACTCATAAGTATACGAATGACATTTCAAGCCATTAGAACGGACGAAATCTCCTGGTTAGAGAGTGAGAACAGATGCCGGCCTGGGACGTACCTGGGGCACCCCGACACTTAAAAGTCTGATAAAGGGGCGCCTGGGTGGCTCAGTTGGTTGAGCGGCCGACTTCGGCTCACGTCATGATCTCACGGTCTGTGAGTTCGAGCCCCGCGTCGGGCTCTGTGCTGACAGCTCAGAGCCTGGTGCCTGCTTCACATTCTGTGTCTCCCTCTCTCTCTCTCTGCCCTTCTCATGCTCTGTCTCTCTGTCTCTCAAAAATAAATAAAACGTTAAAAAAAAAAAAAGTCTGATAAAAGGGGCACCTGGGTGGCTCAGTCGGTTAAGTGCCTGACTTCAGCTCAGGTCATGATCTCACAGTTCGTGGGTTCAAGCCCCATGTCGGGCTCTGTGCTGACGGCTCAGAGCCTGGAGCCTGCTTCTGATTCTGTGTCTCCCTCTCTCTCTGCCCTTCCCCTGCTCATGCTCTGTCTCTGTGTCTCTTGAAAATAAATAAATGTTAAAAAAAAAAATTTTTTTTTTAAATAATTTTTTAAGTGAGACCAGCCAGTAGGATACTGCACTTTCTGCTACCATTGTTCAGTTGTCGATGCGTAGTTAGGGAGCAGGGGGACAGTCGAGTTTAACCGGGGGTCGGTTTTGAAAAGGTCTAGCGTGTGACCAAGGGAGAAGGTAGGCAACAGCGGGCAGGTGGAAAAGCTGGTTGGAGTTGAAGAAAGTCAAGGAAGCACAAGGCCGGGGTGTGGGATGGTCACCCGTGTGGATGTTAGTCACCAAGGACCACGAACCAGCGTCACCTTGAAGGGGACAACGGAATCTGGAGGAAAAGTCTCCCTCGGTAGACTGTGTGCCCCTCCTGTTCTGGGCTTCTAGGGAGTGGGAGGGGCCCAGGGCATAGATTCCCAGATAGTCTGGGACTCTGCCTCCCTCCCTAGCAGGGGCTCAGACTTAGAGGATCCGGCCCTCGCCACCCACACGCCATTAATCCCCCCCCAAGGGGCCTCCGCCCTCAGACAATCCAGCTGCAAGTTCTCCCTAACCTAGACTTTCTGGAGACAAAGTCCCCTTTCCTCTCCTCCTGGGACAATTAAAGCCCAGACCACCTTGTCCCCAGCCCTGGCCACCCTCTGTGGCAAGATGGAGTAAGAGAGAGAAAAATCCGTTTTATTTAGCGAAGCCACCGCGAGACCATCCCGCCACGCACAAAAAATGAAAGAAGGACTCGTTGCCGAATTTTAACCCTGGGTCCTTCCAGGCGGGACGGTGGGATCCCCATGTATGTACGTGCTGAGGTGTGGAGTGTGCACGCGCGTATGTGTGCGTGTGTGTGTGTGTACACGCAAGCGAGAGGAGCTAGGGGTAATTTGTTCTCGACAGCCTACACATGCCACTTATTTGAGGATTCCTCCCCTTTTATTTAAGCCTCTCGTCGCCGCATTTGCCCTAGGCTCCAGAGGGATGCCGTCTGGTCTGTGTGCCCTGCCACGCAGAATTCTATTTCGGCCCCATGCGCTGCTTTCCCTTTGAGGTGACGATGGACATGAACGGGTTAATACGATTAAAAACAACCTACTGTTGCTTTAGCAAACCACTGAGTTTCCTAGGCAACGCATTGCCTGTACGTCTCCTGTTTCTTCCTGTCTCTAAAAGCCCCTCTGGAGGGAATGGAGAAAATATTAACCTTGGCCGGCACTCAAGTCCCAGCTCTGCTTCTCCCCCGCCCCCCTTCTCTTCCCCCCCACCCCCCCCCAGCAGCTGACCTTGCCTCTGGCTCCACAGGAAACAGGGAGGCTATCAGGTGTAAATTCCCTCAACCTTGAGGGCCCCACACCTCTCTCTCTCTCTCTCTCTCTCTCTCCCCTCTTAAAGGACAAGGCGCATCCCTCTGCCCGTCCTTTTGATTTCAAGGTCTCCTGTCTCACTTCCTGCCACAAGGTTGGTTAATATCCCCTCTCTCCTGTCTTTTCAGCCTCTAAGCATCTGCTGGCCACGTCGCTGCAGCGGCGACTGTGACAGCTTTGGGGGGGGGGGGACACACCAAGCCAAGAAATCCAGCGGCCCCCATCTCCCACCCCCCCTCCCTTTAGCCAAACTTCTGAAGCTTATGGTTGGAGAGCTGGATCTCCCCGATCCGCGCACGGCCCACTCGCCCCTGAGGCCGCTGGTACCAGGCCTCTTCTGACGCAACACTGAGAGCCCTCTAGGCTTAGGCAACCCGGGACTTCTCAATGGCCTTGGCCGCCAGCCCTTTAGCCCGCCTCCTTCTCGAAGCCTCCGCAGGGCCCAACGTCCTGCCCCTCTCCCTCCTGGAAACTCTCTCCTCTCTTTTTGCTTCCGACTCGGACCACAGTCTCCGAGGTTTGATTCTCCATCTCTTCTGTGGGCGCCTCTTCCTCCACCTGTCCCTACAATGGGAATCTTCCCCGAGATCCTGTCCCGGGCCCTCTTTTTTTCTCTCCAACCGCCGCCCAACAACCTCTAGACGCCAGGCGAGTAACACGAACGGGTATCAGGAGGATGGTGGTCGTGCGAGTGTGTATTAAGTGCCGGGAGTCACAAAGGAACACGCCTCGCCTCTCCCCCTCTTTTTTTTTTTATTTTTTTTAGGAAACTGTAACCCTCTTCTCTTTCATCTTCCACTTTCTAGAGTCACGGGTCCAAAATCCATTTGACCATCCTCTTTTCTACGCGCCGAAACCGAGCGAAGGTGATAAAAGACAACCGATGCTTTGGGGGTGCAGTAAGGACAAGCGGGCGCCCCTTAGGGGTGCTCCCCGAAGGAGGCCGCTGCCACTCAGCCCCCGCCGATGACCTCATGCCAGACCTTCTCACTCGGGAGAGAAGTCAGAAACACAGGCTTTCTGGGAACACCTTTGGGTCAAGTGTTGACATTTACCGTTTTAAAAATTCACATAACGCGAGGGTCAAATGAAATCGCAGTCGAAGACAGCTCTCGTCCCCAGGGCCGACAGCTTCCAGCCTTGGTTTAGGGCCCGGTGCAGTTAGCCTTGGCCCCGACCTCTGCCCCATAGTCTCCCCGGCGAGCTGACTCAACCCCGGTGATTCGGCTCCCACTCACCGGCTGCGGTCTCCTCGCTTTGTCCCTCCGTTCCGGCCTCTGTCCTGAGCCCCAAGCCCAAATATCCAGCCGGATGCGTGGCTGGGCAGCTTCGCCAAGATATTCCTTATGCCTGTGCTTTTAAAAAAATGTTTAAGAGTATTTATTTATTTTGAGAGAGACAGAGACAGAGACACCGTGAGTGGGGAATGGGTAGAGAGAGAGAGGGAGAGAGAGAGAGAGAGAGAGAGAGAGAGAACCCCAAGCAGGCTCCGCACTGTCAGCGCAGGGCCCGATGTGGGGCGCACACTCACCAAACCGTGAGATCACGACCTGAGCCGAAACTGAGAGTCTGACGCTTAACCGACTGAGCCCCCCGGGTGCCCCTCGCCTGCGCTTTTTACACACGAACGTGCACGGGACTCCTGGGGGTCTCGTTAAAAGGGAGACTATGGGGGCGCCTGGGTGGCTCCGCCGGTTGAGCGGCCGACTTCATCTCGGGTCATGATCTCGCGGTCTGTGAGTTCGAGCCCCGCGTCGGGCTCTGTGCTGACAGCTCAGAGCCTGGAGCCTGCTTCGGATTCTGTGTCTCCCTCTCTCTCTGCCCCTCCCCTGCTCACATGCTCGCGCTTTCTCTCCCCCCCACCCCCAAAAAGGAAAAAGAAACATTAAATGAAAGCAGGAGGCAGTAGAAAGAGATCAGGCCGGCCGAGGCCAGAGCATGGAAGGTTAGAGTCTTAGGTTGGGTTCCCTGGGAGAACAGACTGCGAGGTTGTTTATTTTCTCGGCAGCTGACCGGAGAGAGCTCTGGGGGGGGGGGGGGGGGGGGGGTCTACGCCTGAAGGGCGAGGCAAGGAAGCAGGATCCGGAGAGCAGTCACGATACAGCCGTGGTCAACCCCACAGGGGGCTCGGAGGCCCGGATGGCCCCACACAGTCCGCCCTGCCGACTCCCTGCCTCACAGCGTTCTATGAAGGGTAGGGAGTTTTCCAGTCCCCAAAAGGAAGCGCTAATGTGATGCGACAGAGACGCCAGTTATCGGTAACCCCGGCCATCCTACTGCAACAGACCATTGTGCCAAGTTCACGTGTACGCCTACATTCGCGCACCGTTATACATCAAATATCTTTCAAGACAAAAGTACTCGCGCTCATCCATACAGAGGTGTAGAACGTTGCCTAGCACATAAAAAGGGCTCGAACAACGTTAGCCAGGACTAAAGCAGCAGATTCTCAGGCTTTACCTTAGGCCTACCGGCGCAGAATCTTTCGGGGGCTGCTCCGAGGCAGAGATATGTTACTACGTGCCCCCTCCCCCCAGATCTCAAACTTCAGCGAGGATCAGAATCCAGTTTCCCCAGGACGCTGTCCATCTACATCCTCCTGACCTTGTTTTTGTGCGACTTCGGAGTTTTGGGTTTTATCTTTGTAAAAAGCTTGGACGTTGTATTCCTTTTGTGGAACAATACGAGCAATTTACGCTCACTGTACAAAAAGGGAAGCAAAAATTACCCGCAATCTCACAGCCCAGACATAGCTGGCATTAACTTTAAAAAGTTTTTAATTCCAGTATAGTTAGCATACGAGTTGTCATGAACTTGTGTGTGTATTTCCTTCATATTTTGTCTGTGCACGTGTGTTTAACATGCACAGACTTCCATGCTGAAATCAATTCAAGTCCACAAATATTTATTGAGCACGTAGTGTGTGTCAGCTGCTAGTCTTTTTTTTTAACGTTTTTATTTATTATTGAGAGACCGAGCATGAGCAGGGGAAGGGCAGAGAGGGGGGAGACACAGAATCCGAAGGAAGCTCCAGGCTCTGAGCTGTCAGCACAGAGCCCCACGCGGGGCTCGAACTCACACACTGCGAGAGCCTGACCTGAGCCGGAGTCGGACGCTCAACCGACGGAGCCGCCCAGGCGCCCCGCTTTGTGATTTTTCTGTACAAATCTCTGTGCCTGTCTCTGAGCACTTCCCCAGGAAAAAGTTCAAGAAGTTCAGTTCCTCACTCACAGGTTAGGAATAATTTCGCATACTGCCAAAAGGGCTTTCTAGAAAGTCTGCCCTCGCTTAAAATATAACTTAGTCCGGGGCACCTGGGTGGCTCAGTCGGTTGGGCGGCCGACTTCGGCTCAGGTCATGATCTCACGGTCTGTGAGTTCGAGCCCCACGTTGGGCTCTGTGCTGACAGCTCAGAGCCTGGAGCCTGCTTTGGATTCTGTGTCTCCCTCTCTCTGTGCCCCTCCCCTGCTCACGCTCTGTCTCTATGCCTCAAAAATAAATAAATGTTAAAAAAATTAAAAAAATATAACATAGTCCGACAATATTTATTTATAAATTGAGTGCCTACTACTTCCTCGAGGCACACGCGGTCTAGGGGCTTGAAATACACAGGGGAACAAAATGAATCTTTCATTCTCGCGATGTCAGTCTTGCCAGCGCCGTGTCAGAGTACTTGACTTGCTGTGTGCTGGCCGAGATCAAGTATTACCATTCTTAAAAAGCCTCAAGAAACAAAAGGCAACCAAGAATGCTCCAGTAATTGGTGATGAAAAGTAGCGCGTCGTGACTGTTCTTTCGGACCTATTTGATTACCAGCGCGGTTGAATTACTTCCCACGCATCTTCCAGCTAATCAGCCAATTGCCCTGTTTTTCTTTAAAAGCTTTTGGAACCCTTTGCAAATAATTTTAAGGAGGCGGGGAGTTTGGAAACATTAACAGATCGAACGTATATCTCGGGAAAGAAGGAGTCCTCGAGTCAAGTACATGGGCTTTAGAAAGGGATTTGAAGCCAAAGGGCACAGACGTGGCAACTGTCATGTTTGGAGATGACTTGTCGGCCAGGAGCCCCCTCTCTATTTCCACAGAATTTGAGAACTCTGGCTGAGACCATTCCACGGAGTATCGTGACATGAGCCAGAAGGCGGGGGGGGGGGGGGCGGGCGGCAGGGGGGGGATGCTTTTTCCTCAACAAATTCGACATCCCACCTAAGAGCCCACCTGAACATCAAATCTGCTTTGACAGCATTTATATTTTCAAGCCGTAGCGCTGCTTGAAGTTTTAAGCTGCACATAGGTTTTACCCTCTGCGTGAGGTAGGACCTCCCTCCACCCAGGCGTAGCAGGAAGGACACTGGACTGTGATAAATGAAAATTATAAACCCCCCAGCCATCCATAAAAACATTGCCCCCGCTTTTTAAACATTTAAAAAAATTTTTTTTAATTCAAGATTTTATTTTTAAGGCATCTCCACACCCAACGTGGGGCTCGAACTCGCAACCCCGAGATTAAGAGTCCCTTGCTCCACCTGAGCCAGCCAGGCGCCCCTCACCCACTTTTTCTATATAAAATATAGCATATACGAAATGACACAGAGCACTGTGTAAGTTTCAGGTACACAACGCACTGACTCGATACATTTATACCGTAATACGATTGCTATTACGGCATTAGCCGACACCTCGGTCTCATCACGTAATTATCATTCCTTCCAGCGGTGGCAACAATTAATATCTAGTCTCTTAGGGGCCCCCTCGGATGGCTCAGACGGTTAAGCATCCGACTGTTGGTTTCGGCTCATCATGACCTCACGATTCACGGGTTCGAGCCCTGTGTCGGACCCTGCACTGACAGTGCGGAGCCTGGTTGGGATTCTCTCTTTTTCTGCCCCTCTCCTCTCTTTCTCTCTCTCTCAAAAATAAATAAATAAACATTAAAAAAAATCTAGTCTCTTAGCAAGTTTAATGTTTAAGATACAGTTGTATCTATAATCACTGTACTGTATTTCAGACCCTTAGGACTTGTGTATCTACTAGTTACAAGTACATACCTTGCGTGACATCTCTCCCCCTCCCCTGCCCCCAGCCCTTGGGACCCACCCTTCCACTCTGTTTTATTGAGTCAGTTTCTTTTTTTATTTACTTTCATTTTTTTAATGTTTATTTTTTGAGAGAGAGAAAGAGAGCACGCGCGTGCACGCACAAGCCGGGAAGGGGCAAAGAGAGAGGGAGAGAGACATCTCAAGCAGGCTCAGTGACCGACACAGGGCTCTAACTCACAAACTGCGAGGTCGTGACCTGAGCTGACATCAGGAGTCGGACACTTACCCGACTGAACCACCCAGGTGCTTCCCCCCCCGCCCCGTTTCTTTTTTTTAGCTTCCACATATAAGAAATATCATGCAGTATTTGTCTTTCAAAGTCTGACATTTCCACCACTTTCAAGAGCGGTTATTGTTGAGAGAGAATCAGGGGCGAAGAGAAGGGTTTTAATTTACCTTTTGTGTCTTTCCGTAGTTTGAATTTTATGTCCTTAAACAAACACGACTTCAAAAGACATTTCAACGAGTGTTAGTATCTGGGTGGGAGCGAGTGACTTATTCTCGTTTTTTACTTTGTACCTCTCTTTATCAGGAAAAACAAACCCCGATGAACCATTTATTTTTTTTAAATTTCCCCAGTTTGGTAAAACAAAACCTGTGTATGCTTGTGTGTGTGTGTGTGTGTGCGCGCGCGCGCGTGTGTGTTTCATACGTCTGCAAAAACATAAACCAAACTGCCAACGTGTGGGCCCCATTTAAAGACTAGGGAGCTGGGAGAAATGCATTTCAGTTTTTTCCTTTATGCACTTCTGTATTGTTTAAGTTTGTTATTATTATAATGAGCATGCATTACCATTGTGCATTTTTTTTCACAAAAGTAATGATAACCCTTTTTATTTTTTCCTCCTGAGGCAAAACGTGACCTGAGCTCCTTGCAGAAAATGTAGAAACCTGCAAAGAAGAAACTAACTACCCCAACAGTTAACGTGTTTCCTTTTTCCTTTTAGGTACCCTTTCAGTGCATTTCCCCCTTGGTTGAGTTTTCACGCTGCACAGTTTTGTATGCTGTTTTCCTGCCTCAAGATTAAAACGTATTTTCCCATGTCACGCATGTCATAATAATATTGTATGGTTTTGCCCCAATTCAAGTGGTTTCGTTCGCTATTTCTTAAAGGTTAACATTTAGCCTGTTTCCAGTTTTTTCATATTAAAAACGATTTTCTGGGGCACCTGGCTGGCTAGGTCAAGCACAGCATGCAACTCTTCATCTCGGGGTCTTCAACTCTTCAAACTCCACGTTGGGTGTAGAGCTTACATTTTTAAAAAAATGATTTTTTGATGAGCATCTTAGTAATGAAATCTTTGTCTGCATTTCTAAGTGCCTCTTTGGCATGGTTCCTAGAGGTCGAAGTATGGACCAAAGAGGAGATTTCTAGAAGGGGGATTAATTGATAGCAAATACTTTTATGAATGACTGAAGATTAGAGAATTTCTACTCCCAACAGTGTACAAGAGTCTTACTGCTCCCGTGCTGGCTTTGGAGATCATGCGTTTTTTCACTGTTCCTTCTATACAGGAAGGTGGTGGGTGACAGTGGTATCTCCATTTCTCACTGCCAGTGAGACCAAAACTTTTTTTTTTCTTTTATAAATTTTAAAAAATGTTTTACTTATTTTTGAGAGAGAGCGACAGAGCATGAGCGGGGGAGGGCCAGAGAGAGGGAGCCAGAATCTGAAGCCGGCTCCAGCCTGCTGAGCTGTCAGCACAGAACCTGATGCGGGGCTCGAACCCACCAGCCAGGAGCTCATGACCAGAGGTGAAGTCCCACGCTTAACCGACTGAGTCACCCAGGAACCCTAAGACTAAACATTTTCCATATTCACCACTGGTACCCCCCCTTGGGTGGACTACCTTTTCCATTTTTGCCCATTTCTTGCCTAACATCTTCCGGATTTTCTTCTCAATTAACCCTTTCTCTGCCATCAGCTGTAAAGGAAAATATTTTTCACAAGTCTGTAGGTTTTTAAAAATAACTTGGCGGTAGATTTTTAAAACAGAAGATAGGGGCGCCTGGGTGGCTCAGTTGGTTGAGCGGCTGACTTCGGCTCAGGTCATGATCTCATGGTCTGTGAGTTCGAGCCCCGCGTCTGGCTCTGTGCTGCCGGCTCAGAGCCTGGAGCCTGCTTCAGATTCTGTATCTCCCTCTCTCGCTGCCGTCCCCTGCTCATACTCTGTCTCTATGTCTCTCAAAAATAAATAAACGTTTAAATAAATAAATAAATAAATAAATAAAACAGAAGATAATTAGAGTCTAACTCCAGCCTTGTGCCCTCGACTTAAGCCTGTTTTCCCTTGATGAAATCGAAGAGCTTTGACAAAAGATCTGAAAGGGCCATTTCAGCTAACCCTAAATTTAGGTCTGGGGAGAAAAAAAAATATGTGGGCCCGAGTTAAAGATTATTCCGCTCATAGGTACTTTTAAACGATTTAGGAAGACGGGGTGGGGGGGGCAGGGATGGAAGCGGTTTGTGCCAGAAATTTTTAGAATGCTGAGGTAGGAAGCCAACTCTCTCAAATCTCTTGCGTGTTGAGAGGGGGAGTAAATTACGTGCAAGCGAACAGAACTCTCGATGGAAAAGTACCGCTCTGGGCTGCAGATGTGTGCAGGGCTTGGTTTTAATTATTTTCCCCCTTCTCTCTATCCTTTCTTCCGCTCCCCTCCCCCCCCTCCCCCCCCCCCCCCCTCGCAGTAAAGAGGGCAGCCGCCTTAGGATTCTAAAGGGTATAGACAGCCCTTCCGCCGTAAGGCCTGCTCCAGTGCGGCGGGTTAGCCCAGCCGTGGCAGAAAGAAATACCCAGGAAAGGAAGGGACCAAAACCCAGGATCTCTCCAAACTCCCGCTTTCGTCTGGGAAACAGCACGGGGTTATGGCGACTGCCAAGGATAGCTCGGCCGACTTCAAATAGAAGAACGCTAACGCTGCCAACAAAGAAACTTTGGTCATTATTCTGAGCCAAAAAAAAAAAACAAAAAAACGCGTTCACCACTGAAGGTTGCTTGCCGATGCGCGGGGACTGAGCAAATCTGTGATTGCCGAGAATGAACCCAACGTAAATCCGGCGAGCCGAGCCGTCTCCCCAGATATTGGGACAGTTGTCGGACAGGGGCCTGTGCACTGACTTGAGCTACCCCGGGGGTGTCCGCGCCACAGCCTCCGGCGGGGAGGACTGGAGAAGGGTCGTGGGAGAGCGTCAAAGGGGGTTCCCAAGGTGGGAATGGGTAGTCGGGGGCCTCCAAGGTGGAGAAAGAAGCTGGAGGAGAGAGTTTCCTTCCTGTCCCCCAAGAGAGCCCCGCGGTCCCAGGGGGATGGGCGGGGAAAGGTGAGGCTCCAGAATGGAAGGCGGGGGAGAAGCCTGAAGCCGGAGAAATGGAGCCGTGCGCTGCGCGCATCAGGGGGCGGGGGGGGGGGGGGGGGGGGGGGAGAGCTCTGCAAAGCCGAGGCTCTCGGAAAGGCTCGGGGCGCAAGGAGCAAGCGAGGGTGCGGAGGCGGGCTGCGCGCCGCGTCGCGCGGAGCTAGAGGATGGCGTGAGGCCGAGGCCGGGGCCGCGCAGGTAGCGCGGAGGAGGGGGGCCGGTCCCGCGGCGCCAGGGGAGGCGGGATCCGGCGGGGGGAGGGGAGCCCAGGGCCAGGTGGGGGGCCCGAGTTGGGCGGGGCGCGGCGCCCGGGCGGCCGCGGGGGAGGCGGGGCCGGGAGGCTCCGCCCGCCTAGGCCCCGCCTCCTCCGCCGGCTAGTCCTTGTCCGCCGAGCCGCGCGCGCCACAAGCTCGCCGGAGAGGGAGGAGAAAGCAGGCAGTTCCGGAGCCCTCTCTAGTCCGGCCCAACCTTTGCTCCAGAGATCATGGCTGCCGAGGATGTGGCGGCGGCTGGCGCCGACCCGAGCGAGCTGGAGGGTGGCGGGCTGCTCCACGAGATTTTCACGTCGCCGCTCAACCTGCTGCTGCTCGGCCTCTGCGTCTTCCTGCTGTACAAGATCGTGCGCGGGGACCAGCCGGCGGCCAGCGGCGATAGCGACGACGACGAGCCGCCCCCGCTGCCCCGCCTTAAGCGGCGCGACTTCACCCCTGCCGAGCTGCGGCGCTTCGACGGCGTCCAGGACCCGCGCATACTCATGGCCATCAACGGCAAGGTGTTCGACGTGACCAAAGGCCGCAAGTTCTACGGGCCCGGTAACGGCGGCCGCCCAGGGGACGCGGAGACAAAAGAAGGGGCTCCGGCCCGGGGCTGGGTCCGGGGGAGGCGAGGCGGGGGAAATGGCGGTTGTGGGGGCGGCTCCCAGGGGCAGTGGGCAAGGGGCGCTCTAGAAGGGCCGCGGCCGGTGGGGGACGCCGCCAAGCGCCGGGATGAGGGTGGAGGGAGAAGCTGGGGCCGGGGGGGGCGGGCGAGATCGCCAACCCGGAAGGGGGGCACCGCCGAGCGCAGTGTTCCAGGAGCTTTGAGGGCACGGGCTTTGGGGCTTCCTGGAAGGAGGGGCCGTGTCGGGCTGGAGAAGGGAAACGAAGGTGTCTCGAGGGAAGCCGGGGGGAGGGGGGAGGTCCAGCGCCGGAGAAGACGCGGGGGCCGCCGCTGCCGCGGTGTACCGTGTAGGTGCGGGAGATGGAGCGCGGAGGTGGGATTAGGGGCAGGTCGAAGCCGCGCGCGCGCTGGCGGGTGATGTGCGTGTGCGTATCCCGTGTCCGTGGCTCCCTGGGCGCATGTTGGAGCGCGCGCGCGCGTTTGGGATGTGGCATGTGTCAGGTATGTGTGTGGCATGTGTTTGGTATGTGTGTGTGCGCGCGCGCGGCGTGTGGCTGATCGAAAAGCTGGAAGGCGAACGCGAAGGTTCCGCGGGGGGAAGGGAGCTGCTTGAGGGCGGAATGAGGCTGAACGCAGCGGACAATGGGAAGGTGGCGGGACGAGAAGGTAATCACAGCATTTCAGTCTATAGCGGGAGAGAAAGGACTAGAAGCCAAGAAAGAAAAAAAAAAATTAAAAATGGAGGGGGAGAGAAGTGGGAGGATCCTGGGAAACAAAAGGGGTAGGGCTGTGAGGGCTGCTGGGTGTGGGGATTTCAGGAAAAGCCAAGCGGAGGGGCTTTCTAAGCCTGCTGGTGGATCGGAATCACCTGATGCGCTTGGGGAAAAACACAGATTCCCGGCTTAATCACCGCCACCGTGGAGGAGTCTCTGTCGGGAGCTGGGGCTGGATGTCCAGCTATCCGCATTTTAACAGGCTTCCCCGGGCGCCTTTGACTTTGAGAAGCGGCCGGGGTTGGAAAGTCGTGCCATGTAGAATATTTGGAGAGGAGGAAGAGGTTTTAGCTCCTTTCGTACGGACTCCTAAAAACAGTTCAGGGAGCGTGTCCACATCGAGAGTACTCTCTCTCTTCCTCGCTAGGCTGGAGAGAGGGAAGGGGGCTGGAGATGGAGAGGCGCACACATCCCCGTGAGCGCCGTCATCTCCCCTCCCGCTTTGTTTTACTCGCCCAGTCCAACTAATCAAAATCAGATGTGGTGAAGTTCTTAAGGAACTCGTCCGCTTAGCAGTTTTTCCTGGTGGCTGCTTGAGAAGACCCACTCTCTGTCGGCCGTGTAACTGTCCAGACGATTTGAAAACCACGCCTTTATTATCCGCACGTTCCCTGGCACCCCTAGAAGGCGTTATCAATAAACATAATCACGTAAATACCCGTTATTACCGAGCTACGCCATCAGGTAGCATTGGGAGGAATGCAGGCCCGTGCACAGAAACACAAACCACAGAAACACAAAACGGGGGGTCAGGCGACCTGAGTTCTAATCCCGGTTGGATTACTGACCAGCTGTGTGACCTGGCACGGAGCATTGTTCTCTCTGGGCCTTAGTTGTCCCTCTGAAAAATGCTGAGGATGGCCCATTGGGAGATCTTCCTAAGTCTCTAGCCTGCAGTGTCATCCTGTGCAATGATAATCCATGTTATAAAGGCTTCCTGAAAATGATTCACTCCAGTGCACAGTATTCCATGCGGGGCGCCTTTGTGCCTCCTGAGAACACGGCAGGGAGTGAAACAGACAAAGCGGCTGGTCCTGGAGTTTATATTCTGGGAAGGATACATTCTGGTGACTATATACCTAATGCTCCCTTCAGACCGTTTTTTAAGTATTCGGTGACTATGATATCTGAGGTGGCAAGGTCCAAACCAGGACAAGTGGCCTATTTCCAAGTACCAGGTGCTGCCATGTCCACTAGAATGTGTGTGTGTGTTTGTGTGTGCGCGAGCGCATGTGTGTATACTGTGTGAAAACTGTGAAATGCGTAATGTGAAAATGTGTAATGGGTTTGGTTTTTTTTTTTTTTTTTACCTTCCTTGGCGGGATTGCAGACAACTGGTTTTCTTTAGAACCTCATTTGCATTTAAAAGTCGATCATAAATTTTGTCTAATTTGTAAAAAAATAAATAAATTCCTTGCGGATTGAGCTTTCGGGTGACCAAGGCAGGTTGAAACTTGATCTCCTCGGCCTCTTGGTTACCTACAAACTTTTTAATGTCAGAGTTGCTACCCAATCCACCCTGGGGAAACAACACATAGTTTAAAGTACACTGGGTTTTTTTCATTTACTGGCGCAATATTTAGATAAGTCTAAATATTCCACTTTAAGTACCCGCAAAATGATTCTCTGCTCTCTTAGACAAAAGCTCGGTATAATATGCCATTAAATAGCATCCTAATGTTTCACATATTTATTTGGGATCTTTCCATGAAAGCCTAAGGCTTTTGAGTCTTGTCTTCAAGCTCACCAGAGCGACAGAGGTGATCTCTGCGCTATTTCTTCTTTATTGACAGTGTCGATTATGTAACATGAGGCGAGAGTTCAGAATCAGTGATACTCTTATAAAATGAGTTCTCCTGCGGGTACGACATGTTAATGTTTAATAACAGTCTCACAACCAAAGATCGCCATGAGACACTTTGGAGTCACTAAAACAGATCAGAATACATTTTACAAGGAAACGCTTTCATTTCCGCCTTAGTGTTTATTACCTTGAGAAACCGCAACCTTCACCTCTATAGCCCTAGTGCCTAGAACAGAGGCAGGCTCTGGGCTCAGTGTCCTAACGTTGAATTCTGACCCGCGGGCTCCGTATTCTCTTAGATGATTTCCTACCCACCACCGCCGCATCCCGCCCCAGGAGATAAGGCTTTCTTACTAGCTATTTGCAAATCACAGGAAATGGATGATGATGATGTATAACCTAGTGATTTGTGAAAGTTTGAGGACAGCCGGTCCTTCGGTACCCACCACGTAATGAAGCGAGCATCAGCGTCACGGTGGGAGTCGATCCTGCGGAAAGGGGCTTTCTTTGTTGATGGGTAAGGAAGCTATCTTCTGTGTATGAACCACAGAGAAACTGACTGTCTAATAAAGAACTGGTCTTGGGTTTGGTTTTGTTTTTGAAGAGGGGCCGTATGGAGTCTTTGCCGGAAGAGACGCATCCCGGGGCCTTGCCACCTTCTGCCTGGACAAGGAAGCACTGAAGGACGAGTATGATGACCTTTCTGACCTCACCCCCTCCCAGCAGGAGACCCTGAGTGACTGGGACTCTCAGTTCACTTGTAAGCATTTTTTTTTTTTTTTAATTGTGCCTGGATCAAATTTCTACCAGTAATGGGATTCACAGCAGCACAATAGTTCTTCCTAAGCAGCCTGGAGCTGGGGAGCATTTTGATAGGCTCCTGAACCTTGGACGGATCAAGTTCATGGCTTGAAGTAATTGCAGCAGTGCTGAGTCACCTGCCGTGATTGCGTCCAGGTTTTAGCTAGTTCCCTATGGAAACCTGGGTTTCTGTGACTTAAGTTTTTGACAGGTTTGCGTGGATTCCACGCTAGGCTTTGGCACTTGGCAGGCAGGGGAAAGGATCGTGGCCACGTAGGCTACAGAGAGGGATTTCAGAAGTCCTCACTAGCGAGGCTTGCTGTTTGAAAGCAGCCCACATTTCTGCTGAAGAATGGGAGACTTGTGTTCAACAAAACAGCTTCTCTTTGACTCTGACTGAGCCTAACTATAA
The DNA here is from genome assembly GCA_030068075.1 of Paguma larvata. Lineage (NCBI taxonomy): Eukaryota > Metazoa > Chordata > Mammalia > Carnivora > Viverridae > Paguma > Paguma larvata. Next base: position 92,365,443 of record CM057830.1, read on the forward strand.
GCCTCATCTACAAATGATGCTTATAATCTGCCCAGCAACAATGGTGTCTGCATTTTTAAAAAGAAAGGAAAAAGGAGACACTTGTTTCCTGGCTTACGCTCTGGGCTGAGGTCTTGGCAAGGGGGGGGGGGGCGGGGAAGGACGGGGGTTAAGTTCAAATCTCGGGAATTGAGGAATCGGCTCTTGTCAAACCAAAGTGTTGATCACTTTAGCAACATTGCCCTGATGACCATTTGACTAACCTTTCCCAGCTTCGAGACAGGACATAAAGACCATTAACCATCGCTTTAAGATTTTTTTATTTTATTTCATGTTTATTTATTTTTGAGAGAGAGAGAGAGAGACACGGAGCGTGAGCAGAGGAGGAGCAGAGAGAGAGAGGGAGACACAGAATCCGAAGCAGGCTCCAGGCTCTGAGCCGTCAGCACAGAGCCAAGCCCGAGGCAGGGCTCGAACTCCCGAACCATGAGATCATGACCTGAGCTGAAGTCAGATGCTTAACCGACTGAGCCACTCGGGCACCCCCTGAGATTTTTTTATTTTAAAATGTAGTTTTCTATTTGCTGTTCTCTATAGCCAGTTAAATATTACTGACTCTTTTGGCTAAATCCAACCTTTTTTTTTTTTTTAATCTGACTTCAGAGCTCTGGGTTAATTATCAGTCAGCCGTGGTTCTACCTCTAGATTTTGGATCCCAAGCAGACAAAGTATAGCTTTCACATCTAGGGGCAGGTCTTTTTACTTTGAAAACATGACTCAGCTCTCTAACATAGGCCCTGGTTTTCTTGTATCCCAAGGATGCCTTTGTAAACATAGATTTCTTCTATACGAAAACAGCGAGTTGTAATTTATTGCTTAACAAAGCTCTGTCTTCTAGCGCTTGCCTTCACCGAGGAGCTAAGAACTAAAAGAACTTTCTCCCCCTTCCGCTAAGACCCGCCCCAAATTCTGTTGGGACACTCGAGCTCCCCTCAAAACTTGTACGGGTTCCCCTTAAAACGGGTTCCTTGGGGGCCATCTTGGGCGCCACCCGGCTTTTATTTTATTTTATTTTTATTTGTCTTCTGCAACCTCGGGCTCCCTAGGGACCTTTACAGCGCCTTCAAATAGGGAAGTTCCAGTTGTTCCCGGTGATTATTTCACACAAAAGCAGGTCTGGCTACCTGGTTCGACAGGTTGGTTGCTCCTTATTCAGAAAGAGAAGACTCGGCCCCCTTGGCGTCCGTAGGATTAACCCCTCATTGGCTCGGCCTGAGGACTGCAGCCAGGGTGGCCACGATCCCTCCTGCGGGCCCAGATCCCTGTCCTCCAGCCTCTCCAGTGCTCTCCTGCCGCCTCAGTCACTCGCGTTTAACGATGCGGAGCTTTTTCCCCCGTGCTGGGAAAGAACACGGTCTCCCGCTTCTCCTGCAGCCACTGGAGTAGTCCGCCTTCCTCCCCTTCGCTGTCACCCATCTGGGAAGTGCTTGTCCCTAACCACTGCTTCACTTCCTCCCCAGACCTCCTGACCCCCCACGATGCAGTTTCCTTGCGCACGCTCCCACGGGACCTCCCCTCTCGAAGGTTTCCAGACACCTGCTTCTCGCCGGCATTAACTTCTCCCCCGGCCCTTGTGGCTCTCCTGTCACGTGCCCCCGCCCCCCAGAGGGGCTCCCTCTCCAGGGTCCTCGGGCTTGAACTTCGTTTTCCAGTTTTCCTTTGAAGGCGCTCGCGTCCTTCCCTTCCCGTTCCCACGGACGACCCCCCCTCCTGGCCCTCGTTCCTTCACATGCCGCCCACGTGGCCGCCGGCCTCCCGGGCACCGTGTGCCGAGCCTCCTGGCTGTCCTCTGCCCACTCTGCCAAAGCACTGGTTCCCCATGCCCGTCTTTTGTCATCAACCCTCAGTGCCCTTTGCCACCTACAGATGAAGGCCAAACGCTTGGGGCCAGCTTTCCGCCGCCCCCGCGGTGCTCGCCCACGCCGCTTGGCCAGCCTTCCTCCCACTCCGTCGCTCTCCGCCCGGTCCCTCTCCTGCTCCCCCGATGCGTCCAGTCCCCCCCCCCCACGTGCCTTCGGACGTGGCACCTTCATTTTCTGCAATCCCTCTTGCCTCCCATCCTTCTCCGCATTCTCCAAAGCCCATCCTCCTTCGGGAGGTGTTTCCGAAACCCTTCCAACTAACGCCAGGCGAGCCCTTGCCCCCCCCCCACCCGTGCACACACAGACACACACACACACACGACTCCGCTTCGGCCTTCTCTTGCACACCCCTCCTCTGAAAACGCCACCCGCTCTGTGTTTCTTCGGAACAAAAGCCTTAAATTCCCTGTCGCCGGGGACCGTGGCGCAAGACCTTCCTAACTGGCACCTTCGAGAAGCCCAGCACGTCGCCACACAGACCGTAGGCCTGTACTGAGTGTGTGCAGATGGGGAGTAGCGGGTCTCGGGAAAGCACGGGCGAGTGACCGTTTGTGTTTTCTTCTCTGCCTCCAGTCAAGTACCATCACGTGGGCAGGCTGCTGAAGGACGGGGAGGAGCCCACCGTGTACTCCGACGAGGAAGAACCAAAAGACGAGAGCGCTCGGAAAAATGATTAGAGCGTCCAGCGGAGGCAGATCTATTTTTGTATTTTGCAGAATCATTTGTAACATTCCAGTCTGTCTTTAAAACGTGGTGATTTCAGATATTTAGAAAAGTTTCGAACTTGCTGTAAGTTTTTGTAATTAACATCACTAGTGACACTGATCAGTTAACCCCTGTCTCCCGAGTGCATGACGCGTTTGTGTGTCGCCAGTCCAGACCGTGAACTGCAGTGCCGTAGTACAAATGTTACCACTCTTCCCTTCTGTCTGTAGTGAGTGCAGGCCGACTTTAAATTTGGCTCCCCTGAAAGAGACGGGCAAGACTCGGGTACTCCCTCCCCGCCCAGGCAGGGAAGGGAGTCCTTCCGGCATCCGAGAACAAAGGATCCACTTACAGTCCTGATGTTCTGGAGATAGCAAATCCCCCCTTTCTCAATTGACTTAGCTGCACGATTTCTGTTTTATCTACCTCTCAAGCAAATCTGCAGTATTCCAAAGCCTCTGGTATTGATTAGAGAAAGCTGTCCATTGAAAAAAAAACAAAAACAAACACAAAAAGTGTGAAATCTCGAAGCTGGGCTCAGTTGGGAAAAATACATTCACTGTGTTTCTAGACCGCTTCAGGCTTTTTTTTTTTTTTTTTTGGCCTCTGGACACTCAGCTGCCCCCATTAATAGCAGTGTGCAGCGAGCCTTCAAACAGGATCTGAACGCTCAAGGGAAAGCTTTGGAAGAAATCGGCTGGCTTGCCCGGAAACCGAAATCTATGGCGAGAACGTAAGGCCCGCCTTCCCAATCCCCCTGTTCACGGTGGGACGATGGTTATCTGACCCAAGTTTGCCTCGAGAGAGGAGGCGCGCCCAGCAGGGACAGGCGTTTGCTCTCCTGAGAGCCCTCGCGCACACCTGAGGGATGAAGAAAGTATATATCACTACAGCCAAGTGGCTTTCAAACTCTCTGTGTTAGGGTCACCGTCATGCTTCTGTCCTGACAAAACTAGCCGCTGCAAGAGTAGTCGGGCAAGTGTCTAGGTCTTTGATAATGGTCTTTCAGTTAACAGCGAACTTAGCTTAAGTAGACTGTACAGTTGTATGACTCTGTAAAAGTATTACATGAACAACTAGTGAGGTTTCAAACCCTTGTAACTGTAGTTGAATAGTCCTTGTATTTTCTTGTGAACCGTGTTTAATGGTTTTACCTCAAATCAGAAAACAGAGTGAAGTGGTTTGGTCAGTTAATAAATTGGTTTTACCCAGTTAATAAAATGGTTTTACCCTGTATAGCCTGGTGGGTTGTCATTTTTTTTTTTTTAAGCCTTAACCTACTCATAAATACTAAGAACAAACGGAGGGGGGAGGGGGTGTGGGAGGGGGGAGCGTGGGTGACGGGCACTGAGCAGGGCACGGGTTGGGATGAGCACTGGGTGTTGTATGGAAACCAATTTGACAATAAATTGTTAAAAAACAAAACAAAAAAAACCTTAACCTAAGAAATCAGATTTAGTCATTTTACTTTAGCTTAATACTCCGTTTCACTCCCGGGGGTGGGGGGCGGTGTGTGTGTATTCAAAAAGAAACCAGAAAAGGGGCAAAACTTCAGAGCCTCACACCACAAACTACATACCAGCTTCTCTTATGAAGAAATAGTGACTTAAGGGGCGCCCGGGTGGCTCCGTCGGTTTAGCGTCTCTCAGTTGAGCTCAGGTCATGGTCTTTCAGTTTGGAGTTCGAGCCTCGCATTGGGCTCTATGCTGACAGTGTGGAGCCTGCTTGGGATTCTGTCTCCCTCTCTGTCTGCCCCTCCCCGGCTTGCTCTCTCTCTCTCTCTCAAATAAAAATAAACTTAGGGGCTCAGTAGGTTAAGCGCTCGACTTCAGCTCAGGTCATGATCTGACGGTTCGTGACTTGGAGCCCCGCACCAGGCTGTGCTGACAGCTCTAATCCTGGAGCGTGCTTCGGATTCTATGTTTCCCTCTCTCTCTGCCCCTCCCCACTCGCGCTTTCTCTCTCTCTCTCTCTCAAAAATCAACATTAAAAATAAACCTAAAAATAACCAGTGATGAGCTAAACTGCCTTAATTCCAAAGTACAAACAAACATGTTTTTAAGACTGAGTGACTTTACTTTTTGTGACTTGTCAAATGCTGCCTCAGAACTTTTCCAAACTCCAAGGCAGACAGACCTCTGCCTTGAGGTCCATTGCAAGTTTATTAAGGGGTAACTTTACCGAGGGCATTATCAAGGGCCAAGGCACGGTTGGTGGTTTCTGTTTCCAGATACCATCCGGTCAGGAAAGTATTCAGGAATTCTTACATGGTAGCTAAGTTAGTTCACCTCCTATCAAAAGATCAGATCTGCATATGCAGTTGGTTGTATAAATGCAACTTCTTAATATTACTGTTCTGCCATGTTAACGTTAAAATTGGCAGAGTTTTCTTACAAGGGATGTACTGCCTGGCGCAGAGGGCTTGCAGCTTTCCGGTTTTTAGGTTACCAAAAAATTGCCTATTTCTGTCTTTTTTTTTTTTTTAAGTTTTTATTTGTTTTGGGAGCGGGGGCAGGGAGGGAGAGAGAATCCCAAGCAGGCTCCATGCCATTCAGCACAGAGTTCGTTTACGGGGGGTTGCGGGGGCTTGAACTCAAACAGATCACGATCTGAGCCAAGATAAGAGTCAGTTGCTTAATCAGCTGAGCCACCCAAGTGCCCCTCTTGCTTTTGTTTTTAAATGAACTCTTCCCTCCTGCCCCCACTAGGTTTCATGCAACCGCCCTTCCAGTCGCCTGTTTTGTGCCAAGCACCCTATTACACTGTGTGCTTCTGGGAAGGGGTGGGAGAGAGAAGTTGGGCCACCTTGCAGCCTGAAATCTTTCAGGCACGAAGATTAGCCTACTCCTTTTTCTGAGTTAAATGGGTTTGTCTGATGCCAAGAGGAAAACATCCAGAGCCTTGTTACAGCTTCAATCTCAAATAGCCCGATTCCCCATTTCGAATGAAATCAACATTGCATTGATTACATGTAAAAGGATATTACTAGAAGGCAGGGCTTCAGCCTAAAAACTCAAATCCAGCTAGCATGTTCAGAAACCACATTATGTAAAAGGTGCCATTTAAGACGCGGGGTGGGGGGGTGGTGGTTACAGGTGCCGGCCAGGGGGGGAGGGAGGAGGTGTGAGGCGAACACGTTTGTTCCCCTGCTTTGATCCAGGCCCCTGCAGAGGCCCTGGGTTCTCGGGACTAGCATCTCCGGGTCCTAAGCATTCTCTCCGTGTCTTCCGTCCCTCCCCGTACCTGTGGCTTCTCCACAGAACACGTTCACAGCACCTCGGAGGGCCAGACAGGCTAATCTTAGACCCAGAGCCAGCATCCCGACAGCCCTCGCTGTTTCAGAAAGAGAGCTCTTGAGCCCCTAAAAAGGCCCTTTTCGGCTGTAAAGTACCCAGATTGTACTAAGGTACAGCCAGCCTTTGTCACAGAACACTTCGAGGAGGCAGCGTGCCGTAAGCTTCGTGGGAAAGTAAAGGTGGCTCCTGAATGATCCAAGACTGACTAGTGAGGCCCCCATCCCGCACCCACACTTAGTCCTGGCCACTGTGGAACCTGAACCCTGCCACCACGTGCCGACGGGGTGAGCCGAAATGCCATGAAGTCCATTTTGCTGCCTTCAAAGATTATTGGTAAAGCCTTTGCTGAAGGGAGGATAGTCTTAAATCTAGATACTATTATTTCAACTTATCCAAACTGAAGATCTAACCGTGATCACTGTTCGATCTTCAGATATGTAAGCTCGGACACAGTTCCCAAACATCAGCGTCGTAACGGGAAGAACTGCATACAGGCAATATATTTTTAAAGGCTTTTTTTTTTTTAATAATTAATTATTTATTTTAGTGTTTATTTTTGAGAGAGACAGAGAGACAGAGCAGGAGTAGCGGAAGGGAAAGGGGAGAGAGAGAGAGGGAGACAGAATCCAAAGCAAGCTCCAGGCTCTGAGCTGTCAGCACAGAGCCCAAACGTGGGGCTCGAACCCACAAACTATGAGCTCATGACTTGAGCCAAAGTCGGTCGCCTAACCGGCAGAGCCACTCAGGTGCCCCTGTTAGTTTTTTTTTAATGTTTACTTTTAAGAGAGAAACAGAGTGGGAGCAGGGTGGGGCAGAGAGAGAGAGAGAGAGAGAGGGACACAGAATCCGAAGCAGGCTCCAGGCTCCAAGCCGTCAGCACAGAGCCCGACGCAGGGCTCGAACCCAAGAACTGCGATATCAAGAGCTGAGCTGAAGTCAGGCAGTCAACAGACTGAGCCAGCCGGGCGCCCCAGCATAGAAGCAATATTAAAACTGGCCTGGCCGGCTCAGTCCAAAGAGCGCACGATTCTTGATCTCAGGGTCGTGAGTTGGGGCCCCATGCTGGGGGTAGAGATTACTTCAATAAATAAATAAATAAAACTTAAAAAAAAAAAACAAAAAAACAGCCGGATGTGTAGATTTTCATGGAGAAGGAGGCAGGTGCGCGACATCCTAGCCGGTGCACGTGGTAAATGAACAGACGGTAGGTAATCACTGTGACCATTTTATTTTTAATATATCTGAAAATTAAATATCAATTACTTCTCTAACAATGCAAATGAGGATCGGCAACACTAGTCCAAAGCAGCATCCTACAAGTAGAAACGCCCTCGGCCCAGTGGAATTCTTAGCGTTTATTTCAAAGTTAACATTCTAAACAGTCTTGCAACAAACAAAAATGCATTTATTTGGTTCTTACTTTCAAAATTACCAGGTTACATGGCTTTCTACCTGAGAAATTCACACAAATTGAACACAAATACATTGGCAGGTTCTTAGTTTTCTTAAAGCACTATCAGTAGCACACATGAGGAAAAAACATGAAGACGTCTCTTTAAAAAGACAAAATTGAAAGTTCAGGCCCTTACTTACTTAATAAGACATAGAAAAAAGATGTGAGAAAAAACTTTTTGCACCACTTAAATAACAGCACAACAAAGAATAACCAGAAGAACTAACAGAACTAATAGAAAGTGATCACAGTCTTTTCGGTTCTAGTTCATTCCTTACTAACCCACTCGCTCCATTGAAAAGTACAGGATAAACTGTTCTCTTCCTCACTTAAGGCCTACACATACACACGCACACACACAAAGAGGTCTATTTAAATCTAAAACGCATTACTACAAGACATATAAAAATCGAAGGTCGTACAGAAAGTAAACATGAAACCAGTATTTTTTACTAACTTCTAGGTCCCCAGGATGGTATTCAGCAAACAAACAAAACCAGACAAAAATATTATATAGAAGTGACTTAGCACCAGTTCTAGTATACAAAAAAAAAAAAAAAAAAAAAAATTGCACATGCTGTCTTCTGCAATTTATTTTTTAGGCTTAGTTACGGAGCAGCAAATTGTTTTCATGCCCAAAAATCTCTGCGAAGAAAAATTATCTAATGACAGCAAAAACGAAGATTTGTTCTCAAAACAACCATAACCGCTTTCCGTTACCAACCCATGGTGTTCTTGGTTTCAAGGGCACGGAGCACGAAAAAGGAAGAAGGCAGGGTCTCACCGGAGGAGAAAAATACCCAGTTACCAAAAGCTGTCTGACAAAATACAAGCTCTTAGCGCTTTAAAAGGCAACTCTGGGCAACAGTACTTTGAACACAAAGAGTCATTGCTAGTCTTCCGAGGAGAAAAGGCACTCGCCCCATGAAATGAGTTTTCAGATTGGACAGGCCAAACCCAATCTTAACGGCAGAGTCACTGGGTTGCAAGTGGAACTGAATACGAGAGTCGTGGGTCATCATCTTTCTTATCAATAATAAACACAATCCGCTATGTTACATTCACTTTGGAACTGGTGCACGTACCAGCGGAGCTCTCTGAAATGTGAGCGGAAGAGAGCAACGAAACGACGTGTGGTTCTTCCTTGCGGCAAGTGAGCAGATCCCGGAGCCCCCTTTAGAGATCAGGTTGCTCGAGTGGCCGATTATGAGCAGGTAAACGTGCGTCGTCGCTCAGGGCAACCGCACTGACCGGCTCTCTCCCTCGGCTCTGCCGGCTGGTACTTTTCCACAGAATATCAAGTGAAGACTGAAATGAATCATGTCCTGTGAAAACGTTGCCTTCCACTACTTCTACGAGTGAAAATCACCCTTTCCTCCTACAGCCAGTCTGATCACACTGAGGTCTCCAACTGCCGAGTCAGGTATAGCTTTGATGGAGGAGGGGGGGTCGTCTACTGCCCCCCTGAGGTCCCAAATCCTATATAAGGCGGAATGAATCAGCTGAGCTTGTACTAGAACATGCACTGCATTAAGATGTAAGTCTTTATGAATCTATAAAATTTAAAAACGTAGTCAAGAAGTCCAAAACCAGTAGGTAAAAAGATAAACTGCTTATGTTACAAGTTTACAAATCCATCACACACACCATTTTCCCCCAACTAGAAAACTAGGGCTTTGCCCTTGACTCCTAACTCCACGGCGTTACTGAGGATCGGGGAGGCACTTGTTAATGTGTTATCAAAAGTCAGTTTGGGGATAGTCAGTGGCTTTTTACAAACTGATGTCACCCAACCCTGAGTGAAAGGATTACATAACCTGAAATGAAACACTGTCACGTCCTATCTTCCCAAGGTGCTGGTATCGGTGCCCCAGGATCTTTCCACATTTCCTTTTGCAAATCTCACTGGTTCTTTTACTTCAGTTCTCTTGCTATTCTAGGACGGAATGACACGGGGTGCTTCAAACAAAAGAAAACAAAACAAACAACTCTGCAAATGGTCCACCATCCGTTGAAGCCTCCAAGGACAGTCTGAGAGCCCCTTTTGGTTTCTTCTTCCAAATTTTGTTTCCAGAGGGACAACTCTTTGAGTCACATGAACATGTTTAGAAGATTGATTTCCCTCTGGTGGGCGGTCACGAAACCTTCCCAGGTCATGGAGGTGTCTGTGGTATGTTCTAGCTGTCATTCCTTCTGTTACTAGAGCTATTTGCAGATGAAAGTCAGGAAAGTTTCGTTGCTGCACGTGGGGTTTCTGACCAAGTCCAAGAACGTGTAGAAAGAGCTTATTTCATTCCCTGTTGTCCCTTTTGAAGACAAATGACACTAAATGATGGTGTCAGAACAGCTCAAGAGCCACGGAGCGCTGGCTCAAGTCCTCTCAATGTTCATTTGCTCCCTTGCTGGCACTAAATTAAAGTTGCAGCTGAACTGTAGAAACGTCTGGCCTTGGATCAAGAAGTTTTGTGGGCACGTGGTTTCACCAACTTTCGGAATCTGGAGGTTTTTTAATTCCCAAAGTTTGCCAACACACCGGCAGTCTTTTATGCTTTATACTTTGGCAAGAGAAACAAGGTTTTTGCATTTGACCTTGCTCAAGCTTTTAAGTGTGGCTCTCTTGCTCTGTAGTTGCTAACTACATGGCTATATTTGGTTTTAAATGTTCTTCTTGCAATTTGTTTACTGTGAAGGAGGGTGTTTTCTGAACGAAGAGACCTTCAAAACATTTGAAAGTATAGAGGATTCGTGTAGTCGGCTCGTAAAAAGCCTCCATAGTCCATGTGCTCCCAACTGTCCTGTCTAATATAATAATTACCAGCATTCAGCATGAAATCTTTAAAACGCTCATGTCTTTTGAACCTTCTCATCTCCGGGTTGTATTCTGGCCTCCAGGGGGCCTCTCTTCTTTGGGGGAAGCCCCCCAAGTAGAAAACATTAGCACTGTTGGCCGATGTTATTGGCACATGAGGGGGTCTATAATTCATGTTATGGCCGAATATCCTATCCTCGAACCTCCTTCTCTTCCTTGTCATGTCATCTAATAGACGGCTGGGACTAGGTCCACGGTAGTAGCCTTCATGAAACATGTATTTGGGGACTAGTGTTTCCCTCTGTTTGCTATTGTTCTCACCTCTCATGAAACTGTTTTCACCTTCAAGCCATGCCAGTTCATACTCGGACCTCTTGACTGGTTTCCAAAGCTGGTAATCAGAGTAGCTTTCCACCCCGTTATGGTTCCACTCTGAACACCAGGTCTGTGGACTTAACCTAATGTCTTGATTGCTAGTGATCGTTTCATCAGCGTGTGGAGATCTCTTTTCTGGGGAGCCATTGTATGTGGGCACGGATTTCTCTTTGTCTTCTTTGTTCACGCTAAGGATTTCGCTGAAGCATTCAGAATCACTACTAATATCCTCTAAGAAATCGGTCAACTGTATTTCTAAGCTTTCTGACTTGCTGGGTGAGGAAGCCTGGCTTTTACTCGTAGATTTGGAATCTCTGGCCTGGTAAGCACGGGTCTTTTCCGACAGACAGCTCTTTCTATCAGCTGGGGACAGGCGATCACTAGCCTCACTGTCTGTGTCCTTGCAATGATTTGACTCCTTGCTGCGTTCTTTGGCGTAATCCGCTCTTCCTCTCTTCTGTGGTTTCTCTTGAGGATCCTTAGGACTAATCTCTGACCAGCCATCACCTTCTTCAGACTGTTCTCTTGCTGCCACCCCTTGCGCTGGGCTCGAATCCGAGGAGCGGTGCTTACGTTTCCTCAAAGTGACTTGAAATCCATTTCCCTTAGCGTGGACAGCCTTCTTCCACTGATCCGGGCTTGCTGTGTCACTTGGTTGTAGGCAGATACGGAAATAGTATGGATATTGATGACAGTTTAACAGGTAATCAATAAATTCATCCGTTTCATAGGTCTTCTGTCTCCTGCCATGCCCTTGCTCAGATAATCTGGAAGAATCGGATTTATGAGAACTGTGGCCGTCTTCTTTCTCAAGAGGCTGCCCTTGAATTCTTACATTCTGCAAAGAATTCTGGTCAGAGGTCAAACTGTCGTCATATCCATCTGCTAATTTTCTCTCTTTTCTTGCTGAAGGTCTTATTTTTTTTCTCGTAAGGTGGTGGGAAGATTTACGTGAGCGACTCTTACTTCTTTTCTTCATTTTTTGTTTTCGTTTATGGTGTGACTTGGCAACCTGATATTTTGGCATTTCTTCCTGATCCCGAAGATACCGACTGTTTAACTCTTCCTTCTCCAGAGTCTCCAGTGCACTCCCTGGAGTATGGTTCACTCTGGGGCTTGGACCGTCTACCCTCTGCGGGTTAAACTGTGTGGATTCCTTTAAAGAAAAAGGTTAAAGATCTCACATGTAAACCGTAACAGCTTAAAAATGTCAAAGAAAACTGGACTTTCTGGCGTGGTTCTGAAGTGGTTTCTAAGTTGTAAGATGGAGCCAGATTAGGAGCAGCATCGCGCCGAGGAAAGAAGAGGTACAAATTAAGTGTCTCGGGCTAACGCGAACTGCTTTGACTAGGTCTGTGCGTGATAGTTTACACGCCTTCAGAGCACGCGACCCTCTCCTTTATTTGTTCACAAACTGGTGAGTATTTACCGGACCAGGTCTTAGGCTAGGGGCTGGGGGCAGTAGGAGGAATAAGAAATGCTCTACGGCCTTCCCAGAAAATCCTAGAACAAGAAGTGACTGATGGGTAAAAGGTGTGTCCAAAGGGAATCGACTGGCTTAAATGATGAACTGCCTTTCTGATTTTCCTTCCAGCCTCTTCCCATGGATTGTAGGGGAGAACGTCCCTGAGCTGTCCCCTGTCCCCTGCTTCAGGCAGAAGCAAGATGACCGGTAGAAAACGTGGCCATGACAATGGTTCCGTCTGTGCTGTCTGCTCCGCACAACTGAAGGGCAGGTGAGAGGTGCCGCCCGCAGGCCCCACCCTGCGGGGAGAGTGCGCACTGTGCCCTCACTGACGGCTCCCGTCAGTCAGGACAGTGCCCGCCCGTTACCCGGGATTTGAACCTGAGGACTGCATGCCATCAGCATGAGGTATCAATGGGGCCAAGAATTAGGCACCACACACGTTTAAAAAGGTAAATTCTTAAAAAAAGGAGTCACTCCCAGAGATCGGTAAGGTAAATTAAAAGATTCAGCTAGCCTTATCAGAAATGTACATCTGAGATTTTTCTGATCAGGATTTCACTGGGGTCGGCTGTCCACACTAATGAAAGACAGGCTGGGAATGCAAATACCCATCAGAGTAACTCTATCTGATACTGATGCCACTTACTCTTCAGAGTTAAAAATATTGAAGGGGCGCCTGGGGGGCTCAGTCGGTTAAGCGTCTGACTTCGGCTCAGGTCGCGAGCTCAAGGTATGTGAGTCTGAGACCCGCGCGGGGCTCGCTGCTGTCAGCGAGGAGCCTGCTTGGGATCCTCTGTCCCCCTATTTCCCTGCTCCTCCCCCGCTCTCCCTCTCTCTCTTTCTCTTCCTCTCTCTCAAAACACTAAAATAAAATAATAAAATAAAAACACCGAATATGCATTTTTAAATTAATAATTTGGGGACCCTTCTGGCCTTCACTCCAGGATATCCACGGAGTCTGCTTATCCCTAGGAGGTCAGTAAAGTGGGGCAAAAACAACAACAGAAACAAAAAACAAAAAAAACCCCGAAACTCCAAAATGGAAACTCTCCAAACAAAAACAATGGCTCTGTGATGTGAGAAATTCCTTAGCAGATGGTTTAAGACTAGACTAGCATAAGCTTGCTACCCTAAGGTCTCTGTTCACGGCTCTTCCTCCCCATCCAAACCTGGTGCAGATGGATGGACGAGTTAATGGAAGGCTACCCACCTACTACCCATGACCCTGGTGGCTTCTCTTATATCCATTAGGAACTTAGAGAAGTAGACACACCAGCTATGTGGCTCAGGGTCAGACTGTTCCGGAGTTCAGGAACACAGAGTGTGTGTGTGCCAGACAGCGGGGGTGAGACACAAGTGCTTTGGACGATTTGGGTCCCTCTTTCGTAAATCTACAGCTGGGCTACCGGAGATCAGCCTATTGAAAACGAATCCCAAGGAAGCAAAGAGTCTTCCGTGGAGCCGATTTTCAATAGGCCGCTGCTTCGGTGTAGAAGCGTGCCTCAGAAAGGTCAGTACCTACCCAAAGTGAAGACCAATTGAGAAAGAGCCTTACTGCAATTTTCCTCAAGAGGACACGTAGCAACTGAAGGGCCTCCCCCCGCCTCTGAGCCAGCAGGCACTTCCTCTCCTCCCACTCTTCCAAAGACTCAGGCTCACAGGCAGCTTCGGCTCTGGCTGGCTCCTTCGGTTTCCTGTGCCGGTGTCTGTCTCTTTCCTTCAGGGCTCGCCGCCTGACCCTGGCCTTCTTCCTCTTTTCCTGGGCTCTCCTCTCCTCCTCTTTTCTTTTCCTGGACAGTGATGAAGATTCAGTCATTCAGAAGATATTTATTAGGCATTTGCTCTCTTTCCAGCTCCTTCCCCACTGCCGGGGGAGGGCGGATCACTTAGGTTTCCAGGAATCCCTCAGTGCTAACCCCAGGACCTGACACAGACAACTTAGGGGACAAGACGCCATGCGCGGGGCGCCTGGGTGGCTCAGTGGGTTAAGCGTCTTGACTCTTGATTCCGGCTCAGGTCATGATCCCATGGTTCGTGAGTTCAAACCTTGCATCTGGCTCTGTGCTGACAGCGCGGAGCCTGCTTGGAATTCTCTCTCTCCCTCTCTCTCCGCCCCTCTCCCGCGAGCTCACATTCTCTCTCTCTCTCTCTCTCTCTCTCAAAATAAATAAATAAACTTAAAAAAGACCCCATGTGCATCAGTCAAAGCAGAAGGACACAAAATCGAGCTGGTCAGTTGGAAGTGTATACAAAAGGAAGGCTACAGAATTCAATGGAGGGGCTTCTAGAAGTTCCCGCTTTCTCAAACCACAAGCAGTCCAGCCTGTGGATCCAGCTGTCACAGTGCTAATTTCATTTCTCTTTTTAAATTTTTTAATGTTTATTTATTTTTGAGAGAGAGAGAGGGAGAACGGGGGAGACACAGAATCCGAAGCAGGCTCCAGGCTCTGAACTGTCAGCACAGAGCCCGACCCTGGGCTCAAACTCACAGACTGCAAGATCATGACCTGAGCTGAAATCAGACACCAGACTGACTGAGCCACCCAGGCGCCCCAAGATTTCATTTCTCTTGAGATCCAAACCTTCTGTGGAGTTGGCTTCACATTGGCTTATAAGGGGAAGTCAAGGCACTCAGAAAAATCTTACGGGTGAGAACTGGTACTTAACATAGTACACTATCATAAAAACATACTGGATTAGAAAAATACGGGCTTAGGGGCACCTGGGTGGCTCAGTCGGTTAAGCGTCCGACTCTTGATTTCAGCTCAGGTCATGACCTCACAGTTCGTGAGTTCAAGCCCCGAGTTGGGTTCTGCGCTGATGGCACAGAACCTGCTTGGGATTCTGTCTCTCCTCTCTGCCCCTTCCCTGCTTGTGTGCGCCCTCGCGTGCACTCTCTCTCTCTCTCTCTCTCTCTCTCTCTCTCTCTCAAAATAAATAAACTTAAAAAAAGAAGAATGCCGGCTTTGTTTACAGCTGTTCTCTGAAAAACTAAAGTGTTTTGGTGAGGCCCTTATGGAAACGTGGGGAAGGGGAAAGAAGAGACAATTACCTGGGTGAGGACTTAGCCAACAGCCGGAGGATTATCTAAACTGCATGTTTAGTCCGGAAATTTGGGGCAATAGTTGCCTTGAAGGGGCTCCATTTCTGGCCAAGTTTCACAGACACGATCTCAATCAACTCCTATCACCCCACCAGCCAAAAAAGTGAAAGGTACATGGGAGGGTACTCTTTATCTCCTTTTTTGGACAGATATAATTCACACAAAAGACTGCAAGAATAAACATGCAAACGCGGGGGCCAAGAGGTGAAACCTGTTCTGGGAGCCCTGCAGGTCCAGCCCATTCGTCCCTTCGTGGCAAACCTTTGGCGATCCCACAGCCCTCTCTAGGCCCGAGTCCCTAAACTCAAGACAAGGATAAGCCCAAAGACATAAACGTGGGGGCTCCTCAAGTTCACGGAAAGACCTCAGGCCAACAGGAAATAGAAGGCCAAGAAATCCATGCCTCCCTGCCTGTGGGTTGGTCTGACTGCTGACCATTTTGTGGAAGAGAATCTTTTCCAGTCCTAAGAGGAATTTGTTTTTATTTTAAATTGGTAGGCAAGGTAAAATCTGGTAAATTTGGGGCAAATTGGTATACTTGTTAATTTGGCGGGCTAGGATTTTCATTAGAAAAGCCCCGGATCCTTTTTTTTAATTTTTAAATCCTTTCTTCCCAGATATCTTAATCTAGCTCACTACTTACTCTCCCCGAGAACTTTCTTTTTCAGCTTCCCCTTTTCAATTATTTGGCCATTTTGGTTTTGGAACAGCACGGCTGGAAGCCTACAGACATCCACGGAGTTTTCCAGTCTGTCCCAATTCCTGCTGCCCCCCACCTCCATGTCACCTAGTCACCCAAAGTCTCCTCACCTTGCAGCCTTTTCCTCGTCTCTCCTCTTTTCCTTTTTCCTTTCTTCCTCGAGTTCTTGTAACTTGAGCCTTTCTTGATTTCTCCTCCTTATAGCTCCTTCGCTGAAATGTTTGGTTGTATCAAACTTAACCTGCCCACAAACAATTCAGAGTTCCGTTAGAAAAGCTTGCCGGCTGGCCGGGTGTGCCCCAGGCCAGTGAGATGAAACCGGTATGTACATCACCATTCAAAAGTCGAGGAATTCAGAATGCCCTCTCTGCAGCACCGTACCCATACCGTTCTGCTGCTTCGTGGTCACCTGCCGAACGGCCCTGTAGAATTTCCTTTGGGAGAACCCTTGAGGAGCTCGAACACGGCTACAGATGGCATCACAGTGTCGTTTGGGGCACAGGGTCTGAGGGACGTGAGTCTGTTACCTCTGGTTTATTACAAAGATCAACTGAGTTCATGTATTTTTTTTTTAATCATCGAAGACAAAAATAGTCCAAAACTGTGTGGGAGTGGGGGAAGGGGCAGGGAGCAACGATGTAAGAAAACGGACCTAATGGGATACCAAGATCGGATTGTAGTAATTATTAAACTACTTTGCAAATCTCAAAATAAAGTGAAAGTCAGATCGAAGCACTACAAACAAATTTGCTTGAAAAAATAAAAGGAGACGGAAATAGCCCTTTAAATATACACAAGAATGATAAACACCAAATTCACAATCACGGCTATCTTTGAGGGGAGGAAGAGAGATGCTGTCTCATCTCACTGGTAATGTTTTATTTCTTAGGCCGGGCAATGGGCACATGGGTGGTCATTATAGTATGTTATATCTTTTGTCTGGCTCAATAGCTCCTAATTTAAAAAGATACATTTTAGGGGCGCCTGGGTGGCTCAGTTGGTGAACGTCCGACTCTTGATTTTGGTCATGGTCCCAGGGTTGTGGGATCAAGGCCCATGCTGGACTCTGTGCTGAGCGTGGAGCCTGCTTAAGAGTCTCCGTCTCTCTCTGTCTCTCTCTCTCTCTCCCCACCCCCGACCCTGTGCCTTTTCCCCGCTTGCATGCACTCTCTCTAAAATTAAAAAACAAAAAGATATATTTTAACATAAGTAGTTTCACATATCTCTCACACACACACACACACACACACACACACACACACACACACACTCATACTTAAGCTGCAAGTCCACACATGTTCAAGACTTATTGAAAGAGAAGGAGGGTTTAGCTGCATCTTTTCCTCTGCTGGATCAAGAGGTCAAGGAGCTGGCCAAGCATTCAGACATCGATGAGGAGGCATGACTGGATAGACAGGATGATCTTGAAAGGAAAGGATCCAAGTTTGTTGAGGTTATGTCCCAGCAATTTACCTGACAGACATCCTGAAAATGTAAGCTGTTGCCCCAAGCGTACAGAGGGAGTAAACCGCTCTCCTGCAGGCTCAAACTGCATGTATCCCTCTCTCTCTCAGCAACTTGTCAAATAAGAACAGGCATACGAGACAGTTCCATAAGGGCCAGAGGAATTCTTCAGTGCCCTCGAGAAGTTAGGGCAGAACCCCGGATTATAAGAACCATCTCTTTATAAAACCCCAGGCGGCAGCATGCATGCTAGCAGAAGAATGTTCACATCAGGATTATCTTTATTCCTAAACATCCATTTCTCAGTGACAACACCAATCTCCACATTAGCCGTCAATCAGAGGCTAACGGGGTCTAAGGAAATTTATTCTAGATGCTTCCTTCCAGCTTTTGCTCAGAACCACCTGGACAGTGGGAAACGAAAGAAATTCTGGCTCCGTCTTACCTTGATGTTACAGGCCAGAGCTTTCCCATCATCTCCTTTGAGCATTAGCTTCATACCTCGAAGGGACTCCATGGCTTTTACAAAGTCCGTCGACTCCTGGTACTGTATAAAGGCCTCAAACGTCTGCAGACCGACACCGAAACCCCCAAAGTGCCCACCAGTCATCACTTCTCTATAGGGGTCTAGCATAGGGATATCCACGTTCTTAATCTTCCCAAAGCTTTCAAAGACCACCCGGAGGACGTCTTCACAGGGCCTCTCCCCACTGGAACCTTTAGGGGCAAACCACTTGCAGGGCAAGCCTTCAAAATATATAGAGTCGGGGCCCTTATCCTGATCCTGCTCTTCGGCCTCATCACCCGGTGAGGCCTCCTTTCCCTTGGGGAAGCGTTCCCACTCTCCCTGGGCATCCGTAGCCACTACTTTTAAGTCTGTTTTCAAACCGTTTAGCTTGATGATCTTCCCATGTAACTTTGCCTTCAAGATCTGAACCAAGCTTCGCGTTTCGGCCTCCCCCTCGAATCGGATGAAGTCCTTGGTGCTCTTGGAGAGCCGAACCGCGGTGAACTGATCAGGGCAAATTAGGCTCTTAAGCTGGTCGAGAACTTCCCAGTTGGAGAAGGGTCTCAGAGGTTCTGAGCTCTCTGGGAGCAATACATTGATCATCAGTTTTGCTATGGGCTTGAGGTAGAGGTGCTGAGCTGCACAGAGCTCCGTGGCCTCAGAGTTATCATACACCACGGTGACCGTCATGGTAGCCCTGGAAACCTTAGAGGGTGAGAGAGAACATTTTCATACAGATGGAGCAAAACACGGACTTGGACTTTGAAGGCTGCTAGCATTCCTGGACTTCAGTTCAACCGACAGGGGAAAGCGCACTTGGGGGAGAGTCAAGACAACAGCTACGTTCGTGTCATGTGTTTTAGAGGGTTTCAAAGTTTCCATAGACAGTTGGCCCTTGAACAGTACGGGGGTGAAGGGCACCAACCCCCTTCGCCCTCATGCAGTTGAAAATCCATGTATAATTTTGGCTCCCCCAAAACCCAGCTACTAACAGCCTGCTGCTAACCAGGACCTTAGCGACACCAGAAGCATGAGTGACCCATGTTTTGCATGTTGTGTGGATGATATACTGTATTCTTACAATGAAGTAAGCTAGAGGAAAGAAAATGTTCTTAAGAAAATCAGAAGGAAGGGAAAAAATGGGGGCACCTGGCTGGCTCAGACAGTGGAGCGTGCAACTCTTTTTTTCTTTTTTTAAAGTTTATTTATTTTTAACGGAGAGACACACACAGAGTATGAGCAGGGGAAGGGCAGAGGGAGAGGGAGACACAGAATCCGAAGCAGGCTCCAGGCTCTGAGCCGTCAGCACAGAGCCTGACGCGGGGCTCGAACTCATGAACTGTGAGATCCTGACCTGAGCCGAAGTTGGACGCTTAACCGACTAAGCAAGCCACCCAGGCGCCCCTGGAGCATGCAACTCTTGATCTCAGGGTTCTCAGTTTGAGCACCATGTTCCGTGTAGAGATTACTCTTAAAAAAAAAAGGGAGGAAGAAGGAGGAGTAGGAGGAGGAGGAGGAGGAGGAGGGGGAGAAGGAGAAGGAGAAGAGGTGCCTGAGCGGCTCGGTTAAGTGTTTGACTTCGGTTCGCGTCATGATCTCACAGTTCCTGAGTTCGAGCCCCACATCAGGCTTTGTGCTGACAGTGAGGAGCCTGCTTAGGATTCTCTCTCCCCCTCTCTCTCTGCCCCTTCCCCACTTGCACGCGCGAGCTCTCTCTCTCTCTCTGAGTGAATAAATAAACTTTAAAAAAAGAAAGAAAGGAAAGAAAAGAAAATCATAAGGGAAAAGACATTTATAGTACTGTACTGTATTTATTGCAAAGAAATTGTGTGTAAATGGACCCACACAGTTCAAACCTGTGTTGTTCAAGGGCCAACTGTCCTGTGTGTCAGTTTCCTTCACTGAAAAATAGAGATTCTAGGATTTCTGAGAGGATTCAATGAGAGAGTACATGTGAAAGCTTCCTGGCACCCCGGAAGTTCTCGATAAACGCGAGCTATGAGGATTATTTATTAGTGACCAGAGGGTTACTTTATCTCGTTTGACTCATGAAGCAACCCGTGAGTAAGTATGTTCATGCCTGTTTTACAGATGGGGAAATTCAGACAGATTCAGAAAAATTCAATGACTTGCCCATGCATGGAGGACCCCAAGATTCCAAATCTCCAATCTATTATTGCATGATTGATCTCAAATGCCACATCCTGGAAAAACTGGCTGGGGAGGGGGGGGCTACAGAAACAAGGCAAGGGTCAAACACCCATAGCGCATTCATGAACACGCACCTGATTTAGCATCCTTGGTCCAGGTTGGTTTCTAGGTCTTATGTGGACATATCCACTCATATGCCCCCAGTCTATTGACAGGAACCAAACTGAACTCTAAGTTCAAATGCAGAGGAGACGACCACTTGTAACGAAGATGCAGAGGAGACGACCTCTTGTAATGAATGACCAAGTGAATCTGCCCTTGACTGAAACCACCCCCCCCCCAAACATGAGTGCCTGCTGGCATTTCATATTAACGAACTCTTTTAAGCTACCCCAAGGTGAAAAAGATCACAAATAGTGGGAATGAAGGATTTCTGCTCCTATTTGCTGACTTCGAATAGCACTTCCCAATAAAGGAGTTTTTTCTAAAGTGGATATATTCAGAGTCTATAAAACCTGAGTTTCTCGTGTTTTATGTCAACTGCCAATGTCAACTTCTGAGAGGTTGAGACTCAAGCATATATGGCCAGATGATAAAAATTCTAACAGAAAATCCACTAGTAAATCTTGGTTAACTTTGTAGGTACATAATTCTTTAATAACTGTCCAGAAAGGACAACCCAAGTCAATTTCCTTGAGGAGACAAAGTTTACGTAGACTGTTTTTCTAAAGGCCTCCAAAGGTTATACCTGAGATATTAAAGGTTCTAGGAATTCTTATAATAGCAACACTGAACTGGGATGTTATGAAAACGAACATATTCTCTTTCTCCAAAAACATTATCTAAATAGCAAAATGAAGAAAAAAATCCAGTTACTTTGCTGCAATTTGCAACCTAAATGAGAGTCAACGCTAAGCTCCTTTAAGGAGAAAAAAGTAATTTGATATTCAACTGAGATACACTGAACTCCAAAATTCATCTGTAGCCAATAAGTATTTGTTTACAAGACCTAATTCAAAGCAACAGCTTTTAAAAAACATTCCAGAAAAAATACACACAAAGCAGTTAATCACTTCAAAGTGACCAGGTTTGTCATGCTCTCCCCATTTATTTCAGTGACAAGCCTTTGTTTTAAAGATTTTAGAAGGCTTCCTTTTGGATTGATTTCAAAGTCTGGGTTACATTCTTTTAAATAGCCTTGATGGAGGTCAGTTTTGAAATTCTTTTATCATGGATTTGATATTTAGAAATTATCAAAAATTACCTAGAATCTTGCATAAAATGGTTGACTATAAAAAACAAACGGATTTTCTTAATTGGCTTGTAACCACCTCCCTCCCTGAAAAGGAGATTCCGATAAAGGCTCTGATTTTTTCTTCTTTAATTAGCAGGGACATCATTGGAATGAGTGTAGAGCTTTGAAAGATGACAACTTTGAAGGACAACATTCGAGTGTGGTGGTATAACAGTTGCAAAAGTAATCCCAAGTTTCCACCCAGCCCCGTATCTACACTCTGCAACGTGACTTCGAGTTATCGCTATCAAGAGATAGAGTCGGGACGCCTGGGTGGCTCAGTTGGTTAAGCGTCTGACTCTTGATTTCAGCAGATGTCCTAGACTAGCCAACCCCCAGCCAACCCACCAACTGACCACTGGCACGTGAACAAGTGCAAAAGTCCTGCCAACCTATAGACTTGTGAGAAATAATAAGTCACCACTGTTTAAGCCACTAAGGTTTGGGGATGGTTTGTTACACAACAACTGATACAAACATCTAACTCTTCATTTGTTTCAAGATCTACAATTACAGGGGCACCTGGGTGGCTCCGTTAGTTAAGCATCCGACTTCGGCTCAGGTCACGATCTCGGGGTTTGTATGAGTTCAAGCCCCGCATTGGGCTCTGTGCTGACAGCTCAGAGCTTGGAGCCCACTTGGGATTCTGGGCCTCCCTCTCTCTCTGTCCCTCCCTCATTTGCACGCTCGCTCTCTCTCTCTCTCTCTCTCTCAAAACTAAATAAACATTTTTTAAAAAGACACACAATTCCATTTTAATAGTCTTTACACAAATGAATAAAAAGTTATAAAAGCCAATTCCTGGGAGAGTTTTGGGAAGAAAAAACCAAGAGCCTTTATATCTTGCTAGAGACCAGTAAATCATCTTTTTCTAGAATAATTTAGCAAAACAAACCAAGAATCATAAAAATGCTCATCTCTTTATCAAGTAACCTGCTCTAGAAACTTATCCTAGAGAAATAATTTGAAATTTAGAAGAAAAAAGCATTGGGGCACCTGGGTGGCTTAGTTGGTGGAGCATGCAACTCTTGATCTCAGGGTCGTGAGTTCAAGCCCTACATTGGGCATGGAGCCTACTTTAAAAAACAAAAACAAAACAAAACATGCTCAAAGCCACTATTACAGTGTCATTTGGACACAATTTTGTCCACATTCTGTATACACAGGACTAAAGTCCAGAAATTGAGTTATGATTTTTTTGTAGTTTTAATGAGACATTTTAGTGATTTAGTCAAACTTTTAATAGATGTATTTTTAGTCGCTTGTTTAAAATTATGACCAATATACATGGGTCTTATTTAAAATTTTCTTTTACTTGGGGCGCCTGGGTGGCTCAGTCGGTTAAGCATCTGACTTCGGCTCAGGTCATGATCTCACAGTCTGTGGGTTCAAGCCCCGCGCCGGGCTCTGTGCTGACAGCTCGGAGCCTTGGAGCCGGCTTAGGATTCTGTGTCTCCCTCTCTCTCTGCTCCTCCCCCATTCGTGCTCTACCTCTCTCTGTCTCTCAAAAATAATTAAAAGTTAAAATAAATAAATAAATAAAATAAAATTTTCTTCTACTTAAAATTAAATTCACAAAGACTACTAAAAATCATCACCGTTTTGAGATTTAATACATGCCTCATATCCCTTCCGGGAGGGGTGATTTCTACATAATGAAACCAATTTCTATACTTTACCCATATCTCTCCACTTTCCTGAAGTGTAAAAAAGGCTCTTATCAAATCTGGAGAGAAATGAGTCAAATACTATTTTTAAATGTTTGATGAACTGTGTTTTTGACAGTTTTCAAAAAATCTGGCTATCGCTTCTAGCTCACACTGAAGCAAAAATAAGCAGTCAATTCTACGGCAGAAGCCATGACTCAGATGACTACAGCAAACAGCAAGACGGTCTCAGTGAGCAAAGTCAACCGAGCAGAGACCGAGGGAACGGGCCAATCGAAGAGGGCAGCCACTCCTCGGCTCCAGCTGCGATGAGGGAAGAACTCCCGTGTTTTCCAGAGAGACCAGAAGCCCAGGTCCTTATGTGAGATCTGACTTTCAGATGTTGGCAAATCAATTTAAACGATTTAAAAGCAGTGCAGAGGACAAAGAAACATATCTGCAGGACCCTCTGGCTCGCCAGTCCTTGACCTCTCTGCTCTAGAATATTGTTCTCAGCTCTTTCTCCGGGGATAAGACCCAACGCCTGGATTAGGAAGCACCTAAGTTATTTTCTAACTTTCCCAAGAGGACCTGATTGTTCTTCGACAAACAAACAATAATGACCTCATTTAAAATTCCCAACGCAGGGGCACCGAGGAGGGGGAGGAGGAGGAGAAGGAGGAGAAGGAGAGGAAGGAGGGGAAGGAGAGAAAGAAGAAGGAGGAGGAGGAGGAGGGGGAGGAGGGGGAGGAGGAGGAAGAAGAGGAGAAGGGGAAGAAGGAGGAGAAGGAGAAGGAGAAGGAGAAGAAGAAGAAGAAGAAGAAGAAGAAGAAGAAGAAGAAGAAGAAGAAAGGAGGAGGAGGAGGAAGAGGAGGAGGGAGAGGGGAGGAGGGGGCTGGGGAGGAAGAGAGCAGAAGTGGAACAGTATCTGGAGCATATTACAGCGTCAGCTGAGGCTTTAAGGATCAATGAATATAATGCATGAGAAAGTGATTTAGAAATTGTAACCTGCTACATACGTGTAAAGAGAAATCCAGAAAGAAGACGGCTAAGGACACAACCCAGGGGAACGCGCTCATTTAGAGAATGGAGTGAAGAAGAGACCCTGGGAGGTATTCAGCTCAAGAGGCAGAGGAGCACTTCTGCCCTACTCGCTGTTCTGCGGTGCTGGGATTCTAAGAAGGAGTCTCGGGACTCCCTGACCTCAAGCCCTTTAGGGCCCTTGCTGTGTTTCACAAAATACGGTTGTGCGGATTGCCTGCATCCAGATAGGTTTGTCTTAAATACATATTCCAGGGTCTCACCTCAGACCTACTGAATCCGAATTTCAGGGCGTGATGCCGAGCATTTGAATAGTCTTCGGCTCATGCTGTGTTGTTTTGAAACGTTTCGTTTGTGAAGAATCTCACCATAATTGACAGAACCATTCCTCTCGTGGAGGGTCTGGGTTATTTTCACCTCGTTTCTAGGGCGGATAATGCCTTTATAGTATACAGTATAGGGATAAGACTGTGGGTTCTAGAACCACACTGCCCAGGTTTGAAACCCACCTCTTCTCACTTACTAGCTGTAATTTTGGGCAAACCGCACAAGCCATCCATACCTCCGTTTTGCTCAATCTAGTATAAGTATCGTCACAATGCATCATTTAATTGATGCGAGGACTAAATGAGCAATTGTAAAATGCTTAAAAATGGGGCCTGGCACACAGTAAACACTTAATAAATACGGGCCCTTACTGTTAATATGTATCTTTGTGAATCTAGAGTCAAACCTCTGTTGAACTATTTCCCCAGGATAAAATTTCAGGTTGGGATTACTGCATATGTGGAACTTAAGAAACAAAGAAAGGAAAAAGGAGAAAAACAAAAAACCAGATTCTTAAATACAGAGAACAAACTGGTGGTTGCCAGAGGGGAGGTAGGAGGGGGGACGGGTGAAATAGATCGTGGGGATTGACAGTATACTTATGGTGAGGGGCACTGCGTAGTGTATGGAATTGTTGAATCATTGTATTGCACACCTGAAACTAATATGACGCTGTATGTTAACTATGCGCCAATAAAAAAAAGATGAAAATATAATAATAAAAATAAAAATATTGAGGCATGGAGAAAATGGTCAATAAGATGGTAACAGCGCTCTTTGGTGACAGATGGTGACAACAGTTATCATGGTGAGCACTGAGTAATGTATAAAGTCGTTGAATCGTTATGTTGTGCACCTGAAATTCATGTAACACTCTATGCCAATTATACTTCAGCTAAAAACGTGTATAAAAAATATATATCAGGGCACCCGGTTGGCTCGGTTGGTTGAGCGACTAACTGCAGCTCAGGTCATGATCTAGCGGTTCAAGAGTTCGAGCCCCACATCAGGCTCACTGCAGTCAGCATAGAGCCTGCTTCGGATCCTCTGTCCCCCTCTCTCTCTGCTCCTCCCTCCCCGCTCTCTCTCTCTCAAAACTAAATAAACATCGGGGCACCTGGGCGGCTCAGTAGGTTAAGTGTCAGACCCTTGGTTTCAGCTCAGGTCATGATCTCACAGTTTAGGAGATCAAGCCCCGATCTGCTGACAGTGCAGAGCCTGCTTCAACTCTCCCTCTCTCTCTCTCTCTCTCTGCCTCTCTCCCTTCTCAAAAATAAATAACCAAACAATAAAATAAATAAATAAAAGCAACGCTTTTTGTTTTGTTTTGTTTAAAGATTTCATTTTTAAGTAATCGCCACACCCAACACGGGACTCGAACCCACGACCCCATGATCAAGAGTCACACACTCGGCCGACCAAGCCAGCCAGGCGCCCCTAACAGCAACACTTCTGAGACCACCTATTCTGTAATATCTTTGCAGCGGCGAACGAGAGCTCCTCCCACCTTCAAAAATTGTAGTCATTCAACAATGTTTACACAGCGTGCATTCCAGCAGTATCTTGTGTATACAACTTTACTGAGGCCTTTCACTCGACATGCACCCAATGCCAGAACATTCTAGCAAATTCTCAGAGAAAAAGACTGCTCTCTCTTGTCATCTGTCCACTTCATTTTCCTCGCCTCTACACTCAGCAGCAAAGCTGACCAAACCGCAGTAGAGTCAGAGAAAAGAGAAAAAGCAGCCAGTCTCGAGGCATTCTCACAAGTGTAAAATGGTCGTTTTAACCGGCAGTGAAAATTCCAGAAATTCTGCATCCAAGGTCACTCAATACCTTCCTTCACCTCAGAAGATACTTAGAGACATTCCTCTGCCACATCTCGGGGCTCCTGGATCAAAAGTGTAACTTTACAACTTAAAAGCATTTGCGTCACAAGCAAAAGGGTCTGTCCATCGTTCATTCTCTCTCGCTTTTGCTCACGCTCATAAATATTTGCCATCGGAGTGCCAGCCAGGCCGTTTCAACAAGGCATGTTTTTAAAAACAGTGGGGGGAAAAAAAGTAGGACCATCTGCCCAACTCCGTATCCTCTTTCAAACTAGTTCTTGGCCGCCTTTCTTTTTTCTCCAGGCTTTGAACCTGAAAGCTCGTCATTTCGAAGGCATTTAAGATGTAGAAAATTATATCAACATATTTATAGGCAGCGGGGCAGCCAGGATGCATATGGGTCGAAGCAACCCCACCAATCTCCAGTCTCCTGGCCGGCACGGAGTCCCAGGGAGCCCTGACCACACAGAACTATTCCCTGGCTCCCCAGCCGAGAGGTCACAGATCAACATTCACAGTGTCTTGACACCTCATTAACCCAAATAGCAATTTAAAATTTTTTTTAATGTTTTGTTTATTTTTGAAAGAGAGAGAGACAGCGCAAGCGGGAGAGGGGCAGAGCGAGAGAGGGACACAGAATCGGAAGCAGGTTCCAGGCTCTGAGCTGTCAGCCCAGAGCCCGACGCGGGGCCCAGACCCACAAGCCGCGAGATCATGACCTGAGCCGAAGTCGGACGCTTTGCCAACCGAGCCACCCAGGCGCCCCCAAACAGCAATTTTTAAAACTGAGGCTGACCATATGCTCTGATCTTGAAAAAAATTAAAAGCCACATAGTTGAAATGAGAGGCAGTCAGGGTTGCGATAACAAGAATAGAGCCAACATAGGACCCACCGAATGACTAGATTCCCAAATCAAGATGGCCCTAGAGGGCCTAGCGGGGCCCTGGGGGCTTTGGGAACAGAGAAAAAGGGACTTTTGGAGAGCCGAGCTGTTCAGCAATGATAAATTAGCGCCCATACCGGAGCCCTACTGAGGGAGAGGCTCTTCTCGCCGCACTCAAAGAAAATCCGGTCTAAGGTGTAGTAGGAAAATTTCATTTACTCTGGAAGTTTCAGGTGTCCAACACTGTAGTAGCACACGCACTACAAAGTGATCACTCCCAAAAGTCTAATTACCATCGGCACCCTACAACGGAGCCCCTTGGCCCCTTTTGCTCCACCCCCATCTCCTTTCCCCTCTGGTAACCACCAGGTCTGTTCTCTGTATCTATGAATTTGGTTTTGCTTTGTTTGGTCTGCTTGTTTTCACGTGGCCTGGTTTTTCGATTCTACGTAGGAGTGAAATCATAGGGTATCTGTCTTTCTCCCTCGGACTTATTTCACTTAGCATAACACCCTCGAGGTCCATCCGTGTTGTCATAAATGGCAAGATCTCATTTTTTATGGCTGAGTGCTATCCCAGCGCGTGCGTGCGCGCGTGCGTGCGTGCGTGTGTGTGTGTGTGTCTCCCACATCTTCCTTATCCGTTCATCTATCAGCGGACATCTAGGTTGTCTCCCTATCTTGGCTATTGTAAATGATGCTGCAATAAACATAGGGGCGCACAGATTTTCAAACTAGTGTTTTCCTATTCTTCAGATCAGTATCCGGTGGCGGACTAGCTGGATCCTATGGCCGTTCTATTCTTAATTTTTGTTGAGGAAACGCCCATACTATTTTCCACAGAGGCTTCGCCAACGTGCACCACCAACGGGGCACAAGGGGTCCCTTTTCTGCACATCCTCACCAACACTGACATCTTGTCTTTTATACTAGCCGATCTGACAAGTGCGAGGGGACAGATCATCACGGTCTTGAGTGGCGCTTCCCGAATAGTACGGGGAATTTTGACCTCGGGGTGAAGAAGCCAGGATTCTGGTTAATTCATCCCGATGGGCAACTTAATTTCCTGTTTTCATCTCCCTTTCCCTACGTCAAGAGATCGTACTCACGGTTCCTTTGCCTGATGTTTGTAAAAGCCCAGTGTTTCCAAAGCCAATAAAAATAAATTAACGCCAAGAAAGATTTGTAGCAGGCCTTTCCGTGCAAATGGATTTACAGAACTCTACGTGTTGGTGAAGACAGGAGCAAGGGAGCTTTTTTTTGGGGGGGGGGGATTATTTTTTTTAAATACGCACAGAGCAGGGAGCAGAGCCAGCTGACCAGTCCTTCGGTCCTTTGCCCCCTTCTTCAGCACCAGCAACATTCTCGAACACCCCTCTCCAGACGCTTCCAGCCAGGAACTCGATTTTGTATCTCGGATTCATTTACCATAGTGCTACTAAAGTACTTGCTTTCTCTTCCTCGCGTCACGAAACAAAAGCTACCGGGGATCTAAAGCAACGCGAGCAAGCAGCTTGCTCTCCGTCTCGCTCCCTGAACAGCCGGCACCTTACTGTGGGAAACGCGTCTCGCGAAGGCACCAGGGCTTCGCTTCTCGGTCTCACCCTCACGGTCTGAAAATTACCAGCAGAATCCCTGCCCGCAAGTCGCCACCTACCGGCGAAAAGCAACCTCTGCATGCGACCGTGCTGGGCACGACTAAGCCGTGTCTCCAAGCGGCAGTACTTCCCAACCTTGCGGAAATCCCAGGGGAAGCTCTTTGGCGTACAAGTCCTAGGAAGAGGAGGTTACCCGATACCTTATGGCGAAAACGTGATCAAGGGAGGGAAGACTGGAGAAGCCACAATGCATGTGAAGTCTCCACGGCAGCCTGGGGTGTCGTGGCGCGTGGACCACAGAACACTCTGCCAGAGAGAAAGAGGTGCAAAGTCAAAAAAGGATGGGATGGTTTGAAAACGTAAGATGGCTGTACGTATGCTCACGGCTTGTGGCGTAAACAGCTAAAACAGAAGTCGAGGGGGTCAACACGCTGCTCGTTTTTCGCGCCTACGGCACATTCCTGTAGAAATCCCGTAGAGAGAGAGAGACGCCCTCCAGGAGCGCTAGAGGCTCAGTATGTCTTTGGTCAGCTATTTCCCTTCTTTAGGGATCCGCATTTTCCAGTGACTCTTTTTTTTTCATTGTTTTATTCAATTTTGTTAATGTTTATTTTTGATCGAGGGAGAGCGGGAGAGGGGCAGAGAGGGAGACACAGAATGCGAGGCGGGCTCCAGGCTCGGAGCTGTCAGTACAGAGCCCGACTCGGGCCTCGAACTCCCCAGCTGCGAGATCGTGACCTGAGCTGGAGTCGGCCGCTTAACCGATTGAGCCCCCCAGGCGCCTGTAATCTTTTTTTTTTTTTTTTTAATTGAAAGAGCACTACTCAGGGGGCGCCTGGGTGGCTCAGTGGGTTGAGCGTCCAACTCTTGATTTCAGTTCAGGTCATGATCCTCTCGTCAGTCTCTGCGCTGTGTGGAGCCTGCTTAAGATTCTCTCGCTGGCTCTCTCTCTCTCTCTCTCCCTCTGTCCCTCTCCCTGGCTCATTCTCTTTCTCTCTCTAAAATAAAAGAAAAAAAAGGAGAAAGAGCACCAGCCTTCCCAAAGGAGCACGACTAACCACTCTGTACTACTAGTATGGGAAAGATCACCACTATGAACATCTTTGTACAAATTTTTGAAACAAATTCTTTCCTCAAAATACGTGACCACGTCGAGGGGCAGGAGTGAGCTCAGATGGCTCATGGCCTATTGGCAAACTGTTCTTGTGAAGGATTATGACGACCTATCACGGCCTCAGCCATATTAACGTGCCCGAGTCCCTCGCAGCCCCCCTGACACTGGATCATTGCCATTTTTACTCTGCTGCCTTTACTAGTAGGGGACAGCACCTTGAAGTGGCTTGAGTTTGCATCTCATTTTTGTTACATTAAACGAAAAGTAAAGGTTGGCTCCAGCTTAACGCCGGCGCTCAACGGCCTCCTCAAGGTCTCCGAGCTGAAGGTTTCGTTCGTACCCCCAGCTAACAAGTGCAACAGAGCCCTTCATTTCCATGCCCCCCAGACTGCCCTCCACCCTAAACTTGACCCCCCACCCCCCCGCCCCCCACCCAGTGATTCCCATCTTCCTAAACACAGCTACCCACCTCCCAGGTGCTCAGGCTGAAAGCCAGGAGCTGTCCTCCCCCTCCCCCTTCGACCCCACCTTTACCACGTTCCGTTCGGAGGCCACCTCCATCACCGCCGCTGCTCCTCGGGTCCAAGCCAGCGCCATCTGGAACCTGGGTGACTGCCACAGCCTCCCAACCAGTCTCTCCTTGCCGTCCTTGCCCCACCGAGTCTATGCTAAGTGCCAGTCAAAACGATTTTTTTTTAAACCTCGAATTAGATCATGTCACTCTGTTCGAAGCCCTCCAGCGGCTCTTCATCACGCTCCGGACAAAATTCAAACTGCTTCCCCTCCAAACCCAGCCCCTGCCGACCCGGTCCCACGCTCTGCGTACCCCTTCTCCCCTACCGCCCTCGTTCTCTCTCCACCCAGCCTTCGTCCCGTCCCTCACAGCTCCACCAAGTTCGCTCCCCAGGGCCTTTGCACTTGCGGTTCCCCCTGGCTCAAGTGCTCTCTCCCCTAACATTTTCTCACGGCTGGCTCCTTCTCATTTCTCACATTTGGCTCAAATGCCACCTCCTCAGAGAAGCCCTCCCAGAACACTATCTTAAACACCCCCCGTCGTGTGGAACCATAGCACCCCGTCCTAGTTTCAGTGTGACACTGAAAGGCTCCGTTATCATGTGCATTTGCTAACGTGGTTTTTATCTGCCCCGCCCCCGCCCCCACCCCCTAGTCTGGAAGTTCCATGAGGCCAGGCACACCGGCATCTGGCTGGGTCACCAGTTTATCTTCAGAGCCTAGAATGGTGCCTGGCGCATCACAGGAACCTCACAGTGCTAAACTTAACCTATGGAAACACTAACAGCACCTAAAGAGGAACAGCGAGGTGCTAAAAAGCGGGCATGCATGCTCCTTCGGGCTCTCGGAGCCATCAGCGAGCAAATGTTGTCGAGATCAACCAAGTGCACCTACCAAGGGACGAATCCGCTTGAGACACCGTGGGGGCTACAGCAAGGAGTCACCCTCGAAGATCCGGAGCCTAGAGACAAAAAGAAATGAAGGCAATTAACTGGAAGCTGAGGAAGAAAATGGTGAGCGCCATGATGAAGCAGAGGACAGTTCTGGGTTGCAGGGAAGCGGAAAGGGTTGGAACGGCCTAGTAACTGCTCCCTTCAAGAGTGTTGGGGCACGCGTCGGAACAGCTGGTTGTGTCGCAGGGGCTGGCTCAGGGAAGGGCGCTGTGCCATTGGGTAATCTGGGGGCCACAGGGGCCAGAGGTCCCGCGATGCCCAGACACACCTACGCGAGGGAGAACGCTCCACCCCAAGCGGCAACGCAGACATGGCTCACACCTGTCCCCGCGAACACATGGAGTGCCTTCGGGGACTTCTAGATGGACGGGTTTATTTAAAGGAATTTCTTTATACTTATTTCTTTTTAAATCACACCCAGCGCAGAGCCCGACGCAGGGCTTGAACTCACGACCCTGAGATCACGACCCGAGCTGAGATCAAGAGTCGGACGCCTCATCGCCCGAGCCCCCCGGACCCCTGGATTAAACATTTTTAACATGCTATTTGTTAGGTGGCTGTTTTTTCCCCCTGAACTCTTTTGATTGCTTTGACCTATATCCTGTACACACCAAGCATGCGGCAGAAAGAAGACCCGAGGCCAAGTGAAGGATGAAGGTCAGCAAGGCCAGCCAAAATGCCTCTTTGGGGCCCCAGCACAGTGGGCTTCAACACCCCAGCCCAGAAGAGAGGTGACCACCTCTGAACAGTGCTGAGTCTGGCCATCAGACCCTCCCCGGTGACGCCTGTGACATCCCCGTGTGGCAGGTTTATTGGCCTTTCACAGGGTCAGCTCTACTGCGGGTCCAGCAAGTCTCTAACTACGCAGAACAAGAAGCTAATCCTGACTTAGAATCTTCCGGAGTGGGGGCTCGTCTTCCCCGAGCGGGGGTCTGAGGCAGTGGTCAGGTACGTCCCAGGACAGGGCGGGGACGTGGAACGCTCAGAGGCCCGCTAAGGGAGTTCGCTCTGCACAGCTCTGCCTTCTGCCGGCGAGACGCAGACCGAGCCTTCTGGTGTTTCAAGAGAAACTGGAAATCCGGCTTTTTATTGAAATCATTCGGTTTCTCTTTATCTTTTTTAAAAATTTTAAATTTTACTTAAATCCAAGTTAGTTAATCTACAGTGTCATATATGCTTTCGGGAGTAGTATTTAGTGATCCATCACTTACCTATGACACCCAGTGCTCATCCCAACAAGCGCCCTCCTCGATGCCCATCACCCATTTAGCCCATCCCCCCACCCACCGCCCCTCCAGGAACCCTCAGCTTGTTCTCTGTATTTAAGAGTCTCTTCTGGTTTGCCTCCCTCTCTGTTTTATCTTATTTTTCCTTCCCTTCCCCTCATGGTCATCTGCTGTGTTTCTGATATTCCACATCTGAGTGAAATCATATGACATTTGTCTCTCTCCGACTGCCCGATTTCCCTTAGCATGACACCCTCTAGTTCCAGCTTTCTTTTTCTTTTTAAGTAGTCTCTACCCCCAAGGTGGGGCTTGAACTCACCACCCTGAGATCAAGAGTCACCTCCCCGACCGACTGAGCCAGCCTGGCGCCCCAAGAGCTTTTGGTTTTTCACCGTTGACCCCTAATTCAGTGACTTTTTAAAATATTGTGCACGCAAAACATCACATTCCCCACTCGCTGCACCCCACCCTTCCTTCTCATGCTGGAGATGCCACACAAAGCAGGCCGACGGCCACTGTCCCCACATGAGTGAGTGATGGGGAACCCGAATAAATGGCTAGGATTAAATGGAAAGCCCATGACTCATGACAGGAGCCAAGATGGCCTCTGAAGAACTTGCCCCCCTCCCCCCCACACCGTGTCCCTCCCCCTCAAGTCAGTGCCCTTCATCCTCTAATATGTATGATGGCTGGCATTCCCTTGGCACCAGGGCCAGCAGGCTTATTCCACGTGTCACTTTTCTCCGTGTTTAACAAGAGTCAGGGTAAAAATCCCTCCGTACAATTTACTCCATGCTTTGAGAGACACGCCTCCCCGCGCAAAAAACGGCACAGAAAAATGTGACTCCTGAAACGCCATAGTCTTTCAAAAGCAACTGAAAGGGGGCACCCGGGTGGCTCGGTGGGTTAAGCAACCCACCCGAGCTTGGGTCATGATCTCACAGTTTGTGGGTTCGAGCCCCGCATGGGGCTGAGAGCCCGCTTCGGATCCTCTGTCCCCCTCTCTGTCTGCCGCTCCCTCCCAAAATAAATGAACATTAAAAAAAATAATAAAGTGGGTGGGGATAGAGGCTTCGCTTTAAAGTAGGCGGGCTTAGGGACACCTGGGTGGCTCAGTCACTTAAGCCACCGACTTCGGCTCAGGTCACGACCTCAGGCTTTGTGAGTTCATAACCTTCCCTCCTCCTGCCCTTTTGGGCGGAGCCTCTTTCAGATACTATGTCTCCCTCATGCTCTCTGCCCCTCCCCCACTTGTTCTCTCTTGTTCTCACTCTCGTTCTCTCTCTCTCTCTCTCTCTCTCTCTCTCTCTCGCTCACACACACACACACACACACACACACACACACACACACAGAGAGAAATAAATAAATAGCTTTGAAAACAAAACAGGCAACCGAAAAACCAGAACTTGCGGGGTCCCAACGAGATCAGCCTAAGGGGCGGTTTCCTCAGCATGAACCCTGACCCCTGCCAGCTGCGCCGCACCGCGCACCGCCCAACCACTTCAACCGCGCGAACTTCCAAAGTTACCTCAGAGGCGGGCCGGCGAACGGCCCCAAATGGGCGCGATCCTTGAGACCTTACTCTCAAACGAGAAAAGACCCCGAGAAAACCGAAAAGGCGCCCAAGGCGACCAGCCCCGGCGCCGAAAGCCGGGGTCCCGGGCCCCGAGAAGCCGCGCCTCAGACTTAGCCGCGCTCAAAAGTGCCCCGGGAACCGCTTCCTTCCAATAAACCGGCAAAAAGGGCGGCACGCGGCTCGTAAAGACGCCGGTCCCAAAGCCAAGGCTACTCGATCCCCCCGCCCCTCCGACCCCCGGCCCCGAGTTCGGGGCCCGCAGTTTCTCCCACAGCTTCGGCCTCCCCCAACCCGCTCCTTCCCCTCGTCCCGCTGACACACCCCCGCCACCACCCCTCCCCCCCCCAAGCGCCGGACGCGGGGCTTCGGGCCCTGTGAGGGAGTCCGACTCTCCCAGTCAGACTGGGAAAGGGATTACCACCCCCCAACACACACACACCCCCCGCCCCAGAACACCTCAGGCGAGACTCCTGACAAGTCCCTGAAGCCAAGGGCCCGGTCACCCGCGGGGCCCGGTTAACTGGACCGGGACGGGTGCGAGCGCGGAGGCTGGGGGGGGGAGGGGCGGCGAGGGGGAAAGTGGGGGGAGGGGAAGCCCCGGCCCCCCGGCGTGCCGATCAAACAGGAGAGGGCACCTTCGGTTCCCAGGAGCGGGAAGCCGCAGCCAGCGTACCCCGGGGGAGCGCCTCGAGTGACCTCCGCCGGGGCGGCAGCCTGAGGGAACCCCTGAGCGGACGCCTGCGCGCCCCCTAGTGCGGCGCCGGCCCCCGCGGAGTCGCGGCGCGGTCCAGGGAGAAGGGAGAGGACCCGGGGAAGAGCCCGAGCGCATCTCTCGAAAGCGCGAGTCTGTGGGGGCAGGCGGGGTGACCCGGGCCTCCCGCGCCTCCCCTCCCCAATCTCTACAGAGGGTCCCGCGTGGCCCCGCCGGCGCGGTGCCAGAGCTTACCCCCGCCCCCCCCCCACCCCCCACCCCCACCCCGGGCCAGGGCGACCAGAGGGGCCGAGGCGCAGCGGGCCGTGGCCGCCTGTCAGCGAGCGCGCAGCGGAGGGCATTTACCCGGAGCCTGAGGAACCGCCGCGCCTCCGCTCGGGTCTCCGCTGAGGTAACGGGATCGCCGCCGCCGCCTCTTTCCAGTCGCCGCAGTCGCAACCGCCAACGCTCTCGATCGCTCCCTGCGACTGTGGCCCGCGAGGCCAGCTGTTGAATGGCCGCGTCCAAGTCGGCGACGCAAGCGCGCGCCCCGATGCCAACGCCCCCTCGCCCCGCTGCGGCCCTGGCGAGCTCGCCGCGGCTGCTTCCCGGCGCCGCGATCCCGGCTCCCGGCAGCCGGCTCGCGCGCCCACCCGCTCTCTCCGCCGGCTCTCTCCGGCCGGTGGGCTCTCGCCGAGCCAATTTACCAGCCCCCGCTGGCTCCGCCCCCTGGCCGAGATCCCTCAACTCGCCCTCAGGACCAATGGCAACCGGGGGCTAGTCCCGCCCCTTCGAATCCCCCGGGGCCAATCGCCTTCTCCTGAGGATCCGTTCAAGTAACCCCGCCCCTCTCGTGCGGCAAAGCTGCAGCCAAAGTTTATCCCACTGCGTGGTGGCTCCTGACGATTGAGAGGCTTGGCCCGGGCTTCCCCCCACCCCTAACCCCCATGCGCCAAGTTCAGTGATTTCGAGGCTGCAATTCACGTGGTCTGCCGACCCCCACGCGACCTATTCTTCTGAATAAGTGAATACTTAAAAAGCTAATGAGAGAGGTGCCGTTGTCCACCTCATCCCCGAGCGGGGCCGGTGGGAAATGTACGCCTTGCTGGCCACAACTCACACCTCACGGGGTCAGCAAGAACCTCGAAGGTCATCCACTGACTATCCCCGCATTGCTGTGTGCATTGTTTGTGTTGTGTTGTCGTTGTTGCTGCTTGTCCAGTGTACAGGGGCTCTGCCCTGTAGGCTGGACAACTTCACGTGACAAGCACTCACTGGCTCCACGGACCGCCACGTGGGTCGCCTGAGACTGAGTGAAACCGGCCCCCTGGTAACTTCTGCCCCTGAAACCACACAAAGTCAGCTTGGCCCCTCTTCTCATGGGGGTCCAACAATTCGAAGGCAGATCTGGCCCCACAGTTTTTGCAGGCTCCGTTGCTCCAAAGAACTGAATTCAAGTCTCTTCTTCGAGTTTAAGCCAATTCCTTTCTAGCTTTCCAAAGTAGAAGGTGGGAAATGAGTCTCTCCTTGCCCCCCCCCCGCCTCCCCAACCTCCAACCCCAGGGCACAGACCCTTCTGCACAAAACAGACCAGGACAGTGATATCCCTTGTCTAGACACAGATTTTTCTACTCGAGCTCCCAAAGATGGCATTTGCTTTCTTGACTGCTATATCATAGCTGACGAATATTAGATTTACTGTCAACTAACCCCTGGGCTATTTCTCACTGCTGCTGCTATCACCAGGACTCTGTTTTCTACTTGATTAGCTGGTAAATGTCAGTGGGCTTTGCTGGGGCGGGGCGGGGGTGTGTATGTGTGTGCTAATTTCACTCTTTTCTATCAGGACCTCTTTGCCGGCTCATTCTGTACTTAACATCTCTCCATTTGTCTCGCTACCACCGCCAAGCTCAGGCCCTCACCCTGTGTGCACAACTGCCTCCCAACAGGGCACCTTACCTCTAGGCTCGTACCCTCCCGGGGGGCCTCCCAAGGCTCCTCTCCTCATCCATTTGACGCCAGAAGCCACAGTCGTCTCTAAAACACAAAGACAGTCCTGCCACCCCACCTAACCTAAAAGCCCACCCCAGCTTCAGATGCTTCCCTACTCCTTTTCCAACCCACACCCCCACTTCATTTCCAGGATAAGATCCAAAAACCCCGCATAGCATGTGAAACCTTCGGTGACCTGGCCTCACCTGCCCAGCGTCGGTTTCACCTGCACCATAGAGCACTCTGTACTTCAGATCCGCGGAACTTCCTGCTTTTTCTCAAATGAGCCATGGTCTGCGACACTTCTATGCCTTTGATACAAAGTCTGGAATAACCCGTTGTTCCCTACCCTCCTAATCCTGACCCACAACACACCGATGCGCTTTGTTCACTCATTGAACACATATTCTGAGCACCTACATGTGTCAAGTATGGGTGGCCTAACAATGTGATTTTTAAATATTTGATTTGATCCCTTCATCGGGGGCTTCCAAGTCGAGCATAATGATTCTGCTTCCGTTTACATTGCCACACAGACCTCAGGCACCTATTTGTAATGATTGGACTCCAGATTCATCCAAGCAACTGAGACTGGGATTTTCTTCCTTGTGGAGTATCAGTGAATAATACTCAGACTCAGTCCATTAAGGTCGGCATTCCAAAGGCCAGAGGTTACGGCCCTTTTCTTTCATTTCCCTCACCTTAACTAAAAAAAATAACAACTAACTTATTAAAATATTCTCTACATGAGAGAGTATGTGCTTATCGTGTGTGTCGAATTCTTTTTCCTTTTTTTCTTTTTTAAGATCAGGATAAATCAGGGGCTCCTTGGTGGCTCAGTGGGTTGAATGTCGAACTCTTGATTAAAGCTCAGGTCATAAGCTCACAGTTCGTGGGTTCGAGCCTGATGTCAGGCTCTGCCCTGACAGTGAGGAGGCTGCTTGGGATTCTCTCTCTGCCCCTCCCCCACACAAGCACACGCATGCTCTCTTTCTCTCAAAACACATACACATTTTTTGAAAAGATCGGGGTGGGGGGGGCGCCTGGGTGGCTCAGTCGGCTCCGTGTCTGACTCTTGGTTTTGGCTCAGGTCACGCACCATCTCTCGGTTTTAGGAGTTTGAGCCCCATGTCGGGCTCTGTACTGACAGCGTGGAGCCTGCTTGGGGTTCTCTCTCTCCCTCTCTCTCTGCCCCGACCCCACGTGCACTGCCTCTGTCCCTCTCTAAATAAATAAATAACAACTTACAAAAATAAAAATAAAAAACATCAGAATAAATCAAACCAACGCACTGTACATTTTAAACTTACACGGTGTCATATGTCGATTATATCTCAAAAAGTTAGGCGAACAATTAGATCAAGATAGCATTTTGTAACATACCACAGGCACTGATGCTTCTGGATCTGAAGAGAAAGCACGGGAACAGGACTGACTGTTATAAAAATGAAGCCATTGGAACCATGTAATTACAGAACTTCAGTGTTAGAAGGGACTTTTAAGTTGATTTCATCGAATCCCGCCCTAGATGCTAGAGTGTTCTATGTGGGCAGTTTTTCAGGCTCTTTACAGAGTCCTCAGTTCCTTGGCCTCTGAAAGCAGGCTGTGTTCTTACTGTTCAAATATTGGCTCTGCGCGACGAAGGGATTTGAGGGGCACCCAGAATGCTTCTCTGTCCGTTTTTTTCCCCTCTAGGATTAGATGGTCCTCAGGATCCTCTTTCAAACTGCAAATCCTGGGCACCTGGGCGGCCCAGTTGGTGGAGGGTCCAGCTGTTGATTTCGGCTCGGGTCCTGATCCCAGGGTCGTGGGATCAAGGCCCACGCTCAGCATGGACCCTGCTTAAGAGTCTGTTTCTCCTTCTCTCTTTCTGTCCCTCTCCCGTGCTCCCTGCGTGCACTCTCTCTCTAAAAACTAAAAAAAAATGTTCAAAATGCAAATCCCACTTGGAAGAGCCACATGCCAACATTCGTTAGTGAATAACATTTAGCACAAGGAAAACGGCACAGCTGAAGAGACACAAGCTTTCTAAGGTGCCTATACCACCTCGCGGCTTCCAGAGTGGTTTCACTTACTTGGTCATAGTCCATCCTCAGAGTAACCGGAGTAAATCCTTTGCTTTCCATTTTACAGGGGAGGAAGCGAAGACTCATCTGCGTCAAATCATTCCTTGGGGTATTCAAATTGCAGCCCTGCTGTTAACCTTGGGCCAGTGACTGACCCGGCACCCTAGGCCTCAGTTTCCCCATCACTAAAGTCCAGCGAGATGCTTTCCAAGGGTTCTTTCGGCTCTGTCTGTCATCTCTCCCGTCCCGCTGGCTGCCATCAGGACACTGGGGCCCTGGGCACCTTCACGGTGGCAGGAAGTCATTTTGGCGCATACCTTTTGGAAAGGACTAGCTCCAGTGCGAGAGCAGCGACTACTAGAAGGAGGAAAATCTGAGCAAGGAAAGGCACGAAGCCCTGAACTCCAAACTTCCCTGTCCCTCAGGTCCATAATGCAATCGCTTCCGTTCGAACGCTGAACTAAACATTCCAACCCATCTGCCCTAAGGATTAAAGAACCATCTATGCAAACCTTAATTAAAGTCTGCTTTGGCAAACCGTTTTATATTCACATAAAAATCACCGCAATAAATTCCAGAAGCCTCCCGTGCACCCCCTGCGTACTCCATATAACAAAAGAGGGGATAAGAAACCGCAGCCTAAAGGAAGTCTTTTGGAAGGAAAACCAACAGGCAAATGGGCGCATTCTAATAATTTATGCAAGTTGTGGCGCCACGCTGCCCCTCCCTCCCCCCATTCATTTGCTGGGAGCACTGAGATGCAGCTAGTCTAATGACTCCGTATTTGCTTAATCTTACTGAGCAAACACAGGCTTTATGCGTAATATAAAAGGAATTTAAGATGCGAGGTGAGAAGTGGTGATCTTTAAACTGGTTGTGCAAGAAACCGAAAGCTAATTCCTGAGATGATAAGCCTCCTTCGGAGTCTGCTCTTTTTGGAGTGCTTAAAAACATGTTTAATTACAGTAGCATCAGTTTTCAATTACAGACATCTAATCATTTTTTTCAGTAAATGGCTCGAAAGTCAGAATAAATAACACTAACCTACCTCACCGAGTTCTTTACAAGGATTCGTTAATTGGTTTTAAAGGGTTTCGGAAGCCTTTTAAAAACAATTTTTTTTATGTTTGTCTATCTTTAAGAGAGAGACAGAGACTGAGCATGAGCAGAGGAAGGGCAGAGAGAGAGGGAGACACAGAACCCGAAGCAGGCTCCAGGCTCTGAGCTGTCAGCACAGAGCCCGATGCAGGGCTCGAACCCACAAACAGTGACATTGTGACCTGAGCTGAAATCGGACGCTTACCCAACTGAGCCACCTGGGTGCCCCATGGGTTTTAGAAGTCTTATAAAACAGTGGCCAAGGAATCAGGACACTTAGATTTAGTCCAGACTCTGTCTCCAGTAGCTGTGTGGCCTGTAGTGATTTATTTTACTTCTCTGGGGCTCAGTTTCTCCATCTGTAAGATGAGGGGAACTGGGCTAGATAATCTCCCTATTTTTTTTTTAATTTTTTACTGTTTATTTATTTTTGAGAGAGAGACACAGTGTGAGGGGGGAGGGGCAGAGAGAGAGGGAGACCCAGAATCCGAAGCAGGCTCCGGGCTCTGAGCTGTCAGCACAGAGCCCGACGCAGGGCTCGAACCCATGAACGTGAGATCATGACCTGAGCCGAAGTCAGACGTTCAACCTACTAAGCCACCCAGGCGCCCCTAATCTCCATATCTTTTATCTAAGTTTCTAACACTCCAGGGATCCCCATCATTCTACACAGACCATTTTTTAGCAGCTTAAAACAGCAATCGTCGTTTGGTTTTCCTCAAAACGGGTTCCTGGGAAAATTCCCACCGTGTCCTGGTGTTCCCCAGACACAGTCCCTTCCAGATACTGCCCCCAACGAAACTGTCCCAATATGAATAGAGGAAAATATGAAATATGAATAAATATGAATAAATATGTATAAATAGGAAATAGAAGGGGAAAGATATAATCTAGACTTCCACATTGAGGAAGAAGTAAGGAGAAGTCATTCCTTAGTAATGGAAGACCCATTCTTTCCTATTCCCATCTTCTTTTCCTTGCTTTTCTTTTCTAAAGATTTGATGACTTGCCTCTTCTCTAAAATGAATGTAGGGCCCTCACTGCCAGGTCTAAAAACACTATGACTATTTATAAGAGGATTTGAGAAAAGGTATTTTAAAAGGAAAATGGGGGCGCCTGGGTGGCTCAGTCAGTTACACGTCTGACTCTTGATTTCCGCTCAGCTCGTGATCTCATGATTCGTGAGTTTGAGCCCCACGTCGGGCTCTTCATTGACAGTGAGGAGCCTACTTAAGATTCTCTCTCTCTCTCCCTCTCTCTCTCTCTGCCTCTCCCCTGCTCTTTTTCTTTCTCTCAAAAAAAAATAAACTTCTAAAAATTTAAAATAAATAAGTAAATAAAAGGAAAATGACGTTATGCAGAGAGGAAGAAAAGCAGAACGCAATTGTAGCTTCAGTATCGTCTCAACCAGGCTAAAAAATAGTGTATCTAGGGGCGCCTGGGTAGCTCAGTTGGTTGAGTGGACGACTTCGGACCCATGATCTTACTCATGGGTTCGAGTCCCACATCGGGCTCTGTGCTGATGGCTCAGAGCCTGGAGCCTACTTCAGATTCTGTGTGTGTCTCTCTCTGCCCCTCCTCTGCTCATGCTCTGTCTTTCTTAAAATAAATAAACATTAAAAAAATTTTTTAAATAGCGTATCTACTAAAGATTGGAGGGCCATAGACCAAAAGGTTAACAGGCTGGTGTTTAGCCGGCAGGATTGAGTGTTAGATTTTCCCCTTCACTTTACCTTTGGTTTTTTACACTTAATAAGCATACACTGTGCTTATAATAAGAATATATAGGGGCGCTTGGGTGGCTCAGTCAGTTAAGCATCGAACTCTTGATTTCCGCTCAGGTCATGATTTTATGGTTTGTGAGTTCGAGCCCCACACCGGGCTCTGCCCTGGCAGTGCGGAATCTGCTTGGATCCTCTGTCTCCCTCTCTCTCTGCCTCTCCCTGCCTCTCTCTCTCTCTCAAAAATAAACATTAAAAAAAACAAAAAATAAAATGTAAGAGTTAGTGTCAGATTGCCTGAGTTTGACTCAGGGAGGACTTACTACCTTTGAGTGACCTTGAGTGACGTTGTGTGACCTTGGTCACGTTACTTAATCCCTCTGAGACTGTTCCCTATCTGTACAGTAGCTATAACACTATTAAAGAACCTACCTCATACAGTAATTTTCCGATTAAATGAGCTACTCCATGTAAGTGCTTATAACAAAGTCTGGCACATTGTAAGCACTCAATATTAGCCGTAATTTAAAATGTTAAACATTTACTATAAATATCATGTATGCATGTGGTAAAAAAAAAAATAGTACAGAAGACTTTATTTTTTTTTATTTTTCCCCTACCCCCAGTACAAAAGTCTTTAAAATAAAAAGTAAAATGAGAACATAGAAGTAGTTTTCCCCTTTTTAACACCCAGTCTCCCTTTTTAAAAAAATTTTATGTTTATTTCTGAGAGAGAGCCAGAGTGTGAGCAAGGGAGAGGCAGAGAGAGAGGGAGGCACAGAATCCAAAGCAGGCTCCAGGCTCTGAGCCGTCAGCACAGAGCCCGATGTGGGGTTCAAATCCATAAACCATGAGATCATGATCTGAGTTGAAGTTGGACGCTTAACTGACTGAGCCACCCAGATGCGCACTGCTCCCCCCACCCCCCCCACCCCCGGCCACCTGCCAGCCTTCCTTCTAGGAGTAATCACTGTTAACAGCTTCTTATGTATCCTTCCAGAATTTTTTAAGGACAAACTCAAACATGTATCTTTTAAACACACGCTCGAATGCAAACACCGAATCTTGGCATACGCACCACTTTTCGGCTTGTTTTTTCACTTAATGGTCTCCCTTGGGAATGTCTCCATAGCAAACATCTAGATTTACTCATTTCTTTAGTGTGGTAAAACACACAAAACCTAAAACTGACCCTTTTTATCATTTAGTATACAGTTCAATAGTACATATTGTGTATATATATATATATATATACACATATACATATGTATATATGTATATATTCACACTGTACTATAACAGATCTCCAGAACCTTTTGTCTGGCAAATCTGAAACTCTATACCCATTTAATTAACAACCCTTTTACCCGACTCCCAGCCCCTGGCACCGCCGTTGTACTTTCCGTTTGTACGAATTTGACTAGGTTAGACATCTCGAATACAGTATTTGCCTTTCTGTGACTAGCTGGTTTCTAGCACAATGTCCTCGAGGCTCATCCACAGTGTGACACGTGATCTCCTTCCTTTTTAAGGCTGAATAATACTCCGTTGTATGTAGACATGCATATCGTTTAACCATTCGTTCGCCGGTGGACATTTGGGTGACGCCCCCCCGCCGGCTGTTGTGAATAGCGCTGCTATGAGCATGGATGTACGCATAGGTCTTCGAGCCCTTGCTTTCGATTCTTTTGGATACGTACCCAGAAGTGGGGCTGCTGGGTCACACGGTAGCTCTAGTTTTGATTTTTTTTAAGGAAGCTTTATGCCGTTTTCCACAGCAGCTGCACCATTGTACGTTCCCACCAACAGGGCACAAGGGTCCCCATTTCTCCACATCCTCGCTAACACTTGTTATTTTCTGTTTTGTTTTGTTTTGTTTTGTTTTACAGTAGTCATCCTGACCGGCGTGAGGTGACGTACTCATTTTGAACAGCTACGCAGTGTTTCGTGGTACGGAAAACACCTCGATCAATGGACAGTTTGATGGAAACTGGTCTCGAGCTAGTTCAAATAATGCTATGATCAACATCCATGTATGAATCTCTTTATATACACGGCGCGTACTTTTTAGCAGGGGACTTGCCAGGGCAAAGAATGTGTGCATTTGGGGTGACTTCGGTAGTTATTTTTTTTGGCAACTTGTTTTTTTTCCAGCTTGACAATAAATGGTTTAGTAATAAGGGGACTTAAGAACAGAAGCGTGTCTTGGATGCCTGCCAGAAGAGAGCGCCTCTGTAACCCCACCTCCTGTAAGGCCTGCTTTTATAACCAGAGAGGCTGGGGAGTACACACTGGAAGGCAGCCCGGAGGACATGTTTGAGAATCATAGTCCTATCTCTAGGGCCGATCGAAGATGCTATGCCCTGGGAACTTTCTTTGTAAGTAATCTCTACACCCAACGTGGGGCTCGAACTCACGACCCTGAGATCAAGAGTGCCATGCTCTACCGACTCAGCCAGCCAGGGGCTCCTTAGTAACTTTTTATTAAAAACTAATTTCAGACTTAACAGGAAAGTTGCCAGAATGGCCATGTTTCTTTAACCCAGTTTCCTCAGTTGTTAACAGTTGGTTCAGTTGCTTTATCATTTCCTTTCAATAGTAAGATATTCCTTTTTTTCCTGAGCTATTTGGGAATAAGTTTTACCCATGATGTTCCTTTAAGCCTAAATACTTCAGCATGTTTCTCTCAGAACAAAATATTTCTCTTCCATAAGGACGGCACGAACATTAAAACTGGGAAATTCATATTGATAAAATACTGCTGTCTAATCTGTAGGCCATATTCATAGTTCTTTAATTGCACAAATAATATTCTTCGGAGCAAAAAGAATTGGGGGATTTCTGGGATGCAATTCCGAATCGGACAGGACATTTGTCATTTCCATCTAGCCTTCCTTAATCTGAAAGAGTCCCTCAGACTGTCTCTGCCTTTCAGACCATGCCGTTCTTTTCACTACTATTTTTTTTAATTTTTTTTTAATGTTTATTTTTGAGAGACATAGAGACAGAGCGTGAGCGGGGGAAGGGAAGAGAGAGAGCGAGGTACAGAATCCAAAGCAGGCTCCAGGCTCTGAGCCATCAGCACAGAGCCCGACGCAGGGCTCGAACT
The DNA here is from genome assembly GCA_030068075.1 of Paguma larvata. Classification (NCBI taxonomy): domain Eukaryota; kingdom Metazoa; phylum Chordata; class Mammalia; order Carnivora; family Viverridae; genus Paguma; species Paguma larvata. Next base: position 92,410,056 of record CM057830.1, read on the forward strand.
CACAGACCGTGAGATCATGACCTGAGCTGAAGTCGGCCGCCTAACCGACTGAGCCACCCAGGCGCCCCTCACTACTATTTTTTTAAGATTTTATTTTGAAGTAATCTCTACACCCAATGTGGAGTTCAAACTCACAACCCCGAGGTCAAGAGTTGCATCCTCCACTGACTGAGCCAGCCAGGTGCCCATTATTATTATTATTACGAAGCAGCCACAAACTTCCAGAAAAGTCGCAAGTAGAGCACAGAATGTCCTGGGTATTTCTTCCTGAACTATTTGAGTGTAAGTTACCAACCCGGTGACCCATTATCCCTGAATGATTTGTGTGGGTTTTGTGGCCAACGAGCGTATCTTCCTATTTATGCCTCAATCGTCAAAATCAGGAAATGAGCATTTAATAATTAACATCTACCTTCAGGTCCCACCCAGGCCTCAGCATTTCTCCCCCAAATGGTCTGTTAGAGCAAAAGGATCCAGTTCAGAACCATATGGTGGCTTTCATCGTCTCTTCTTCATCTCCACGAGTCTGGACTGTTTCCTTGGTCCTTCACTGACTTTCAAGACCTTGGCACTCACCAAGACTACGGGCCAGTTATTTTGGAGAATGTCCCTCAGTTGGGGTTTCGGAGCAAACAGACACAGTGTCCGCTGGTCCTGTTGGGGGTCTCTCGTGCCCCGTCAGCGGCTGCACGCCTACATCGATTCCCTCCCCGCCCAGCTCAGGCTGACTGTCCTCATCCATCCTCCTCAGCTCTGTTTCCCCCACCAGGCCGCCCTTCCCTGAGGGTACTTGCACCTGCCTGCTTGGGCCCTGACCCTTCCTACAAGACCATCCTCCACAAGAACACCCCCCCCCACTGTGCTCAGTATCCGATACCCTAATCGGACCATGGATAGCTGCCTTGCTCTGCCTCACCTAATGGCTTTAGAACTCAATTTTTTCAGAAAGGAGAGGCAGAAGGACAGAGCATGTGGATTTTTATTTCCAACATATATATTGCCAAACCACCCTCCAAAAATCTGACGTCCATTTATACTCTGGTCTCTCTCCTTTCCTTGTCTCAGCGGGGTGCTGGTTGGTTTTTCCTTCCTAGTGCTGTTTCTAGGTTTCATTCCGACGAAATGTCAAGTGGTCCAATTCTTTTCAAAAACAGCTGTTGGATCTGTCTGCACTGGCATATCTAAATAGAGCTCATTTTCCCCTTAAAATGCAAATCCTCTCTCTCACTCTCCTTGACAGTTATGGGCTTCTGTTCTTGGTCAATGGTTTGTAATGCAGACAATTATAAAGGGAAAAAAGTATTTGTATCCGAAAAACAGCAGTATGCCTTCCAACAATTTGTGACAAAGATGGACATTTATTTATTAAAAAAAATTTTTTTTAAGTTTATTTATTTTTGAGAGAGAGAGAGGGAGAGAGAGAAATCCCAAAGAGGCTATGCACTGCCAGCACAGAGCCCGATGTGGGGCTCAAACTCACAAATCACGAGATCATGGGATCGAGCCCCACATTGGGCACTGCGCTGAGCATAGAGCCTGCTTAAGATTCTCTCTCTCCCTCTGCCCCTCTTCCCTACTCATGTGTGTGCACTCTCTCTCTCTCTCTCAAGTAAAAAAATAAAAAATAAATTAAAAAAAAAGAACAGATCGCATATTAGGCTACAAAACAAGTCTCAACAAATTCGAGAATATTGAAGTCATACCATGCATCTTTTCTGACTACAACACTATGAAACTCGAAGTCAATCACAAGAAAAAATCTGAAGATACCACAAATACCTGGAGGTTAAATAACATGCTACCAAACAATGAATGGGGCAACCAGGAAATCAAAGAAGAAATTACAGGGAAACAAATGCAAATGAAAATACAACGGTCCAAAATGTTTGGGATGCAGCAAAAGCAGTGCTATGAGGGAAGTTCATAGTAATACAGGCCTACCTCAAGAAACAAGTAAAATCTCAAGTAAACAACCTAACTTTACACCTAGAAGAGCTAGAAAGAACAAAACCCAAAACCAACAGAAGGAAGGACATAATAAAGATTAGAGCAGAAACAAGTGATATAGAAACTAAAAAAAAAAAAAATAGAACAGATCAATAAAACAGGAGGTGTTCTTTAAAAACATCTACCAAATTGATAAACCTCTAGCCAGACTCATCAAAAAGAGAGAGAGTGAGAGAACTCAAATAAACAAAATTACAAATGAAAAAGGAGAAATAACAACCAATACCACAGAAATACAAACAATTAGAAGAGAATATTATGAAAACTTATATGCCAATAAATATGCCAATTTGTAATTGGACAACCTAGAAGAAATGGATAAGTTCCTAGAAACATACTACCTACCAAAACTGAAGCAGGAGGAAATAGAAAATTTGAACAGACCAACTGCCAGCAATGAAACCAAATCAGTAATAAAAAAAAAAAAACTCTCAACAGACAAAGTCCAGGACCAGAAGGCTTCACAGGCAAATTCTACCAAACATTTAAATAAGAGTTAATACTGGGGTGCCTCGGTGGTTCAGTCGGTTAAGCGTCCGACTTGGGCTCAGGTCATGATCTCACCGTTCGTGGGTGTGAGCCCCCCTCGTTGGGCTCTGTGCTGACAGCTCAGAGCTTGGAGCCTGCTTCCCATTCTGGATTCTGTATTTCCCTCTCTCTCTACCCCTCCTTCACTTGCAGTCTCTCTCTCTCTCTCTCTGTCTCTCTCTCTCTCTCTCTGCCTCTCACTCTCTCAAAAATAAATGGGTATTTAAAAAATAAAGAAAAGATTTCATGGATATTTAAAAAATAAAGAGAAGATTTACTTATTCTTCTCAAACTATTCCAAAAAATAGAAGAGGAAGGAAAACTTCCAAATTCATTCTATAATCATTCTATGAGGCCAGCATTACCCTGGTACCAAAACCAGATAAAGACCAGTATCTCTGATAAACATACATGCAAAAATCCTCAACAAAACACAAATCAAATCCAACAATCCATTTTAAAAAATCATACACCATGATCAAGTGGAATTTATTTCAGGGATGTAAGGGTGGTTGAAGAGTCACAAATCAGCCAATGTAATACATCACACCAATAAGAGAAAGAATAAAAACCATGTCAATAGACGCAGAAAAATCATTTGACAAAGTACAACTTCCGTTCATGATAAAAGACCTCAACAGAGTAGGCTTAAAAGGAACACACCTCAACACAATAAAAGCTACATATGGAAAACCCAGAGGTAACATCGTCCTCAATGGGGAAAAATGGAGAGCTTTTCCCCTAAGGTCAGGAACAAGACAAGGATTTTCACTCTCACCATTTTTACTCAGCATAGTACTAATTGCAACAGCAATCAGACAGCAAGAAGAAATAAAGGGAATCCAAATTGGAAAGGAAGAAGTAAAATTGTCACTATTTGTAGATGACGTGATACTATATACAGAAAACCTGAAAGCCTCCATCAAAGAGCTGCTAGAACTGATACATGAATTGAGTAAAGTCGCAGGATACAAAAGCAATGTACGGGGGCGCCTGGGTGGCTCAGTCGGTTAAGCGGCCGACTTCAGCTCAGGTCATGATCTCACGGTGTGTGAGTTCGAGCCCCGCGTCGGGCTCTGTGCTGACAGCTCAGAGCCTGGAGCCTGCTTCAGATTCTGTGTCTCCCTCTCTCTCTGCCCTTCCCTTGCTCACGCTGTCTCTGTGTCTCTCAAAAATAAAATAAAAACATTAAAGAAAAAAATTTTAAAAAAAAAAAACAAAAGCAATGTACGGAAATCCGTTGCATTTCTATACACTAATAATGAAGCGGCAGAAAGAGAAATTAAGAAAACAATCCCATTTATCATTGCACCCAAAATAATAAAATACCAAGGAATTAACTTAACCGAAGAAGGGAAAGATCTGTACTCTGAAAACTATCAAACCCTGATGAAAGAAATTGAAGATAACACAAAGAAATGGAAAAACATTCCATGCTCATGGAATGGAAGAACAAATACTGTTAAAATGTCTATACCACCCAAAGCAATCTACACGTTAAATGCAATCTTTATCAAAATACAAACAACGTTTTTCACTGAACTAGAACAAACAATCCTAAAATTTATATGGAGCCACAAAAGACTGCGAATAGCCAAAGCAATATTGAAAAGGAAAAACAAAACTGGAGTTATGACAATTCCAGACTTCCAGTTATGTTACAAAGCTGTAGTAATTAAAGCAGTATGGTACTGGCACAAAAACAGGCACATGGATCAATAGAAGAGAAAACCCAGAAATAAACCCACAATTACATGATCAATTAAACTTCAACAAAGGAGAAAAGGATACGCCAGTCTCTTCAATAAACGGTGCTGGGAAAACTGGACAGCAACATGCAAGAGAATGAAACTGGACCGCTTTCTTACACCACACACAAAAACAAACTCAAAGTGGATTAAAGACCTAAATGTGAGACCTGAAACCATAAAAAAATCCTAGAATAGAGCACAGGCAATAATTTCTCCGGCATCGGCTGTAGCTATATTTTTCTAGATATGTCTCCTGAGGCAAGGGAAATAAAAGCAAAAATAAATTATCGGAACGATATCAAAATAAAAACTTCTGCACAGCAAAGGAAATAATCAACAGAACTAAAAGGCAACCTAGTGAATAGAAGATGTTTGCAAATGATATATCTAATACAAAGTTCATATCCAAAATCTATAAATGATACAACTCCACACCCAAAAAAATAAGTATTCCAGTTTAAAAATGTGCAGAAGACAGTAACGGGCATTCCTCCAAAGAAGACCTACAGATGACCAACAGATATGTGAAAAGATGCCCAACATCCCTCATCATCAGGGCACTACGAATCAAAACCACAATGAGATACCACCTTACACCGGTCAGAATGGCTAAAATCTAAAACACAGGAGACAACAGGTGTGGGCGAGGACGTGGAGAAAAAGGAACCCTCTTTCACTGTTGGTGGGAACGCAAACTGGGGCAGCCACCGTGGAAAACAATTTAGAAGTTCCTCAAAAAGTTAAAAATAGAGCTACCCTATAATCCAGTAATTACACTACTGGGTATTTATCCCCCCAAATCTAAAAACGCTAGTTCACACGGACATGTGCATCCTTGTTTATTGCAATATTATTTACAATAGACAAATTAGGGAAGCAACCCAAGTGTCCACGGATGAATGGACATCGACAAAGAAGATGTGAAATAGATCGATCAATCACCTTGTGGTATTCCCATCGGGAATAGTACTCAGCCACAAAAAAGAACAAAATCTTGCCATTTGCAATAACATGGATAGAGTTAGAGAGTATAATGCTAAGTGAAATAAGTCAGTCAGAGAAAGATTTCATTCATATGTGAAATTTAAGAAACGAAACAAACGAGCAAAGGGGGAAAAAAAAAAGAGAAACCAAGAAACAGACTTTTTTTTTTTTTAAGTAAACTCTATGCCACACTTGGGGCTTGAACTCATGACCCTGAGATCAAGACTCACATGTTCTACAGACCAAGCCAGCCAGGTGCCCCCAAGAAACAGACTCTTTATTTTTTAAATTTTTTTAATGTTTATTTATTTTTGAGAGAGAGAGAGTGGGACAGAGGTGAGCAGGGGAGAGGCCGAAAGAGAGGCAGACACAGAATCCGAAGCAGACTCCAGGCTCTGAGCCGTCAGCACAGAGCCCGACACAGGGCTCGAACTCACAGACCGTGAGATCATGACCTGAGCTGAAGTCGGGACACTTAACTGACTGAGCCACCCGGGCACCCTAGACTCTTAACTCTAGGGAACAAACTGATGGTTCCTGAAGAGGTGAGTGGGGGTATGGGGGAAATAGATGACGGGGATTAAGGAGTGCACGTGTTTTGATGAGGACTTGATGTGTGGAATTATTGAATTGGTATATCATACACCTAGAATTAATGAAACACCGTATGCGAACTATACTAGAATCAATATTAAAACCTAATTTAAAAAAAGGCAGTTTAAAAAAAATGTCCTGGGGATACCGAGATGATTACTCTTACCGAAAAAAATACAAATAGAAATAAATGGTTATAATAAGCACACAAAAAAATCCAAGACCCTCCTCAGTGACACCATGCTGGGGCCTATGTTTGTTGCTCAGTAGTGAACTTTAATTTATGAAGATAGACCAGGTGCCAACGAAACAAATTAAAATAGCCTTCAAAGGGGACCAGTTAAATAAATTGCAGGACAAGAAAATACTATATGGATGTTAAAAAAAAGAATAAGGCAGATCAATATAAGAAGTGATTTCCAAGCTGCGTTGTTAAGTGAAAACAAACACAGACAAAAGCAATGTGAATAGTATCCTTCCATTTGTGACACACATATATGTATGTGTGTGTTTATATATATACATATGTGTATACATATATTTGTATATGCATAGAATAATAGAATATCTCTAGAAGGATACACCAAAAAATGAGATAGTAGCTATTCCTGGGGAAGACAAAGGTGGGAAGGAGACTTATTTTTCACTGTCTATCCCCTTATACCATTTCTTTATATCACCTGAATTCTTTGTAAGATTTTTTTTAATGTTTATTTATTTTTGAGAGAGAGAGAGAGAGCACAGTGGGGAAGGGGCAAAGAGAGAGGGAGACACAGAAGCCGAAGCAGGCTCCAGGCTCGGAGCTGTCAGCACAGAGCCTGACGCGGGGGCTCGAACCCATGAACCGTGAGATCATGACCTGAGCCAAAGTCAGACGCTTAACCGACCGAGCCACGCAGGCGCCCCTGTAAGATTTCATTTTTAAGTAACCTTTACATCAAACGCGGGGCTCGAATTCACAACCCCGAGATCAAGAGTCGCATGATCCGCCAACTGGGCGCCCCTGTATCATCTGAATTTTTATCATGTGCCTGGATTGCCTGTTAAAAAACCAGTGTCAGTTATATAGTGCTTTGCCATTTTTAAAGTATCGTTACCTGTATGATTTTATTGACTACACATGCAGCCCAAGGTGGTCCGTCTCGCGTCTTTCCGATAGAGACCTCCAGGCCGTTTCGACCTACTCTCCGGTCGCCCCCTTCTCCACTCCCTGCATGCTACGGCCACACCTCTCCCTGTCTCCTGCCGGCGGCAGTGCCTCCAGCTCCCCTCTGTCGTCCCTTCTAATTAATGTAACTAGGCATCGTGTTCCATAATTGCAGGGTTTGTCAGTGAAATCAATAGCTGCCTCCCTTGTGACAATGACATTTCGGTTCCATCCATCTCTCCAGAGCCCGGCAGCTTCCCTGAGCTAACAAAACTCCCAAGATTATTAACACGTCCCTTTGCCCTCACTCCTTTTCACGCATGCAAGGAAATGAGTGGATTTTCAGGTCACATGATTTCATACACCCTGCCCGTTATTATTTGGAGATAAAATGACAATCAAATGTATATTTTGAAGGCTTTGTTGAGGTTTAGTCTGCATATTACAGAATCGGCCATTGCGAGCCTCTGGTTCTTTTGATAAATGCAGAGTTGGGCCATCTCGAATACACATATTTGTTTAATTTTTTTTCAAGTTTATTTATTTTGAGAGAGAGAGAGAGAGCACAAGCAGGGGAGGGGCAGAGAGAAGGAGAGACAGACTCCTAAGGAGGCTCCACGCCATCAGTGCAGAACCAGATGCGGGGATTGAACTCCTGAACCGTGAGATCATGACCGGAGCTAAGATCAAGAGTCAGATGCTTAACCAGTGCTACCCAGGCGCCCCTCAAATATATATATATTTTTTTTTAATTTTTTAAACGTTTATTTATTTTTGAGAGACATAGAGACAGAGTACGAGCAGGGGAAGGGCAGAGAGAGAGAGGGAGACACAGAATCTGAAGAAGGCTCCAGGCTCTGAGCCGTCAGCACAGAGCCCGACGCGGGGCTCGAACTCACAGACCGTGAGATCATGACCTGAGCCGAAGTCGGCCCCTTAACCAACTGAGCCACCCAGGTGCCCCTCAAATATATTTTTGATGATGGCCTTAAGAATCTAACATAAAATACCCTAGATGATTATAGGATTCTTTTTTTAAAAAATTTAATGTTTATTTATTTTTGAGAGAGAGAGTGTGAAGGGCGGGTTCAGAGAGAGAAGGAGGCACAGAACCCAAAGCAGGCTCAAGGCTCTGAGCTGTCAGCACAGACCCCGATATGGGGCTTGAACTCACGAACCATAAGATTGTGACCTGAGCTACAGTTGGATGCTTAACCAACTGAGCCATCCAGGCACCTCGATCATAATAGGGTTCTAATGTGACTTAGTTTCTCTCTTCTGACCTTGACTCCCAAAGCTGTTTCCTGACCCACCACTTAATAGAAGACTTCTAATTCTACTATTCCTTTAAAACCATAGCATGTCAGAGTCGGAAGGGCCCTTAGAAATCAACTAGACACGAGACGGACATCCGCATAACGTCCAATCATATAACCGATAAATGGCAGTCAGGACAAAAATCCAGGATGCTTGCTCCTAGCCCAATAAACTTCCCATTACAGCATAGAGCCTCTTAAACATCGCTAACATCCTGAAACTAATACATCAACCACCGTCGAGCAATTCACCCAGCTCAATCTAAAACTTCGATGATGGGAGAAGGGCTTGGGTTGAGGGTGGCTCTAGAGAACAGGGAGGAAATACAAGCTTTTACCTTCACAGTCCTTCCGGGTGAATTTCTTTCTTAGCCTTCGGCACAATTAGCCAAGAACACAGGCTCTTTTCTGTCCAGAGAAGGACCTTAGAGTTACCGCCCAATCGTGTCTATCATTATTATTATAACTCTCACTCTTGTTGCGTTTCCCCCAGCACGTGTCGGCAAGATAGGAAGGTGGTAGCGGACGAAACCACCTAGGCACCACTTCCTGCTTTTGCCAAAAATTGCGCTAAAATTAGCCTCTATTCCCCAGGGATCTGAGCCAGGCAAAGCAATTTAGTTTCTCATATTGCTTTCCCAGCAATCAGTCTATAATAATTAAACAATCGGCGATAGAGAAGTTCCCTTTATTTTTTTGACTGAGCCAACCTGAAAATGATCAGTTATAATGGAGTTTGAGGTCACCGCAGTAGGAGAGCCCAGGCCAATAATAGTTTTGGGTGTTTTTATGTTTCTTTAATTTTGGTAGATTACAGGGGAGGGGAAGAGAGAGGACAGAGGAGCCAAAGCAGGCTCTGTGCTCACAGCAGAGAGCCCGATGCAGGGCTCGAGCTCACATGACCTGAGCCAAAGTCAGACACTCAACTGACTGAGCCACCCAGGCGCCCCAATAATCATTTTGTGTTGTTTTTTAGATTTTATTTTTAAGTAATCTCTACACCCGACGTGGGGCTTGAACTTACAACCTCACGATCAAGGGTCACGTGCTCTACAGACTGAGCCGGCCAGGCCCCCCCAATAGTTTTGAGGTACTAAATATGGCATTCTGAACTTAATGAGAAAACTCTAAGATGTTCAGGTTAAGGGGCGCTTAGGTGGCTCAGTCAGTTAAGCATCCGACTTTAGCTGGGGTCAGGATCACGCGGTTTGTGAGTTCAAGCCCCACATCGGGCTCTGTGCTGACAGCTCAGAGCCTGGAGCCTGCTTCAGATTCTGTCTCCCTCTCTCTCTGCCCCTCCCTTGCTTGCACTCTGTGTCTCTCTCAAAAATAAAAAATAAACGTAAAAAAAGATTTTTTTAAAGAACAAACTGTAAGTCTTTTAAAAAATAAAATAAAATAAAATAAGGGGCCCGGGGTGGCTCAGTCAGTTAAGCATCCGACTTCAGCTCAGGTCATGATCTCACAGTTGGTGAGTTCGAGCCCTGCATCAGGCTCTGTGCTGACAGCTTAGAGCCTGGAGCCGGCTTCAGATTCTGTGCCTCCCTCTTTCTCTGCCCCTCTCCCACTCACTCTCTGTCTATCTCAAAAATAAATAAAAAACATTAAAAAATAAAATGTTCAGATTAAGACAAACTTAGTGCCAACTATTTTCATATTTTTATTAGAAATCATACTTCCCCTTAAAAAAATCTGCCCCCTCAGGAATTCCTGTTTTAAGAATGTATCCTAAGAAAAAGCACAAAGATATTCATCATGATTTCTTTATGAATAAAACACTGGAAATAATTAGAAGCAATTGGAGGTGTTAAATAAAATATGATCATTCCATTAAAAGGAATTTTATGCAGCCATTAAAATTTGCTTTCCATTAGGTGCCTGGGTGGCTGAGTCGGTGAGGATTCAGACTCCTGATTTCAGCTCAGGTCATGATCTCACAGTTCATGAGTTCGAGCCCCACATCGGGCTCTGCCTTGACAGAGCGGAGCCAGCTTGGGGTTCTCTCTCTGCCTCTCTTTCTGCCCCTCCTCTGCTCGCTCTCTCTCTCTCTCAAAATAAACAAACATTAAAAAAATTTGCTTTTCAAATATCGCTTTCATTTTTAATAGCTTTACTGAGATATAATTTATATACCATAAAGTTCACTGATTTAAGTGTAAATTCAAAGCTTGTTAGCGTATTTACAGTCATTGAAATTATCACTGTAATCTAATATTAGAATATTTTCATCACTCCATAAAAGAACCTTGTACCTATCAATTGCTCTGTATATCTCCAATGTATAAATTGATAAGAAAATACAAATGAGGGGAGCCTGGCTGGCTTGGTCCATGGAGCATGCGACTTTTGACCTTGGGGTTGTGAGTTTGAGCTCCATGTTGAGTGTAAAGATTACTTAAAAGTAAAACTTTTTCTTGTGTCTCTCTCTCTTTTTTTAGTTTATTTATTTATTTGGAAAGACACAGAGAATCAGCGGGGAAGGGGCAGAGAGAGAGCGGGACAGAGGATCGAGCCCAAGCCATCTCTGTGTTAACGCCAGAGAGCCCGATGCGGGCTCGAACTCACAAACCGCGAGCCCATGACCCGAGCTGAAGTCGGAGGCTTCACGGACTGAGCCCCCCAGGCGCCCCAAAAATAAAATCTTAGAAAAATATACAAATGACCCAGAAGACAACTGGACAAAGCAAAGATGATCGCATACAAGGACATGCTAATGAGTAAGGTGCAAATGCAGAGATGTTCAACCTTACCCAGCGATGAAGGAAACGGAAATCAACACGACGAGATACCATTTCCCCCCAGCGGACAGGCGAAAATGAAAAAGACTGCCAGCATCTGGTACTAGTGAGCACGTGGGGAAACAGGCATTCTCTTACGTATGAATTTTTTTTAATTTTTTTGTGTGTTTTTATTTATTTTTGAGAGCAGGAGAGACAAAGCATGAGTGGGGGAGGGTCAGAGAGAGAGAGGGAGACACAGAATCCGAAGCAGGCTCCAGGCTCCGAGCTGTCAGCACAGAGCCCGACGCGGGGCTCGAACTCACAGACTGTGAGATCATGACCTGAGCCGAAGTCGGACGCTCAACCGACTGAACCACCCAGGCGCCCCATACGTATGAATTTTTACCACCGGCTCTGGATAATAATCCGGCACCGTTGTGGGTTTTTTTTGTTTGTTTGTTTGTTTGGGTTTTTTTTTTTACTTTTTTAAAGCCCATGCCGCTGGGCGCAAGCCACCCCGCTTTGGCAAACTCGCCCGCCGAGGTTACAGAACCGGGGGGTGAGGACACACGCCCAGCAGCGAGCCCTGCGGGGATTGCCAAGGGCAGAGCGGTGTGCACGTGTGACCTCATCTTTGTGCCCGGGATTGCTCAAGGCATTACAAAAAAAATAAATTAAATACCTGCGGGTTTCCCCAGGACGCTGTGATGGCAGAAGGCCGCCTCACTCTCCGCGGGGGAAGCCGCGGCTCGGGGAAGTGGAGAGCCTGGCTTCGGGTCTTGCGGCGTTCCCAGCCGGCTCCGCCTGGCCCCAAAGCCCGAGAGCTGCCAAGAATAGTAACTTTGTGGTTAGAATACCTGAAACCCGCTCCGTGGGGTCGGGGCTAATCTTGGGGGAGATCTTTTTTTCCGGGTGTTTTTGTCGGTCTCAGGCTTCTTCCCTCTTGGGAATCCCAAGCTCGAAGCATCCTACTGCGCTCCCAACGGTTTCCTCCAGCAGCTCCGGGGCCGCGGTCACAGGGGCGAAGCCACGCTGGCCGGGCCTCTCTCTACGGGCTTCCTGGGTGAGCTCGATGTTCGCAGCGGCTTGGATCGCACGTGCACCCGGCCTGCCCACCCCCCCCGCCCCCGAGTCCCGGTCACCCGGGATCCCAGCAGGGACGCCGTGTCCTCCTCCCTGGAAGCTCCCAGTGGGCCTCTCTGAGCTTTGACTTCTCTGGGCAGTCCAAACTTTGGCACCAACGGTGGTCTGTCGGAATAGCACTCTGACTCCACTGGCCCGTCAGTCGCCACTCGGTTGCCGCCTCCTCCGAGAAGCTCTCCCTGATCTCTAGACCTCATGGTGGGCTGGAACCCGTCCTCCCGCACTGCCACGGCCGGCCGGTCCGTGTCCCCGTCCCCGCAGGAGTGGGCATGGTCAGCTGCAAACCTTGGGACATCATTTTTTTTTTTAATGTTTTATTTTTGAGAGAGGGACAGAGCGCGAGTGAGGGAGGGGCAGAGAGAGAGAGGGAGGCACAGAATCTGAAACTGGCCGAGGCTGGGAGCTGTCAGCACTGGACCGACCGGAAGCTGAACCCACCAGCTGAGCTGTGAGATCATGACCTGACCCCGAGCCGGCTGCTTAACCGGCTGAGCCCCCCAGGCGTCCCTGGGACATCGTTTTTAAGATGCAAAGTGAACTCCAGTATCAGTGGGAGGGGTGCAGGTTTGTGATGCTGAAACTGGGTGAGGGAATAGTCAGCGTGGGACTGTTGTGAGGAACATGTAAAATTCATTTATTCCTCCAGCCAACCAATGTTTATTGGCATTTACTATGTGACAGGCACTGTTTATAGCACCAGGCGGGGGGAGGGGGGGGCGGTGGGGGGGGAGGATTCATCCATGAATAAAACAGAGAAAAATCTCTGGCCTTGGGCATTTATATTGGAGGGGTAAGGCAGGCCGGTAACAAACTATACGTTATGCAATTATATAATTATATCTATTATGTGAGATGACAAACAGCCATGGAGGAAATTAAGCAGGAAAGGGAGGTGAGGTGTCGGAGGGAGCGTTGTAATTTTCGAAATGGTGACCAGAAAGACTCATGGAGAAGGAAGCATTTTGAAAAAAATTTTTTAATGTTTATTTATTTTGAGAGAGAGAGAGCATGCAAGCAAGAGAGGGGGAGAGAGAGAGAGAGAGAGAGAATCCCAAGCAGGCTCTGCTCTGCCAGCACAGAGCCCGATTCGGGGGCTGCAACTCCCAAACCATAGGATCATGACCGGAGCTGAAATCAAGAGGCCGACGCTTAACCCACTGAGCCCCCCAGGTGCTTGTGGGCCATGACTTTACCTTATCCTCAGAACAAGATGGAGACCCACTAGAGAATCCTAAGACCAGTGACATGATCCGAAGTCCATTTTAAGGTCACTGTGGCTGCCGTACTGAGAATACACTGGAGGGGGCGCCCGGCCTGGCCCACTTGGTAGAGCGTACGACGCTTAATCTCGGGTGGTGAGTTCAAGCCACACGCTGAGCGTAGAGATAACCACATAGAAAATACGGTATGAATTCAGATCTGCGTCACTCCCATCCTCCAGCAATCAATAGGCCAGACAGGAGCCAAGAGCCTTGCCAGAGAGTCTTTTTATTTTTTTTTTCAGTTTTATTTATTTATTTATTTTGAGAGAGAGAGGGAATGCACTCGGGAAGGGGAGAGGCAGAGAGAGAGGGAGAGAGAGAAAATCCCAAGCAGGCTTCAATGCGGGGCTCCCACCCACGAACCATGAGATGGAGACCTGAGCTGAAATCAAGAGTCGGACACTTAGCCGACTGAACCCCCCGGGGCACCCCGGTCGTTTTATTTTTAATTAATGGATTTAAGTTATCTCTGCACCCAACCTGGGATGCGAACTCACGACCCCAAGATCAAGAGTTGTGCGCTCTTCCGACTGAGCCAGCCAGGCACCCCCTATTTGCTAATATCTCGTTAAGGATTTTTGCATCGGTAGCCATGAGGGTTATGGGTGTATAGTTTTCTTTACTGTGTGACGTCTGTCTGGGTTTGAGATCAGGTCAGTAACAGTTCATAAAGTGAATTGGGAAGTATAGTCGATCCTCGAACAACGGGGGTTTGAACCGTGCGGGTCCACTTACATGTAGGTATTTTACAGTACAGTCCTGGAAGCGAATTTTCTTAATCACATTTTCCTTCCTCTGGCTTACTTCATTGTAAGAACACATTGTCTCATACGTACGGCATATGAAATATGTGTTGATCGACTATTGATGTTATCAGTAAGGCTTCCGGTCAACAGCAGGCTATTATCGGTTAGGTTTGGGGGGAGATAAAAGTTATAGATGGAGTCTTGACTGTGCAGGGGGTCGGCACCCCTCATTCCAGGGGTCACTTTATCTGATATTAATAGAACCACTTCCACTTTCTTTTGGTAAATGTTTGCATAATAGATCTCTCTCTATCCTTTTCTTTAAACAGACTCCGTTATTTTTTTTTCAATGTTTATTTATTTTTGAGAGAGAGAGAGAGAGACAGAGAATGAGTGGGGGAGGAGCAGAGAGAGAGGGAGACACAGAATCTGAAGCAGGCTCCAGGCTCTGAGCCGTCAGCGCAGAGCCCGATGAGGGGCTCGAACCCACAGACCGTGAGATCATGACCTGAGCTGAAGTCGGCCGCTTAACCAACTGAGCCACCCAGGCGCCCCGAAATCCTTTTCTTTTCACTCTGGTTTATCATTATATTTGAAGTGAGTTCCTTATAGACAGTATATAGTTGGCCCTGTTTTTTTCAGTAACTTTCTTTTTTTTTAGTTTATTTGAATTTATTTCTTGAGAAAGAGAGCACAAGCAGGGGAGGGACAGGGAGAGAGAGGGACAGAGGGAGAGACAGAATCCCAAGCGGGCTCCCTGCTGTCAGCACAGAGCCCAATGCAGGGCTTAAACTCCTGAGCCACGAGATCACAACCTGAGCTGAAACCAGGAGTCAGATGTTTAACCAACAGAGCCACCCAGGTGCCTCAATAACTTTTTTTTAAGTGTTTTTGTTTTTGTGTTTTTAGTAATTGCTACACCCAATTACTCAGGGTCTGAACCCACAACCCTGAGACCGAGAGTCACATGCTCCACTGACTGAGCCAGCCAGGTGCCCCTCGTTGGCTCTGTTCTTAACCCACTCTGCCCATCTGTCTCTTAATCGTTGTATTTAGAGTGTTACACTTAATGTAATTATTGCCGTATTGGAGCTTGAGCTGGCCATTTAATTTTTTTTGCTTTCTGTTTGTTCTCTCTGTGTTTAATTTCCTACTTTCTTTTTACTGCCTTCCCGTGGGTTACACAGACATTTTTTAGAAGCCCATTTTAATTTGTCTATGTTTTCGAGTATATTTCTTTGCAAAGGTGTTTTAGTGGTTTCTCTAGGTATTGCGTTATAGGTACACGGGACTCATGACAATTTCCTGGTGTCATCAATTTGCCAGTTTGAGTGAAGTATAGAAACCTTGCCTCCCTTTATATTCCTTTTCCTTCTCTATTTAGAATATATAATTGTCCTAAATACCTCCTCTACGCACATCTATTTTTTTCTGCGTGAGATTAGCTTTATTCTGAAGCATTTGAAATGTTCGTACTATAATTTCATTACACATGTATCTCATACATTTTAATTTAGATTTTCTGATGGACAATATACAAAATGCAGGCGGTCTTCATATATTGAAATTTATCTAGCAGCCTTGCTAAGTTTTCTTTAAAATTCTTATTTTTATGCATTCTTTTTCCCCCCACACATTTAGAACTGTAAGGGCAAACCGGGACTGACTCCATTTTGTTTAAGGGCAAACTGGGACTGACTCCATTTTGAGTCCCCAGCACCTGCACGGAAGTTTGACCTATGGAACAGGACCCTGACCCTTCCTCAGCCAATCGGCTAGGGCCACGACCATCACCCCTCCCACTACCCTAGACTCCTTTAAAACTCTCTCTCTCTCTCTCTCTCTCTCTCTCTCTCCACCCACCACTGCGTCAGTGAAGGTAGGAGATTGAGCTCGAGCTAGCTCGAATAAAGGCTCTTTGTTCTTGCATCAGACTCAGCTCCCTGGTGGGTTTTGGGGTTCCCGAATTCTGGGCATAACAGAACCACCTCAGAAAGTGTTATAATTATGGCTTTAACCATCAAGCATAATTTAGAAAACTCAAAAGGAGAAAGAAAGATTATCTTATTTACCCATAGTTTTGTTTATTGTGTTCTTCTTTCTTTCTCCTTGACCAGCCGAGATTTCTTCTTTTGTTGTATCCTTTCTGTTTAGAGCAATTCCATCCGCTGATCTTTATGGTTGGTCTGATGGTGACAAATCCTCTTGGTTTTTCCTCATCTGAGGATGTCTTGATTTTCCTTTCATTCCCAAAGGATGTTCTCACTAGGTATAGGAGGATTCCAGGTTGACAATTCTTTTTTTTTTTTTTTTCGTCATTTAAAAAATTATTGCACCAACTCCTTCTGGCTTTCGTGACTTCCGATGTGAAATCTGGCATCATTCAGATTATTTCCCTCAAGGAATCATTTTTTTTCTGGCTGCTTTCAAGATTTTTTCTTTTGTCTTTAGTTTTCGGAAGCTTAATTATGATGTGCTTTCGTTTGATTTCTTTGAGTATATCCTGTTTGGGATCGGCTCGGCCTCATGAGTCTGTGGCTTTATGTGCTTGCCATATTGGGGGAAATTTTCGTCATTATTTCTTTGAGTACTTTTTTTTAAAGTAGTCTCTACACCCAACGTAGGGCTCGAACTCACGACCCCATGATCACAAGTCGTGTGCTTCCAACTGAGCCAGCCAGGCGCCCCTTTGAGTACTTTTTAAGCCCTACTTTCTTTCTCCTTGCCTTCCTAGACTCCAACAATGCAAATATTAGATCTTTTGTTATAATTCCTTAAGTCCCTGAGGCTCTGTTCACTTTTTAAAATCTATTTTCTCTTTCTGTAGCTCAGATTGGGTCCTTTCTATTGTATTTTCTTCTAGTTTATTGATTCCTTCCTATGTCCCTACATTCTGCTGTTGAGGTCATCCACTAAGTTTTATATCTCAATGATCGTCTTTTTCCATTTTAAAATGCCCATTTTGTGCTTCTTTATATTCTCAGATTCTCGTTCGTTCCTGTTCTATACGTTCTATCTCATTTGTTCCGAGTGTGTTCATAACTGGTTGTTGAAGCATTTTTATCACGGCAGCTTTAAAGCATTTTTATCACTGGGCGCCTGGGGGGCTCAGTCGGTTAAGCATGTGACTCTTGATCTCGGCTCAGGTCATGGTCTCATGGTCATGAGATCAAGCCCCAAGTCGGGCTCGGTGCTGGGTATGAAGCCTGCTTAAGGTTCGCTCTCTCCCTCTGCTCCTCTCCTGTTTCTGCTCTCACTCACTCTCTCTCTGTCAAAAGAAGAAGGAGAAGGAGAAAACTGTCAGAGAATTCTAACATTTCTGCCACCTCAGCGTTGGCAACTCTTATAGGTCGAACTGTATCCCTGAAACAGAAAGCTGTGTTGATGTCCTCACCCCCTATTACCTGTAAATATGCCCTCATTTGGAAATGGGGTCTTTGCAAATATAAGTAGGTTAAGATGAGGTCGTTAGGGTGGGTAGTAATGACATATGATTGGTATTCTTATAAAAGGAGGTAATTTTGGGAGCACCTGGGTGGCTCAGTCAGTTGAGTGTCCGACATTGGCTCAGGTCATGATCTCATGGTTTGTGGGTTCGAGCCCCGAGTCGGGCTCTGTGCTGACGGCTCAGAGCCTGAGGCCTGCTTAGGATTCTGTGTCTTTGTCTCTCTCTTCTCCCTCCCCTGCTTGTGCTCTGTCCCTCTCTCTCAAAAATAAATAAACATTGGGGCACCTGGGTGGCTCAGTCGGTTGAGCCTCTGACTTCATCCCACATCATGATCTCACAGTTCGTGAGTTCGAGCCCCACGTCGGGCTCTGTGTTTGCCCCTCCCCTGCTCACACTCTGTCTCTCTCTACCTTAATAAAAAAAATGAATTAAAAAAAAAAACAAAATAAATAAATAAACATTAAAAATGTTTTTAAATAAATAAATGATTGATTGAAAAAACATTTGGAAAAAAATAATATGCGATGACAGAGGAAGAGATGGGAGTGACACCACTGTGAGCCGACAGATTGACTGCCGCCTCCAGAAGCTAGGAAGAGGCAAGGAAGGATTGATCGTCCCCTAGGGGTTTCGGAGGGCGCATGGCCCTGTCAACACCTTGATTCTTCTTGATTTTGGACTTCTAGGCTCCGGAAGTACGAGACAAAAAGTTTCTATTGTTTTTCGGCCACTCAGTTTTGTTGTCCTACGTTACGGTAGCCCCGGAGAGTTAATACGGTATCTTTTTGCCTTTTTCGATTCATTTGAGATCTTCCGGATTCTCGGTACGATGAGTGACTTTCAGTTGAAACCTCGGCACTTAGAGTATTTGTTTCGTTACAAGACTCCGTAGCCTGTTTAAACCTCCTGTTTTAGCTGGTTTCCTGTGACGCTCTTCTGTCAAGGGAAAGAGGGGATGGTGGCACTTACTACCAGGTGGTGGCGAAAGTCCAGGGTACCCCCTGGGGCTCCTTTCACACCTGAGAAGGGGCTGCTGAGTGGGGCCGGGGGTTCCGGCTCCCCACCCCAGCTCTGCAGATACCTCTCTGGCTGAGACCCTTAGACGCCCTGTCACCACACAGGCTCTAGTGACACCATGAGAGGTGGCCTCATTCCTGAAGGGCAGTGCTGGAAGTCTTGACTCTCCCCCAAGCCTCCTCTGACACCACCCTGGCGGGAGGCTTGGGGTGCCTCATGACAGCCCTGTCCGGGTGGAAATCTAGGCTCCTCCTCTTGCTGGTGTCGGCGGGGGTGTCGGTGGGGACGGTGCCACGGTTTCCCTGCAGCGCTTGGCCAGAGCCAAACAGTTATTGTCCACATGCTTTCTGTCATTCTTGGCTGTTTCTTTTCTGGCCTTTGGCTAAAGAGCCGTTCCTTGGGCCTTTTTTGTCTGTGTTCATTGGCAGCGCCACGTTGCTGGCCTCTGCGATTCTGAGTCACCACCCTCCGCAGCTCCAAGCATAGGATATCTGAGGCAGAAAGAAAACCCAGGGAACTCACCGCCCCATTGCTCCCTGCATCCTAGGATCCCTGAATGGTCTACCTTGTTCTCTCCACCTTGCAGAGTTTCTGTATGCTTTTTCTTTTTTTTTTTTTTAATTTTTATTTTTGGCATTTATTCACTTTTGAGAGACATAGAGACAGAGTGTCAGCAGGGGAAGGGCAAAGAGAGAGGAAGACACAGAATCCGAAGCAGGCTCCAGGCTCTGAGCCGTCAGCGCAGAGCCCGACGCGGGGCTCGAACTCACAGACCGAGAGATCATGACCTGAGCCAAAGTCGGCCGCTTAACCAACTGAGCCACCCAGGCGCCCCTGTATGCTTTTTCTTCAGTTCGTTTGTTTGTGTATCTATCTATCTAAGGAATCTCTACACTCAACCTGGGGCTTGAACTCACGACCCAGAGATCAAGAGTCACGTGCCCTTCTGACCGAGCCAGCCCGGTGCCCCTCTGAGTTTGCTTTGTAGACAGCGTCAAGGGATTTTGTTGTACTTTGTCAGAGAAAAAGCAGGAAGTGTGTGGATTCCATCTTCCAAAAAGCAGAGGGCCTGGACTCATTTTTTTTAAATAATTAATTCTATGGGCACCTGGGTGGCTCAATTGGTTACGCGGCAGACTTCAGCTCAGGTCATGATCTCACAGTTCGTGGGTTCGAGCCCTGCGTCGGGCTCTGTGCTGACAGCTCAGAGCCTGGAGCCTGCTTCGGATTCTGTGTCTCCCTCTCTCTCTGCCCCTCCCCTACTCGTTCTCTCTCTCTCTCTCTCTCTCTCTCTGTCTCTCAAAAATAAATAAAAACATTAAAAAAATTTTTTTAAATAATTAACTCTGGGGGCACCTGGGTGGTTCAATTGGTTAAGCATCCAACTTTGGCTTCAGTCATGATCTCGCAGTTCATGAGTTCGAGCCCCACAGTGGGCTCTGTGCTGACAGCGCTGAGCCTGCTTGGGTTTCTCTCTCTCCCCTCTCTCTCTCTCTGCCCCTCCTTCGCTCACATGCTCTCTGCCTCTCAAAGTAAATAAATAAGCTCAAAAAATAAACAATAAAAAATGAAATAATCCAAACAATATCGGCCAAAGGTAAAATTACGTGCCCCCCCTCTCGGCCTCATTCAGAATCAAGAAAATGGGCCTGAGGGCCTGAGGATGGCTCCCTAGGGAAATATGAGGCTTTACGCTCGCTTACCCAGTCGGGAAACCCCAAACACACATTTTTAAAAGAGCCTCTTCCTCGGAGTCACCTTGAGATGCTTAATAATGAAAGCATTCAGACCTGCTGAATCAGAGCCCGGGATTGGAGACTTGGAACCTATATTTTGACAAGCATCCCTTGTCCCCAGGAGATCCCGGTGTACCCTGATGTTTGAGAACCGCCGATCCGAGACAGCAATAAAATTGCCGAAAGAGACCCGGGCAGGGATGAAGCCTTATATTAGGCCTGGAGACTACCGTTTAGGAAGTATTCATCATTGATCCGGGGCCCCCTGGGCAGAGAGGATGGACCAGTTACTAACCCCCCCTTGTCTTCTAGCCCGTCACTTGCTCTCCGTCTCCTGCCGCTGCCCTGACCTATCGATACTTCTAACGAGCCCATCGAAGATCACGAAACGAGTCCGACAGGGTGTGTTCTCAGGGACCTCATGCTGGGTGCAGCGAACAGAAACCGTGCTGCACCCATAATCCGTCTGAGGCCGCCTCCCGGGACCGGCGCCAAGCTCACGGGCCTGTTCACGGCCGCATCTTCCCGGTTTTGAAACCCCCGATCACATTTGCCTGTCTTCGGGCTTCTAGCACCTCTCCTAGGCTCCACCTTGGCGGAAACGAAAGTGTCCCCCAGAGGGGTTTCGAGGTCTCGTTTGCAGGTTCTCCCAATCCTCCGAGAGACGCGGTTTGTCTAGACCAGAGACTTAAACCTGGTTACAACAGCGAAATACTCTTCAAAACCATTTGAACCGCTTTATCCATCCTGGCCTTCTCGTTCCTTAGCACCATTTGGTCTAGACCGTTACTCTTCAAAGTGTGGTCAGAGGACCCGCTGCTGCAGCAGCGCCTGGGATCTTGTCAGAAATGCACGTCCTCGGGCCCCGCCCAGACCTACCAAATCAGAATGTCCATTTTTTTTTAAATATTTATTTATTTTTTAAGAAAGAGAGACAGACAGACAGAGTGCAGGTGGGGGAGGGGCAGAGAGCGAGGGAGACAGAACCCGAAGCAGGCTCCAGGCTCTTGAGCTGTCTTGACCGCACAGGGCCGGATGCGGGGCTCGAACCCACAGACCGCGAGATCATGACCTGAGCTGAAGTTGGACGATTAACCAACTGAGCCACCCAGGCGCCCCCAGAATGTCCATTTTAAGCGCTCGCTTTGGCGAGACACAGAAATTGAAATCCATGCAGAGATCAGCACGGCCCAGCACAAGGATGACACGCCAAGTCGTGGAGCACTCCGCATCTTTTCTTAACAAAGAATCTCCCGGGGCACCTGGGCGGCTCAGTCGGTTGAGTGTCCGACTTCAGCTCAGGTCATGATCTTGCGGTTCGTGAGTTCAAGCCCCGCATCGGGCTGTCTGCTGTCAGCACAGAGCCTGGAACCTGCTTCAGATTCTGTGTCTCCCTCTCTCTCTCTCTCTCTCTGCCCCTCCCCTGCTCACACTCTGTCTCTCTCTGTCTCTCAAAAATAGATAACCGTATAAAAAAAAAAGAAGCTACAAGGCACAGGGGCGCCTGGGGGGCTCAGTCATTTGAGCATCCGACTCTTGATTTCGGCTCAGGTCGTGACCTCACGGTTCGTGAGATAGAGCCTCAAGCTTTGTGCTCACAGCGTGGAGCCTGCTTAGAATTCTCTCTCTCTCTCTCTCTGCCCCTCCCCTGCTTGCATGCTCGCTCGCTCTCTCTTTCTCTCAAAATAAATAAACACTTTACCAAAAAAAGAAGCTACAAGGCACAATAACTGTAAACAAGAATCTGTTGAAATCCAGGCAACAGACCAACCAGAAGGAGGTGCTCTACCTCTCTTTCTGCACGAACCCGCAAGCAACCTTAGATTATCGAGTGTCCCGAAGACCGGCCCCCGGAGGATCTTATTATTGATTCCAGAAAAGGGGACTATGCCACCTGCCGCTCCAGGTAAGTTATCTGCGTTTCTCAGTTAAGTATCTGTGTCGTAGTAAGACCACACACCACCCTCGAGCGCCCCACCCCATACCCTTGATTTCGGGGAGCCCCGCCCTCCTCGCCCATCCTCTTCCAGCCTCGACTTTTCCACACCTTCTGCTGGCACAGCTCCTTACACGAATCTGATGGCTTACCGTCCCTACCGAAAAACCAACGTCCATGCAAACCGCGCCTTCCGCAGCGCCTCCGGGAGCGCGCGCCCCTCGGGGTGCCCAGGTGGATCGGGACCGGAAGGGTACCCTCCCCAGTTCCGCGCCACACTCTGTCACCTGGATTTTGCCATAGGCCTGCTCTTGTTCGGGGGCTCAAAGCCGCCCCAGGCGGGCCGGGAACGCATGGTTCTCACTGGCTTCACCACCCAAGCGACAGGTCTGGAAAAGGAATCGATGCCGCGTTACCCCCTTAGGGCTCTCTTCTCTTTTTCTAGCTCTTCTTGCCACCGAGGACTCTTTTCGTCCCTCGTGGCGAGGGAGCAAATGACCCCCGCGACGGTGAATTGACGTGAATTGATGCAAATAGACCCCGATGTGTGCTTGGGGGAGAGGGAGGAGGGAGAGGAATTGTGTATTTAGCAGTGACAGGCCTCCAGGTAAGTCACTCAGAAGCGGCCTGATCATCACTGCGTTTGGTTCTCTTCCCCACACGCAGGGAATTTCCCAGACGGCTTGGAGCTCCAGCGGGGGAGGGGCGGAGAGTGGGGTACAGAGGATCCGAAGCGGAGTCTGTGCCGACAGCACCCGGTCCGATGCGGGACTCGAACTCGCGAACCACGAGATCATGGCCTGAACCGAAGTCCGACACTCAACCAACTGTGCCCCCCAGGGCCCCCCCCACTGGAGAGCTCTCTAATTATTGAGTTCTAATTTAACTCTTTTACGGTCAGCGAGTGTATTCTGCGTTATTTTATCCCTCTAAATTTATTGACACTTTCTTCATGGCCCAGCATAAGCTTTCTCAGGCTGAACGCTCCACACTGGAAAGCAAAGTGCATTTTGCTATTGCTGGGGGAGAGAGCTGTCAATATCCATTAGGACAAGTTGATCGATGGGCTCTTAATGATTATCTATTTGTTCTATTGATTACTGAGAGAGGGGGGTTAAAGTCTCCAAGTATAATTGTGGATGGATCTCATTCTCCTTTAAATTCTGCCAGTTTTCGATGCACAAACTTGGCAGCTCTGTTACTACGTACATACGCTCTTAGAATCGTGCCTTCTTATGCATTCTCCCTTCCATCATTACAAAATATCCCTCTCTATCTCTGGCAATACTCCTTGTATTAAATTGACTTTATCTGACGTTAATATATATAATAATATATACAATTATGTCCTATACAATATATATATTATATATACACATATGTATATAGTATATACATCTAAAATAATATAGGGGCGACTGGGTGGCTCAGTCAGTTAAGTAAGTGTCCGAAGACGGCTCAGGTCATGATCTCATGGTTTGTAGGTTCGAGCCCCACGTCGGGGCTCTGTGCTGACAGCTCAGAGCCTGGAGCCTGCTTCGGATTCTGTGTCTCTCTCTCTCTCTATCCCTCCCCTGCTCATGCTCTGTCTCTCTATCTCTCTCTCTCAAAAATAAAATAAAAACATTTTTATAATATTTAAAATAATATTACTGTTTGTGTAGTATATATTTTTTCTCCTTTTATTTTTTACTAAATATTTAAACTGGGTTTTTTTACAGGCAGCCTTTTTTTTTTTTTTTTCTCAGTCTGGCAACCTCTGCCTTTTATTTAGAGTGTTGGCTACGTTTACTGTACTACATTAGTGCAGTATTTTTTTTTAATTTTTTTAATGTTTATTCATTTTTGAGAGAGAGAGAGACAGAGCCTGAGCAGGGTGTGGGAGGGGGGGCAGAAAGAGACGGAGACACAATCCAAAGTGGGCTCCAGGCCCTGAACTGTCAGCACAGAGCCCGACGCAGGGCTCGAACTCACAGACCGTGAGATCATGACCTGAGCCGAAGTCGGACGCTGAACTGACTGAGCCCCCCAGGCGCCCTTACAGTACTTTTTTTTAAGTGAGCCCCATGTAGAGCTCGAACTCACAACCCTGAGATCAAGAGTTGCATGCTCTATCGGCTGAGACAGCCAGGTGCCCCCATTAGCGTAGAATCGACGTGGTTGTTTCTAAGTCCGCCTTCAAGGGGTCCTACTTGTTTTGGGCACCAACAGGGAACAGCATCCCTGAGCTCCTTAGTGCCGATTCGTTTGCCCTACAGAAAGGGTTGGCCTTTCACCCCAGACAGCAATGGTTCTAAGAGTACCTCCGATAGGGACGCCTGGGTGGCTCAGTTGGGTAAGCATCCGACTTCGGCTCAGGTCATGATCTCAGGGCTTGTGAGTTTGAGCCCCATGTTCGAGCCCCGTGTTCGAGCCCCATGTCGGGCTCTGTGCTGACAGCTCTGCGCCTAGAGCCTCTTGGGACTCTGTGTCTCCCTCTCTCTCTGCTCCTCCTGCGCTTGTACACTCTCTCTCTCTCTCTCTCTCTCTCAAAAATAAATAAACGACAACAAACAAAGAAAGTCAGTACATGTCAGAGCATGTAACCAGTCATCTACTCAAACGGCCGGAAGAGGTCGACGGTGTGAGGACAAAGGCACCGAGACCTTTGGGCAACAGAAAAGGAAAGAGACTCAGAAATTCTAAGGAAAACAAACTTCCTCAAAAAGTCACCATCCACATATAAAACCATCTACAGTGTGGTCTGCGGAAGCAATTGGTATTGGAGGTCATTTACTTTCGGAGAACGTCCCGCCCTCGAGGAACTCGCGTTGTGGGGAGGGGCGGGGTAAGCAGTAAACAGGGGACTCTCCTCCTAAAAACAAAACAAACAAAAAAAAAACGTACAAATAGTATTAAGTGCAAAGAAGATTATAAGACAAGATTCATATATACCTTTGAGTGATCACTCCAAAGAAGTGAAATTTGAACTAAAGTAAATAATTATTTTTACCTTTATTCCTTTATTTGGAGAGAGAGCACGCGCGCATGAAAGCAGGAAAGGGGCAGAGAGAGAGAATTCCAAGCAGGTTCCCTGCTGTCCCCACAGAGCCCGACTCGGGCCTCCATCCCAAGAACTGTGAGATCACAACCTGTGCCGAAGCCAAGAGTTGGACACTTAACCGACATGGGGCTCGAACTCAGGAACTGTGAGATCGCGACCTGAGCCGAAATCAAGAGTCAGACGCTTAACGCACTGAGCCCCCCAGGCGCTCCCCAAATAATTTTTTAGAAGAGAAAAAGATATGGGATCTGGACCCCTTTCTTCCCAGGAGGCCCCATGGCCCTCTGCAAATTTACACGCCTCCTCTCCGGCCACCAGCGCAGCAAACCGAGGAGTCTGGGCAGAGGCGGCCTTTGTCAGGCCGCAAGACGTCCTGTTACGCCCTTCGCCCAGGACAGGACTGCACCTGCCTCGCATCTCCTGGAGGGCCTCTCAAGTGGTTGTTCCCAGAGCACGGAAGACCTGCTCCAAAGCGACTGGCTGGAAAACTTCCACGTGGCACCTGCTCCCCCCTATGCTGCCCCAACCCAAGTCCAGCAGCGCGGAGAAGAGGTCCAGCCACGCCCATCTCCGTGAGGTCTCCAGGGACGCGGGATGGACGGGGTGGGGGCCTCCGATACGGGCGCGGCCACCTGTGCATCCCTGGCAGCTCCGTGTACACGCAGGTCCCGTCCGTGCTAGGACGCGACCGGAGCCGGTTACCAACAGTTACCAGCTGTTCCCAGGAGACCATCCCCTTCCGTTCTTGACCAGCTGTCCCCCACACGGTCATCAGCGTAACAATGACCGAGGCCCCCACCTTCTCGAAAATGGCCCACTTCCTTTCTCCCACTGGGCCAATTTCTGCCCCAGTCATCTCTACTTTATTCTCCGGAGACATAGTTGTTCCACCTCCACAGACGGCCTCACTCCACCGTGTCTGACTGGAGACCCCAATTTGTGCGAAAGTTCTAGAGAGCACTCCTCCAACGCGCCGTGTCCAAACCCACCTGTCCACTGCCCGCCACGAGCTAACTCGATGATAGCCAGAAAGAACATGTAAACTGCATTTTAGAGGAGGCTTCTGGTTACCATATACCTTCCACCGACGAGACGACTGAGCCACACAAATGCCAAATTTGCTTATGACGCTCTACACCCATCTACTAGAACACCTCGTCTTCACAGCACTTGCAGCGTTCTGCCTCACAGACCTTCGCTTTCAGTCAACAGAAGTCAAGTACCTATTATGCACCAGACACTGTGCTGGACGTGACAGTCCCAGCTTCCCGTGGCCATATGGTACCTTCTAGAAAATTTGAAAAACATCGCTCCTTCTCCAGACAGACATCTCTGTGCCAGGATGCATGGTTTGGTGAATAGAGTGAAGGCTGGCATGGTTTGGTGAGTAGAGTGCAGGCTGGCCCTCTTGGCCATATTCCCTTTGTGCAGTGAACAACCTGCACAACTGTACACAGCAGGCCTAGAGATTCGATAGGAAAAAAGAGCTACGTCACTAACCGGAAGCATTCTAGGTCACCCCAAGAAGGCCCGTGGGACATCTACATTTGTCAACAATCATATCTAGCTCTCCTCACACACGATCTGCTCACCTGCCCCAATTACAGATTTAGGGCTGCCCCCTGGGCCCGATCACATTCCCAGAGATTACAAACCCTGTCACCTTCACGTCTAGCTTCTTTTTCCGTGCATATCCACCTCGTCTTTCAGCATTCCTTAGTAGACCCCGCTGGCCTCAACCCCACCCAACACCCCACCCTGCACCCTGCACCCTTAGGACCCAATGTTGCAAAATTAGAAACCCAAAGACGTAATATAGGAAATTTGGGGGCAAGCCAGTGCCTCTACTTTTCATCTTCCTCCACCCCGTTTAGCAGGCGAGGGAGTGAAAGGAAGAGGGGGGCACGTCCAACCCCACTCTTCCTTAGGCTGATCAAATCAGCCCCAAGCCAACGGCTAGCATCCATCAACCGTGATCTCCAGATCCCTCTGCCTTGGCCAAAGATTATGCTGTTTGCCATCTTCTCCTTAGATCCAGCCAGCTGAAGCAAAACCCAGCGAAGACAACCATGGCGTTGCTAACTAGAACATGGAAAACCTCAGTCCAAAGCAACTGCGTTCCTATTTCCCCCCCAGGATTTAAGGCTTTCTCCAAGAGCACTGCCAGATGGATGACTAATGCGTGCATGACTCACGGGGTTCGGGGAAGTGGTCTCTCACAGAGAAAGGGCAGGTTTGCTCTGAGATGATTCCGGATCGTCTGCTTCGAGCCACGGGAAGAAATGCTAAAACGAAACAAAACAACAAAACCCCAGAAGCATCTCATGTGCTGTGAGTCTAGACAGTGGTCCAAGTACGTCCGTGACGAGAGAACTCCTTAAGGGTTTTCTTGGACTCGAGGAGCATAAACACTTACGTTGCCTCCCTGCTGCTAACAGAACTGTGAGACGGAGGGGTTGCATCTGGTAATTTATATAATTTTTTAAGTTTACTTATTTACTTGGGCAGGAGGAGGGGGCACAGAGAGAGAGAATCCCAAGCAGGCTCCGCCCTGTCAGCACAGAACCCCACGATGAGGGGCTCGATCTAACGAAGCATGAGATCACCACCTGAGCTGAAATCAAGTGTCAGACGCTTAACCAACTGAGCCACCCAGGAGCCCCCTCATCTGGTAATTTAAAGCAGTGCCAGGGGCGCCCGGGGGGCTCAGTTGGTTGAGCGTCCGACCTCAGCTCAGGTCATGATCTCGCAGTTCATGAGTTCGAGCCCCTCGTCGGGCTCTGTGCTGACACCTCGGAGCCTGGAGCCTGCTTCAGGCTCCGCGTCTCCCTCCCTCTCTCTCTCTGC
The DNA here is from genome assembly GCA_030068075.1 of Paguma larvata. Classification (NCBI taxonomy): domain Eukaryota; kingdom Metazoa; phylum Chordata; class Mammalia; order Carnivora; family Viverridae; genus Paguma; species Paguma larvata. Next base: position 92,438,281 of record CM057830.1, read on the forward strand.
CCTCCCTAGCTCGCACTCTGTCTGTCTCTCTCTCTCTCTCTCTCAAAAATAAATAAAAATATATAAATAAATAAATAAAATAAAGCAACGGCAAGCAGGAATTCCCAAGCCATTTCTTGGTATATGTAAGTAGCTGCCCTTACCAAGACCTTCAGATACTGGGAGCTCCTGGGGTTCCTGGTTGGCTCAGTGGGTAGAGCATGCGACTCTTGATCCTAAGGTCATGAGTTTGAACCCCGGGTTGGGCATAGAGCTTACTTTATTTATTTTTTTTTATTTTTTAAGTTTATTTATTTATTTTGAGAGAGAGTGGGAGGGGAGGGGAGAGAGGGAGAGAGAGAGGATCCCAAGCAAACTCTGCACCATCAGCACAGAGTCCAATGTGGGGCTCAAACTCATGAACCGTGAGATCACGACCTGAGCCAAAAGCAAGAGTCAGATGCTTCACTGACTGGGCCACCCAGGCGCCCTAAAATTGGTTTTAGTGTTTATTTATTTTTGAGAGAGAGAGAGAGAGAGAGAGAGCGAGAGCGAGATTGGCGGAGGGGCAGAGAGAGAGGGGGACAGAGGATCTGAAGCCGACTGACAGCACCGAGCCCTAGGCGAGGCTCGAACTCCCGAACCACGAGATCATGACCTGAGCCGAATTCAGACACTCAACCGACGGAGCCACCCAGGCGCCCCCATAGAGCTCACTTTTAAAAACTTCAACTCAATTTAAAGAAAAGGTACTGGGAGCTCGGGCTCCTGAGTGGAACCGTCTGGGTTCAACTCTTGCCTCCATCACTCCCAATTTGAACTACAAAAAAAGCCATCTGGTGTCACAGAGAACACAGGGGGTCTGGACACCTTGTCTGTTCTCTCCCTTACCAGCTGATCAATCACCAGCGATCGGCAGCCCCTTCAGCAACGAGGGCTTGTTGCCTCATCTTTGAGCCGAGCAGTGTGATCCTTACCCCGCAGTGTTGTTGCTCACGTGAGAACGCGTCCGGCCCGGCCGTTAGGAAGCACTCGCTAAATGTCAGGCGCTCCTATTGTTATTCCATTATGTGTCCATTTCTCGTGCCCTGACAAGGGGGAGGAAAGAAAGGACAGGGGGCAGTGCTCCGCATCGTCGCGCCAGCACCACGTCCTCTGCGAGCCGGGGAAGGAAGGAAGGGAGAAACTTCTTTTCTTCCGTGCGGATTCAGGCTGTGCTGCCTCTGAGAATCTGGTGTGCCCGGAGGAGATCTATGCATGTGTTTGTGTTTCGTCCAGCTGACGACCATGGCGTAGCAGGAAAAACAGGACAGTGTGCATCTCTTTGTGACGCCCGCTGATAGGGAGCACTGGGCGGGGATGACTCTTGGAGTGCCGAAGCCCACCTGTCCTGCTGGAAGTCCCAGAGCAAGGCGCCAGGCTGCGGAACAAAGACTTGGGCCGATGTGCCCAAGGGGGAGGGTGATGATATGATCAGTTTCACCCATTGTTTTCTTTATTGCCTAGCGCGCGCTCGAGGATGGGGGAAGCATGGGGGGAGAGGGAGAAAGAGAAAGAGAGAGAGAGAATCTCAAGCAGGCTCCATGCCCAATGCATCGGGAGCCCAACTTGGGGCTCAATCTCATGAGTGCGAGATCGTGACCTGAGCCAAAACCAAGAGTCGGACGCTTAACCCACTTAGCCACCCAGGCGCCCCTGCCTCTAGCTTTTGAATTATGGTCAAAGAGCCTTTCTCTACACCAAGGTTAAAGGGGAGTGTGTTCGGGTTGCCTGTCCGGCTCAGTCAGAGGAACACGTGACTCTTGATCTCAGGGTCATGAGTCCGAGCCCCATACCAGGTACAGAGATGACTTAAAAGAAATACGTGATTTTTAAAAGGGGGGGGATGTGCCCCTGTTTTCTTTTGTTAATGTTTTTATTATTTACTTTTGAGAGAGAGTACGCACAAGAGGGGAAGGGGCAGAGAGAGGAGGGGATAGAGGATCTGAAGTGGGCTCCTTGATGACAGCGGAGACCCGACATGGGGCTCAAACTCACAAACCATGAGAGCATGACCTGAGCCGAAGTCGGACGCCGACAGGACTGAGCCGCCCAGGCGCTCCTCTACCACGTTTTCTTTTCATATTTGTAAGGTTTCCTATCTTACATTTGGACCTTTGATTCATTGAGAGTTTAACTCCTGTATATGGCGTGACCGTTGGATCTAATTTTGTGTTTTTCCAGATAGCTAGTCCACATATTGAGAATCATTTGTTTAAAAATCCATTTTGGGGCACGCTGGCCCAAATCCAGTAACATAGGCTTATTCTTTGTTTTTAAAAAAAATTTTTTTTACTGTTTATTTATTTTTGAGAGACAGAGAGACAGAGCATGAGCAGGGCAGAGAGAGAGGCAGACACAGAATCCGAAGCAGGCTCCAGGCTCTGAGGAGCCATCAGCACAGAGCCCGACATGGGGCCTGAACTCACAGAACTCGAGATCATGACCTGAGCCGAAGTCGGCCGCCCAACCGACTGAGCCACCCAGGCGCCCTATTCTTTGTTTTTAAAGTAAACTCTACGCCCAAAGTGGGGCTCGAACTTGCAACCCTGAGATCAAGAGTCGCATGCTCAGGGCTCCCAGGCAGCTGTCGGTTGAGGGTGCTGGACTCTCGATTTTGGCTCAGGTCATGATCTAAAGGTTCCTGGATTTGACCCCTGCATCAGGCTCTGTGCTGCCAATGCAGAGCCTGCTTGGGATTCTCTCTCTCCTTTTCTCTCTGCCCCTCCCCTGCTGTCTCTCGCTCTCTCACTCAAAATAAATAAATAACAACTGAAAAAAAAAAAAGAGAGAGAGAGACGCTTGCTCTATAGACTGAGCCAACCCAGCGCCCCCATATGTTTATTCTTTTAAAATTGTAGTGATAAGTAATCATATGTGGAATTCGAGAAACTTAACGGAAGACCATGGGGGAAGGGAAGGGGAAAAAATAGTTACAAACAGAGGAGGAGGGAGGCAAACCATAAGAGACTCTTAAATACAGAGAACAAACTGAGGGTGGATGGGGGGGTGCGGGGGGGGGGGAAGTGGGTGAGGAGGGCGCTTGTGGGGACGAGCACTGGGTGTTGTATGTAGCGATGAATCACGGGAATCTACTTCCGGAGCCAAGAGCACACTGTACACACTGGGTGTTAGCTAACTTGACAATACGCTATACTTAAAAAAAATAAATAAAATTAAATAAACGAATAAATAAATAAAAGAAAGAATTCTAGTGATGAGTGAAATGTTAAGAAAACAAAACAACACAGAACTCAGCAACGAAAATCTCTCTCCACCAAATCACATGTTGGCGACCGTACATCCCTACCTTTCCTTAGGCACGCACACTCTCCCTGTCTCTCCCTCTCTCCCTCTCTCTCTTACACATACGCGCTGTTTTTATTTGTTTTACAAAAATGGGATTGGGCGTCTAGGGGGCTCCATCAGTTGAGCGTCTGACTCTTGGTTTCGGCTCGGGTCGTGACCTCGCGGTTCGGGAGTTCGAGCCCTGAGTCGGGCTCCACGCCGACAGTGCAGATCCTGCTTGGGATTCTCTGTCTATCTCCCTCTCTCTCTGCCCCTCTCCTGCTCTCTCTCTCTCAAAATGAATAGTTAAAAAAAAGAGAGAGAGAGGGAGAGAAAATGGAGGAGCCAGAACCAGAACCGAGATCTCCTGACCTCTAATCTGAAGTTGGGACAGAAGCATTTCTCGTTTATCTAGTTCCCAGGGCAGCTGGGCACATGAAGGTGGATCCGCCAGCCGCGGACGAAGCGAACGACCGTGACGTGAGGCCCTCTGCAAGGTTCAGAGCAGCCTGCCCCACCCGTCTCTGATAAATCAGCAAGTATTTACTGCACACCTACGCGCGACGCTCCAGGTGAGACATCGCTTGGGGACAGAGGGACAGATGCCACTCTCTCTGGCCACAAGGCTCCAGTCCGGTTGGGAGAAAGACTGCATGTGAAGAATTTCTATCTTTATGCTCTCATCTATCGACTCGTTCAACTCTGCAGCAGCGCGAGTCAGGAGCCCCACGACGGGTGGCCCTTTCTCAGAAGAGGCTTCCCAGCGGGAGGGAAGACTTGGATCCAAAGGATGGGGCATCAAGGGGCACCCGGGCGGCGCAGTCGGTTAAGCGTCCGACTCTCGATCTCGGCTCAGGTCACGATCTCACGGTTCATGAGTTGGAGCCCCTAAGTAGGGCTCACCGCTGACAGCGCGGAGCCTGCTCGCGATTCTCTCCCCCTTTCTCTGCTCCTCCCCTGCTCTCTCTCTCTCTCTCAAAATACACAAATAAATATTTTTTAAAAAGGAAAAAACAGATGGGCATCGTGCCCTGATGGAGAAGGACAGGAAGGCAGGACACGGTCTCTGCGTGGCCCTCGTTAAAATGCGCTCACAGCCTCGGAGGGTCCTTGGCTCTGAGAAAAGCCTGAGCGTGGGGTAGGGAAAGGAAGCGGAGGTCGCTCCCGGCCAGAGGGCAGACTTCGACGACCTTCCGTGTGACGGAAGTCCTCTGGTGAGGAAGGTCCCTACCGCGCGCTGCGACGGGGGCGGCCTCCACTCTTCCTGAGCAGAGACGAAGCTCCCAGGTAATGGTGTTTCAGATGAAACCAGAATATTCCTGCTTTCTTTGCCTCCTTCCCGTCTCTGTGCATCTTCTTCTTCTTTTTTTCCCAAAACTTTCCATAAGACCTTCACTATTCACTTGAGAGAAGATACGACGCTATTTTCTTTGACTTTTTATTCATTTAAATCCAAGTTAGTTAACATACAGTGTAATAATGCTTGCAAGAGTAGAATTTAGTGAGTCATCACTTACCTATGACACCAGTGCTCATCCCGACGAGGGCCCTTCTTCATGCCCGTCCCCCATCTAGCCCATCCCCCCCACCGCCTCTCCTCCAGCCCCCCTCAGTTCGTTCTCTGTATTTGAGAGTTTCTCATGCAGGGAAGGGGGCGCAGGCATGTGGGGGCTCGGCGGTTTAAGCATCGGACTCTCAGTTTCGGCTCGGGTCACGATCTCATGGTTTGTGGGATCAAGCCCCACCTCGGGCTCTACGCTGACAGCGTGGAGCCTGCCGGGGATTCTCTCCCTCTCTCCCTCGCTCTCTGGCCCTCCCCTCCTCAATAAATAAATAAACTTCAAAAGAGACTCTCACAGGGGAAGGGAAGGAAAGACATCACGTTATGAAACACACCCATGCCTCTTCCCAGGTCACGGAAAGCTGGGCCGTCCCCTTGAAGCCGCCAGGCAAACGCTCTAGACCCTAGTCATTCGGCCCTTCGCTGGGCATGGATTCGGGGCCTACTATCTGCCTGGAGTTGTGTTCGGAGGTGGGGACTCGCGGGTGCTTGAGAGCCACAGCCACGTCCCAGCTCACGGGCTAGAAGGGAAGACAGACCCTCGGATGAGGACGACGCCAGACGGCCAGTTCTAGTAGTCACGAGCACTTTGGGCTACCGCGCCAGAGAGAGGATTATCAGAGGGGCAGGGGGAGGGGAGGGAGGTGGGTGGGCACCTGGGAGGGCGCTCGAGAGGAGGCATTTCAGCTGGGTCCTGAAGGATCCCTGGGAGCTTACCTGGCAGGAAAGAGGGGGACGGGGCGGCCGCGGTAGGTGAAAGCAGCAGCTCAACAGGGGCAGAGATGGGTGTGGTGTGGGTGGGTGGGTGTGGGTGGGTGTGTGGGTGGGTGTGTGCGCCTATCCGGGGAATGAAATGAAATGGCTGGAGGAGGACACAGAGGGGCAGATGGGTCTGGAAAGCAGATTGGGGCCATGAAAACCACACCTTAAGGGATTTTTCCTTTCCCCTGAAAAGCGAACCTTCCGCCTCCCAGACGGATACTACTTTCTGCCCTCATTCTTGCCCGGGCGGTGCCCTCCCGTCCTCTCCACCTCCTGCGCAAACTTGGCACCTTTATTGGTGACATCGTGCTTTTACGCGGCCACCAAATCTCGGGGGGGGGGTCTCCCGACACCGCAGTGTGGCACGTCCTCACCGTGCTCCTCTGTGCCCGTTGCTTGTTCATCCAGGAAACCCAAAGGTGCTGACAGCCGGCCTCCCCGCCGGCACTCCAGCGCCCTCCCGGCTTTGGCCAAGACCTCCGGGAGTCAGGCCCTCCCAAGTGCCTACGGCGTTTGGCGTTCTGATGTATTTGCCAATACGTCAGTATTAGTCCACACTCGATACCGCGTTTCTCACCAATTCTTTTCTGTTTGGGAAATTACAATTAGTTTCATTAAAGTATGTTATTCCTATTAACGTGTGATAAATTCGTTACTTTTCCATTGCCCCGTTTTAATTTTGAAGATGGTAAAGAATAATAGACATAACTCACCTACACAAAAGCTCCTTAGGTTCCTGTACCTATAATTTTTATACATGTAAAGGAGTCCCACGGCGCCTGGGGGACGATCTCGGCTCAGGTCATGATCTCACGGTTCGTGGGTTCGAGCCCCACATAGGGCTCTGCGCTGACGGCACGGAGCCTGCCTGGGATTCTGTCTCTCCTTTTCTCTGCCCCTCCCCTGTTTGTGCGCTCTCTCTCTAAAAAAAAAAAAAAAAAAACTTAAAAAAAAGTTCTCAGACCAGAAGATTTGAGAACCGCCTTACCACAATGAACATGAGCAAAACTGCTACTCACAACATTTATAAGTTTTGCAGACACAGAGCAAAAAAAGCCAGACACAAAAGTATATATACTGTGTATTCCATCTATATAGGGATATAAAGTCCCAGAACAGGAAAAGCTAATTGACGATGTTAGAAATCGGGTTGCAGGCGCCTGGGTGGCTCAGTCGGTTGAGCACCCAACTCTTGATTTCGGCTCAGGTCACCACCCCAGGGTTGTGGGATTGAGCCCCGAGTTGGGCTCCATGCTGGGTGTGGAGTCTGCTTAAGACTCTCTCTCTCCACCCCTTCCTTGCTCTCTCTCTTTCTCTCAAAAAAAAAAAATCAGGATGGTTTCAGGGAACCATGAGGAACAGGAGGGCGCCGTCGGCGTGCTGTTCCTTGGCCCGAGTGCCGGTAACGTTCACTCAACTGGTGATCATTCGTGGGTGTTTTATACATCTTTCTGCACGTGTGTTTCGCTTTGGGTTTTTTTGAGTTTTTTAAAACAGATTTTATTTTTTTTAATGTTTATGTATTTATTTTGAGAGAGAGAGAGAGAGCGCGCGCGTGAGCAGGGGAAGTGCAGAGAGAGAGAAAGGAGAAAGAGAATCCCAAGCAGGCTCCTTGCTGACAGTCGTAGGGCCCAACGCAGGGTTCGAACCCACGAACCATGAGATCGTGACCTGAGCTGAGATCAAGAGTTGGAAGCTCAACTGACTGAGCCACCCAGGAGCCCCTGTTGTTTTTTTTTTTTAATTGAAAAAGTATACGAGCAGTGGAAGGGCTGCTTTAATTTTCTACGTTAAAAAATTTTTAAATAAAGAAGGCCTGGGGCGCCTGGGGGGCTCCGTCGGTGAAGCGTCCGACTTCGGCTCAGGTCATGATCTCTCAGTTCGAGGGTTCGAGCCCCGCGTCGGACTCTGTGCTGACAGCTCAGAGCCTGGAGCCTGCTTCAGATTCTGTGTCTCCTTCTCTATCTGTGGCCCTCCCCCGCTCATGCTCTGTCTCTCTCTTAAAACTAAACATTAAAAAAGAAAAAATAAAAAAAGAAGGCCCCACACATCATATAAGCTTCAGGCCCTACAGATAGACAATGGCCCTGCTCACACTCTACATCCACCCAGCAAGTTCTGATGGCTTTACTGTCAAAATATACTCCTATTCCAACCCGTCTCACCACCTGGACCAGCTCAAGCCGCCATCACCTCCCCCTCGGATTTCCACACACTAGCCTCCCGACCAGAATCCCTACTTCCTCCCCGTCGTTCCCCGCCCCACCCCCCACACACACAGTCTATTCTCAACAAAGCAGAGAGATTTTTTTTTTTTAATGTTTATTTATCTTTGAGAGAGAGAGACAGACAGACAGAGCATGAGCGGGGGAGGGCCACAGATAGAGAAGGAGACACAGAATCTGAAACAGGCTCCAGGCTCTGAGCTGTCAGCACAGAGCCCGACTCGGGGCTTGAACTCGGGAACGGTGAGATCATGACCTGAGCTGAAGTCGGACGCTCAACCGACTGAGCCACCCAGGCGCCCCCAGAGAGATCTTTAATGACATCGATGAGACCATGTGAGTATTCTGCTCAAAACCCTCCAACGGCTTCACATCCCGCTCCGAGAAAAACAAACTCCGAAAGGCGGCCTGCCCGCCCCTCCGTGATCTGGCCGCCCGTGACCAATTCAGTGCCATCTTCCACCTCGCTTGCCCTCGCTCGCTCCACTCCAGCCATCCCACCCTCCTCGCTGTTCCTCAAACACCCCCGCAAAACTCCTGCCCCTCACGGGTTTGCACAGGCTTCCTCCTCCCCCTAGAAAGTTCTTCCTTCAGACACCCCCAGGGATTTTTCTCTTCCCTCCTTCAAGTCTTTGCCTAATTACCACCCTCTCAACGAGGCTTACCTCCTCCCCGTTAATAATTTCCCCTAGGCGCCCTCCTTTGCAGCCTCGATTCCCCTTACTTTGCTCGCTACTATCTCTTCTTACGTTCCATAGCGCTTATCACGTTCATACACACTGGACAGTCGATTTATTTATTACATTTATCATTTTCATCTCTCTCTTTCTAGAATGCAAGCTCACAGACACAGGAGTCTTTATTTTCCTCACTACGGTATCCTCAGTACTGAGAGTGATGCCTGGTGCCTGGTAGGCACCGCGTAAATATTCGTTGAGTGGTGGGCGCCTGGGCGGCTCGGTCGGTTAAGCATCCGACTCCTGGTTTTGGCTCCGGTCATGATCTCACGGTTTGTGGGTTCGAGCCCCACGTTGGGCTCTGAGCTGACGGTGCAGAACCTGCTTGGAATTCTCTCTCTCCCTCTCTCTCTCTCTCTCTCTGCCTCTCCCCCACTCATGCACGCACTCTCCCTCTCTCTCTCTCAAAATAAATACATAAACTTCAAAAATAAATGCATAAGTAAATATTCGTTGAATGGATGAATAAATGAACCAAGAGTCGTCCAGGCAGAGGGAAGAGCACGTGCAAAGATCCAGAGACGGAACTGTGCGTGGATTATTCGAGGAGCCTGAGGAGTCTTTAGGAGAGAGATTAAAAGAGGAGAGTGGCCCCAGCTGAGTCAGGCCAGGCAGACGGGAACCAGAGGGTGGAGGACGCTGCGGTCCAGAATAAAGATATGGAACTTCAGAGCAAGGAAAAGCCCCTGAAGGGATATTCACACCAAGGGAGGGGTGTGAGCATAGTCCGGCGTCATCGTGGGCAGTGGTATAGGAAGTGGATCAGTGTGGCGGTGTTGGTGGCAGCGGTGGTGTGAGTTGATTACTGGAGGCAGAGACACCTGTTAAGAGGCTTTTGGGGTGGGGCGTCTGGGCGGCTCAGTCGGTTGAGCGTCCGACTTCGGCTCAGGTCATGATCTCACCGTTTCCAAGTTCGAGCCCCACGTCGGGTTCTGTGCTGACAGCTCAGAGCCTGGAGCCTGCTTCGGATTCTGTGTTTCTCTCTCTCTCTCTCTCTCTCTTTCTCTCTCTGCCCCTCCCCTGCTCATGCTCTGTCTGTCTCTCTCTCTCTCTCTCTCTCTCGAAATAAATAAATGCCAAAAAAAAAATTTTTTTTTTTAAAAAGAGGCTTTTGAGGCGTTCCAGGCAAGAGGTGTTGGTCTCGGACTAATTTGGGCGGTGACAGTGGGTCTGAAGAGACGGAGGGAAGTGGACAGGTCTTTGGTTTGCGAAGCAGACTCAGAAGGCTCTGACGAGGAGTCAAAGGGAGAAGGGGTTTCGATGAGAGGACCGCGGTTGTCCGCGCTGACCACTGCTACGACGCCGAGCTCACAAGGACTGCGAAGCGCCTGTTGGAATTAGTGACCGGGAAAGAGTCGGCAACCTCGTCGAGAGCGTTTCCACGAGGGGCGCCGGGGTGGCTCAGTCGGTTAGGTGGCCGACTTCGGCTCGGGTCATGATCTCACGGTCTGTGAGTTCGAGCCCCGCGTCGGGCTCCGTGCTGATGGCTCAGAGCCTGAAGCCTGCTTCAGATTCTGTGTCTGCCTCTCTCTGCCCCTCCCCTGCTCACGCTCTGTCTCTATGTCTCTCAAAAATAAATAAACATTAAAAAAAAAAAAAGAGCGTTTCCACGAGATGGGGGTGGCCACAAGTCCACAAGAGGGGGAGGCCTCTTTACATGTCCACAAAGCACCGGACACCCAGGAAGCTCTCTCAATACTCTCCTTCCTCCTTTCCCCGTATTTTTTTTTTTTAAGGAAGCTCCACACCCAATGTGGGGCTCGAACTCACGACCCCAAGGTCCAGAGTCGCGTGCTCTACAGATTGAGCCAGCCGGGCGCCCTCTCCTTTCCCTGTATTAATGATGCTGCCTATTTGCACCAGCATTGCTGATTAAAGTCCAAGGTAAAGACAAAATGTTAAATGAAAATAATCCCAGGCTGTCAAATATTTACCGTTCCTTTGGTATTGGGTTTCTTAAGGTAAAATATTAAATTCAAATATTAGTGAGGAAAACAGCTGGTGCTGAATATTCAAGCTCCCAGAGGAACCCACTAATGAATCGTTTTTAAAGCCGGACAGCCTCACGTTTAATCTGCTCGAGGAATAGGAACACAGTCCTTTCTCAATTATTGTCTTATAAAATGAATATAAATTTCCGATTAGCCTATTCCTGAAATGGAAACAGCCCTTTTGCATTATAATAATAAATGTTTGTTATAGGAAAGTCAGGCATCGGCCTAGCGTATAAAGAAGAAAGGCAGTACGGAGTTTCAGCTTCGCCAGATGAAATCTGTTCTGTGGACAGACAGTGGCGATATTCGCATAGCGGTATGAGTGTACTTAATGCCAAGCAACCATACCCCTAAAAATGATTAAAATGGCAAATTGTATGTTATATACATTTTGCTATTTAAAAAAAAAACCATTTTTTTTAATGAAAGGGATGGTGGGGGGCCTGGGTGGCTCCGTCGGTGAAGCGTCCGACTTCGGCTCAGGTCATGAACTCACGGTTCGTGGGTTCGAGTCCCGCATCGGGCTCTTGTGCTGACAGCTCGGAGCCTGGAGCCTGCTTCGGATGCTGTGTCTACCTCTCTCTCTGCCCCTCCCCTGCTTGTGCTCTCTCTCTCTTTCAAAAATCAACATTAACAAAATTTTTTTTAATATTTAAAAAACTCACTCTGGCTGCTGCATTGAGATGAGACTGAAGGAGGGCAAGGCGAGAAGTAAGGAGGAAAATTCGGCTGTTGCAATAATCCAGGTGGAAGTCGTGGTGGCCGAGACCAGCACGGTGGCCAGGAAGACAGTGAGAAGGGTTCAGACAGTACGTAGACGAAAGGCACAGTCGACGGCATTTGCAGGACTAGATCTAGGCGGGGGTAGATTTATGCTTTGTGTGGCCTAACGCTGATATAATTTGGGGGGTTCTCTATTAAGAAGAAGGTACAGGGGCGCCTGGGCGGCTCAGTCGGTTAGGCGTCCAACTCTTGGTTTCCGCTCAGGGCAGGATCTCAGGGTTCCCGGGATCAAGCCCCGTGTAGGGCTCTGACAAGGCCGAGCCTGCTTGGGATTCTCTCTCTCCTTCTCTCTCTGCCCCTCCCTAGTTTATGCATTCTCTCCCTCCCTCTCTCTCTCTCTTTCTCAAAATAAATAAATGAACTTAAAAAAAAAAAAAAAAGATGGGCTGCCCAGGTGGCTCAGCCGGTGGAACATCCAAATCTCGGTTCAGGCTCAGGTCACGATCTTGTCCTTTGCGAGGTCGGGCTGTGCACTGACAACACGGGGCCTCCTTCCCCTCTCTCTCCCTCTCTCTCTGCCCTGCACCCACTCTCCCTCTCTCAAAATAAATAAATAAACCAAAAAAGGTACAAAATTTGATACAAAGGTGAATATTTATTTCAAATGAGAATAGAAATCACAGGACATTACAAGTTTATAAAACCTGAAAAATTCTACGAACATCAGAATATTTAGAAAATAATATTAACTTCCTGACACGCCCCTACAAGGCCTTTTGCCTGTGTTGCTGACTGCATACCATTTATTCACCTGCCCATATAACGGTTCTACAACATTTTCTATAAAAGAATAGAAAGATGATTCTCTCCTCTAGCTTAGGTGACCAAAATTTGTGTTTTATTATTGATGCTTCAAGTTCATTGTTATTATTGGTGGAGTATTTCATTGCCATTGAGATAATAAGACAGGTTTTGACAGGCTAGTCTCTCTCTCAGCTTACAGATTTCACTTCTTTCCTATCATAGTTAAAGTCTTGTTCATTAAAAATTGCCAAAAATAGGGGTGCCTGGGTGGCTCAGTCGGTTGAGCGTCCGACTTCGACTCAGGTCATGATCTCACAGTTCCTGAGTTCAAGCCCCGCATGGGGCTCTGTGCTGACAGCTCAGAGCCTGGAGCCTGCTTCTGATTCTGTGTGTCTCTCTCTCTCTGCCCCTACCCTGCTCATGTTCTGTCTCTCAAAAATAAATAAAAATGTTTAAAAAAAATTGCCAAAAATAGGGGCATCTGGGTGGTTCAGTTGGGTGAGCATCAACTCTTATTTTGGCTCAAGCCTACGTTGGGCTCTGCACGGGACTTGAAGCCTGCTTCGGATTCTGTGCCTCCCTCTCCCTCTGCCCCTCTCCTGCTTGCACGCTCTCTCTTAAATAAATAAATAAATAAATAAATAAATAAATAATTTTTAAAACTTGCCAAAACCACAAAATTGATCTGAAAATAAAGTATGCAGGGGCGCCTGGGTGGCTCAGTCGGTTAAGCATCTGACTTCGGCTCAGGTCATGACCTCATGGTTCGCAAGTTCGAGCCCCACGTCAGGCTCTGTGTGCTGCTGGCTCAGAACCTGGAGCCTGCTTCGGATGCTGTGCCTCCCTCTCTCTCTGCCCCTCCCCGGCTCATGCTCTGTCTCTCTCTCTCTCTCTCTCTCAAAAATAAACATTGAAAAAATTTTTAATGAAAATAAAGCATTTATACAGACAATTAGAATGCATTTAAAAATTGGCACTGCATTGTATTGAGCTATGTGATTGTATACTCAAATACTCTTAATATTGCATACACCGATTTACTGATTCATACGTTTAGGCTTTTTGTGACCGGAACACCTGTTTCTTCAGGCTAGTTTGCTGTGTCCATGACACTTTAGTGCGCCATTTCGTCCGCAAGTGCCAGGCTCCGTCAGAACAAGTTGAGTCAGATACACTAAAATACGATCCCGTATGCTAAGATGCACAAAACATGCAAATTCACACGTAGAGAAAACTCACAGTTTGTAGCACTGGGACAGGCTTGTGTTCTGCAAAGATTTTTGATAAATTCTAGTCCACAAGATTCCCATAAAAATGTCCTACGGCCACTGCAGAGAACAGTATGGAGTTCCCTCGAAAACTTAAAACAAGGACTACCACGTGATCTAGCAAGCCCACTTCTAGGAGGATATCCAAAAGAATCGAAATCAGAGTCTCAACGAAATATACACCCTCCACGTTCACTGCAGCCTCAGTCACAATGACGGTCGATACGGAAACGACCTACATGTCCACTGATGGGTAGACAAACAAAACGTGATAGATACACACAATGGAATATTCTTCAGCCTTAAAGAAGGAAATCTCGGGCGCCTGGGGGCTCAGTCAGTGAGCATCTGACCTCAGCTCAGGTCATGATCTCACAGTTCATGGGTTCGAGCCCCACATCGAGTCTCTGCTGACAGCGCAGAGCCCGCTCTGGATCCTCTGTCTCTTTCTCTCTCTGCTCCTCCCCCTCTAGCTCACATATGCACCCTCTCTCGAGAGTGCGCGCTCTCTCTCTCTCTCTCTTAAAAATAAATAAACATAAAAAAATTTTTAAAAAGAGGGTAGGGCTCCTGTTAAGTGTTCTTACCACAACTGAAAAATCGGATGGTGCGTTCACAGTTGTGCGTGCTGCCGCATTGGTCAGTATATTAGCGACAGAAGAGAGCTCCCGTTCTGACCGAGCGGTACTGGATCTTCCATCCGTAGTTCGACACGTCCGGTGAGTGGAAGAATTTTTCACAAGCTAAACTTCTGGCTGTGTACACTCCAAACCTCCTTTCTCCTCCACGGTCCATATTTCCAATACTGGGTGCTGTAGGATACTCAGTACCGAGATAAGACCTTTGGCCCTGCACCATTAGACAGCACGGGGTGAGGTAAGAGTATTCCTAGAAGCCATTCCTACACTGGCATGACCGGCGACGACCTAGAAGTGACCGCAAGCCGTGTAAATATACCTGATCAAACCCAAAATGAGTGGCGCCTGGGTGGCTCACTTGGTTAAGCGGCCGACTTCAGCTCAGGTCATGATCTCACCGTTTCTGAATTCAAGCCCCGCGTCAGGCTCTGTGCTGACAGCTCAGAGCCTGGAGCCTGTTTCAGATTCTGTGTCTCCCTCTCTGTCTGTGCCCCTCCCCTGCTCATGCTCTGTCTGTCTCTCAAAAATAAATAAACATTAAAAAAAATTTAAAAAAAAACAAAATAAATGCAAACCTAGTTCAACCTCTCCTTTGTAGGACTCAAAATGCCCACGGCCGCCCAAGGCCAACGCCGCCACAAGAGCAAGAATGATGGAGGGGAAGCTGGAGGGGAAAGAGACAGCTGTCTGAACTGACTGCAATGAATTATTCATTATTATTAAATTGAACGTATTTTACTTCGGCAAATTTTCCAAAAAGCACGTAGTCACGCGATCCCACCATTAGGGCCTCGTAAGAAGCTGTCGCAAATGAGGAGCCTCTGATGCTTAAGCTTCATGAACTCCACAGAGAACTCGGTACTAGATGCGGGGTGTGAGAGAAAGAAAGCAGTCGGAGTTGGTGGCTGGGTCCTTGGCCTGAGCAACAGGATGAACGGCGTGGCCATTTACTGAGATACAGAAGGTGAAGAGAAGTTTTCTGGGTGAAAACCGGAAGTTTGGTTTGGGAGAGGAAAAATCGCTTAAGATGTCTGTTAGACAGCTAAGAAGAGCTACTCAGCGGAGAGAGAGGAGTCTGGAGTTCATGGGAGGGGGACGTTCGGGAGAGAACAGCTCGGGGACCGTATTTGAAGCAGTGAGACGGGATATGGACTAAGGAAAGAGACAGAGAAAAGAGGTAGACCAGGACGGAGCCCTGGGAAACTCTATCGTTGGGGACGTTGATGAGGAAGGAGGCTGAGAAAGAGCCCAATGGGGGCCAAAGAACACCCGAGGAGAGCGTGGGGATCCTGGAACCCAAGTGAAACAAGTGTTTCAGAGCAGAAGAAGGTGTCAAATCTTTCAACTCACGTGAGGACTGAGAATCGAACATTACACCCGAGATTGAACGTTCACACCAGTGATGATGGAGAGCTTACCGTGAGTTGTCTAGGAGTCGAGAAAATGGAAGGAACAGAATTACAGAGGTTCACCCTACTGGGTGGTTGAAGACCTGCCTTTCTCAGTAAAAGCTCCTGGGATTATTCCCTATCAGCACATACAGATCGCCTTTATTATTTTTATACATTATTTAGCGCAGGGGAGCTGGCTGGCTCAGTGAGGGGAGCGTGCAACGCTTGATCTCGAGGTCGTAAGTTCGAGCCCCACCGTTGGGTGTAGAGATTAGGTAGAAATAATTTTTTTTTTAAATCTTAACCCCAAAAAAGTTGTCTAGTGTGAGGATTACTGTATCTGCCCAGTTCCTCTTCGATGGACCTTTCGGCCGTTAATCTTGGTGATTAAAAATAATGCTTCAACGAGTATCTTTGAACACACTTTTTTCTGCACGTGCAAAACATGCCTCTAAAAGAGATTTCTGAATCTGAAATTGCTAAATAAAGAGTATGCACATTTTCAGTTTGGATGCATATCGCCAAATCGCCCTTGACCGACTTTCTCGTTAGGAATATACGAGAACTGCCCTTTCCTCACATGGGATGCTAATAATCTTTCCATCTTTGCCACTGATAGGTTTTCAAAACAGCGACGTGATTTTTTTTTTTTTGGCATGCCTTCGATCACCCGTGAGGTAGAAGAGCTTTTCATGTTTATTTCCATTTGTATTTCTTCTTTTGTGTGACGGCTCAGGCCTCCGTCCATGTTTCTACTCGAGCATCTGTCCTCCTTTTATTCTCATCGATCTGTCAGAAACGCGTCGTGTATGTTGCAAATACTTTGCCCAAAATGTTGTTGGACTCGCAACGTTATTTATGGCGTTTTTATAGAGTTTGGTTTTTTCCTACGTGGTCTAAGCTGTCACTGTTTTCTTGTAACGGTTGCTGATTTCCATATCCCAGCCCATCGTTTTTTAACAAGAGCCGCAGAAATAGATTTTAAGATTATTAACCCGAGGCTTGGAGAGAACACGTTCTCTTTTCATAGCTAATCAGACATCTGCGATGGGGACAAAATTGCCCCTCCCCACCCCCAATCTCAATCAAGACGTTTCTCTTTATATTATTGGCAAAAACTCCTGCCTAATTGAGACTTCTGCGCATTCAGTGAATGTGTCTGTGTATTTGGCCTCACAATGCCCAGGGGCTAATAGGACCATGTGCTTTCTCTAACGAACACGAGCACAGACATGAGTAAGACAGCCTATTATGGGCTCTTTCGGCCCTTTTGTAAAATATAACATTTGCAGCGTGCAAATTACACAAAATGGCATTAATGTGGTTTGCTCGGTTTGAATGCATTGCGGTTCATTCCATTTCTAAAGCCGACTTGAAATAAAATAATTCCGTTCCAAAATATTTTTTTCAGCGCGAGTTATCTTTAAAGCTCTCTGGGCGAGATGCTTTTGCCTCACAGGAGTTAGAAACCACCGCCGGCCCCTTAAATGTGGTCTCCGCGCATACGAATATCGCAAGTTGAGCTTCATTCTCTAATTTTTTTTTAATTTCAAGTTTTTATTTAAATTCCAGTTAGTTAGCATACGGTGTAATGTTGGTTTCCGGAGGAGAATTTAGCGATCGATCACTTCCATGCAACACCCGGTGCTCACCACGGGTGCTCTCCTAAATCCCCGGCACCCATTTAGCCCATCCCCCACCCACCTCCCCTCAGTATGTCGTCTATAGTTAAGAGTTTCTTATGGTTGGCTTCCCCCTCTGTGTTGATTTTCTTCCTTCCTCTATGTTCATCTGTTTTGTTTCTTAAATTCCACATAGGAGCGAAATCACGTGGTATTTGTTTTCCTCTGACTGACTTACCTCCCTTACACCTTGGTTCCAACCACGTCATTGCAAATGGCAAGATTTCATTCTTTCTTCTGGCTAGGTAATATTCCATTGTATGTATGTAACACCTTTTCTTTATTCATTCATCCGTCAATGGACATTTGGGCTCTTTGCATACTTCGGGGCTATTGTTGATAAGGCTGCTATAAACATGGGGGCGCAGGTGCCCCTTCGAATCAGCATTTTTGCATCCTTTGGATAAATACCTAGTAGTGCACTTGCTGGGACGTAGAAGAGCTCTATGTTTAGCAAGTTGAACTTTCTTTAAACCTGCCAAGCTGACAAAAAGAGTTTCGGTATGAACTGAATTATTATCACCATTTTCTTAATGATTGACAGGTCAGCCCAAAAAACTGCTGTCAGCTAGACAGGGAATAAAGAGTCCTCAATCTTGTTTCTTTCCCAAGGTAGCCTCAGGTAGTTTTAGAGGTAAATTTTGAATTCGGTAAGTGTCCGAAGTAAGGAAAACTAAATAGAGCGCCCGGACTTCAGTGACTACCAAAAAAAGTTTACAAGATCTTTCAGTCACCAGAAACCGTGAAGTTGGTACAATATCAGAATGCAATAAGGCACTGAATAGATGATAGATAAATAAGCAAATAAAATATCAGAATGCAGAAACAGACCTTTCAAGCACTCCCGTTAGGGGAGCAAAAGCAGGCCAAAGACTGTTGTCTATTTTAAACGTTTTCCTCATACCTATCGGAGACGGCTGCTGAGGAGATTATCATATGAAATCGATAATCAGTTAGAATTTGTAATAGAAGAAATTATCCCGCGATAGTAATAAAACCCAGAAAATCTCTAGGATTAAACAACCAAAAAAAAACAAAAAACGAGCAAGAAGGCCTCTATAAAAAAAGACTATAAAACTCCTATGGGACAAAACATAAGACTCCAGTAAATGGAGACCTGTTTTACCCTTTAATAGGAAGACTTAGCATCTTAACAATGTCAGTGCCCCGTAAATTAACCTCGAAATCTGACGCGCACGCAAGGAAAATTCTAGAAAGAAATTCGCTGAAGGGGGAGATGGGGAACTCGACAAAATTATCATAAAAAGACATTACAATTTGGGAAAGGAGGGTAATAAGTAGGGATTAATCCCACCAGACTGTAAAGGATAGTATTGAGCCACACTCATTTAAAAAGCGTGGTAGAGAAACTGACAAGAACTGACAAGATTAAAAGATCCGATTGGAGTATAGCAACAGACTCAAATATACGGGAGAAGAACATAGTACTAGACGATAAAGTTGACTTTCATTCATTCAACAAATATTTATCGAGCCATATGTGATGCGACATGCAACCCTCAAAATTTCTGTCTTGAGTGGAGTTTAAATTCTCATGGAGAGAAAAAAAAAACGCCATAAATAAAACCTGTAGGACGGCACAGAGTGATCAGCGCTATTGAGAAAACTCAAGCAGGAAAGAGCAAAGGGGGTTGGAGGGATGGTGATTTTACACAGAGTGGGCATCTCTGAGAAGGTGACACTTCGGCACAGACCAGGAGGGGAAGGCAGCAGCCATGTTGACGTCTGGGGAGAGAGTCGCCCGGGATTTCTCAACCTGGGCGATATCAACTGCTGGCAAGATAATTCTTCGTTGTACGGGAGGCTGTGGTGTGCACTGGACAATGTCTCACGGCACTGCCTGGCCTCTACCCACTGCCTGTCGGTAGCACGCTCCCCCAGGCTGTGACAACCGACACTGTCTCTAGGGGCGCCTGGCTGGCTCAGTCAGTGAAGTGTCCGACTCTCGATTTTGGCTCAGGTCATGATCTCACGGTTCGTGAGTTCGAGCCCCGTGTTGGGCTCTGTGCTGACAGAGTGGAGCCTGCTTGGGTTTCTCTCTCCCTCTCTCTCTACCCTGCTCCAGTTACCACACATGTGTGCGCTCTCTCCCCCTCTCTCTCTGTCTCAGAGTAAATAAATAAACTTAAAAAAATGTGTCGAAGTGATTCGATGTCTTATGTTTGCAAAGAACTGCTCACTCTGTCTGCTGCGTTAAGAACATACTATAGGACACAAAGGAAGATTCCACGATACCAATTATTGTGATAAGCCAGAGAAGAGGCGAGGGGGGCTTCCAAAAGGCTTGGACTAGGGAGATAGTAGTGGACACGGAGAGAAGTGGCAGAATCTAGATAGATGTTGATGGTAGAGTCGACAGGATTTGCTGACAGATGAGAATGAAGGAGAGACATCGAGAATCATCCTCGAGATTTTAGCCTAAGCAACTGAGAGATAGGGTTGACATTTACTGTTACGGAGGAAACTTCAGAGCTTGCGATTTTTTTTAAAGATTTTCTTTTGTTTTCCAGCCTAAGAGAAGAAACAGACTTATAAAGTACATCGTGCTTTACACACAGTAATAAAAGTGCATAGAGGATATACGAATAGGTAAACACAGATTTTTATTTTTAAATCATCTCGACACCCAACGCAGGGTTCGAACTTACAACCGCGAGATCAGGAGTCACAGGATCCACCTACTGAGCCAGCCAGGCACTCCAGGGCTTGCAAACTTTAAGAGAAGATCAGGAATGGGGTTTCGGACACGTTGGACTCCAGTGACCTTTTGTGCATCAGAGTGAGGGGGATGCGGTCAGGGGATCCCCGGCTCTGAATTTCATGAGAGGTCAGGGCTGGAAATATAAATTTGAGCATATTAGCAGGTGGGTGGTATTTAAAGCCTTGAGAGCAAATGAGATCACCAGAGGAGTAAATTCGGACACGGGGCGCCCGGCTGGCTCAGTCGGTAGAGCACGTGACTCTTGATCTCGGGGTTGTGAGTTCAAGCCCCACATTGGGTGTAGAGATAACCTAAAAATAAAATCTTTGGGAAAAAAAACGGGGTGTGGGGAGTAAATTCAGGCAGAAAAAGATCCAAGGACTGAGCCCCGGGACAACCAGTGTTAAGAGGTCAGGTGTGGGGAGGACGGGGGTGGGGAGGGGTGAGGTGCCGGCAAGGGAAACTGAAAAGGCAAGTCAAGAGAGATGAAAGAAAACGAGCAGAGAGTGTGTGTCCTGGAAGCCGACAGGAGAAAATGCTTCCAGGAGGCAGGAGTAATCGATTATGTCAAATGACACCAACAGGTCACTGGATTTAGAAAAGGGAAGTAATTAGTCACCTCGATGATGGCAGTTTTAGCGGAGTAGCCAGCGCAAAAGAACGGCTGCTTCGAGGTCCATGAAAAAATGGGAGAGAAGAAATGAGAGACCGCGAGAACAGGCAACTTCTCGGGGGAGCCTCGTTTTAGCCGAGAGAGAGAAAGTTACTGGAGGAGGGAGTGAGCTCAAGAGAGAGTTTCCAGAGGGGGTCTACAAGTAACATCTCTGCACGCCTCTAGGAGAGACACAATCAAGGGAGGGGCAGGAGAGAGAGGGACACGGCAGGAGAGAGGTCCCTGAGTAGACGGGGTTGGACTCCAGAACACACAGAGAGAGGAAACAGGTGCTTCCGAAAGCAAGGCGAGGAGGATTTTTGCTTTTATGAGAAAACTGCTGCTGAACTATTGTAGGTCCTCCATCGCAGTGAGGTGGTCTAATGAAACTTTCAGAATGCAGGGAATCCTTTGCTTTATGCCATTTCCGTTCACAAAAGGTTTCAAGCCAACGCTATGCTTTCAGATAGTGGGGGAGACCTGAATAAGGATGTTTATAAGTTGTTAAGCATCCAACTTCGGTTCAGGTCATGATCTCTCGGTTTGTGAGTTCAAGCCCCGCATCGGGCTCTCTGCTGTCAGCACAGAGCCCACTTCGGATCTTCTGTCGCCCCCTCTCTCTGCCCCTCCCCTACTCTCTCTCTCTCTCTCTCTCTCAAAAATAAATAAACGTTAAAAAAATTTTTACATAATAATTTTTTTTAAATACTGCATATCCACAGAGTATACTAGACTGTAGCAATTTACAAAGATTGAGGCAGTACTATGTGTGCTGACACGGGTTACTCAGGCAAGGGGCGCCTGGGTGGCTCAGTCCGTTAAGCGTCCGACTTCGACTTAGGTCACGATTTCCAGGTTTGTGAGTTCAAGCCCTGCATGGGGCTCACAGGGCGGAGCCTGCTTGGGATTCTCTCTCTCCTCTCTCTCTGCCCCTCCCCCACTCTTGTGCCATCTTTCTCTCTATCTGTCTCTCTTTCTCTCTCTCTCTCTCAAAAATAAATAAACCTTTACAAAAAAGCTACTCGGGCGATACTTTAATTGGAAACAGCAAGTTGCAAATCACATGAAAAAGGTGATGTTATTTTTTTAACAGAACAAGCCTTTCGATTTTTTTATTACTCAAAAAAACCTTCGTCTTTCGTATTTCGCTCTCTGACTCTGTGCTTTTGCCTTCAACACTTTCACGACGATTTTCTGCTCCTCAACAAGGAAAGCATGTTCGACCCGGTCACAAAGACGCTTAGCTCACACAGAACCAACCGCCACAGGTCCCGCGGGCGTGTGTTTTCGTTGTAGACTACCTCACAAGAACCCTAGGTCTCCCAGCACGAAATCCTCTAAGTCGGCCTGGGCATGTACCACGTGCGGATTCCAGTGCTTTCTCATCCTTCTTGGTATAAAGATAAACGATTCTATCACCAGGAGGTGGGGACAGCCTAGTTTTGTTAAGGGCTGTATGGTACAACAGCCTATGACAGTTCGTCAAACGCTGGACCATTCTGAATGCCTACAGACGCCGTCCCCTGATCTTCTTTTTTTTTTAAGAAGAGGGAGGGAGGATATTAAAGTACCATGACCTCATGACAGCAATTCCTAAGGACGGTGGGAATGGGGCAGGAAAGGGGTCAGAAAGCTTTTAATTTTCACTCTATACAGCTCTAGGTGACTTCGTTTCTACAACAGACATTTCTTCACTTGTTTTTAAGTTTTTATTTACTTATTTGAGACAGAGACAGCACGAGTTGGGGAGACGCACAGAGAGAGGGAGAGAGATAATCCCAAGCAGGCTCCTCGCTGCCAGTGTAGAGCCCCATGAGGCTCGAACTCACGAAACCGAGAGATCATGACCTGAGCCAAAACCAAGAGTCGGACGCTTAACCAACTGAGCCACCCAGACGCCCCTACAACAGACATTTCTTCATTTTGTCATGTTTTTTTTAATGTTTATTTTGAGAGAGAGAGAGCATGAACACGGGAGGGGCAGAGAGAGAGGAGACAGAGAACCCCAAGCAGGCTCCAAGCTCAGTCCGGAGCCCAAAGCAGGGCTCGGTCTCACGAACCGTGAGATCATGACCTGAGCGGAAACCAAGAGTTGGGCGCTTGACAGACTGAGCCCCCCGGGTGCCCCACAACCTGCTTTCTTGTAAATGCACGGACAAACTGGACCACAAGCAGTTTGCGGATGAGACATCAGTGACTCATCCAGTCACATGTTCGTGGCCCGTGCTCGGTGCCAGATACTTGGCGCCCTCGGTGACGAACAGCTAGCACTCTGAAGGAGCTCACCGCTAAAGCCAGCAGTCAGCCTGAAGCTCCTGAGCCACGGGGGCAGGTGATACGGCCCGAATCAATTGTGTATGATTACCAGCTACTAATAAAACAAGAAGGGAATGCCTATCCTAAGAATGTCCAAAAGTAGAAGAGAACATGACAGAAGTAGCCATTTAAAAAAAAACTTTTTTTTAATTTATTTACGTAATCTCTACACCCAACGTGGGGCTCGAACTCATGACCCTGAGATCAAGAGCCACATACTCCACGGACCGAGCCAGGTGGGCGCCCCCAGAAATAGAACTTTTGAATCTAATGATACAAAAAGATGGGCCACCTGGGTGGTTCAGCGTCCGACTTCGGCTCGGGTCATGATCTCACAGTCCGTGAGTTCGAGCCCCGTGTCGGGCTCTGTGATGACAGCTCGGAGCCTGGAGCCTGCTTCGGATTCTGTGTCTCCCCTCTCTCTCTGACCCTCCCCCGCTCACGCTCTGCCTCTCTCTGTCTCTCAAAAATGAATAAATGTTCAAAAAAAAATCAATGCTACAAAAAGAGAAGAGCGAGCAACACTGGAAACATCCAACATGTCTCTTGTAAAACTTCAGCCTCAAGCCCTTCTAGCTCTTGGAAGAGCGGAATTGATTCTGCCCGCCTTTGTACTTTTCAGGCTTCCGAAGTGGAAACCACGCCCCCCCCCCATGGAACTCCGAATTTTCCTCCTGTACCATCGCAGACTCAGGGAGCAGAGAGCGGCCGGGTGTTGCCAGGGCCGCGGGTGGGGATGTCAGGAGCCAAGATTCGTGGCTAAATATCTGACTCCTCTCGTCTCGGGGAAGGTGGGTTTTCGGGGGGCCAGAGCCTGAGTGGGAGGCTTCTACCAGAAGCGGCATAGGCGGCCGAGAAACTGAATAGCAGGTCAAGTCGAAGCCCTTAGGAGAAAGTGTAGGTGTGAGCGAGCGGGCGTTCTGGTACAGGACCGAGCCAAAGAGCCAGAGGGAAGAGCCAGCCTGAGCCAAGAAACTGGTGCTGCGTCTCCTCTCAATTTGCCTGCCCCCCGTCTCTCCGAGCTGCTGAATTCCCTCCTCGCGTTCCCCTTGCTTTCTTCCCACATCCTTTGGACTCAATGTGTGATGTTGGCGTTCCTGTTAAAACCTTGGCTCTTTCTGCGCGTGGTGCCTGGCTCTCTGCCCCAGGCTGCTGGAAAGTCCTGAGACGACCCAGCCCCCGGGAGCCTGCTCCCCAGAAGTCAAGCCAATGCCTGGCGCTTCCTCCCCCCTCCCCGCTTCGTCCTGGTCCCTACGCTGGGGGGAGACCGGGACCCAGAATATGGGCCTTCAGATCTCACTTAAAGGACCCTCAGGAAACTCCTGTCTGAGCGGCCCTCCCTTCCCCACAGCACTCTTGGCAACGCTCGTGACACTTGGCCGGCATAGTTTTCGGCATAAATTCTCAAATCGGGGTTCTGGATTAGCCATCAATGGCTTGTAGATCTCGACAGGGCAATTCTGACCCTAGACCCGAACGCGCCCAGGGGAAGCCAACAAGACAAAGCTCCTGAGTCTTCAAACTTGAGAAACAGACACCAGACCGCGTCGGAAACGGACCCCAGGCCCCTGGGAGGCCCTGCTCATCCGGCCAGCTGGTTTCTTTCTTTGCCACCTCATCATAGCCACGGGCGGAGGCCCGGGGATGATCCTGACACATTGGACCCTCTCTGCGAAGGCAGGCTCAAGGAGGGCCTCCCGAAAAGTCCTCGGGCACGGCGCGATGTGCGTGTAAGCACGTGGCTGCGGGGAGGGGTCATCGGAAGACGCGGGGCTGCGAAGTAGCGACGAACGTGGGTTCTTCTAGCAGCCCCGTGTCTGTTACCCCAGCCCGGCCACTTACACACGGCGTGACCCCGGGCACGTTCATCAACCTCGCTGAGGCTCAGTTTTCTCCTGTGTAAAATGGGATCATGATAGCACGTATGGCTACGTTACGAGAATGGAACCGGAAGACAGCACCGAGGGGGCGCTGAGTAAACATCACCAGTTTCTAGAGGAGACGGCGAGGCTAAGGAGGTTCCAACGGGGAGGAAAAGAGAAATGAAAGAGAGGCGATGAAGGCTCAAGCAGGCTTCACCTAATTGTCACTTTTGCCCGAAGGCCAACCTTGAGCATTTCAGACGGCTATACGGGTATACATTTGCGTGCTTCGTACATTTCTCCCGTGGCTGCTGATTTCCAGCCCCAACTCTGTCCTTGTCGGGTTGCATGACCTTGGGCCGGTCTCCTGATTGTTCTAGGCCTCAGTTTCTCCGAAGGTTAAACTAACCGGCTATTGTCGAAAAATGTTAAGGTCACTCTTACCTTCACATCCTGGTTCTCTCTGACGCTCTCGCCTTTCTCTCTAGGCAAGCATCATGGGTTGAATCTATCCCCCAGAAAGAGGCGGTGAGGTCCTCATGCCTGGTGCCTGTGAACGTGACCTCATTTGGACATAATTACAGACGGAATCCCGTTCCGAGGAGGGGATCAGGGCCAGCCCCAATCTAAATAGGAGCGGCGTCCTTATCAAAAGAGTAGAAGACAGACAGAAACACACAGGGAGACATTTAGCAGTGGAAAATAGGTCAACAGGCACACAAACTCAGGGCCCTCATTCCGTTTTTACGCTCATGATCATGCTTTTGGAAACGACCGTCGTAAGCATCAAAGAACGTTCGCGTGCAGATAGGGTGACCCAAAATACTTTTCAGCATCATCAAAAGAACTTGACACACCTTTCGAACTGTGTAGATCTGTACCGTGAAGGAACGTTTCTCCCCTGAAATCTCCCCAAAGCGAGAAAATATCCTAGAAAGATCCAGCCTGCTTTTTCCGACTTCTTGGCCACAACAGCAACTTAAAGCATTATGAGCCTTTCCAAAGGGTTGAAGAGCAGCCTGCAAAATTTAGCTTCTACTCTTTAGTCATGAAAGACACTTTCTAATAGAAGCTAGTGAATTTTGTATGGACACGGAAGTATGTCTATAAAAACCTGCTGTTTCTCGAATTTCGATTAATGAGCTCAAAGTCAAAGTCCCAGTTGTGAAATGTAGTGCCTTTAATCCTTTCGTGCAATGCAGAGCCCATACCGGGGCATCTGGAAGGCAGGCTTAGTCCATATGCTTTTTTCTGACATGGAACTAACAGCAACCTGAAACTGTAACCCCGAGGAAACCATAAAGTTTAGAGTGCCTTAATTTTTAACGTTTCCAATAAAATGATTTAATATATGTCTTTGTCGGGTGCCTGGCTGGCTCAGTTGGCACTTCTTGATCTCAGGGTTGTAAGTCTGAGCCCCATGTTGAGTGTAGAGATGAGTTAAAAATAAAATCTTGGGGGGGGTGCATCCGCGTGGCTCAGTCGGTTAAGTGTCCGGCTCTTGGTTTCGACTCAGGTCATGATCTCTTGGTTCGTGAGTTCGAGCCCTGCGTGGCGCTTTGTGCTGACAGCTCAGAGCCTGGATCCTGCTTTGGATTCTGTGTCTCCCTCTCTCTGCCCCTTCCCCGCTCACACTCTGTCTCTTTCTCTCCCTCTCTCTCAAAAGTCAATAAATTTTTTAAAAAATTTTAATAATAAATAAAAAAGAAAATCTCGAGGCACCTGGGTGGCTCAGTCGATTATGTGACTCTTGATTTCCGCTCAGGTCCTGATCTCACCGTTCGAGAGATCAAGCCCCTGCGTGTTGGCAGCGCAGAGCCCTGCTTGGGATTCTCTCTCTCCATCTCTCTCTCTCTGCCCGTCCCCTGCCCACGCTCTCTCAAAAATAAATAAATACACTTAAAAATTTTTTAAATATAGAATAAAGTCTTTAATATATATATTTAATAAAAAACGGAAAGAAAGAAACACACAGGGAAAAGACAGCCACGTGATGATAGAAGCAGGGACTGGAGCCACCACCAGCATACAATGGAAGTCAAGAGAGACAGAGAGAGACAGAGAGAGAGAGAGACAGAACGAAAGGAAGGTTTCTTCCCTAAAGGTTTTCAAGGAAGCAAGGCCCTGCTGGCACCTTAATTTCAGACTTCCAGCCTCCCAAACTGTAAGAGAATAAATTTCGGTTGCGTTTGCAGTTCTTTGTCCCAGCAGCCCTACGAAACTAATTCAGAAAGTTTTCTCCAAATCATGTCCAGCTTCTATCAAACTGTGACGTTCAAGGGTCCGGACTGCTTCCGTGTCTCCATTTCCAATTAAAGAAAGCTTCCGCACAGCATTCTAAATTCCCGATTTAGTAATTTCATTAAACGATAGAAATTAATGCATGATACACCGGATATTCAGAAAATGCAAATTGCTAGAAGATTGTTATAGCAACATCCCTACTAATTACCGTGTCTTAAGAAAGGCCACGCATGTTTAGCAACTAATTAGAATCGTACAATCAGAAGAATAAAGAGTGCTTCCTTGGGGACATAAAATAAATAAATAACTACAATATTTTCATTAGGTAGTTGGCAGTGTTCCTTGGAACCTATTTGAGTGGCGGAAGTTGATGTATAAATGAAACGGTTTTATGGTTTAGATTCGACATTTAGGAGAGACTCAGGCCATTAGAGAAAATTGCTTTAAAAGGTACCGTGCGTTTGAGAAATGCCACGAGGCTTGTGATGTTATGAGAACAGAATGAACCGCAACTCATTTCAGATCTTGAAGAACGTTTTAGAGACTCATTTCGATATTCCTATAAGGCCTGAAACATTCTCAAAAGTTCAGAGAGTGTGATTTAAAAATGCACCGATTCCTAGATCAGGGCTTGCCGACTCGATAACCCAGAAGCCAAATTCCTCCCACCACTGGTTTTGGCCCATGAGTTAAGAAGGGTTTTTCAGGGGCGCCTGGGTGGCTCAGTCGGTCGAGCGTCCAACTCTTGGTTTCAGGTCGAGTCATGATCTCATGGTTCGTGGTATTGAGTCCCGAGTTCGGCTCTGCACTGACAGCATAGAGCCTGCTTGGGATTCTCTCTCTCTTCCTCTCTCTCTGCCCCTCCCTTGTTCATTCTTTATCCCTCTCTCTCTCAACATAAATAAACACTTGAAAAAAAAAGAATTTTTTTAGATCCTCTAACTTTGTTAATATTTTATTTTTTATTGAAGTATAGTTGACACACCATGTTACACTAGTATCAGGTGTACAATGTCGTGATTCGACAATTCTCTATGCTATCAGGGCGCCTGGGTGGTTCGGCCGGTGAAAGCGTTCAATCAACGATTTCAGCTCAAGTCATGATCTCGCAGTTCGTGAGACCCATCCCTGAGTCATCCGTGCTGACAGCACGGAGCCTGCTTGGGATTCTGTCTCTCTCCCAAAATAAATAAACTTTTTTTAAAAAAACTCAGGAAAGGACAATATTTTGTGACACATGAAATCATATGAGGGTCGAATTCCAGTGTGCATAAATAAAGTTTTATTGGGACCTAGCCTTCCTTGTTCATTCATTTACGTATTGCCAATGGCTACTTAGATTAGTGTCCTACTGTTGTAAAACGAATTATCACAGACTTCGTGGCTTAAAACAACACAAGTTCATTACCTCACAGTTTCTGGAGGTCAGAAGTCTGGGCAGGACTTAGTTGGTTTGCTGTTCAGCTGGTTCTCAGCAGGCTGAAATGAGCGGGTCACCTGGGGTCGCAGTTTCATCTGAGGCTCAGAGTCTCCTAGCAAGCTCGCATGGTTGTTGGCAGAATTCGGTTCCTTACGGTTATAAGACTGAGGCCTCCTTTTCCTACTGGCCGTCGGCCCAGGGCTGCCTTCGGCAATGAGAGCCCCGCCCCTAACCCGCCACTCCTTGCCACGTGGCCCTCCATCTTCGAAGCCAGCTACAGAGACAGAGAATTTCTGTCACGTCGAGCTTCTTTAACACTGAATCTCCCTTACTGGGAAAAGTCCCGTCCCTTTTAAAGGTTCACCTGATTACATTAAGTCTACCAAGTGTAGTCTTGAAGTCAACTGATTTGGCACCTTAATCACATCTGCAAAAGCCTTTCATGGCGTCACCTAGGTTAGTGTTTCACCGAACAGCTGGGATATGGTGCATGTACAGCAGGGGCCAGGAATCCTGAGGGTCATCATAGAATTCCGCCTACCACGTTGCTTTCAGGCCACCACGGCAGACCTGAGTACTTGCAGGAGAGACCGTGTGGCCCACGAAGCTGAAACAATTTACGATCTGGACCTTGACAGAAAACGTTGGCTGATTCCTGCCTCAGACGAAGCTGGGTTTCAAGCTCAAGAACTATGTGATCCCTCCTGAGCCAATAACCCTGCAGCTGGGGCAGTGCAAGCAGCAAGAGGAGGCCACGGAGGCGGGAAAATAGTAGCGTTTCCAAACAGCTTAAGCTCTGGACTCGAGCATACACCAAAATAGATGATTCTGAACTAGTACTTTCTTCAAATGAATCGTTTTGAATAGGGGAATAATAAAACAAATAACTCACGTCATATCATGACATTACCACTACCCAACTTTGTCAAATCTTAATATATTTGCTTCTTTTTAAAATGGCAAAGCATGGGTGCCCAGCCGGCTGGGTCGGTGGAGCGTGTGACTCTCGATCTCGGGGTCGTGAGTTCGGGTCCCAGCTTGGGCATAGAATTTACTTAAAAATAAAACTATGGGGGAGAGAAAGAGGGGAAAGAAAAAAAAAGCCACAGAGAAGGAGGGAGATAAAACATAAAAGACTCTTAAATACTAAGAAGAAACTGTGGGTGACGGGGGTGTGGGAGAGGGGAGAGAGGGTGACGGGCACAGAGGAGGGCACCTGTTGGGATGAGCACTGGGTGTTGTATGGAAACCAATTTGACAATAAACTGTTGAAACATTTAAAAAAATAAATTAATTAATTAATTAATTAAATTAAATAAGGAGCGTCTGGGTGGTTCAGTCGGTTAAGCGTCCAACTTCATCTCAAGTCATGATCTGGAGGTTCGGGGGTTCAAGCCCTGCATTGGGCTCTGCATTGATAGTGCAGAGTCAGCCTGGGGTTTTCTCTCTCCCTCTCTCTATGCCCGTCCCGTGCTCTCTCTCTCTCTATCTCTCTCTCAAAGGAAATAAATAAACTTGGAAAAAAATAAAATATGAAATAAGAAATGCTTAATAACAATTTTTAAGTTGCAAAACAGAGCTACTTGTTCAAATATTTCTAACTGATCTGTAGTTCTTTAACATCCTGGATACTAACCCTTCATCACCGATATTCATTTATTGATCCATTCAATAAATATTTCTTAGGATACACCATGTGCTAGGCATTGGGTGAGGGCCAAGAAACATGGCGGCCTATGCTCAAGGAGCTGGAACTCGAGCAGAGAGGTGGCTAATAAGTAAATGAGCAAATAGGTGAGGAATGTCAGGCGGCGGTCAGTGGCATGCAGGCACGACACAAGATGAAGCGACAGAGGTGTTATTTTCAATAAGGAGGTCAGGAAGTCCTCTCTGAAGAGGAGACGCAGCACAGAGACAGGGCTGAATTGAAAGAAAGAGCCAAATGTGCATTTGAATGAAGACCATTCCAGGCGGAGGAAGACCAGATGCCAAGGGGCTGAAGTGGGAGCCAGGATGTCACCAGCATCTTTTCCTGGTTGGCGGCCCGTTCTTTCATTTCGTTCACGATTTATTTACTTGTACGCAAATTTTACATTTTCAATGTAGTAAAACTCACCCCGCTTACGCTTCTAGTTTATCTGTTGACATGTTGTTTAAGAAATCCTTCCCTCCCATGGGGACGCCTGGGTGGCTCAGTCAGTTAAGCGTCTGACTTCGGTCATGATCTCATGGTTCGTGGGTTTGAGCCCCGCGTCAGGCTCTGCGTGGACAGCTGTCCCCCCATCTCTCTCTCTCTCAAAAAACAAATAAAACATTAAAAAAAATTTTAATTTAATATTTTACTTTTGAGAGACAGAGCATGAGCAGGGGAGGGGCAGAGAGAGAGAGGGAGACACAGAATCCGAAGCAGGCTCCAGGTTCTGAGCTGTCAGCACAGAGCCAGACATGGGGCTCGAACACATAACCTCAAGATCATGACCTGAGCTGAAGTCGGTGCTTAACCGACTGAGCCAGCCAGGTGCCCCCTAAAAATTTTTTAAAAGGAGAGAAATCCTGCCCTCCCAGAAGATCATCAAGATATTTGCCTATATTATCTTCCGAATATTCTCAGGCACTGGTTACATCTAGGTCCTAAACCCACTCTGAATGATACAATGAGGGGGGGTTCAGGATGTTTTGTTGTTGGTTTTTTTCCATATGCATAACCAGTGGTTCCAGCACCGTTCATTATCTCTGCACTGGTTATGTATCAAGTTTCCATTTATGTGCGGGTCTGTTTCTGGGCTCTCTGTATTGTTGCACTGGTCTATTTATTTTCCTCTGCACTGTCTTAATTACTACCACTTATAAAACGTGTTGACATCTGCGAGGGTATATTGGGCTGCTTTAATATTGTCTTGGCTATTCTCGGTCCTATTTAGAATTTTAATTGGAATTGCACGAAATCTCTAAGTGAATCGAGAGAGATTTGATATGATTACTTATTAAGTTTTCCAGTACATGAACGTGTTTCATCCCTCCATTAACTTAGGTTTTCTCGAATGTCATTCAATCAAGATTTATGCTTTTCTGCATACAGGTCCTCCACATCTTTTGTTAGATTTGTTCCTGGGCGACTTTCAGCGTTTGCTGCTACTGCAGGCTCTAATTATTGCACTACTGACTTTTTCATACAGTCCTTCTACCCTCAAACCTAGCTAACCGTTCCGAATTTTTCAATATTTGTGTATTCTCTTGTATTTTTATGTAGGCAAGCGTGCTGTCTGCTAAGAACCCCCTTAGTTTCTCTCTTTTCAATCCTGACTTTTTATTTACTTTCCTTTCTTTACTTTACTGACTGTGCCTTCTAGCACGACACCGAATAGAAGTGATAGTTTTGTTCCTTGATTATCGTGGTGATTTAATAGGTTTTTCTAACGTTAAAACATTCGTATTACAGAGATAAATACAACTTGGCCCTCATGTGTAATGTCTACATTATTGTTTCTGATTGCTCGTATTTTGTTTTGCTTTTTTGCATGTATGTTCAAATGTGAAGTTAGCCTGTTGCCGGGGTCCTTGTTCCAGCGAATCTAGGGGGTCCACAAGGGATGGACAGCCAGGCGAAAGGAAGTGAGAGAGCCACGAGAAAAGTGTAGTCTAATGACCAAGCAGTCTGGCGTCTTCTCAGATTCTGGGGTCCTCTGGCGTCTTCTCAATTCTGGCGATTCTCTCCCTGCTGGTCTGTGTCTTTATTTAAAAGGGAGTTTGATCTCTTTAACAAGAATCCGTTTTTACCAGCAGGGTGGCAAACCTCCTTAACCCTGTATGTTGGTTTTAGGATAAATTTAGGGTGGGGGGGAGAGAGCAGGGTCTTCCCTTAAGGTCTTCTAAATCCATCAAGGCATCCTGCTCCAGGTCCTTCCCCTTTACGTTCCTTGGGGCCAAGGAGAGTAGCTCAAGAAATCCAAGCCCGCCATTTTGGCCAGCTGGAGCTTTGCTTTAACCACTTTTCTACACAGGGAAGGGTCTCAACCCGTGAGCCCAAAACGGCTCCCAACAGCCTGTGATTGTCGGTTCTCATACTAGCTTTGCTGGGTTTGGCATCACGGTTGTGTCAGCTTGAAAAAACGAGTTGAAGGAGATTTACCGTGACAGTTTATACAGTATTGAGATTATCTGTTCCTTGAATGTTTGATGGAGTCGCCTGTACAGCCAGCCTTCTAGGGGATCCATGTGTAAGGGCTAATCGGGACTAACTCCATTTTGTTTAAGGGCAAACTGAGACTGACTCCATTTTGAGTCCCCAGTGCCTGCGCAGAAGCTTAAAACATGCAACTTTCTGGTTAAAAAAGAACCACGCCCAGTGACCTATGTAACAAGACTCTGACCCTTCCTCAGCCAATCGGCTAGGGTCATGACCATCACCCCTCCCACTACCCTAGACCCCATTAAAACTCTTGGGCTTTTGGAACACCTCTCTCTCTTGACCCACCGCTGCGTCGGTACAGGTATGAGATGGAGCTTGAGCTAGCTCGAATAAAGGCTCTTTGTTCTTGCATCGGGCTCGGCTCCCTGGTGGTTCTTGGGGTTCCTGAATTCTGGGCATAACACATGGCGAGTTGCATATTTGCTTGTTGGTTGGTTGCCAGATTTCCCATTTCTTCTTGAATCAGTTTAGTTACATTGTAGTTTCGTATGAAATGAACCATTTCAGGGGCGCCTGGGTGGCTCAGTTGTTTAAGCGTCTGACTCTGGACTTCAGCTCAGGTCATGATTTCCCGGTTCATGAGTTCGAGCCCCACATCGGGCTCTTCGCTGAGCTCAAGGAGACTGCCTTGGAATTCTCTCTCTCCCTCTCCCTCTCTCTCTCTGCCCCTCCCCCAGTCGCACCTCCGCCTGTGCTCTCTCTCAAAATAAATAAACTTAATAAAATACAATTTGTCAACCTATGTTGTGGTACTTGTAAGTTTCATCTGTTCACACTTTCGTTGCTGGTTGTCGGATTTCTTCCTACCACTTTCGGTTGTGCTTTCTGTTTACCCTACTTTTCTTTTTTCCTTTGTTTGCTATTTCTTTCTGGTTTGACGGTATTAGTGTTCTTTTCAACCTATGGCTGGGTTTGTGGGGGGACGTTGGGCAGAGAAGTATTTATTTGTATTTACGGGAATCTTCGTAATCCGCATTTGCATTTTGTACGTGTTAGTGTAATTGAAACGAGATCAGAGTATCCACGAATTCACTTACCTTGGCACAGTAAACGCAAAACCTTGCAATACCGTTGAGGAATTAACGCGGTGGCGCCACCAACCCTGCGGTGTGGGGGACTCCCGCACTCCTTTCAGGATGCTCTGCATCCGGCCTCTGCCACCAACTGGCACGAGAAGAGGTCAATATATATATTAAATATTAAGGTCTTACTTGATGTCAATAGATGTATCAAATATTAATATCTTCCTTCCTGATTTTAAACAAATGAATATATATTCTAACATTTTGATACCCCTCCTCAAAAGGGTGAGTGTTACGAGTTGAATTATACACGCCCCCCCCCCCAAAAAAAAGATGTTGAAGTCCTAGCCCTTATACCTCAGTTATGACCTTCCTTGGAGAGTCTTTACAGAGGTCACCAGGGTGGGCCCTACTCCAATATAACTGATGTCCTTTAAAGAGGGGAAATCTGGGGCGCCCGAGGGGCTCAGTCAGTTAAGCATCCGACTTCGACTCAGGTCACCATCTTGCAGTTCGTGGGTTCGAGCCCGGCATCAGGCTCTGTGCTGACAGCTCGGAGCCTGGAGCCTGCTTTGGATTCTGTGTCTCCCTCTCTGTCTCCCTCTGCCCCTCCCCTGCTTGCTCTCTCTCAAAAATAAATAAATAAACATTTATAAAGAAACCTTTAAGCAAATATCGAACACATGCTATGTGGCACTGGGGATATGGTAGGCAACGAAACAGACAAGCTTCCCCTCCCCTCGTGGAATTTACGTGCTAATGAGGGACGCAGACGTGAAACACATATATAGAGGGACAAACTTTTAAGTGATGTTAAGGAAATGCAGAGCACTATGGGAGAGTATAAGAGAGTGTTCACAGAAGCCTTCTCTGGAGAGATCACTTTTTGATGTTTATTATTTTGAGAGAAAGAAAACTCGAGCAGGGGAGGGGCAGAGGGAGAGGGAGAGAGGATCCCAGGCAGGTTCCGCGCTGTCTGTGTAGAGCCCGACTCGGAGCTCGATCACGTGGACCTCGAGACCGTGACCAGAGCCAAAATCGAGAGCGAGACAGTCAACTGACCGAGCCACCCGGGTGCCCTGGAGAGACCATCTTTAAGCTGAGAGCTGAGGGAGAAAGAACCCCATGGGGAGACAAGGGAAGATCATTTCAGGCACAGGAACTACGTGTGGAAAAACCTTGGCGTGTTCAAAGAGCAGAGGGAGTGTCAGAACCCGCTAATGTGCTGGATACACGGGAAGTTAGGGAGAGGAAACCAAAGCTGATGAACTTTGGAAACTGGGTAAACAGTGATAGCTATTTCCCGAGGGGAGGAAGACTCTCGGAAGAATGGATTGGGACAAGGTAGGAATCAAGAGTTGTGTTTGGGACACACTGAATTAGAAATCCAGTAAATCTTCAGGGCGCCCGGGTAGCTCTGTCAGTTAAGCCTCTGACTTCAGTTCGGGTCTCGAACTCATGGTTCGTGAGTTTGAGTCCCGCGTCACTTCGGATCCTCCGTCCCTCTCTCTCTGCCCCCCACCTCAAAACTCAATAAAACATTTTTAAAAAATCTAGTAAATCTTCATGTGGGGATGTCAAGGGGACAATCGAATATATAAGTTGGGAGCTTAGGGGAAAGGTCTGGGTTGCATTTTCTTTGGAGTCTTCGGTATCAGGGATATTGAAAACCAAGGGATTACGAGGGATTATCGAGGGAGTAAGTGTCTTCAGAGAAGAGAAGAAGGCCAAGGACCAACTCCTGGAGCATTCTGACATTTAGAGATGAGACTTTGTCGGGTCAGCATTGCAGTCTGAAGACATTCCCTTCCTGATTCTGCTGCCTGTCCCCTGGCTGTTCACACGTGACACTTCTGCAGCACGGTCTGAGGCATTTCCTGCCCCGTCCTCCTTCCTCCCCCTTTGTTGCTTTTGGGGTGTCTTTTTTTGAATATTTTCTTAACACTGTAATTTATTTTTGAGAGACAGTGTGAGTGGGGGAGGGGCGGAGAGACAGAGGGAGACTCAGAATCCAAAGCAGGCTCCAGACTCTGAGCTGTCGGCACAGAGCCCGACGAGGGGCTCAAACTCACTGACCGTGAGATCGTCACCTGAGCTGAAGTCGGACGCTTAACCGACACCCCTGGGTTTTATTTTTTTTAATGTCTGTTTATTTATTTCGAGAGAGAGAAAAAGTGTGCATGTGAGTTGGGGGAGGGGAAGAGAGAGAAGGAGAGAGAGGGAGAGATAGAGAATCACAAGCAGGCTCCACACCGCCAGTGCAGAGCCCGACGCAGGGCTCCATCCCACGGATGCTTTACCAACCTAACCAACTAAGCCGCCCAGGTGCCTCCCCTCCCCCTTTGTATTTCACAGGCAAAACTCCCAAACCACCCAGAGGGCCTAAACTGACCCCATTCGTACAAGGACTGGTCTGAGAAAGCAGAGGTAAGGTGGGGCCATGGGACCGGGTCACTTACTGCCTGAAGTGAAATGAGGACTTCATCCCAGGTGACACAGGGCCCAAGCAGAGTCCCTGGTACAAGATGGCGGCCCACGTTGCTAAAACTTTCACTGGCAGCGAGGCGGGAAGATGTTGTGGTGACAGAAGATGCTCAGAGACAACGGAAATGAAAAGCAGAGGCAGATAACATTACTTACAAGGACGGCGGAATTGGCTGACTCTGGTGAATCGGCATTGACACCCCATGGGAAGATAACGGAACCGCTGAGGGCAATTAAGAATAGAAAACTAAGTGTAATGGCCAGAGAGGCGTCTGGGTGGCTCAGTCAGTTGAGCGTCAGACTTCAGGTCAGGTCGTGTTCTCATGGTCCGTGAGTTTGAGCCCCGAGTTGGGCTTTCTGCTATCAGCACGGATCCCAGGTCCGGATTCTCTCTCTCTTTCTCTCTCTGTCACACTCTCTCTCTCTCTGTCCCTCCTGCATGCACACACTCCCCCCCCCAAAAAAATACATAAAAACTTTTGTTAAAAAGTGTAATGGCCGGACCACAGATTTGGTAGCTCATGAAGAGGTCCTTATCCCCTTCAATGAGTTCAAGGTCAAACTCAGAACTTGATCATTAGAGCCATCAAGCTTCAAAGATGACTGCTTATCCAAGGCAGCTCTGTTATACCAAAGTCAGGGCCCCAGGTGGGGAAACCCAGGAGTCCGGCGAAGGGCATGGGAACATCTAAGTGGGTACCTCCAAAGAGTTTTGGCTCCCCAGACTGCCTGGGACCCTCAGAGCCTGCAGTGGTAACCCACCCCTTCCCATTAAAGGCTAGCATCCACACCCCTTAAGGGAAGACAGTAGAAAGGTCTCTCCCTTATAAGGCAGTAAGATCTGCCTCGACCTCTTTTCTTGGTAGTAGGCCGTTAACTAGGGTTAAGTTAGGGTATAATCCAACCAGGGATATGCTGGGCTTGGTGAGAAAGAGAAGGGTTTATATGCCGAAGGAGCTGCGAGTCCTAGCCATCGTATACTGAAAGGAGCAGAGCGACCCCATGGGCTGGATTTCAAGAATGCGTCATCAGTGGGGCTAGGACATAAGACTGGGTAAGGGAGAGTTTACATGGGCGTCTGGGTGGCTCAGCCAGTTAAGTGTCCGACTCTTGATTTCAGCTCAGGTCATGATCTCGCAGTTCGTGAGACCGAGCCCCACGTCCTGCTTGGCATTCTCTCCCTCTCTCTCTGCCCCTCCCCTGCTTGTGAGATCTCTCTCTCTCAAAATAAATAAATAAATATTAAAAAAAAAAAAGAATGTGTGATCAGTGGGGCTAGAACATAAGACTAGATAAGGGAGAGTTTATTGACGTGGGGGCACTCTCTTGAGATACAGGACTCAAAACCCTGGCAAGGACCCTAGGGGTAGGTTCAAACCCACTGTCATGGTGGCTCCTAGAAGCCTGGAGAAAGTCATGACCTACACTGGGTGAAGTTAAAACGCCTGAATTGCCACAGCAGATGGTAAAGAAAAGAATTCACCCCCTCAGCGAAGTGAGAGGGGTTCCAGCATCACGAAGAAGTTCTGTGGTGGTTCTTCCCTACAGGCCAGTGGAGACGGTAGGAGAGGCAATCACGGAGTTGGGTTCATTAACAGAAAGCAAAGTAACGAGGATTAGGCAGCTGTGTTTAACCGCCCAAAGCCAGGAGGCTACAGTCACCGTACTGACTGACAACAGCAGAGGGGGCGGCCAAGGGGGCTCGCCCCTCATGGAGTCAAGAAAATTAAGAGTATGGTGTCCCTAGGGGCGACTAGATGGACAGCCAACAAGGATATTATTTAATCACATAATTTTTTAAAAGCACCAAGGGAAAAGACGCTGAGGGTAACACCCTAATAAAAAGTTAGGGTCCCCTGTCCAGGTCCCAACCTGAGTTCGTTTTCACACCAAGAACCCACTGATTAAAGAGGCGGCAGGGTGTCCAAGAGGAAGAACACTGCGTCACCATGGCAACGGCATACCATCATAATAGTAGCAGTCCTGGACAGCGACATGCCAAAGAATGAAACTGGACCACTTTCTTACACCATAAACAAAAATAAACTCAAAACGGATTAAGAACCTAAACGTGAGACCTGAAACCATGAAAATTCTAGAAGAGAGCACCAGCAGTAATATCTCTGACATTGGCCATAACAACATTTTTCTTTTTTAACGTTTATTTATTTACTTTGACTGACAGAGAGAGAGAAGGAGAGAGCAGAAGAGGGGGAGAGAGAGAGAATTCCAAGCAGTCTCCTCACTGAGAGCGCAGAACCCGATGCAGGGGCTTGAAGGGACGAACCGCGAGATCATGACCTGAGCTGAAATCAAGAGTCAGTTACTTAACTGACTGAGCTGCCCATGTGCTCAGCAACATTTTTCTAGATCCGTCTCCTGAGGCAAGGGAAACAAAAGCAAAAATGAACTATTGTGACTACATCAAAGTAAAAAGCTTCTGCCTAGCAAAGGAAACAGTCAACAAAATGAAAAGACAAGATACTGAATGGGAGAAGATATTTGCGAATGATGCATCCAATAGGATTAGTATCCAAAATATATAAAGAACTCACACAACTCAGGGCACCTGGGTGGCTCAGTCAGTTAAGCATCCAACTCTTGATTTCAGCTCAGGTCGTGATCTTACCATCATGGGATCGAGCCCTGCATCAGGCTCCACGCTCTGCTTGAGATTTTCTCTCTCCCTCTCTCTCTGCCCCTTCCCCGTTCACTTGCACGCACGTGCGCACACACACATGCACTCTCCTTCTCTCTCAAAACATTTTTTTAAAAAAGAACTTACACAACTCAACACTAAAGAAACAAATAATGCAATTAAAAATGTACCGAAGACATGAAGAGACATTTCTCCAAAGTAAACACAATGATGGCCAACTGACACATGAAAGGATGCTCAACACCCCTCATCATCAGAGAAATGCAAATCAAAACCACAACGAGATATCACCTCACACCTGTCAGAATGGCTAAAACCAAAATCACAAGAAACAACAGGTATTGGTAAGGACGTGGAGAAAAGGGAACCCTTATGCACTGTTCGTGGGAATGCAAACTGGTGTAGTTACGATGGAAAACAGTACGGAGGCCCCTCAAAAAGTTACAAATAGAGGGCATTTGGCTGGCTCGGTCAATAAAGCACATGACTCTTGATCTCAAGGTCCTGAGTTCAAGCCCCATGCTGGGCATAGAGATTACTCGAAAGAAAAAGTTACAAATAGAACTGCCCTATGATTCAGTAATCACACTACTGAGTATTTTCCCCAAAAATATAAAAACACTAA
The DNA here is from genome assembly GCA_030068075.1 of Paguma larvata. NCBI lineage: Eukaryota > Metazoa > Chordata > Mammalia > Carnivora > Viverridae > Paguma > Paguma larvata. The sequence continues at coordinate 92,477,567 of CM057830.1, forward strand.
TTCAAAGGGATACACGCACCCCTATGTTTATAGCAGCATTATTTGCAATAGCCAAGATATGGAAGTTCCCCAAGTGTCCATCAATTGATGAATGGATGAAGAAACTGTCGTGTATAGGCGCAATGGAATATTACTCAGCCATGAAAAGGAATGAAATCTTGCCATCTGCAACAACCTGGTTGGATCTAGAGAGTATGTTAAGTGAAATAACTCAGAGAAAAACAAATACCGTAGGATTTCACTCATATGTGGAATTTAAGAAACAAAACAATCGAGCAAAGGGGGAAAAAAGAGAGACACAACCAAGAAACAGACTCCTTTATTAATGTTTATTTCTTATTGAGAGAGAGAGAGAAGGAGTGAGTGGAGGAAGGGCAGAGAGAGGGAGACAGGATCCGAAGCAGGTTCTGCATTGACAGCAGGGAGCCCAATTCGGGGCTCAGACTCACGAACTGTGAGATATTGACCTGAGTCAAAGTCGGACGCCCAACCGACTGAGCCACCCAGGCGCCCCCAGACTCTTAACTATAGAGAACGAACTGATGGGTACCAGAGTAGAGGTGATGGGGGAATGGGTGAAATAGGCAATGGGGACTAAGGACGGCACTTGTCGTGATAAAGCACCAGGTGATGTATGGAATTGTTGGATCGCTATATCATACACCTGAAATAATATAACCCTGTATCTTAACTAACTGGAATTAAAATTAAAACCATAAAAAATGTTAACTACATCCAGAAACACCCTTACAAACACACTCAGAAAACAAAATAGAGTGACACCTTGCTGGCTGAGTGGGTAAAGCATGTGACTCTTGATCTCAGGGTTGTAGATTCCAGCCACGCATTGGGTGTGGAGACGACTTAACAATAAAATCTTTAGGGATGCCTTGGTAGCTCAGTCAGTTGAGCACCTGACTTTTGATTTCAGCTCAGGTCATCAATTCATGGTCGTGAGATCAAGTCCCAAGTCTGGCTCCCATGCTGAGCTGTGAAGCCTGCTTATGATTCTCTCTCTCTCTCTCTCTGCCTCTCTCCCCCACTCACTTGCGCTCTCTCTCTTCTCTCAAAAAATTAAAAAAAATTGAATAAATAAAATCTTAACAAAAAGAATGCCCTTTCTAAAAAAAAAAAAAAAAGAATAAGGAGCATTACCTAATGATGAAGGGTATTCGCGTATTCTCAACAATGGAGAATTCTTAACATAGCAATCCTGAATGTATTTGCACCTAACAACAGTGCGTCAAAATAAGTGAGGCAGAAACCAACCAACAGAACCACAAGGAAGAATAAATACATCCACTATTATAACTGGAGATTTTCTCCAACACACCCTTTGGTTGGCAATTGATAGATGGAGTGGACAGAAAATCAGTACAAGTAGAGAATGCATATTGGAGAAAGGAAAGGTGAGGACCAGTGGCAGCCCTGAGAGCAGCTGCGGAGAGGTGCGGTGCTCCTCCCTCACCTCTTCTGTGTTTCTCCTCAGAGAGAGAAGCCCACAGGAGCACTGGACAGGTTTGGAGAAGTGGTACGTGCAGCTCTAAGGGCGGACTGTGACACCGATGGAGGTGCACGGGAGATGTCCCTTCAAGAAAGAATTGGCCATTTATCTCTGAGGAGCGCGGTTAGCTGACAGCCTCCAACCGCAGCACCTCGCGAGATCAGCCCAAGCATCCCCGACAAGACAAGGATTCTAGCCAGTGACCAAGCACGGTGGCAGTACCAGGGCCTAGCCACTTCTGCCTGACATGGGACTCTTCTACCAGGAAGTCTTCCCTCCAGAACTCCCCGTTGGGTTGACCGAAACTTCGTCACATCCGCCTTGCAGCCTAAGGCAATTCTGCTCATTTCCCGTCCTTCCCCTCCCTTTCACACGTGTCAGCTCTGCTCCATGATGTAAGGGCTTCCCCTGCCCATCCTTCCTCCCTGGCCTTGTGTCTTTTGCAAGCATGGTCTCCAACCAACATCTTGCATTCCTAACTCCATATTAGTATCTGCTTCCTGGAGGACCCAAATTGGTACAATTAGCCACTCACCACTGCCATCCACTTTGGAGAAATTCTGCAGAAGACACTTAATCAAGCATTTCAAGAGTCTCTTCATTATAATCAAAGCTCCTCAGTTGAATTCAAAACTCGGTAACAAACTCACAACCTCCATCAAGGCATATGTGTTACAGCTACACTTTTTGTGATCGTGGCACTCACTGTCTCTTGCACGACACAACACCGATGAACCCTATCTTGAATTGGGGCTGTTCCAGGTCAATCCTAGTCGTGCTTATGATCGTTCAGATTGAAGACTCTTTGGGGCGCCTGAGTGGCTCAGTCAGTTAAGCGGCCGACTTCGGCTCAGGTCATGATCTCGCGGTCTGTGAGTTCGAGGCCCGTTCTGAGCTGATGGCTCAGAGCCTGGAGCCTGCTTCGGATTCTGAGTCTGCCTCTCTCTCTGCCCCTCCCCTGCTCACGCTCTGTCTCTCTGTCTCTCAAAATAAATAAAACATTAAAAAAAAATCGGGGGCGCCTGGGTGGCTCAGTCGGTTAAGCCGCCGACTTCGGCTCAGGTCATGATCTCACAGTCTGTGAGTTCGAGCCCCGCGTCGGGCTCTGTGCTGATGGCTCAGAGCCTGGAGCCTGCTTCAGATTCTGTATCTCCCTCTCTCTCTGCCCTTCCCCTGCTCATACTCTGTCTCTGTGTCTCTCAAAAATAAATAAACGTTTAAAAAAAAAAAAAATCGAAGACTCTTTTGGTTTTGTTTTTCCCCTAGAAAGACACAGATTTTTCGTAAAGCTCGAGTAGTCAGGTGATGGCTTCTCCTCATGAAAATCGGGGCAAAAGTAATTATTTATAGTCCTTGCCTATCTCTTCGTAAAGCTGAGGGGGAAAATTCTTAACATAACTGACAATTATTAAGCACTTCTCTAACGTCTTCATGGGCGACTCAGGCGGAGAGGGCTTCTCTGTGGACAACCACGCGGAGACACGTTCATGGGTAGATGGGTAGATGAGACTCTACTGTGGTAACAAATACACCCGGAAATGTCCGTGGCTTAACACGAAGGCGGGTTGCTCACTCACACAAAGTCCCATGAGATGGTTCCTGTCTGCGCAACTCTCCCGGGTAGGTTCCCTCAAAGTGGTAGGCTCAAGAGCCCAGGTTCCTTGAATTTCACGACGCCATTTTAGAGTCTTTTGCTTCCAGCCGCACCAACAAAGTCTCAGCATGAAAAATCACGAGGGCTATTTGCAGTGGCACTTATCAATCCCGTCCGCATTCCATTGCCCAAAGCAAAACCACGTGGCCTCGCTCGGCTGAAAAGGAAGTTGGGAAACGCAGAGGAGTACACACGTACTGGTGTACAGTCTCGGCCATAACGGACTTTGCTTTTGGTGTAACCGCTTGAATACACGAAACGAGCTCTCAAGTTGGATTTACCATAGCCTTCATGTGCTCCATACTTTACCTTTTTTTTTAATTTTTTTTAAGTTTATTTATTTTTGAGACAGAGACAGATCATGAGTGGGGGAGGGGCAGAGAGAGAGGGAGACACAGAATCTGAAGCAGGCTCCAGGCTCCGAGCTGTCAGCACAGAGCCCGACGTGGGGCTTGAACTCACAGACCGCGAGATCATGACCTGAGCCGAAGTCAGACGCTCAACTGACTGAGCTACCCAGGCGTCCCTCCATACTTTATCTTTATACATCGCTCTCAGCCTGAATTACTCTCTCGAAGTCATCGGTGAACTTCAAGTCCTTCCCTAGCTCGGTTATCTGCATCACCACCCACCCGGCTACTTACGTCCAAAATTTAGAAGTTACCCTTCTTCCCTCTACATGGAAACAAAATACGAGAGAGCCAAGGAGCCCAAGGCAAGGGTGATTCCAGAGAAACTTCCATCAATATTACAGTCCAATGGGAAGGCGTATTCCTGCAATAAAGATGGGTTGGTAACATTACCTGTAAAGAATATCCTAATATTTCCCTAACTTCTCATTGTAGTGTAATCACCCAGTAAGACTCCCCTGAAGGAAAGAGGGTGCTCTGGATATCCAATGTGGGAATTCAGGTCTGCTTAGCAGTCATATTTCTCATGGTAAGTTAATAAACAGACATTCTAGGGGCGCCTGGGTGGCTCAGTTAGTTAAGTGTCCCACTCTTCGTTTCAGCTCAGGTCATGATCTCCAGGTCGTGAGATCGATCCCCGCATCTGGCTCTGTGTTGACAGCCCGGGGCCTGCTCGGGATTCTCTCTCTCTCTCTTCCTCTCTCTCTGCCCCCTTCCCCACTCACGCACACTCTCTCTTGCACACGTTCTCTCAAAATAAATAAATAAACGTTAAAAAAAATAAAACCAGACACTCTGGGGCACCTGGGTGCCTCAGTCAGCTAAGCGTCCGACCTCAGCTCGGGTCACGATCTCAGGGTTCACGAGTTCGAGCCCCATGTCGGGCTTTGTGCTGACAGCGCGGAACCTGGAGCCTGCTTTGGATTCTGTGCCTCCCTCTCTCTCTCTGCCCCTCCCCTGCTCGTGCTGTGCATGTCTCTCTCTCTCAAAAATAAATAAACATTAAAAAAATCAGGCATTCTGATTTATATATCGGCATCTCATAGTAGGATCATCCATTCATTCATTCACTCGTATAATTCAACAAGGATTTATTGAGTGCCTACTATACACCACGGCAGTGTTCTAAGTGCTAGAAATATAGAAGTACAGTTGACCCTTGAACAACACGGGTTTGAACTGCGTGGGTCCACTTACCTGCAGATTTTTTTCAATAAACACAGTACTGTACTCTAAATATATTTTATCTCAGGATTTTCCTAATATTTTCCCTTCTCTAGCTTACTCTATTGTAAGAATGCAGGATTTAATACACATAACACACAAAATATGTGTTAACCAACTGTTTCTGTTATTGGTAAGGCTTCTGGTCAACAGTAGGCTATTAGTAATTAACTTCGAGGGGAGTAAAGTTGTATGTGGATTTCTGACTGCACGGGGGCTCAATACCCTTTTTTTAATTTTTTTTTAACGTTTATTTATTTTTGAGACACGGAGACAGGGTGTGAGCAGGAGAAGGGCAGAGAGAGAGAGGGAGACACAGAATGTGAAGCAGGCTCCAGGCTTTGAGCCGTCAGCACGGAGCCCAACGCGGGGCTCGAACTCACAGACCGCGAGATCGTGACCTGAGCCGAAGTTGGCTGCTTAACCGACTGAGCCACCCAGGCGCCCCTTGTTGTTAACCCCATGTAAACAGACAAAAACAGACCTCTCACAGAGTATTCAGTGTAGCAGGCTAAAGCCTGGAGGTTATTTTAAGGAAAATATATAGTGCATTAGATAGTGATAACCTACATTATTGGAATTTCCTCCTAACCGGTAGGTGAGAGATGATACATTCTAAAGATAGGGGAACCTGGGGGCGCCGGGGGGGGGGGCTCAGTCAGTGAAGCGTCCAACTTCAGCTCAGGTCAAGGTCTCACAGTTAGTGAGTTCAAGCCCCACGTCGGGCTCTGCGCTAACAGCTCAGAGCCTGGAGTCTGCTTTGGATTCTGTGTCTCCCTCTCTCTCTGCCTTTCCCCTACATGTTCTCTCTCTCTCTCCCTCTCTCTCTCTCTCAAAAATAAATAAGCGTTTAAAAAAAAAAGAAAAAAAAGATAGGGGCACCTGGCTGGCTCAGTCAATAGAACATGTGACTCTCGATCTCAGGGTTGTGAGTTCGAGCCCCACATTGGGCATGGAGCCTACTTTTAAAACATTAAATATAATTTTTAAAAAAGATAAAAATAGGTATCAGGCAGACTACAAGCGTTGTGGCCTGAGTTACCTAAAGAACTAAGTTTCCATTTACGGAGATGGGGAAGACCAGGGGTGTGGTTTGAGACACGTTAGGCTTGAAGCGCCCATTAGATGTTCGAGAGGAGCTAACAAAGAGGCATCTGGTACAAGAATCTGGAGTTCGGGGGTAATTCAAAGCTGGAGACACGTATTTGAGAGTCGTCAGGACATAGACGGGATTTAAAACCATTCGGCCAGATGAGATCCCCATGGAATTCGGTCGAAATAGAGAAGAGGCTCATGGATTGAGCCTGGAGAACTTCAGTATTTAGATAAGGAAAGACCAGGGGCGCCTGGGTGGCGCAATCGGGGGAGCGCCTGCCTCTTGATCTCGGCTCCGGTCACGGTCTCTCGGTTTGTGACTTCGAGCCCCGCACTGGGCTGTGCGCTGATGGCACCGAGCCTGCTTGGGATTCTGTCTCGCCTCTCTTCTTCCCCGCTTGTGCTCTCTCTCTCTGTCTCAAGTAAATAAAAGAAACTTAAAGAATACTTTAAAAAAATAGATAAGGAAGCACCAGCAAAGGAAGACTGAGAAGGAGTGACCAAGAGTTAGCAAGAGTCGACTCGCCGAAGCAGTTCACGGCCGGGCACACTCAGAAAGCTGGATTTCTCAATCTACGAAGCTAAGGAATGGATACCAGGGACCCCCACCAAGGCATTGCCATCCCGTGAAGTCTCAGGAGTCGGCCAACCTTTTTCTTTGGCTTCTTTTAAGCGCGACGGACCCCCTGCAAATCATATGCAAAACAGCAGCAGCGCGGCAGTATTTTGGGGGGTCTGGCTAGTCTCTGGTGGGGACATTAAACAGCAGCATCATGCATGTCACACTTGCAGGACGAGCTCAGCCCTGTGACTGCTTCCTCCCACCCCCCCCCAACTAGGTCCTTGGGCTCCATTTGGAGAACACCCAGCAGAGACACCGGAAATGATTCCCAGCGCCCCAGTAGCAAAGGGCCACGTGGGTTCATTGTAGCCAGCTGGTCAGTTTCACGGTCCCCACCAGCACCAGCCGACTAGAAAAGTAAAGCCACACTTTACACTGCAGCTGGGCCTCGCCAGAAGGCGAGGGTGAAGATGAGGGCTAAGTTACGGTGAGGGCTAGGTTAAGGTTAGAACCGCCAGTCTGTGATGGGCTAAGTCCCTCTGGCCTCGAACCCCCTCCTCGGACGTTCCCTCCGCGTCCTGCTGTAACTGAAACCTTGGCCGTCCGCCGAGCCCTCTAAAGTGCAGGGGGGGTCTCTTCTCTCATCTCATAGCTAAGAGGCTGAACGGGTGCAGGAGGTGGAGGCGGGGCTCTTGTTGCTCCCCAAGGCCGCCTTAGATCTTTCGCTCCTCCCCACGCTTGAGAAACCTCTGGCTCCTCCTTGGCTCACGCCATCCCATTATTTCGCCTTTCCCCCTTCCTGGTGGGAGCCTTCTGTCACCCTCCTGGTCACTGTCCTCGTTCCTGAGGCTTTAGTTCTTGGCTCACCGTTCTCCTTAACTCAATTTCTCTCGTCGTTTCAGGGATTTCAACATTCATGTGGTCAACCACCCAGCACCCTGGCCTCTGTTCCCTCAACGTGCCCACTGCCAACAACCACTGCCATCTGGGGAAGCACTTCACGACCCCGGTCCGGGGCACCGGCATGGGGCCTTGTATCCTGAAGGTCCACAGTCCCCAGTGCGTTCATTTCATTGGTACATCAACACAGGATTCCCAGAAGCCGATAAATCGATCTTCAGTACAGGAAGTAGGTAGAGGCATGGATAATTTTTATTAGGAATTAGGCCAGTGCTTCATTCTTCTGTGTTTTGTTTTCTATTGAACTCAACATGGGTCCGTGGTTACAACTGGGATTTTCAAGTTGACTAGGGGATGAAATCTACCCGCCCCCCAGGAATACCAAAATACACATGCACAAAGTTATTCATTGTAATGTTTATTTTCTTAATTTGTTTTTAATGTGTATTCGTTTCTGAAAGACAGAGACAGAGGGCGAGCGGGGAAGGGGCAGAGAGAGAGAGGGAGACACAGAATCCAAAGCAGGTTCCAGGCTCTGGAAGCTGTCAGCTCAGAGCCTGACCTGGGGCTCGAACTCATGAACTGTGAGATCATGACCTGAGCTGGAGTCCGACGCTTAACCGACAGCCACACAGGCGCCCCTGTAATATCATCTGTAGTTGCAAAATATTGCAATAGAAGTACGAAATGTCCATACTTGAGAGCGTGGTTGAATAAACCAACACATCTGTCGGATAGAATACTCTGTGGCCATAAAAAAAAGAGTGAGAAAAATGTCTGTGAACGGAGTTGGAGTGACTCTACTCTTCCACCTGCCCCAGGGTAAGCTCCAGACTCATGCTAATGCATTTGCTTTGTGATTGTGGCTCCCCCCTCCCCCCACCCCCCACCCCCCCCCCCCCCCGCCATGGGGAAAGCCCGTCCTGTGCTTAGCTGGGTTCTGTACAACCCTCGTGGGATTAAAAACTCCCCCTCCCAACTCGTGGGAGGGGCGCCCCCGAATGATCGGAAGCAGCCTCCGTTAGAGAGGACCCTGTCCAGGTGCAAGACCGCCTCCCTCACAGAAAAGGAAAGGACACACACACACACACACACACACACACACACACACCCCGACCCTCAGGGCAGAGGCACCTCTGCGGCTGGCCCTCTCCCACCTTAAGCGTACTGTCATTAATACAGCTGCTTCCTGCTTTCACTTCGGGCAGCGGGCTCTAATTCTTTATCGTGTCCCTGCTCAGAGCCGAGACGCCATGCTTTTTTTCCTGCCCCGGGGCGCCTGGGTGGCTCAGTCGGTGAAGCGGCTGACTTCCGCTCAGGTCAGGATCTCACAGCTCATGAGTTCGAGCCCCGCATTGGGCTCTGCGCTGACAGCGCGGAGCCTGCTTCGGACCCTCTGCCTCTCCCTTGCTCTCTCTCTCTCTCAAAATTAAAAAAAAAAATTTTTTTGAAAATAGTGCCTTTTGCGCTGACACTAGGTGTTCAAATAGGTACTATGGATTTATGACTCCATCACCTGGACCATCTCTTAGAGTTGTAAAAACACCAGCAGCCGAGAAACTAAAAGTATCCTGGGACTACCATAAAAAAAAAAAATTGAAATTTGGATTACTGTGGTACTGCGGTCATGGGAGCTAATTAAATTCCATCAGGTGACCGAGTAGTTCCTGATATGGAGTAAGAATTCGATGACTATTTACGGAATGAATAAGCTAGTGATCGAGTGGATGAATTAAAACCTCACCTACTTTCACATGAAACCTTCCTGCTTCAAACATCATCAAAACTTCTGAAGCCGAGTGGAAGGATATCCAGGCAGCGCCTAAAGTTCATTGCGAAGGATAGAGATGCTGAAGTCACTGGTCTTGTTTGTTTGCTTGTTAATTTTTTTGATGTTTGTTTATTTTTGAAAGAGAGACACAGAGTGTGATTGCGGGGGAGGGGCGGAGAGAGAGGGAGACCCAGAATCCGAAGCAGGCCCGGGCTCTGAGCTGTCGGCACAGAGCCGGATGCAAGGCTCAAACTCAAGAACTGCAAGATCATGACCTGAGCCGAAGTCGGACACTCAACCGACTGAGCCACCCAGGCGCCCCCCTGAAGTCATTGTTGACACGTCTGCCAAAATTGCCACCGAAGACAGGGTGACGGTGAGGACTGGGGGTAGAGCCAAGCGTCCCTGTCCAATCTCAGTCCACTTTTGAATTCCAGATGTGGCTATCAATGTAAAATGGCAAATATCCAATTCTGACAAGGCCGAATATCATTCAGCGCAAATGGACGAATCCACCGATCTTGTGAATTCAGCTAATCTGCCACTTATCATACGTGCCCTAGAAACTTTCACGAAGACGTTGTGTTTCGTTCGTCTTTGCCCAACCGTACCGCTGAAAAAGAGATTGCCTTCCCCGCTTCCTTTTTTTCCTTCCTGTAACTAACGAGGGCAAGCGCAATGGGTATCAACCAGCACTCCGGGCACAGGGGGGCGCGGCTGTGAACAAGCGACAGGATCCCTGCCCCCGCGAACCTTACATTCGGGTAGGTGAACACGGACACTAAACCGAGGAAGGAAAATGGCAGATCGGGACAGAGGCGTACGGAAGACTGAAAGGCGGCCACGTGGTAGAGTGAACGGGGCCTCCATAGAATTGAGTAGAAAGGTCAGCGCTCGGAGGAGGTCACGTTGCGGCTGAGCTCTGAACAAGCAGAAGGAACCAGCTGTGCAAACGTCCGAGGAAAGAACTTTCCAGGCCGAGGGAGCAGCCTCTAGAGCGCGTGGCTCTCAAAAGGAACGGCCCGGGCTTCTAGGGGGACATTTTGAAAAGTGGGGGGGGAGGGATGCCGCAATGATCGGGGTGCCCTGGTGGCATTTAATGGGCAAAGGCCAGGCATGCCGCACAACGGCAGCACACAAGAATGTCCCGCCTTCCACAGATCCCGCAAGACACTCATGTCAATAATTATCCGAGTTGAGAACTTAACTCTGCTTAACTCAAAGACGAAACAGGTTTTGCGTGGTGTTCCTGTGCCTGGAATTTGCCAAGGAATGCGAGTACCATGTAACCGGAAGGTAGCTTGTATTTTGTTGCGTTCAGAACTTCACCGAGAGCCGTCTGACATTTGGACCGCCCCCCCCCCGCCCCCGACGGGAAAACGAACGCCACCTGACGGGAGTGCTTCAGAGGAGACTGATGATGGATGAGAGCACGTTTTTCATTGATCAAGAGATTTTTTTTTAATTGGCAAAAAGAGCGGGGGGAGGGAAAGAGTTTTGCGAGGTAGGAAAAATTACCTCCGCCCTCCAGGATTGTTCTAGCTGGACTAAGAATCGAATGGACAGGAGACAAATTAACAGGAGAAAATCAAATTTCGTTTCGGAGGCGTAGGGAATCCACACACACATGAGATTTCAAAGACAGCCAGGCGACGCGAAGTCACGCCGAACTAAGGAGGAGGAGGAAGGAGTCTGAGACTACAAAGCGAAGAGGACCGCTCACGGGAAGAATGAAAAAGAGCGGATGTGGTAAATGAATGTTTACTGGGCCACCCAGAAACAACGGGAGGTCAGGAAGATTTCGAGGAAACTGACGTTGCTAAACTCCTCCCTCTCTACCCTACCTGCTTCACATTATAGTGTAGGCATCTGTGGCGAGGGCTCCCCTCCCGGAGCGGGTCCCCAACCGAATTTCTTTTCGGGCAGTTTTGGGGGCGAGATCAAAGTTTCTTCCTGGGTCTTCCGGGCCTTGATGGTTTTCAGCTCAGCATAATCTGCGTGCCAAAGTGGCACACCGTGGGGGCAGTCGGCCTGGGCCCCTACGACACAAAAAGGGCGCAGGCAAAACTCAATCTCCCTTGCACCTCTGTTCCCAAGTGGCACAGTCTCCTTTCCTAGAGGTAACCTGATTAATAGCTTTTTGGCTGTCTCTCCAGAGGAATTATCTCGCTTTTGTTTAAAAGAAAGGCTGGCAGGGGCGCCCGGGGCGGGGGGGGGCTCAGTCAGTTGAGCGTCTGACTTTGGCTCAGGTCTTGATCTCGCGGTTCGGTGGGTTCAAGCCCCGCGTCGGGCTCTGTGCTGACAGCTCGGAGCCTGGAGCCTGCTTTGGATTCTGTGTCTCCCTCTCTCTCTCTGCATCTCCCCTGCTCGCACTCTGTCTCTCTCAGAAATAAACTTTTTTTTTTTTTTTTTTTTAATTTAAAAGAAAGGCTGGCATGGGGCGCCTGAGTGGCTCAGGTCATGATCTCACAGTTCATGAGTTTGAACCCCGTGCCGGGCTCTGTGCTGATGGTGTGGAGCCTTTTGGGGATTCTCGCTCTCTCTTCTCTCTGCCCCTCCCCTGCTCGTGCTTTTTCTCTCTCAAAATAAATACATACATACATACATACATAAAGACAGACAGACTTAAAAAAGAAAAAAAGAAGGGCTGGCAGACAGGAAGCAAGGAAAGAGGGAAGAAAAAATTAATAAAAATTCAACTAAGTAACTGTAAAGATCCAATTGGCTTTATCACGAATTGGGCAGCACCCCATCTAGCAAATAGCAAAGCGCTCCACTGAGCTGCAGAAAAGGTATTTAAAGGTGGGGGTGGGTGGGCTGGTATGCTTCCCAAAGAATGCATTGTTTTAGGCAAGATCTCCCTCCTAAGGGCAATGGAAGAACCCAGCAGCATTCCCTCCTAAGGCTGGCCAGAAAAATCCCAGGTCGGTCCAAGGATCACATTTCTGGGAGAAGCTGGGAAGTTGCAATTAGATTGGGTACTAAGTTTTGGTGGGGTTTAACATAAGTGATTCCATTCAAAAAAAATTTTTTAACATTTATTTACTGTTGAGAGAGAGAGCACGAGCAGGGGAGGGGCAGAGAGAGAGGGAGACACAGAATCCGAAGCAGGCTCCAGGCTCTGAGCCGTCAGCACGGAGCCCGACACGCGGCTTGAACTCACGAACTGCAAGATCATGATCCGAAGGGAGGGGGGAGCCCCATATAAATGAATATATGAGCGTGAAAAAACTGCAAGGAAAGAAGCACACGTAAGATGCCAAGCTCTTACCCCTGAGGACCTGAGAGCATGTGCGGGGGGGGGGGGACTTAACTCTCTTTAATACACTTCCACACTGTTCCTCTGGGCTTATGACACGTATACACTACTTTCGTAATTTGCAAAATGCCACGAGGCTAAAGAACAGAACACGAATTAAGAGAGCAGGCATCAACCAACACTGGCGTAATCATAGCGAGATAAACCATAATCTGAGAAACATCAGCAAGTCAGACGAAGGTAACGTATTGTTTCAAAAAAAAAAAGAAAAGAAAAAAGAAAAAACAAGCCCGAACCAGAGTCACTGGCCCTGCACCGCCACCCCCAGCCCCCACCCCCACCCCCCCATGACAGCAAGCCAAGATTTAATCAGTTTCCACCTCTCCCAGGAATGTGACTTTGTTAACAGTCAATCCGAAATGTTTCTCTCAGCCCTAGTAATGTAATCTGCATGATAAACACCCTGACTTTCCCTTCCCGCACACTCCCCCCTCCCCCAAAGCAGATGTCCTGGCCTACAGCAATCCTTTCTTTTCTTCCGCTAATAACAATCCCAAGCAGGCTCCAGGCTCTGAGCCCTCAGCACAGAGCCCGACTCGGGGGCTCAAACCCAGGAGCCATGAGATCATGACCTGAGCCGAAGCCGGAGGCTTAACCGACTGAGCCACCCAGGCACCCTCATTTTTATTTTTATTTTAAAGTAATCTCTACACCCAGCGTGGGGCTCGAACTTACAACCTCGAGATCAGGAGTCGCGTCCTCCCCCGACTGAGCCCTGCCTCCCTTTTCGAAAAGTAATAATACGTTTTTAACAGACAACTACAGGGTCACATCCTTTTCCTTTTCCAAAGGCGGGGATCCTTAACCTGGTAAGTTTCTTCATAGACGTTTCAACAAGGATGCAAAAGCAGCAGTAAGGTTAGCTCGAGTCCACAGGGCACAGCCCGAACACAAGGCGCGGCCGGGAACTGACTTGCGTTTAAGATCAGGATACGCCAGCTTGGCAATGCTTAGCCAACGAATGGGCCGTGGCGGAGTCAAAGTTGAACACGCCTCATTGTGTTGGCACCCTGGCACGAAACGACAGAAGGGCAGCAAATACACACCCCTGTTCCTCATTATACCGTCCAACGTACCCGCGTGCCGAGGGCAAAAAGAACAGCCGGGCTGAAGACAAGAGTCTCTATTTACCCCGTTGGCGGGATGGGCACACTTGAGATTCTCATACAAGTTGCCTTCAAACAAAATGAAAACCAGAGGTGCCTGGGGGGCTCCGTCAGTTAGGCGACTCAGGTCTGGGTCTCCGGGTTGTGCGGTTAAGCCCCGCAGGGGGCCCACGGGTGGGCTCGCTCAAGTGCTGGGCACTGGGCCGAGGCCGACGGTAAAATAAGAAAGCAAACAAAACAAAGGAAAACAACCCAGGTGAGCCAATCTCGATACAATGCGGTTATTACAGCAACTGTTCCATTCTCAGGACAGAACGCTGAGGGTTTCCTTAGCCTTGTCCCCAAATTCCAGCTCAAGCCCCTCTTTATTTTTAATTTTTTTTTAATGTTTATTTATTCTTGAGAGAGAGAGTGCTAGCAGGGGAGGGGCAGAGAGAGAGGGAGATGCAGAATTCGAAGCAGGCTCTAGGCTCCGAGCTGTCAGCACAGAGCCCGACGCGGGGCTCGAACTCACAGACCGTGAGATCATGACCTGAGCCGAAGTCGGCCGCATAACCAATTGAGCCACCCAGGCACCCCTCAAGCCCCTCTTTAAAGTCCTCGGAGTCTGCGCCTAGGTGGCTCAGTCGGTTAATTGTCCGACTCCGGCTCAGGTCGTGATCTTGCGGTTTGTGAGTTCGAGCCCCGCGTCGGGCTCTGTGCTGACAGCTCAGAACCTGGAGCCTGCTTCGGATTTTATGTCCCCCCCTCTCTCTGCCCTTCCCATGCTCGTGCTCTGTCTCTCTCTGTCTCTAATAAATAAAAAACATTAAAAAAAAATTTAAAGTCCTCGGAGTCACAAACCTCCTTTCTCCAACCTCCCTCCGCTGCGAAGTTGGCTGACACCAAGACATGACAGGGGAATTCACAAAATATGAAAAGCAAGCACCTGCCAATCTTTGAGAGCAGACCTCGGCTTCAATGATCAGAACAAGTCTGAATCTAAGCCCAGGGATGCCTCTAATACTTTTTTAATCTTTATTTTTTGAGAAAGAGAGAGAGAGCGGGGGAGGGGCAGAGAGTCCAGGCGCCCCCAGTGATGCCTTTTAGAAAAGGTTCCTTTATTGTCCCGTGTGTCAGTTAGTAACTTGTAGAAAATAAGAGAGGCGCCTGGGTGGCTCAGTCGGTTGAGCATCCGACTTCGGCTCAGGTCTTGATCTCGCGATCCATGACTTCGAGCCCTGAGTCAGGCTCAGGGCCTGGAGCCTGCTTCGGATTCTGTGTCTCCCCCCACCCCCCCCTCTCTTCTCCTCATACTCTGTCTCTCTGTTTCTCTCTGTCTCTGTCTCTGTCTCTCAAAAATAAACATTAAAAAAAGGGGGGCGCCTGGGGGGCTCAGTCGGTTAAGCATGCAACTTCAGCTCAGGTCATAATCTCATGGTTCATGGGTTTGAGCCCCGCGTCGGGCTCTGTGCTGACAGCTTGGAGCCTGGAGCCCGCTTCAGATTCTCTCTCTCTCTCTCTCTCTCTCTCTCTCTCTCAAAAATAAACAAATATTAAAGAAATTGTTTTTAAAGAAGAAAAAAGAAAAAAAAAGAAAAGAACTGTATGAGACTAAAAGCAACTGTGTACCTGGGATGTCTCACCCTAAGACTCTGCCGACTGCCCCTTTCCCTTTCATTGTCATTATCGATGCGGCTTTTGAAAAAGAGAGACAGGGAGAAACTGGGAATTCTTTTTAACTTGAGAAAATTCTTCTTGGGTTCTGGCCAAATCACTCTTAGCCTCCACTGTCCCCTTAAGCTTACAGAACCACTGAAAATGTCCCTGCTTGAGCTACCCTCTGTGTCACAGCGGACGTGTTAGCGTAGCTGGGTTTTTTTTTTTTTTAAGATTTTAATGTTTATTTATTTTTGCGAGAGATAGAGAGAGAGAGACAGAGTACGAGCAGAGGAGGGTCAGAGAGAGAGGGAGACACAAGAATCCAAAGCTGCCTCCAGGCTCCAGCCGTCAGCACAGAGCCCGACGCAGGGCTCGAACCCACGAACTGCAAGATCATGACCTGAGCTGAAGTCGCCCGCTTAGCTGACTGAGCCACCCGGGCGCCCCAGCACAGCTGTTAAGCGGCATAAAACTGACCTCGATTGGAATCCCGCCCGCCTCCAGCAGCCGTGACCCAGAGCAAGCCCATCTCTCCGTCTTGGCCTCCTCTTCTGCAAAATAATATCTAATCGTAGCTGAAATACATACAGTGCTTCCCGGGCGGGGGGCAGGCTGCCCCAAGACTTCGGCATGCCAAGGCTTTTAAGCCAAGACAATTGAGACCACGTGAGCTCAAAAGAAACTTTTGCCCCTCCCTTTAATGACACAAAATAATCTAAATTGAGGGTCTTTTCCAGAATAAGGGTTATTACCAGGGATAAATTTTATCTGAGTGATGCATCTATCTGGCTGGGCAAACATCTCAGTAACAAACATCTGTTCGGCTTAAAGCCCCGCGAAGTGCTTTCCTTCCTTTCAAGTCCCAGGCCCTACTCCACACACCCTCCCCCCTTCCCCCCTTAGCTCAGGACCACATATATACCTTGCTTTGCCTGTCTTTGGAATTTCCACTCTGTGTGCTTTCTCTGTATGGACAAATTAAATTTGGTTTTCTCCTATATTACTCGGTCTTATGTCCACTTGATTCTTTTGTTTAAGTTTACTTATTTATTTTTGACAGAGAGAGAGAGAGAGAGAGAGCAGGGGCAGAGAATCCCAAGCAGGCTCTGCACTGTCAGCCAGAACTGGACGGGGGGGGGGGGGGGGGGGGGGGGGGCGGCGGAGCTCGAACTCAGGAACCGTGAGATCGTGACCTGACCTGAAATCAAGAGTTCGGTACTTAGCCGACTGAGCCACCCAGGCGACCCTCTTGTCGATTTGATCCTTAATCTATCTAGAAAGACTTTGAAGGGGTCAGGAACTTCTTGCTGCCCGAAGGTGCTTCCCTGAGTCACTGTTCATTTAATCCCCACGCCAACCCCCAGGGGAAGAAACTGTAGATCAAGCAACTGAGGCACAGAGCGGTTGGCGTGACTTCCCCCAGGTCACACGGCGGGGCCGAGATGCCGAGGCAGGTTCCAGAGTCCAAACTCTAGCCACCACGCCTACGGCCTCTCCAAACGAGGGCAGTAAAGGAATGATTTGAGGATTAGATGAGATCACGTACGGGAATCCCAATGCCCGACGAGTGGGACGGGTGGCAGCCGTGTGCGACGGGTTTCCTTTCCCCTTCTGCGTGGCGAAATTGGCACGCCTTCTTGGTGCAGAAAACGAGAGGTCGGAAGGAGGAGAGCCCGGGCCGGGGGAGGAAGCGGCCGAGGTGGAATGTGGAGGGAGGAGGGGGCGGGGCGGGGGAGGTAAAGACGAGAGGCGAGGCGGTGTGTGTGGGGGGAGCGCCGAGGGCTTAGGAGCCCAGAAGTCGAGGCGGCGGGGCCGCGAGCAGAAGCCGGCCCTCCGCAGCGCCCGCAGCCCGGGGGCGAGGCTTCGGCCCCGAGGCGGCCTCCCCGCCCCTCCGGTTCCCCCGAGGCCCGAGCGGGCGAGGACCCGGCTTCCCGGCCCCGGCCGCGGCCCGCCCCGTTGCCGGGCGGAGCCCGATCCGTCCCCGCCGCGCGCGCCGGGAGCCCGCAGCCCCCGAGCCACGCGGTCTCCGGGGCCGGGCGGCCCGCGGCGCGATGGCGACGTGGCGGCGGGACGGGCGGCTGACGGGCGGCCAGCGGCTGCTGTGCGCGGGCGCGGCGGGGGCGCTCAGCCTGAGCCTCACCGCGCCGCTCGAGCTCGCCACCGTGCTGGCCCAGGTCGGCGGCCGGCGGGGCCAGGCCCGGGGGCCGTGGGCCGCGGGGCTCCGGGTGTGGCGCGCCGAGGGGCCGCGGGCCCTGTGGAAGGGGAACGCGGTGGCGTGCCTGCGCCTCTTCCCCTGCAGCGCCGTGCAGCTCGCCGCCTACCGCAAGTAAGTCGGGCGCGGCGCGGCGGGGCGGGGCCCGGGAGCCGGGAGCCGGAGCGGGGAGCGGGAGCCGGGAGGCCGCAGGGGCCCCGCGCAGGGCCGCAGCCGCCTTCCGGATCGCGGGCGAGCCCCTGGGGGGAGGGCGGTTCGGGCAGGACGCGGGCCCGCGGGGCGCGCTCCGGGCCTCGCTGCCCCGCCAGGTGCCGTTTTGTGGCCCAGACGGAGACAGAGAGGCTCACGGCGAGGACCTGGAATGGGGCAAGAGGAGATCGGGGGCGGGGGGGGGAGCGGGGGCAGGAGTGGAGACATCTCCCGAGAGATAGCTCCTAACCATTCCCCCCATCCGACTTGGAAAGTTCGCCTCGGCTGCCTTAGGCGAGACAGGCCCTGTGGCAGGGGGGTGTGTGCAGAGGAAAGCCCGCAGCAGAAAGTGCTTGGGAGGGGGAGGTGCCACAAAAGGCCACAGATTTCTGCCCCGCCCCCATGAAGCTTGCCTTCAGGGCCCAACACAGGCTGTAAACAGGCCCCTCAACTTGCTGTTTCACCCCACCCTCTGCCCACTGGCCTCCTCCTTTGCGCGTTTTTTCACCTTCTCCCAACAACAGCGGCTTTTTTTAATTTTTTTTTTTTCCCCAGTGTTTATTTTGGAGAGAGAGAGGAAGACAGCGTACTAGTGGGGAAGGGGCAGAGAGAGCCGGAGATTATAGAATGGGAAGCAGGCTCCAGGTTCTGAGCCTGTTTGCACAGAGCCGGAGGCGGGGCTCGAACTCAGGAACTGTGAGATCATGACCTGAGCCCAACTCAGGGGCTTAACCCACTGAGCCACCCTGGCGCCCCCAACAGCTGCTGCTTAAGGAAACTTATCTAAACCTGTCAGTATCAGATTAGTCTTCAAAGCTCCCTCTGAGCTCAGACGTATTTGCATTTCGACTGAAAACAAGCCGAAAAGAGTGAAATGGTCCTAATGGAATTTCAGGAAGGGGGGACGTTGCTGTACTTAGGGAGGAAAGGTCCCTGTGTTCCTCATTCCCTGGGCACACAGTGCCAACTCCGAAGACTGGCCTTGGCTCTGATTTAGACAAACAGCTCACAGTCTTGACCACGTAGTTCAAGCCTCGGAGGCGAACAGCCAGGATTTTTTGCCTTTTTTCTGGGAGGCGGGGGCTGCAGAGGCCGCCCGGCAGCTGAGAAACCGGGATGCAATCCTCCTGAGTCTCCGAGGCCAGCGTGCATTACCTAGGCTTGGGAGAAGCCGCCTTCTCTTCTGGGGAGGAGAGGTGGTGAGATCCCTTTTTTGTTTCTAGGTTTTCTGTTTTGTTTTGTTAAGTTTTATTTATCCTGAGAGAGTGTGCAAGCGGGGGAGAGAACCCCAAGCGGGCTCCCCACTCTCAGTGCAGAGCCTGACACAGGACTTGAACTCAGGAAGCGGGAGATCGTGACCTGAGCGGAAGTCAGATGCTCAACGGACTGAGCCACCCAGGCGCTCAGTGATCGGAGTTTTAATGACTCCAGTCCTCCCGCCTTCCCTCCGTTCTCCACAAAGTGGTACGGAAATCTCGCTTTGGAGGTATACCAAGGAGAAGGGGGCGGGACTTTCAAGGCTGGTTTAAGTAGCTTGGAAACTACTGTTTAGTAGCTGTTCTGGGAACCACCCGGCGAGAGGAAGACCTTTCCCTCTGTCTGAGGTTCTTCTAGCTGGACTAAGAATTAAATTGACATGAGACAGATTAAGGGGAGAAAACCAGACTGAATTTTGTATGTCGGGGGAGTCCTCCCACACACCTGAGATCTCGAAGACCGGCAAAGTGAGGTAGGGATGGCATTCCGGACGAAGGAGAAGCAGGTGGTAAGGGTCTAGGACTGAGAGTAAAATGTTTGGTAAACAAGGTTTCCTGGGCCACTCAGCAACAGCGGGACTTAGGATTTTTTTTTTAATTTTTTAAAAACATTTATTTATTTTGGAGAGACAGAGCGCAAGTGGGGGAGAGGCAGAGAGAGCAAGAATCTGAAGCAGGCTCCAGGCTCCAAGCTGTCCGCACAGAGCCTGGCACAGGGCTCGAACCCACGAACCCTGAGATCGTGACCCGAGCTGAAGTCATACGCTTATCGACTGAGCCACCCAGGTGCTGGGACCATTCCGGGGACTTAGGAGTTTTAACAGACTTGGCTAAACTCCTCCCTGTCTGCCACCCCTAGTTCACATGATAATGTAGTTATTTATGGCGAGCGCTCTCTTCCTGGGGCAGGTCCTCTATTTAAATGCTTTTTAGGCAGCCGAGGGGGACATCCGAAGTTTCCACCTGAGTCTCGGGCCTTGCTTGCGTTCAGCTCAAAATGATCTGCGTGCCATCGCTGCCCATCTCGGGGAGGTCTGCCCTTGGCCTCGGCACCACCACCTAGTATATATTCATCATTGGATTTTTTTTAACAGCCCCACGGAGATACTGACCTATAGAAAGTGTATGCATGTAAGGTGCACAACTCGATGTCTTGATGGACATTGTGAAATGATCGCCACGATCAAGCGAATCAATGTACCCGTCACCTCTACCTAGTGACCGTTGAGTGCGTGTGTGCATAGGTACACATGACCGGATGTCTACGATTCCTGCCTCCTGCCCTGTAGTACAGGTCCATAAGGTGGGAAATGTGCCCATTTTACAGTTGCAGAATTGGGCTGAGACCAGCCGCCCCTCTCCTCCGTGACGGAGCTGAGAGCCCGGTCACCTGACCTTCCGCCTCCAGATCTGTCAGTCTGTTACGTCATAACCGCCTTTCCCTCTGCGTTCCTTTGACATTACTTTAGCCAGGCTTCATGGAGTACCCGCTGTGTGCGAAACGCTGAGGCCGCGCAGAGATGAAAGGGGCATGGTCCCCGCGCACCAGAGCTTAAGAATAAGACTAGCGTGTCTGTAGCACGTGGCCGAGATGCTACAGAAATTCACACTTCCGGCGCACCTGGCTGGCGCAGTCGGTAGAGCGTGCAACGCTTGATCCCGGGGGGCCGAGGGTTCGAGCCCCACGTTGGGTGTAGGGATTACTTAAAAATAAAATATTTTTAAAAATAAATAAATAAATAAAAGGAAATTCACACTTCTGATGAGGAGAAGAGGTGAAGACTTCACAGAGGAGGAAAACCATCCGCGTTTGGCCTTGGGAGAACGAGGAGGAGTTTGCTGGCAAAGATGGGGAGAAGGAGGCCGCAGGTGATGCTGAGAGCAAAGACACGGGGGCGGGGCGGCACGCAGCGTGGCCGGAACACAAGGCGGGTCTCAGCCAGTAATGGGAAGTACAGCCGGAAAAGCAGGTTGGAATGAGATCTCGGAGGGCCGGGTTAAGAAGCCTGGACTTCCTTCCACACGGCCAAGGTTAGCTGTGGGAGATTTTTGAGGAGGTGGGGGTGTGCGTGATGATGAAAGCAACCCGACTGGAATTACTGTCACCTGGTGGCAGGACCAGTTAGGGACCTGTTGCACTAGTTCGCGTAGCAGCCACGTGAGACAGGCTGGCGACTGGGAGAGGCAGAAAGAGATAGTTCCCCGGGCTGAGTTTGCTAATAATTTTTCCCGCGCGATGATTTTCTTTCTGGAAACGGAAAGGAAGGGTTTCAGTGAGTGGCTAGGCATAGAAAGCAGAGTGGTTGATTAATCCTGGTGCTGTCTTTCCTACATAAAGATGGTACCTTTGGTCCATCACGATCCCGGCTCATCTCTACTCTTTCCTGGCCTTGAGTTTGTGAAAACAGTTGGCGGAGGGTAATGGTAGAGCCCAGGATTGTGGGTTTGAACAAAGCGTAAACATCCAGAATGTTCAGGAAATGGAGCGGTTAATTGGCTTGCCCCCAGATAGACTTAATGGGAGAGTTGGTGCTTGAAACCGGGTCTTCGGGTTCCCAAGTCCAAGGCTCTGCCCACCGTCGTCTGTCTGCTCGCTTGACTTTATGATCACAAAAAAAGTCCACTCCGTAGAGTCTATTAGGAGCTAGGTCCTTGCAATAAATAGTACGTAACGCAGCAGGTGGCCTCCAAATGCATCCGATGGTAGATCCTCCTCCAACTTTACTCCACGACTCCTCGTCCAGCTGTATAGACACTGGTCTGGGTCCCTGCCACACTGAAACAGTTCATAACCGACGCCACTTCCTTACCGTATAGCCACTTCGCGAGGCGGTGTTTGGCTGCTAAGCTGCGTTGGGTTGAGGCTCTACCTACGTGTGTCCAGGGTGTGCGAGATGTCACCGTGACCAAAAGCAAGAGGTTACTGCTGTTCACCAGCCGACCCGGTCTCTCTTGGGAAAGCTTCTGCGGCTGCGTGGGAGGCGAGCTGGGGGAGGAGAAGGCAGAGGGGACCCCCGCTGCCCCAGGCCACCCGACAAGAGCTCGAGATGGCGTCGTTGATGGCCTGGCGGGGATCCCCAGCTTGACTCTGCAGTTCTAAGGGCAAGGATTGGTGGTCATTCAGATGGTGAGAGTCTGGGAAGAAAGGACATCCTCCGGTTCTTTTTAATTTTGGAGATTTGCTAGTAAGACCCTCCTTTATAAACCAAACTGATCTCAGACAGCGTTCCTACGCCTAGTCCGTCAAATCGTTCAGTGCGCCGACGTCCCCTTTCCTCTCCTGCTGCCCCCGCAGGCCACTGTTATGGCAGGACCATTGAGCTCTGTGAGGGCCTAGGCTGGGTGCCAGCGCGGCGTCCGTTCGATAAATGGGTAGCGAATTCATTCAGGCCCTGGAAGTGGCCAAGCGGGAGAGGGAATAAGGTGGGGTGATGAGGATGAATGGGGTTTCTTCCGGCATTTCAAACTCCCACCTTCGTCTAGATCGTTCCAGCACTTTCCTCCGTACCCCCTGCCCCTGCTCGGCTTCCCCTCCAACCTGACTAGCCGGGGCAGGAAAAAGAGAGGAAGGAGGAAGTGTGCCCGCAGTGAAACGGGCCAGTGGCCCATTGGCCAACACCCGCTGTAGTTACCGCCTCTTTCAAAAGTGGCCGCTTAAGTCCTGAGTGTTCGTTGTCTCTTTCATGACGTTTTCAATCGGCGCGGTTCAGGCAGGTTGCCAAGATGAGGTGAAGACTTCCCTTCGGCTTGAAGGAGATGCTTTGAAACATTTTTTTAAAAATTTCTTCATTTATTTCGAGAGAAGGAGACGGCGCATAAGCAGGGGAGGGGCGAAGAGCGAGGGAGAGAGAGAATCTTAAGCCGGATCTGCGCTGTCAGTGACACCCGGGGCTCGGCCTCACGAACCGTGGGATCACGACCTGAGCCGAGACCAAGAGTCAGACGCGTCGCCAACCGAGCCGCGCAGGTGCCCCTGAAGGAGATGCTTTTACTCCATGAGTTTACTGGGAGCAAAGGAAACCTTCCTGGCCCCCCTTAAATGATTTCGCCTGAATACCCACTTCTTTCTCCCGCCCAGAGCCCCGGAGTCAGACACGCCTCTTCGCGGGCGATTTGAAAGCCGCGCTCTCATCGTTAAAAAGAGAACAGGGGCACCTGGGTGGCTCAGTCGGTTAAGCGGCCGACTTCGGCTCAGGTCATGATCTCACGGTCTGAGTTCGAGCCCCGCATCGGGCTCTGTGCTGACGGCTCAGAGCCTGGAGCCTGCTTCGGATTCTGTGTCTCCCTCTCTCTCTGCCCTTCCCCTGCTCACTCTCTGTCTCTATGTCTCTCAAAAATAAATAAATATTTTAAAAAAAAAGAGAACAATAGGGGCGCCTGGGTGGCTCAGTCGGTTGAGCGTCCAACTTCGGCTCAGGTCATGATCTCGCGGTCTGTGAGTTCGAGCCCCGCGTCAGGCTCTGTGCTGACGGCTCAGAGCCTGGAGCCTGCTTCGGATTCTGTGTCTGCCTCTCTCTCTGCCCTTCCCCCACTCATGCTCTGTCTCTCTCTGTCTTAAAAATAAACATTAAAAAAAAAAAGAGAGAGAAAAATACTTTCATTTCGGCCTAGCCCCGTTCTCTTTCCCATTAGTCAAACCCCGGCAGAAAATATTCCTTTTCCCGGTTTCCAAGCCCTTTTCGATTTTGCCCTCATTGGCCAGGAGTAAAGTTCCTTCGCCTCCTGGCCAGGGAACGGGCGCTGTGTAACAGTCCCTCAATGACAGTTTCTGCCGAGGCGGGCCCTCATAACGAGGGATGCCCTGCTTCCAAAAAGGGGGGCCGCACCAGGGGCGCCTGGCTGGCTCGGGCGGTCGAGTGTCTCTGACTCTTGGTTTCAGCTGGGGTCGCGAGCTCGCGGTGCGTGGGTTCGAGCCCCGCGTCGGGCTCTGCGCTGGGTGTGTGGAGCCCGCTTGGGATTCTCTCTCTCCCTCCTGCTGTCTCTCTCTCTCTTTCTCTCTCTCTCAAAATAAATAAGGAAGCTTAAAAAACATTAAATAATAAATTAATAAATAAAGAGAGAGAGAGAGAGAGACTGGAACACAGTGGCTTTCTGGTTTGCATTTGGAAAAGTCCGCCCAAAGCCGTTTTTGACTCCATTATAAAACTGCAGAGAAACACAAACGAGAGTTCCCGAGGGCCCCCTCCGGAAGCAACAGCATGAACGACAGTATAAAAGCGTAGAAGACATTCAAGCTGCTTTATTTTTTAATACGAGAAAATAAAATATCGCAGAGAAAGCCGGAGTCCCGTTCATTCTATTCCCAGACGCTCTTTCGGTTGTGCTGGATACTACGAAGGGGCTGCACCAAGTTTGCATTTCTTTTTTTTAAGTGTTTATTTATGTGTTTTTGAGAGAGAGAAGAGGGAGAGGGGCACCGAGAGGGAGAAACAGAATGCCAAGCAGGCTCCGAGCTGTCAGCACAGAGTCTGACGCGGGGCTCGATCCCACGAACTGTAAGATCGTGACTTGAACTGAAGTCGGACGCTCGACCAACCCACTGAGCCACCCAGCGCCCCCCCCCCCAATTTACATCTCAGAGGAATGACAAATTACGTCTTCCCGCAGTGGTAGTAGAACATTCCAGTCTCCACAGGTCCTTGCCATCACTTGATAGTATCAGACCTTTCCATCTTTGCCAATCTGCGAGGTGAGAAATGGTATCTTGTTTCAGACCAACAAGCGGGGTGGGACATCTCTTATAATCGTTAAACCAACTCCACTACAGGGAGCGCGGGGGCGGTGCCTGGCTGGCTCAGTCGGTACAGCGTGTGACTCCTGCTCTCGGCATTCTGAGTTCGAGCCCCACGCTGGGCATAGAGCTTCGTTAAACAAAAGAAATCGCTGGGGATGCCCCGAGTCATCGTTTCAAGGGATTCGTTTAAGTTTCAACAGAACCAAAGGGGCACATTCCAGTTCGGTATGTACCCAGCACGCCTATTCGCTTCCGCCCCACTGGCAAGCCAGGGTTGAGAGTTAGGCCGATAAAGCGGAAAAAGCTTAAAATGAAGTGGGAAGAGGGGCACCTGGGCGGCTCAGTCAGTTGAGCGTCCGACTCTTGATTTCAGCTCAGGTCGCGATCTCGAGGTTGGTGAGTTCAAGCCCCACATCGGGCTTTGTGCCGACAACACAGAGCCTGCTTAGGCTTCTCACTGCCTCCTCCTCTCTCTCTCCCTCTCCCTCCCCGCTCCCTGCCCCTGTCCCACTCAGGCTCTCTCTCAAAATAAGGAAAGAAACTGGGAAGGGAAGCAAAAATAATATAAAAACAGGGAGCGGGGCCAAAACAGGAGAGACTCTTAAATATGGAGAACAAACCGAGGGCTGCTGGAGGGGTCGCGGGTGCGGGGATGGGCGACATGGGCGAGGGGCATTAAGGAATCGCCGCCTGAAATCGCCGTTGCACTATAAGCTAACTTGGATGTAAATTTAAAAAAATACATAAATTTAAAAAGATAACAAAGAAAGAAACTTGCGAGAAATGAAATGGTTTTAAAGAGAGGAAGTGAGAAGAACTTAGGGCAGACCTAAAGAAGAGGGTTGGGCGCCTGCTCGTAGCTGACTAGAATCCTAGAAATATCGTAGAATCGAATGTGCTATTATTCATCACGCCTAATACACTGGCAGAGTGATTTTCGCTTTGGAAAACCTTCCCAAATGCTGGGAGACAGGGCGAGAAGTAGTAGAGCGCGCTCTAGCACAATCCATAGCCCATTCTCTTGGGCCCTCTCCCCCCTTTTGTCTCCTAGGTTTGTCGTGCTGTTCACGGATGACTTGGGCCATATTTCTCAGTGCCGCTCAATCGCGGCCGGGAGCCTGGCTGGCATGGTTTCCACCATTGCCACCTACCCTACCGACCTCATCAAAACCCGGCTGACCGTGCAGAACCTGCTGGAACCGTCTTACAGAGGGATCTTCCATGCCTTTTCTACTGTTTATCAACAGGAAGGGTTCCTGGCCCTTTATCGAGGGCTTTCCCTTACTGTTGTAGGTAAGAGGAACCTTCCACCCTGTCCGAGAAAAGGGGCGGTGTTCTTTGATAGGTAGGAAGGTACCGGAGCGTTTGTAACCAGTTAAGTGCAGTGTTTTGAGGTCGAGGTCGCATGGATTCAGGCCACACAGAGCCGGTTAGCTTCGTTCTAGTCCATGGCCATACGCCCCCCTCGCAGCTTTGGCCTGTCACACCCCAGGGAGGGGAGGAAGAGACCCAGTGGAGGTGGCTCGGCCCAGACGGATAGGCAGGCCACCCCAGGCCCCCCCCCACCCCCGCCGTCTGACCGCGGGGAGGCGTCCCAGCACGCACACGAGCACGCACACGTGCACGCGCACGACCAGGGCAGCAGCTGTCGCTTCTGTGGTCTTGGGGACCTTTGCCAGGGCTACACCTGCACAAGTCACCCGGGTCCCCAGTTACCAGACACAGCCGACTTTCACCCATTACCTGGCCTGTGTTGCAGCGTTTGACGGGACCGACCACCCCTCCTTCTGGAAGCTTGGCTTCTGGGACCCTACCATCTTCTGGGCGTCTTCCCCCACCTCTCTGGCTCATCTGACACTCTCCCCCGGGGCTCCTTCCTTACCTTTCTTTACCCTCCCCAGGTAGCCTCAGCTACGCTAGTGGCTTAAACGAGCATCGTGATACTCGAGTGACCCCCCCCCCACCTCTGTCACAACAGTGACTAACATTTCCGGGCCCTTGCTACAGGCCAGGCACTGTGCCGAATGCCTTGCATCCCGTTTCTCATTTCGGCCTCAGTTTACAGACAAGGAAATAGATACTCCAGGAAACTAAGTGACTCGCCCAGGATCATATAAATAGAAAGCCGGAGAACCTAGCAATGCGACCCCAGAGCCCCCTGTCTTAACCACTGACTGCTACCAGTTCCCCGTGGCAGGACAGATACCTGCCGTTGGCCGCCTTTGCCCGCTGCTTCCCGGGTGCGGCCAGCTCGACACCCCGATGGCCCCGTTAGGCTCACACCCGCTCCCCCCGGGTCCGCTAACGAGTGAGGCCGCCCGCCCTTCACCCGGTGGCCCAAGCGGAAGAAACTGACAACCGCCTCAGCCCCTCGCCCCTCTCCGCAGTGACTTCAGTCACTGCATGCTGTCAACTCGACCCCTTCACTCTCAGTCCGTCGCCCCCCTCCACCACTGCACCCGCCAAGCTCATCTCACCCTTCCCGCAGACACGAACAAGAGGTTCCCACGTGGTCCCAGTCCCGGGCTTCTCCTGCCCGGGCCGCCCTGGGTACTGCTGCCGGGGCGCGGCGACCCGCCCAAGCTGACGTTAGCCGTTTCACCACCCTCGTGCCGCTGTCCTCCTTTAGAGCCTTCGCTGATAGGCGCCTGGGTGGCTCAGTCGTTAAGCATCTGATTTCGGCTCAGGTCACCATCTCACAGGTCATGGGTTCGAGGCCCACCTCGGGTGAGCTCGAGCCCCACTTCGGGTGAGCCCCGCGTCTCTCCCTCTCTATCTCTCTCTTTTTGCCCCTCGCTCGCTTGCACACACCCCCACCCCTGCAATAAATAAATAAATAAATAAATAAAGCCTTCACTGACTCCGAAGCGACAGGGAAAAGTCCCAGTTCCTTACGGCACACCATCGGATCCTTCGGACCTGGCCCCCGCCACCTGTCCCGCCGCCTCCCCCCGCCACACCTCCACCCGCACTCAAGCTCCGGCCACTCAGAAAAACCTGCGGTTTCCTGGAAACACCGCTCCCTCTGCACTTGCTCTGCCCTCCGCCTGGACCGCCTGTCCACTCTCCCGATGTCTGGCGAACTCCTACTCGATCCTCAAGACCCAGTGGGAAAGTTCTCTCCTCTGTGAAATCCTTCCTGATTCCCCTAGGCAAACTTAATCCCTCGGATCCTCCGGTGCCTAAAGCACTTGGTATAGCACCCTCCCCCTCACCTCCCACCCAATTATGGTATATATCCGCTGCCGGTCTCCTCCACTAGACGGTGAGTATCTCCAGGAAATTAGCCCACTCCTCATTGTATTCGCAGCACCTGGCGTAGGGCCCAGCAAATGACATAAGGTCCACAGGTATTTTCCGAATGAAGCTAAATGGGGGGCTGGTACTTCACGTTTAACGTGTTTCTTAAATAAATATTGCATTTTCCTAACGACAAGCAGCCCCACTGAGGGTATCGCCTCTTTCCAATCTCGTTTTGAGGGAGAGATTTAGTACCTCTGTAAACTTAAGATAGATCCCAGGCTTTCTGGAAGTTTCTCGAAAGGGCCACTGAGCACACCACCTACTTGCCATCTTTTCCTAGGAATGGCGTCATTTCTAGACCGGTTCCTTCTCAGCTAGAGACCAGTCCCTCCTAGCTGCTTCCAAAACCCGATTAAGCGCCACTCACTGCCTTTCTTCTTATGGGAGTGATTGATTTTCCCCCCAAGATTTTCTTTTTAAAATTTTCTAACACCCGGAAAAGTTCAAAGAATTGGAAACACCCACCTACCCAGCCATCCAGGTTGCTGAGCTGTCGGCACAGAGCCCGACGCGGGGGCTCAAACCCACGAACCCGTGAGATCATGACCTGAGCCGAAGTCGGACACTTGACCGACTGACCCAGCCAGCCGGCCAGGCGCCCCTGGTGGGAGGGATTCTAACCAGCCCAGGGCCGGCTCCCGTGTCCTTCCCCCGGCTTCCCCCGCGGGCATTTATGTTCTCAAGCTGGTATCGCCAGAGACAGAAGCAGCCTCTTCCTGGCCTTCGTTTTGCAGGTGCTCTCCCGTTCTCTGCTGGCTCCCTTCTCGTTTACATGAACCTGGAGAAAATCTGGAACGGGCCCCGAGATCGGTTCTCTCTCCTCCAGAACTTTGCCAACATCTGCCTGGCCGCGTCGGTAACCCAGACTCTCTCCTTTCCTTTCGACACGGTGAAGAGAAAGATGCAGGTGAGGGGTTTTGGGGGGGTGGGGGGCATCGCGTAAGGAGGGGCGCCTTGCCCTGTTGGCAGGGCTGCGAAGAACGCTGACCCTGAGTGAGAGGGTGGCTTTCCAGGGAGCTCGTGACCGCCTTCCCCCCGCCCCCCCCTGCATTTCTGCTCCTAACCTCAGGCCTAGTGGCCCGAGCCCAGGCTGCCTCCCTGTTCCCCGCTTTTCTTTCCTCCCTTCCTCACAGCTGCCTCAGTGGGGGACACCGGAAAGAACCCAAACCAGCCAGGAACTATCGATCACAACTCAGTTGAATCCGAGTTGAGTTTAGTTTAAGTTTGTTTAGTTTT
The DNA here is from genome assembly GCA_030068075.1 of Paguma larvata. Lineage (NCBI taxonomy): Eukaryota > Metazoa > Chordata > Mammalia > Carnivora > Viverridae > Paguma > Paguma larvata. The sequence goes on from CM057830.1 coordinate 92,506,683, forward strand.
GAGAGAGAGAGAGAAAGTGCAAGGTGGGGATGGGGGGGACAGAGAGAGAAAGAATCCCAAGCAGGCCCCACGCTGCCAGTGCGGCCCCAGTCATCTGAGTTGTATCTTTTCCTGTCCTTTGCGCAAACAAATAAACAGCGGTCACATTATCGTAATTGTAATGTAGGTATAAGGTTACATGCCTATTCCCAAAAGCTGTTACTCTTAATTTTAAAAGGAATGCACAAACACCTTGAAAATGGTCAATTTGGGGGCGCCTCGGGGGCTCGATTAAGCATCCGGCTTCTACTCAGGTTATGATCTTGCGGGTTCGTGGGTTTGAGTCGCCTCCCCCGCCGTCAAGCTCAGAGCCTGGAGCCTGCTTCAGATTCTGTGTCCCTCTCTCTCTGCCCCTCCCCAGCTCACGCTCTGTCTCTCTCAAAAATAAACATTAAAAAAATAAAAAATAGGGGCGCCTGGGTGGCTCAGTCGGTTGGGCGGCCAACTTTGGCTCAGGTCATGATCTCGCGGTCTGTGAGTTCGAGCCCCGCATCAGGCTCTGTGCTGATGGCTCAGAGCCTGGAGCCTGCTTCGGATTCTGTGTCTGCCTCTCTCTCTGCCCTTCCCCTGCTCATGCTCTGTCTGTCTCTCAAAAATAAATAAATGTTAAAAAAAAAATCATCAATTTTATGTTACGTATGTTTTCCCACAATAAAAAAAAAAAAGTAATGCACACGGATTATAGAAAATTTGGCAGGGCCGCCTGGGTGGCTCAGTTGGTTAAGCATCCAACTTTGGCTCAGGTCGCGATCTCATGGTTCTTGAGTTCGAGCCCTGCCACAGGGGTGCCGTCAGTGCGGAGCCTCCTTTGGAATTCTCTCGCTCTCACTCTCTGCCCCTCCCTCTCCCTCTCTCTCTCTCTCTCTCTCTCTCAAAATAAATAAACTTAAGAAAAAAAGAGAAAATTTGGGAAATATAGAAAAGTATAAAAAAGAAAACAGTGATGACCTGTAAACCCAGCATCTACGCACAATGATTAATAGTCTTTCTGCGTGTTTGCATGTGTGCATGTAATATGTGTGTGTGCGTGAATTCTATAATACATGTATACGGAAGGTTGTTTCTACAAACTTGTGTCCCTACCACGTATAAAAATTAACCTCCTACTTTTTTCACTTATTATATAATGGATCTTGCCCCCAGGCCATCAAGTATTGAGAATGCCTTTTTAACTTTTCACATTAATATTCCGCCATATGGAGGCGCCATATTTTTTTTAAACGATCGTTTATTCTTACAGAGTTCTGGAGGCCAGAATTTTAATATCGGTTGATACCAGGGCCATGCCCCATTTGGAGGCTTTGGGGTGAATCCTACGTTGTCTCTTCTAGCCTCTGGTCACCCTAAACGCTCCTTGGTCTGTGGCTGCATAATTCAGTCTCTGCCTCCGCTAGGCCGTAAATGACAGTTTCTCAGTTTTTAACTACTTAGGCTATTTCTAATTCTTCAGGGTGGTAACATCACAGTGAAAACCCTTGCATTTTTTTCACGTCTGTGATGACACCCTTCAGCTCTATCCCGACAAGTCGACTTACGGGTCTCGAGGTAAAAAACAATTGTAAGCCTCTCTTGTTTTTTTAAGTTTGTTTGTTTGTATGTTTGTTTATGGGGGGCGGGGGGGTGGCAAAAAGACAGGGAGGGAGAATCCTAAGCAGGCTCCACACTGGCAGAGAGGAGCCTTATGTGGGGCTTGAACTGACAAACCCTGACCTGAGCTGAAACCAAGAGTCGGATACTTAACCAACCGAGCCATCCAGGCGCCCTTTTTTAGGTTTGTTTATTTTTTACTTTTTTATTTTATGTATTTTTCTTTCTTTACGTAAGAGAGTAGCTTAATGAACTTTGCACCTCAGAAAAGTTGTAAGTTTACACAGGGGCCAGCAGTGAGTGGTCCGTCTCCTCAACAGTCGTTAGCAGTAATTACTGTCACTTTTCAATTTTTTTTTTTTTTTTTAACGACAACGCTCTGCTGTAAATCGGGATGAGATGCAGTAGGAGTAGGTATTCGGGGGTAAACTTGATCGTCTTTTCCCTGGTATGGAAACCTTCTTGATAACAGATACACAGAGCTTCAACAAGAAGCTTTAAAATAAGCGCAAAATCACGAGGGTTATTTAAAAAAAAAAAATCCCCAAGAGGTAATTGCATGGTTTTCATAAAGTATGATCAGCGTCCAATTATGAGAAACATCATAAATATCATCCAGAGGTATAGGAAGTGAATTCTTCGGGTTGCGGTCGAAGTTTTATTTTACAGGCGTTAATAAACATAATAATACCTGGTCCATCCTACTTAAAAAAAAAAAAAATTAACTCCCAAGACAGAAACACTGGCTGCTGTTCCAGGAAAACCTGCATTGCTTCCTCTGGCCATTAGATGTCGCTGCAGTAAATGGAGTGTTTCCGAGCCCTCCGGATAGTAGCTTTGCTGGGAGTGCTCTCTGTCCAGTTAACCTCATCCCTGCTTGAAACGCGCCTTCCGTTTGGAGGGCAAGGAGCCTAGAAACAACAGGCTAACCCGCCACTCAGGCGCGGTAGGCTTTTTCCTGCAAGACACACACGGTCCACAGGCTCCAAGAGAGAGCTTCGGTAGCAATCTCCTCCCCCCGCCCACCACCCCCCCCCCCCCCGCCGGGGAGCCGGCAAGTGTTGCCAGTGGGATTTATCACGAGGGGACTTCGCAGGGCTGCCGGGCTGCCTGTGCACATATGATGGTAACACTTGCATTCCCCTGGTTTTCCTCCTCGAGCCGCCTGCCAGGAAGCAAATCCCTGTCAGGTGTCTGTTAGATAACCAGCCGGACGGGGACTTCTCTCAGCTCCCACACTGACTGGCCACTTTATCTGAATGTCTCGTCGTTCTCCTCATATGCTTTGTACACACACACACAGACACAGTCTGCCCACCTAATGCCTCATCGGGTTGGAACTCTCTCGAACATTAATGAGAATAATCAGAAGTCTTGTCTCACCGGCTGCCCCCTTCCTTCGCCATGCTTCCACGCGTTCTATTCCTTTCTCTTTTCCTTGCCCTGGCTCCTGGCTGGCATGCTAGAGAATGGGGAGGTAGATAAATGATGTACGTGCATGTTTTGATGCAGTGGCTTCTGGCGGGAAGCGGGGTGGGTCAGCCCTGTGCACAGGTGGAATGAGGTCCCCCCCCCCCGCCCCCGCCCCGTGTGCTGCCTGGAGTCGCCTTCGCCGCTCTTCGGTGCATCGTGGCTCGCGCTCTTGCAGGCACAGCTTGTCCTTTTCATCTTCGCTCTCTCCCACACGTGGCCCAGAACGTGGGCCGGAAACGTGTATTTCAGGCAGCACTTAGTGTAAGGAGAGAACGAGTGGGGCAGGGAAGATATTGACGGAGACGAATCTGATTGCTCCGTGGGCCCCTAATAAGGACCAGGGACAGAGTCCTTGAGCAGAGGGTTCTCTGGACAGGCGCGTGTGGAAGAGAGAGGGAGCCCGGCTGCCCTGAAACTCCGGGGAGCAGCCGGGAACATGGGAGCCTTGGAACCTGCTGGGCCCTCTGAGAAGGTCAGGTGGGAGGCCCCGGGCACGAGCTTGGTGTCGCCCCCACCCCACACCCAGGCCAGAAACTCCGACACCCTCCCCCGCGGCCCGTGTTAGGCGTCTCCATTTCGTCAAATATAAAACCGAGCGTCCACCTGTTGCTCGGTGCCCCAGGGGACTTTGACCCCATCAAGGCTCACAAGGCAAGCGGAGATTGGGCCAGGTCAGCATTTAAACTGAGAGTACATAAACCGAAGGACAAAGGTGGTATCCGAGTGGCACAGCTGACAGCTGACCGAGCGGAATACACACGGTCCCTGAGCGAGGAGAGGCCCCGGACTGTTCAAACAGAGACGCTGAACCCGGCGGAGATGCTTTATACCTCAGGCTGCCTTTACCAAACCGGGCGCGCCGGCACTTGGCCCGTCCCCTCCCCTCCTGGTGTCTCACGCCCAAGTCCACACACGTTCAGCCCCGACCCACACTCCTCGCTGCCCGCTGCGCGCGGTCCTCTGGCTGTCACCTGTCCACCATCGCCTCTAACGTGACCTGTATCGAACCGACCTCTCTCCTTCCCCTGCAACTTTCTGCCCAGGGCTTTCCATTTCGGTCCCACCACCCCCTCCCCAGTCACCCAGGCTGCAATTCCAGAAGTTGGCTTTCTTGCTTCCTCTTCCCCTCCCCCGGGCCACCTTGAGCCAGTTAGCTCTTCGTGCCCGCTGCTCCCACACTGGTCTTTTTGTCGCTGTCCCTGCCCTAATCTAGGACCTCGGCAGCTCCCGCCCTGGCTAGAACAATAAATCCCCTAACCGGTCTCCAGGATTAAATCTAAAAATGAGCATAAGCATCGAGCACTAACGTAGCAGGCGCTGTGCTAAAAGTACTTCATTTAATCCTTAACAACGACCCTGTGAGGTGGGTACTGTTCATATCAAGCCCATTTTACAGATGAGCAAACAGAGGCACTAAGAAGTCCCGGGGCACCTTGGGCGGCTCAGTCGGTGAAGCGTCCGACTTTGGCTCGGGTCACGATCTCACGGTTCGTGAGCTGGAGCCCCGCTTTGGGTAAAAAAAAAAACAACAACAACAACAACAACAACAACAAAACCCACAAGTCCCTCTTCTCTCTCTCTCCCTCTCTCTCTGCCCCTAGCTCAGGTAGCTCGTCTCCAGGGTCAGTACTCATTTCAGTCCCTCCAGCCCAGCCCACGGCTCCTGCCAGACTAATTTCTTAAGACCTGCCTGTGTTTTGTCCTTCCTTATTGCCCGTAGAGGATAAAAGCCGAGGCTGAGCCCCTTGACCTAGCGCGCTGCCTTTTCTTGCCACCCGCATCGCACAGAGGTCCTATATTAAGAGTTGCAAAATCAAACGCCAACGGCAACTTGGAAGTGACATGGGGAAAAAAAAAAACCAACGCAGGGAAACCCAAATAACAGACACCCACTAAAGACTGCTTTCAAAGGCATCCTGAGCCATCACAGTCTTTTGGCTTGCAAAGCATTTTGGAGCGCTAACTTGTTCTGTGCTCCCAAGACGTGATTAGCATCTCAATACGGATTGCGGGAGGGAATAAAGGAAGCCAGCGAAGGCCTAGGCTAGCTCCTCTTCGCCAAGGGTTGGATGCCATCTTGAAATGGGGGCCCAGGTTTTCAAGGGAGGCTAAAATCCAGATTTTTATGTAAAAGTCGCCCAGTATTTCAATGTTGGCAAATACAAACTGTTGACTCCTGCGTGGGCTGAATAAAACCCTGCCTTTTTATAACCCCTGCTCTATTCAAGCCTCCAGTTCCGTCAGAATGATCTTAGTCCCCTCCCCCCAGCCCCCTAAAGGATAAATAAATGTATTTCGCATTCCTGTCGCCTCCGCCCAGACCATCTACCTGCCTCAAAGGCTCAACTGAGACTTGCCTCGGTGGTGGCCGTCTCTTCCGGCACACAGTAGCACACATCGGCTGGTTTTGTTTGATTAAACGAGTTGGCTTTTCCCGCCCCGAGACACCTATCCTATCTTGATGGATAAAGGCAGGTGTTTCGCCTCTGTAGAACACAGCACGATGAGGGTGTTCCAGACCGACATGAGGAGGGGATTCCGGGGCAGGAGAGACAGACACCTGGGTGGCTCAGTCGGTTAAGCGTCCGACTTCTGCTTGGGTCATGACCTCACGGTCTGTGGGTTCGAGCCCGGCATGGGGCTCTGTGCTGGCAGTTCAGAGCTGCAGCCTGCTTCTGATTCTGTGTCTCTCTCTCCCTCCACCCCTCCCCTACTCGCACTCTGTCTCTCTCTCTCTCTCTCAAAAATAAACATTAAAAAAATTGCAGATACTACATTTTCATTTTCATCCCCACCCCTGAGGGCATCGTTATTTGTTTCAAGAGCTTTGTGGGTGACTAACCCCCCCCTTTTTTAATATTTATTTATTATTATTTTTTTAAGTTTATTTCTTTTTGAAAGAGACAGGATGTGAGCTGGAGAGGGAAACACAGACTCGGAAGCAGGCTCCAGGCTCTGAGCTGTCAGCACAGAGCCCGACGCGGGGCTCGAACTCACGAGCAGCAAGATCGTGACCTGAGCTGAAGTCGGCCGCTTAACCGACTGAGCCGCCCAGGCGCCCCAATGTTTATTTATTTTTGAGAGAGAGTGTGTGATCAAGCAGGGGAGGGGCAAAGAGAGAGACTAAGACAGACAGACAGAGAATCCCAAACAGGCTCCAGACAGCAGAGCCCGATGCGGGCCTCAAACCCACGAACCATGAGATCATGACCGGCGCCGAAGTCAAGTCGGACGCTCAGCCGACTGAGCCGCCCGTGCACCCCCCGCCCCCCGCGCAGTAATCCCTTCTAAAATACGGGTCAGTCTCTATGTGCCCGCTGAGCCAGCCAGTTGAATGTCTTCAGTGTCTCTGTACATGCCCCACCTTCTCCGCTTGCTTCCCATTGCTCTGGGTCTCCGCCCTATCAGGGCCGCCTCCTGAATTCTCTCTCCTCCCGCAGCAGGAGTCTCCCCCTTCTGAAGGCCCCTAGCTCAGCTCTCATTATGGCTCCCTGCTGGCTCACGTCACGTGCTTCCTTGTGTTATAATCTTCTGTGTCACGATCCCCTCTTTGCCTGGGGAAGTAGGTCTCACACATTTGTATGCCCCCGCAGCACGCCGCCTCATGTGGCAGGCACTTGATACCTGCTGAAAAATGAATGAAGTTCAGGGCCGTCTTACGGGATCTCGCTGTCAGTGAGCGCAGAATTGAACCTTAACTGCCGCGGGGTGAGCGGGGTGAGTTCCAAGTCGTGTGCGCGTCCCTACCCCTGCTGGAGGGGAAACAGCCAGCCCCCTCCCCTGCCTGCTGCTCTCAGCAAACCTCTGCTCCTTTGTCCTCTGTCTAAAAGTGCCTGTCATCCTCGCTCCGAGAATCTTCCATCGCCTGCCTTAGCCGTCAGGTTTTCTCTGCTGCAGCCCAAACAGCTGTTCACCTTTGAAGACAGGTGACTGTGCTAAAAGACCAAGTAAAACCATCTTGTCGCCGTTTCGATGCACAGCCTCTCTTCACTGCACCCTCCTACCGCTTTGTACGGTGCCCGGAAGTGCCTGCGCCTGTACAACCTCATAGGATTTGTGTCTGTTAGCTTGTTGATTTCAGGAACTGCGGCCCGGCCCGAGGCGAATGAACGGGGTCTGAATCTGTGCTGTCTCGTGCCTCGGAGGCTTTCCTCGGGGGCAAGGGTGGGAACAAAAATAGGTCAGGAGGAGGGAATGAAAGGAGAGCCTTGCCTGGGATTAATAAATTATAATCTGATAAGAACTACCATTTATTGGTCCTTCAACATGGACAAGGTGGTTTATTGTCCATTTCATCGTCTTTATCGACCCTAGGAAATAAGTGCCGTTACCGTTCCTGTCTTCTAGCTGAGGAAAGGAGGCACAGAGAGCCTAAGTTACTTGCCAGCAGTCACACAGCCAGCAAGCGACAGGGCTGGGATTGAACACAGGTCTCTCCTTCCTCTGGCCCTTGCTCTGTCCTCCAGGAAGGAGTGGGGTGGGGGGAGGGGGCTTGTGCCTAGATACCAGGTAATCTGTTCATTTCTTTCCGCCCCCTTGCCCTGGAGGCAGGAGTGGAGGGTGAGGGAGGCGATCTGACCTTGGCAATTGGGAGCTCACGGTCTCCATGCGAGAGCAGTTGAAAAACAAAACAAACACACAAAAAAAACCCAATAATGTGCAAGCTCAGAAATGGACAGACGAGAGTTTGGCTTTGGCCAGGAAATGGTTAACTCAAGTTAAAAGGCGAGGGGGAGGGGAGTCTTTAGAAAACCAGGCTGCCCCAGGGCTCACTTCTAGTCCCTGGCAGCCTGACAATGGAAGGCTTGAAGCCAGCAGATCGGAATGAGGAGCATCAGAGCATCAGCTTCAGCGCCCCGGACCTCTGGCGGGCCACAAACTGACCACGGCTGTTCGGAGGCACCGGGAAGAAAGCCCCACTGGCTCCCCAAACCCCCGGGAGGGTAGGCACAAGCTTTTAGGAAGCGCGGACAGGATTTCAGGTTTTCTGCCTGGCTCAACGCTTTTGGTTGACACAGCGTCTCTTCCCCTCAGGAACAGAGCTCTGTTTTCCCGGCAGAGCCGCCTTACCTATCCAGTAGTACAGCCGCTGCCGGGTTCTAAAGTTCTCGGGGTAGTGCGAGAGGATGGGGACATTGCCTTTACTCTGTTGCATTTTCAACTCCTGGCTGTCCGCCCGCTTGCTCTGGGGTCTGGCCCCTTTGGGGACTAACTTCCGCCTAAATCAGTAGCATTGCCTTGGCAGTCTGCAGGAAAAAAAAAAAAAAGAAAGAAAGAAAAGGACACTTTTAGGATCCAGGTAGATGTCCAGGCATCCGTTAGGCGAGGTGGCTTTGTTTGAGCATCATTGTGCCGGTGTAGGGGAAGGAGAACTCACCCCCGCCCGCCTGTTTTCCCCAAAGGTGTAGAGTGCCCCAAATACTTTAGGGATGGCAGTTGTTGGTCATGGAAACAAGACTGTCCCTAGAGGCAGGCGAGGAGGGAGGAGGGAGGGAGGGGCCTGCCTAATTCCACTCTCGCGAAATCACTCTGCTCACTCTGCCCCTTTCTTCCGACCTGAGCTGGCTTACTCCTTCCAAGAGAGGAAGTCTGGGAACCAAAATGGCCGCTCTGTGCTAAGCAGGCTTTTCTCTGAGTTCTGGCTCCACAGGAACGGCTCCCATAGGCGCTGAGCCCCTCGCCTACCCCACCCCCACAACAGGGGTGAAGAAGGAGGTCGGGGAGGGAGAAAGGGAGTTCCCAGAGGAGGCCTGCTATCAGCCAGGAAAGACCGCAGCCTCTGCCGTCAAGAGATCAGGACCACAGCTTGCTGACCCCTCTGCTGGCCTCAAGCCAGCTTGGAAACACACACACACACACACACACACCTCTGGTGGTCACCCCCTCTCCCCCGCGGAGCTGTCCCTTGTTTGGTTTTGGCAGCTGTGTTCATCTTAAAGCTGTACCGGGCAGACTCGCTCGGTGGTCAAGAGTATGGGCTTTGCGGGGGGGCACCTGGGTGGCTCAGTCGATTAAGCATCTGCCTTCGGCTCAGGTCCCGACCTCTTGGTCTGAGAGTTGGAGCCCCGCACTGGGCTCTCTGCCGTCAGCACAGAGCTCGCTTGGGATCCTCTGTCCCCCCACCTCTCTCTCTGCCCCTCCCCTGCTCACCCTCTGTCTCTCTCTCAAAAATAAATATTAAAAAAAAAAAAAAAAGCATGGGGTTTGGCTGCCAGCCCTGCCCCTTACCCTTTCGTGAACTTACAGAAGCCGTCTGGCCTCTCTGACCCTCATCGTCCCCACCTGTAAAACGTGGGGGTAAGCGCAGTGCCCGACTCGTACACCCGCAGAGAGGGCTGAATTGGGTCAATGACAGATACTCAATAAAGCTGAGGTGCTATTTTTATTGTTCTTGAAGCATCTCTTCAGGATCTATGCATGACGTTGGAGGCCCGATTCGAATCATAAAAGCCCGTCCAGGTGTGTTTCTGTGTTCTCTGTGATTGTCCTACACACACAAAAGAGCTAGCTCGCCTCACAAAACCTCAAAGGACCCTCGCTCTCAAGAGATAATGAGGAGCAGGGACTGTAGGAGAGTTCATTATTCACGTGTTGGGGGAGTTTGACAGGCATTTACCTAGAGGCCACGGTGTGCCAGCAGTGCCCAAACCTGGATACCCCCGGCCCTCTGAAAATCGCCTTCTTCCAGTCTTTTCCCTCGGCCCCATCGGGGTGACACTAAATTCGGCTCTACGGGGCTCTCCGAGCTGCTCCCAAGGCCTCACCCTGGAGCCCAGAACCATTCAGCCCCGCTCCCTTGCATCTCAGTTGCTTCCTCTGGTCTGGCCCAGCTGCACCCCCACCTCCCAACCCGCACCCCGGAACTCACGGTTTCTCTTCTCTCTTTCCAAGCACAATACTAACCTGCGGTCCCTTTGCTGGCTTCCCCCCCACCCCCATTATCATTACCTTGGGCTTTCTGGACGGCTAGTCACTGGTCCCCTGGTCTATTGAGAGGGGAGGCGTGCGTGAGGGTGGGGGTGGAGGGTAGCCTGTAGGCGGCCATGATGAGGCCAGCTGCCCACACCCACTGTGCAGGCGACCCCACCGCAGAGTCTGGCGCTTCCCAGCTATCTGTGGACGGCTCTTGGGGGTCTGGTTCTGCCAAGAGAAACTTGGGCCGCGCGGTTCACAGGACATAAAGGTCCTTTTACTCCAATACAGTTGGCTTCTTTTCTTGTTCGATTATTGGAGCTGGGCCAAAAGACAAAAGCTTCCTACCACGACTGCCTTCCACGTGTGTGTGTCCTCAGATGGGGTGGGGATCGGACAGCCTGTCTTCAGGTTGTGTCTTATATGTCTACGGAAGATAAAAGTTGCTTCCAATAACAAGCAAATGATTCTGAGCTCCTGTTTGCTCCAGCTATGAGACCCTTCTTTTTTTCCTTTTCTTTCTTTTGTCCCTCCTTTTACATACTCTTTTTTATAATTTTTTAAAAGTTTATTTATTTTTGAAAGAGAGAGAGAGAGTGCGCACATGCACACACACAAGTGGGAGAGGGGCAGAGAGAGGGAGAAAGGGAGAATCCTAAGCAGGCTCCTCGGTGTTGGCTCAGAGCCCCATGTGGGGCTCAGACTCATGAACCATGAGATCATGACCTGAATCGAAATCAAGAGTTGGACACTTAACCGACTGAGCCACCCAGGTGCCCCTCTTTTTTATAATTTTTTAAAAATTTTTATTTGAGGGGCACCTGGGTGGCTCAGTCGGTTAGGCGGCCGACTTCAGCTCAGGTCATGATCTCACGGTCTGTGAGTTCGAGCCCCGCGTCGGGCTCTGTGCTGACGGCTCAGAGCCTGGAGCCTGCTTCGGATTCTGCATCTCCCTCTCTTTCTGCCCTTCCCCCACTCATACTCTCAAAAATAAATAAACGTTAAAAAAATTTTATTTGAGAGAGAGAGCGTGAGCGTGTGTGTGTGAGCAGGAGAGAGAGGCAGAGGGAGAGAGAGAGTGAGAATCTTAAACAGGCCCCACTCAGTGGGGAGTCCGACACGGGGCTCGATACCATGACCCTGGGATCATGGCCTGAGCTGAAATCAAGAGTCCGGTGCTCGACTGACTGAGCCGCCCAGGCGGCCCATTTAAACACTCTTTTTTAAATCGACGATTTCTTTTTTAGAGCGGTTTTAGGGTCAGAGCCAAGTTGAGACAAAGGTACAGAGGTTTCCCATACGTCCCCTGCCCCCACACAGGTACGGTCTCCCCCATCATCGCCGCCCCCACCGGAATGACACACTTGTTACAAGTGACGAAACCACACCCGCACGTCATACTCCCCCAAAGCCCACAGGTGATCTTGGGGTTCCCTCCTGCCGTTGTACACCCCGTGGGCTTGGACACGTGTGTAATGATGCGTATCCGTCATTAGAGTCTGCAGAGTATTTTCACTACCCTGCGGACCCTCTGTGCTCTGCCTCCTCATTGTCCCCCCGCAAGCACTGATCTTTTCGCTGGCTCCAGAGCGTCCTACAATTGGAACTGTGCAGTATATGGACTTTTATTTCTTTTCTTTTTTTTAAATACTTTTTTTTATTAATGTTTATTATTTATTTTTGAGAGAGAGAGAGAGAGAGAGAGACAGAGCACGAGCAGGGGAGGGGCACAGCGAGAGGGAGACACAGAATCCGAAGTGGGCTCCGGGCTCCGAGCTGTCAGCACAGAGCCTGTCAGAGCCCGATGCGGGGCTCGAACTCACGGACCATGAGATCATGACCAGAGCCAAAGTCAGATGCTTTAACCGACTGAGCCACCCAGGTGCCCCGTCTTTTTTTTTTTTTTTTAAAGTAAACTCTGCCCCCATTGAGGGGCTCGAACTCATCACCCTGAGGTCACAAGTCGCATGTGCGACTGAGCCGACGAGGCGCCCCTCGGTAGGCAGACTTTTTGGACATGCTTCTTTCACTTCCTAACATGCTGTGTCTTTTCATGGCTTGACGCCTCAATTCTTTCTCATGCTCTGTAATATTTCATTGTCTGCCTGTACACGGTTCACTTCTCCACCCCCACAGACCGAAGGAGGACAGCTTGTTGCTTCCAAGCTTTGGCAGTTACGAACAAAGCTGCTTTAAGCATCCGCGTGCAGGTGTTCGTGCGGACGTAAGTTTTCAACTCCTTTGGGTAAATCTCGAGATCTGATCGAATCAGTGCACTTGCTAGACCATGTGTTTAGTTTTATAAGAAACTACCGTACAGTCTGGGCAAATGGCAGTCTTGTACTCCAGTCTGGCGGGTTGGTTTGGTCTTCATGGTTCTATGGTTGTGTGTGTGTGTGTGTGTGTGTGTGTGTGTGTCTTTAAGTGGGCTCGACGCCCAGTGTGCAGCCCAGCTTGGGGCTTGCGGGGCTTGAACTCACCGCCCTGAGATCATGACCTGAGCTGAGACCAAGAGTCAGACACTCAACTGACCGAGCCACCCGGGCGCCCCAGGTTGGTCTGGTCTTCAGCATACTTGTCTCCGAGTTTAAATGATAAATAGTAATGGCGTTAATCGTGCCGGCGGCCCATCTAGTGCTTGCTGTGTGTCGAATGCTGTTCTAAGCACTTTACGTGTATTTCATTTGCTCTTGACAGCAATCCCATGAGGTAGATATTCAGATTACCCCATTTTACAGATGAGGACATTGAGGCTCAGAAAGGTCAAGGCAATTGCTCAAAGGTCGCGGAGCTAGCGCGTGGCCTCTGTGCTGTCCATGTCAGCGGCAGGCTGGGGGACTCAGGTCTGAGCCCGGAGCTGCCTCGGGCTGTGGGGCGCCCGCATCGGCGAGCCTCAGCCCTGTCCGTGCAGCAGAATTATCCAGAGACCACGCCGAAACTGCTCATATCCAGCCCTCGCCCTAGGTCTGTTTCATCCCAATCTCTGGGGGTTTCCCAGTCACTGATGGTTTTAAAATCTTCCCTGGTTAGTCTAATATGCAGCGGAGGGTCGAGAAACAGCGGTACGCGTCTCTACGATTCCCTCTTCCTTTGGGTATCTCGGTCTGGGCTGCAATGACGGAATACCAGAGACCAAACAAACACTTATTTTCTCACGGCGCCGGAGGCTGGGACATCCAAGGTCACGGCGTCGACAGATTCATTGTCTGATGAGAACCCAAGTCCTAGTTTGCAGATAGCCGCCTTCTCGCCGCGTCTTCACACGGCGGAGTAAGAGAGATCATGTCTCTGGTGTCTCTCCTGGCAGGGGTACCGATCCCCTTCATGAAGTCTCCACCCTCGTCACCTCCCAAAGGCCCCGGCCCCACACACCATCACATCGGGGCTTCAGCATAACAAATGCGGGGGGCACACAAACGTTCAGTCCGTAGCAGGGGACATCCAGGAGTGGGCACTTGCCTTTATAGTTCTTCAGTGTGACACCGGTAGAGGCGTTTCTTCAAAAATACCATGAGTTCCAGTCTCCGCCTAGAGAAGTCATTCAGGGTCCGTGCTGTGGTAGCCACGTCCCATGACGGGTGGTGCGTCTGTCAGGGGCTAAGATAGTATTCTCGGTCCTGCACACCAGAAGACCGTGGAGCTTAGCGGGACAGGGCTTGAGTCAAGACCTAACGTCTTTCATTTCGTCTTGACAACAAGATCTGATCTAATCTGGGTCTCCGTCAAAACCCAGGTTCAAGGTGATGCTTTGTCTCCTGTTCTGTGATTTTAGAGATTGACCCTTTCATGGACTCTGCCTTGTCATCTATCGACTAGGGCCGATAAGGGAATTCTACCTGTTTCCTGAGGCTTCGCGAGGATTAAATGAAACGGTACGTGTAAGGGGCTCAGCTTAACGCCTGCCACCTAGCACTCCGCAAACAGCGGTCGTTTTTTTGCTTCACGACCGTCCCAATGGCTTATCTGAGCCTGGTCACAAGTAAACAGCTGTAGTGGGGAAAACCGTCCAGTGACACTGACGTGGAGGAAAATTCGACTGGACGCTTAATGAGTGCCTGACATGGGAGGTGAAGGGGGTGAGGCCCCGAAGAGCCAGGACGGTAGGAAGGCCCTAGTGCCTGATCCCATCGGCTTGCTGGCGGCCAGCCAGATTTGCACCCGGAGCACTCCTACTGGACAGATCGTATCGAAGCAGAGGTCCAAACAGTAGCTACGAGAGCACAAGGCAGAGAAGGAAGCTCGATTTGAGCAAAGAAGCAATAAAATAATGATAAGGCAATCAAGGGACCGTGAGCATCGAATATATGCCATGAAGGCATTATGAGGCTTTAGGCGTGACAACGGTATTCTTATATATATTTATATTTTACAGAAGATGCCATTATATTTTAGAGAAACAGAAGTATATTTTTACAGATGAATCGAAAGAATGTCTGATAGGGGCAGAGATGCAGAAAGATTGGCCAGACTTTGAGTTCATTCTACTACCTTCTCTCCTTTTGTATATATTTGAAATTTTCTACAATAAAAGGTTGTGTGTGTGTGTGTGTGTGTGTTTTAAGTAAGCTCTAGGCCCGACATGGGGCTTTAACTTCTGACCCTGTAACTGAGATCTCACACTCCTCTGACGGAGCCAGCCAGGCACCTCTACGATAGAAAGTTGTGGGGTTTTTTTTTTTTTTTGAATGTTTATTTATTTATTTTTGAGAGAGAAGGAGGAAGAGAGAGAGACAGAGAGAGGCAGGGGGAGGGAGAGAATCCCAGGCAGGCTCCATGCTCAGGGCAGAGCCCGACTCAGGACTCAATCCCACGACCATGAGATCTTGAGCTGAGTCTAAATCAAGAGTCGGATGCTTGGGGCGCCTGGGTGGCTCAGTCGGATAAGCGGCCGACTTCAGCTCAGGTCATGATCTCACAGTCTGTGAGTTCGAGCCCCATGTCGGGCTCTGTGCTGATGGCTCGGAGCCTGGAGCCTGCTTCGATTCTGTGTCTCCCTCTCTCTCTGCCCTTCCCCTGCTCACACTGTCTCTATGTCTCTCAAAAATAAATAAAAACTTTAAAAAAAATAAATCAAGAGTCGGATGTTTAACCAACTGAGCCACCCCGGCGCCCCAGAGTTTTTTAAAAAGAGAGGTAGGGGCGCCTGGCCGGCTGTCAGTGGAGCGTGCAACTCTGGATCTCAGGGTTGTGAGTTCAAGTCGCACGTTGGGTATAGAGGTTACTTAAATAAACTTTTTTTTAAATCCCCCCCACCTCAAAAAAAAGACAGAGAGAGGTAAATTTTAAGAAAAGAAGAGAGAGAGAAGGGAAGAAGCAGCAGGGAAACAGGTAGTTCCAATTAGGGAATTTTAAATTTTCTTAATTAAGTTTATTTATTTATTTTGAGAGAGAGAGAGAGAGAACACAAGTGGGAGAGGGGCAGAGACAGAGGGGGAGCGACAAGCTCCCAAGCAGGCTCCTCGCTGACAGCGTGGTGCCCGACGCGGGGCTCAAACTCACAAACCGTGAGATCGTGACCTGAGCCAAAACCAAGAGTCAGACACTTAACCGACTGAGCCACGCCGGCACCAGTTAGGGAATTTTTAAAAAGTTCAAAATGAGGTGGCATCTGACCTCAGCCTGGGCGACTAGGATTTTGCCCAACTGAAAAAGTATATATAGTGTTCAGGAAATACATGTGACTGGACGTAGGTCTCCTGGGGTGGGGGTAGATAGTAGGATTCTCCAGAGAAACAGAGCCCATAGGATGTGTCTATATGCAGAGAGAGAAAGAGATTTCTGTTAAGGAATTACCTCACACGGTTGTGGGGCCTGGCGTGTCTGCGATCTGCGGGGGCGCGGTGCGGTTCAAGTCCAGGGTAGTTAACTACTGTCGGAATTCCCTCTTCCGGAAGGGGACCTCCGTCTTTTTTCTCTAAAGGCCTTTAATGAAATGGATGAGGCCCACCCACCATACGAAAGGTAATTTGCTTTACTTAAAATCTAGTAATTTAAATGGTAGTCTCATCTGGCCAACGGATGCATGAAAAATTGCTCATCATCACTTATCATCAGGGAAATGCAAATCCCCAGTACAATGAGGGGCGCCCGGCCGGCTCGGTTGGTACAGCGTGCAGCTGTCGATCTCCGAGTTGTGAGTTCGAGCCCCACGTCGGGTGCAGAGATTACTGAAAAATCAAATCTTTAGGGGCGCCTGGGGGGGCTCAGCTGGTTGAGCATCTGACCCCTGATTTCGGCTCAGGTCATGATCTCACGGTTTATGAGATCGAGCCCCACGTTGGGCTCTACTCGGACAGCATGGAGCCTGCTTGGGATTCTCTCTCTCCCTCTCTCTCTCTGCCCCCTACCCCCCGCTCGCATGCACTGGCACAAGGTCGCACAGGCACTCTCTCTATATCTCAAAATAAATGAATATTTAAAATTTTAAAAATAATGGGGGGGCCTGGGTGGCTCTGTCAGTGAAGCATCCGACTCTTGTATTCTGCCTAGGCCATGATCTCATGACCCATGGGTTCGAGCCCCACACAGAGCCTGCTTGGGATTCTCTCTCTCTCCCCCTCTCTCTGCCCCTCCCCCACGAGCTTGTATGCTCTCTCTCTCTCTCAAAATAAATAAATAAACTTAAAGAAACATTAAAAGTAAAATCTTTTTTAAAAAGTTGATCAAGCTGGATTAATGAGGAAAGATACAACAATCTTTCATATAAAATAAACTATGGAACCTTATGAATTTGCATGGCATTAAAATTCGACTAACAGCCCAGGGCTCACTACGGAAATAACAATAGAAATAGCATAGGGGCGCCTGGGAGGCTCAGTCCATTCAGCATCCAGCTCTTGATGTCGGCTCAGGGCATGATCTCACCGTTTTGTGGGTTTGAGCCCCGTGTTGGGTTGTTGGGTTCTGTGCTGACAGCGCAAAGCCTGCTTGGGATTCTCCCTCTCTCTCTGTCTTCCCCGAAGTAAACTTTAAAAATAAACAAATAAATAGATGAATCAATCAATCGCACAAGGTATTATCCTCCCCGTTTTTGAAATGAGGAACTGGAAGTTCAGAGAAATTAAGGAACTTGCTCGCGATCGCACGGCTAGGGACTGGAAGAGAGAAGCATTCGACTCCAGGTCTGCGTGAGCGTAAAACCCATGCACGTGACCTTCGCGCTCCATTTAGGCCTCCCCAACGGTCTCAGCCGAACGTGACTGCGGGGCCCGGAAACTGTCTCTACTAGGCTGCCCTTTCTTCACTCTACTTTCAGTCAGGTGTAATAAAATAGAGTATCCTGAAACTTCATAATTTAGGCTTCACTAAGTGAAACTAACAGCCCCACCCCCACCACTTTGGAATTAGTGACGTTCTCCTGTATGGTTTAGTGAATGCCCTTGTGGCGGAGGTTCACGAGAGAGGCTAAAGTCTAACGAGAAAGGGGACCGCCGTCATCGCCAGGGGCTGGCGGTAACCAGTAGCAGGGCGGGGCGTCCTGCAAGGACACAAGTTACCTAGGCGTTGGGTGAAGCGCATGCTGTCGTTTTAGGTCTTGGCACTTAGTGTTTCATTTCTTTTTGAGACAGAGCGAGAGCAGGGCAGGGGCAGAGAGAGGGGGACGGAGGATCCGAAGTGGGCTTCCCACGGCGGCAGCAGCGAGCCCGATGCGGGGCTCAAATCCATGAGCCACACGAGCATGCCCTGAGCTGAAGTCGGATGCTTAACCGACTGAGCCCCCCCGACGCCCCGAAGCGTACTTTCTATGTAATAGTAATAGCAGCGTGAGCCCATATTTATTGATCCTTACCATGTGCCTTCCGTGCACACCTCATTTAATTCCCACGAAAGTCCCATGAAGCGGGCACTATGCATAAGGAAACCGAGGCTCAGGAGGGCTAGGTCAGCACCCAGGGTCACACAGCCCGCAGGTGAGGCGGCCAGGATGGAACCTGACTGGTCCGACTCCGGAGATTCTGCTCTTCTGACCGTGAGGCTCCGCCGCCTCGCCCGCGTGGAAGATCGTTTTTGTTGTTTGTTTATTTATTTATTTATTTATTTATATTTAAGTAATCCCTACATCCAAGAGGGGGCTCGAACTCACGACCCTGAGATCAAGAGTCACGTGCTCTTTCGACTGAGCCGGTGGGGCGCCCCTCCCACCAAGTGTGGCGTTCAGAGAGGGAGCACGTTGGAGATCGGCCGGGACAGTTCTCGGAGCCGCGATGAAGTCTGTGACGTGGCCGGAAGTGGTGGGAAAGTAAGGATCGCTGAAGTCGAGGTCCGGAAACTGGATGCGGGACGGGTCGTCTTACAGATGTGGAAGTTCCCTGGGACGGGGGTGAATCTGGAATAGGGGGAGCCCCAGGGGGGACGGTCTTCAGTGAACGTGGAAGACCTTTGGGACGTCAAGAGATGTGAGCGGCAGCAAGGAGTGTGGTTCAGTGACACGAGCCCCTGCCGAGAACTTCTGGCCTTAGAGCGAGGGAGTCAGGGTCTGGGGACGGCAAGAGGGATCCGCTCCCCAGCCTGGGACATCTGCGATGTGGAGAAATGAGCGGCCCACACTTGAGAGCTTCACAGGGGAGGCTTCAGTGAAGACAGGGAGACGGACGGGCGCCTGGGTGGTTCGGTCGGTTAAGCATCCGACTTCGGCTCAGGTCGTGATCTCATGGTTTGTGGGTTCGAGCCCTGCATCGGGCTCTGTGCTGACAGTTCGAGCCTGGAGCCTGCTTCGATTCTGTATCTCCCTCTCTCTGCCCCTCCCTGGCTCACTCACTCTCAATCTCTCTCTCTCTCTCTCTCTCTCAAAAATAAACAAACATTAAAAAAAAAAAAAGACAAGGAGACAGAGGAGGGGGCACTTAAAGGATAAAGACCTGGGAGAATGCTAATCATGTCCAGAGGGCATAGGTGGGGGAGCAACTTCAAGTATGAAGTTTCCTGGGGCGCCTGGGTGGCTCGGTCTTAGGTTAAGCATCCAACTTCGGCTCAGGTCATGATCTCTCAGTTTTTGAGTTCGAGCCCCGCATCGGGCTCTGTGCTGACAGCTCGGAGCCTGGAGCCTGGAGCCTGCTTCGGATTCTGTGTCTCCCCCTCTCTCTGCCCCTCCCATACTCTGCTCTGTCTCTCGATAATATATAAAAACGTTAAAACAAAAATTAAAAAAAACATAGTATGACGTCTCCTCTGTCCTGAAGCTGCTTCCTTCCAGGCAAAATACCGCACAAATATGTGAACGGGGTGTCGGGACTTTATTGCATGTTGATAGTCATTCTGAGCCCATCGAACGAGAGCCCTGTGACAGCCATTCTTGGCCAGCGGCTCGGCCAGGAGCGTAGCAACCAGGGCCCAGACCTGAGACCCTGGCTTCTCTGGCTCGAACATTTATTTCCTGCTGCCCTCGTCACCTCGCCCCATCTTGTAAATTTCCCGCCAGGCTCAGAGCCCGTACCTTCCGCACTGCGGGGGAGTGGACGTCCGTTTCTCAGGCGCAGTGGACTGCTTCCGGCAGACAGTCAAGGCCCAAGGGGTCCTGGCCCTCTGGAGTGGACTGACGGCCAACTTGCTAAAGGTGAGAATGGTGGTCGGTCTCTTCTGCCCCGCCTCTTCCGATTCTAGCCCGTTCCCTTGCGGTTCCCCGACGGATTGTGTGGGGACGCCCTGTCTTGTACTGACGGTAGCATAAGACCCGGGCGTGGAGGCTGGCCGTCAGCCATGAGAGAGGGGACCCTGTGCAGTGTTGGGGCATCTGACAGCCCATCCCAGAGCAGCCGAGCATTTAGCGTAGAGGTTCGTCCCATGGGGGTTCGTGGACTCCTAAGGGGAACCTAGCGCCCCAGCCTCACACCGTTCTCAAAAACGCATATGTTTGTGCCCGTGTGCGTCTCTCTGGGGAGAGGATCCCAAGCTTTCATCATATTCCCAAAGTCGTTCATGACCCTCCCCCCGCCCCAGACCACCACCGAGAAAGGCTAAGAACTCTGGACCAACCGCTCTCGAGTTGACGCTTAAATGATTCCAGTCGAGACCAGCACACGGCGACGGGCAGTGGCGGATTAATCCGGGCCCACGCCGTTGCTCTGCCCTCACCCACGCTGCGCCAGCTTCCGTTTGGGCCGGCTTCCCTGATTCCAAAAAGACTCACGTTGTATCATCCGCAGCCTTCACGGCAGGCGACCCTGCTCCGGGCTGGCTGCAGATGCGTCAACCAGTTTCTGCTTAAGATTTTAACAGGATTTTCCTTTCTTTTGCAACAGATAGTTCCGTATTTTGGAGTCATGTTTGGCACCTTTGAGTTCTGCAAGAGAGTCTGCCTTTACCGCAATGGTTACACCGTGTCTCCTCTGAGCTATCAGTTGACCCCGGGGGTGGACCAGAGTTTGAAGCCCCAGGAGTTACGGGAATTTAAAAAGTTCTTCAAAACCTGAGGGCTAAAGTCTAAGAAACCAACTCTTTAAAACTGGATGGAACGAGAAGTGCACTGATCGAAGGCTGTAACAATCACAGAAAAGATGCAGCCTCGTGATCGCGTGTGACGGGAGGGTCCTCCTGTCTGCCGCTCTCGGAAATGAGAGCCGCGTATCCCCTCCGAGTTCCAGCTAATGTCCTAGTGAACCCCTGTGCCATGGGAAGCTGCCCCACGTGACTGTCGCGTGGTGGCGTTCTACTCGATTTTATAACAAAACATCGCTGTATGTGCAATGTACCCGTGCAATTTACACGACCTTGAAGCAACATGGAGTTGGAGCGGATAAACCACATCGCGAGCTCAGCCGCAGGGTCACAGCTTGCACTAACCCACACTGGCCGAGCTCTGCTCCATTTGACCCGAGACTTCCCAACATAGTGGTTCCGAAACTCCTAATCCTTGCTGACTCCTGAGTGCACACACACTAGTATAATTTATGCCTTATCAGAAGCTAAATTAAAGCATTTAACATTTAAAAATTGTCACTGTCATAGTAGAACCATCCTTCTTTATTTAAATTTGAAGCATCTCGGGGGCGCCTGGGCCCCCCCCCGACCGTTAAGTCTGTCGAGCGGCCGACTGCGGCTCAGGTCATGATCTCGCGGTTCACGAGTTCAAGCCCTGCGTCGGGCTCTGTGCTGACAGCTCAGAGCCTGGAGCCTGTTTCAGATTCTGTGTCGCCTTCTCTCTCTGCCCCTCCCTCGCTCATGCTCTCTCATGAATAAATAAGCATAAAAAAAATTTTTTTTTTAATTTGAAGTATCTCCAGCTTAGGAATTTCAGGACTCTTGTTTCAAGAAGGCAGTTTTTACTGTGACCTAATTATACCCCCAAAGACCGTCTTCCAGTTGAAGTGGCCAGAATTCTCTGCCTTTTTAACTTGCTTTAACCTGCAGGCCGCCCCTGGAAATAAATTATTCAGTCAGCTTTCGTTATTCTCACAAGATGTGCCAGTTGCCTAGAAAGGATCGAATAGAACATTTGACACACATATGGAAAATCTATATCTAACTGAACAAAAACACTTCAGGCTAATCATCTCTACTAGATTTTTTTTTAAATCTCATTTCAGATTCCTCCCCCTTAAGGACTCCATGTCAAGTTTATGTAGCTGTACTTTCCAATGATGCCTATCTATGCCTAAAAAAACAGTAACATTGTAAATTTACATACCCGTGCGCGCGCGTGTGCGCGCGCACGCGAGCTTTCGAGCTTGCGGTATGTTGAAAGTATTTTGCCCCGTTAAATTTATTTTCCAAAGAGAAGTGTCTGGTCATTTGCTCCTGATGTGAGTTGCAGCAGTGATAGAGGACCAGCAGGTCGCCCACACGGGAGAGCGCCTCTGGAGCCCAGTCTGTTTGTTACAGTTTGGAGGGTGGCAAATTCTTTACCCGCACTGAGTAGTCATGTGCATTACTCTTTATTTTCCTGGGGGCGAACAATTTGTTTTAAGTTGTAAAATCTGCAAAAATTAAAAAAAAATTTTTTTTTTTTACCCGATCTAAAATCCTCACCTCAGGTTACTTATGTCATGTTAGTTCCTCTGTGTATTCTCCACATGTAAATAGCTCTGCGGCTGTCACACACAGGACTGTTTTCTGAGCTGCAGTTTTTCGGCTTTGTCAATAAAGTGAAGTGAGGAAAAGGAATGCCTCGTGTTTCTGATTTCCAGATGACTCTTAAAACTCTAGTTGGGGGGGGGGGGTGTCGGGGGAGGCGCACCTGGCTGGCTGAGTCGGTTAAGCGTCCGACTTCGGCTCAGGTCACGATCTCACGGTCTGTGGGTTCGAGCCCCGCGTCGGGCTCTGTGCTGACAGCCCGGAGGCTGCTTCGGATTCTGCGTCTCCCTCTCTGGCTTCTACGCATCGATTCGACAACTGTTGGGCCCTCTGGACACAGTGCAGGGGGGAGGCGGATGAGGTCCTTGCCCTCACGGGTCTTACGTTCTAATAAGGGTGACAGTCAAAAAAAAGTAATCTGCAGGTCAGGTGATTATAGATTGTAACGTTATGAGGGGGATAAACGGGGAGCTTTATCAGAATTATGTGGAGGGGAGAGAAATATTTTATTTTATTATTTTTTTAAGTTTATTTATTTTTGGGCGAGAGAGTGAGAAAGAGCAGGAGAGGGGCAGACAGAGAGGAAGACGCAGAATCCAAAACAGACTCCAGGCTCTGAGCTGTCAGCACTGAGCCCAACGCGGGGCTCGAACCCACGGACCGTGAGATCGTGACCTGAGCCGAAGTCGGATGCTTAACGGACTGAGCCACCCAGGCACCGCTCGAGGGAAATATTTTAAGTCACAGAGTCACAGAAGGCTGCTCTGAGAGCTGACGTTTGAGATGAGGCCTGCAAGAGGATAATGAGCCAACCAGGCAAAGAGCTAGGAGGAAGAGCATTCTGGCAGAGGGAACCGAAGGTGCAGGAGCGGTACCGGCGGTGGAGAAAGACTTGGCGACCGGCAGAGAGGTGAGTGTGGCCTGCGTGTGGCGTGTGAGTGAGAGCAGCACGAGATGAGGTAGGACAGAGGGCCAGATATGTGGCCATTGGGGCCATAATAAGAAGTTAGATTTTATTCTTTTTTCTTAAGTTTTATTTATTTATTTTGAAAGACGGAGACACACACACAGAGAGAGAGAGAGAGCACATGAGCAGGGGAGGGGCAGAGAGAGGGAGAGAGAGAATCCCGAGCAGGCTCCGATGCGGGGCTCCAACCCACAAACCGAACTGTGAGATCATGACGGGAGCCAACATCAAGAGTAGGACGCTCAACCAACTGAGCCGCCCAGGCACCCCCGAGTTAGATTTTCTTCTAAATGCGGTTGGAGGCCGCTGAAGGTTTTTATGTACAGAAACAATATAATCTGATTTTCATTTTTATTCTTATTTTTATTTATTTACTTTTTTTAACGTTTATTTATTTTTGAGAGACAGAGAGACAGAGCATGAGCAGGGGAAGGGCAGAGAGAGAGAGGCAGACACAGAATCCGAAGCAGGCTCCAGGGTCTGAGCCATCAGCACAGAGCCCGATGCGGGGCTCGAACTCACAGACTGTGAGATCATGACCTGAGCCGAAGTCGGCCGCTTAACCGACTGAGCCACCCAGGCAGCCCATGATTTTCATTTTTAAAACATCCCTCCGGGGATACCTGGGTGGCTCAGTCGGTTAAGGGTCCGACTCTTGATGTCGGCTCAGGTCGCGATCTCACAGTTGATGAGCTTGAGCTCCAGGTTGGGCTCTGCACTGACACCACGGAGCCTGCTTGGGATTCTCTCTCTCCCTCTGCCTCTGTCCCTCCCCCACTCATGCGTGTGCACACACACACACTCTCTCTCTCTCAAAATACGTAAACATTTATAAAAATATACCCCTCTGGTTGCTATGTGGATAAGAGATTAGAGGGAAGCAAGGCTGTGAGTGGAAAGTCCAGGTAAGAGACTTACAAAGTTCAAGTTAAAAATGATGGCTTGGATTAGAACGGTGGCACTAAAGACCGAGAGGACAGAATGGGCTCAAGACAGATTTTGGACTTGAACTCAGCAGGATCTGCTGAGCAATTGAATGTAGGGAATAAAAGGATGGAATCGGGGGCCCCGGGTGGCTCAGCTGGTTGAGTGTCAGACTCTTGATTTCTGTTCAGGTCAGGATCTCACAGTTCATGAGTTCGAGCCCTGAGTCGGGCTCTGTGCTGACAGCAAAGAGCCAAATGCTTCGGATTCCTTCCCTTTCCTCACTCTCTGCCCCTTCCCGCTCATTCTCTCTCTCTCTCTCTCTCTCTCTCTCTCTCTCTCAAAATAGATAAACATTAAAAGCATTAAAAATATAAAATGAAATAAAATCTTTAAATGTTTACTTATTTTGAGAGAGCGCGAGCAGACGCATGCGAGCGTGGAGCCTGACGCGGGGCTCGATCCCACGGCCTCGAGACCATGACCGGAGCCGATATCAAGAGTCAGATGCTTAAACTGACGGGGCCACCCAGGCGCCCCTGAAGTAAAATCTTAAAAAAAAAAAAAAAAAAAAAGAAAGAAAGAAAAAAAAAAAGACTTTTTGCGGGGAAGGAATTAAAAGTTCTCTTTTGGACATGTTAAATTCGAAATGCCCACGACACACCCAAGTCGAGAAGTCAAGTAGACGGTTGGCTGGAGTTTAAGCTATCCACGTCACTGTCCAAACCAGTTGTGATGGACGGAATAATGATTCCCCCTCCTCCCCTCACCCCCCCCCCCCCGCCAAGGGTGTCCACCTCCTTATCCCTAGAACCTGTGACTATTTACCTCCCGTGGCAAAGGGGCCTTCGCAGATGTGACCAAGGTTAAGGACATTGAGATGGAGAGACTGTCATGGCTTACCCAGGTAGGCCCAGTCTAATCTTGAGAGTCCTTAAAAGTGGGAGAGGAAGGTGGAAGGGTGCGTCGGAGACACTCGAGGGTGCACCGAGAGGCAGAAGAAATGGGGCGTGAGAAGGACTTGACTTTGAAGACACAGGTAGGTGCCCACGAGCCGAGGTATAGGGCCGCCTCTAGAAGCCGGGAATAGCCCTCAGCCGACCGCCAGCAAGGGAACGGGGACTCCAGTCTCACGACCACAAGGAATGGAATTCGGCCGACACCCCGAAAGCGCCAGGAAACTGGTATCCCCCCTCGGGCCTCCAGGAAGGGCATCAAGGGACACCTTGATTTTAGCCCAGCGGAGTACCGTGTCAGACTTCTGCCCCGCAGAACTGTGAGATAATCAATCGATTGGTGCTGCTTAAGCCACTGAGTTTGCGGTCATTTGTGACAGCTACGGCAGGAGAGTCAGACACCCGGAACGCTGTTAATAACTGTCCGAATACCACGCAGAGATCGGGACTGTCCTGGGCAAACCCGGACAAGTCTGGAGTCCAGGGGAGAGTGGCGGTTAGAGATAGAAATCTGGGTGTTATCAGCAAATAGATGGCTTTTTAAAGCCAAGAGACGGAGAGGCGCCTGCTTGGCTCAGTCGGTTGAGCATCTGACCGAAGCTCGGGTCACGATCTTGTGGTTGTGAGTTCGAGTCCCGCGTGAGGCTCGCCGCTGTCAGTACAGGGCCCACTTCGGATCCTCTGTCTCCCTCTCCCTCTCTGCCCCTCCCCTGCTTGGGCTCTCTCGCAAAAGTAAATAAGCATTAAAAAAAAAAAAAAAAAAAAAAGACTGAAAGACCCCACTAAAGGAGCGGATGGGAAGAAACTCCCGGGCGGGGGGGGGAAGGAACGACAGCAACGAAAAACGGTGGGAGAACGGGAAACCTCGTACTCTGCTGCTGGGGACGCGGGATGGCACGATCATTTGGGAAAACGGTCTGATAATTCCACTTTCTAGGTACAGACCCCAGAGAGATGAAAAGAGGTCCGCGCAAAAACCGCGCGGGAATGGTGATGGCCTCATTCATGCGTGATGGGCCCAAGGCGGAAATGACCGCCGGTGGGTATCGCCCGGTGAATGGAGAAACAAAACGTGCTGTAGCCATACAGTCAAACACGACTTCACAACAGAAAGGACTCGACTACTGATACGCAAAAGAGCACAGACAGATCTCGAAAATACCGACAGATACGGATATATTGATTCATATAGATCCATATATCAGGTGAGAGAAGGAAACCCCCCAAAAAGGGCACATATTATATGATTCTGTTTGTTTATTTTAGTTAGTCATCTCTCCACCCGACATGGGGCTGGAACCCGCAACCCCGAGATCAGGAGTCGCACGCTCTTCCGACTGAGCCAGCCAGGCGCCCCTGTAGGATTCCCCTGATAGGACATTCTAAGAAAATGGGAACTATAGCGACAGAGAGCCGGTCAGTGGTTGTTTGGGGTGAGAGGCAGAACATTTAGTGTGGTGATGGAAACATTGTTCCGTATCCTAATTGCGATGGCTTCGTGGATGTCTCAAATGCGTTGTAAACCCTCCCAGAGGGGCCGGAAACAAAATCCTTGGTGGGGATGGGAGGAAAAAGGGCTTCAACTGCTAGGCTGAGGAGCTTCGGTTGGGCCCACCAAGCAAAGAGGGACGAATCCCTTGCTTCTGGAGCAACATGAGGGCCCGTGGCGAAAACCGAATGCGAGCCAGACTGTTCCAGAAGCAGAAGTAGTCATGGCGGACCAGACACAGGAATGAGCATTGTTTTCTCCTCGGTCGCTGCAGGGCAAACCCTGGCGTGATGTTACGGTCTTCCGTGTGGCAAGTGCACGCCAGGTGGGCACACAGAGAGCGCTTCTCCTGGGTCCCTTTTAGACCCTTAAATCCAGCTTAAGTGGTCTCTGCTGTGCTTGCCAGATTATAGGTGGGGTCCTTACCTGGCACTGAGAACTGGCTGACCACCTTGCTTAGTAAGTGATTTGTCCATTAAAACTCAAGAGTGGGTCCACCTAAGGTAGTATTTGTCTTCAGATATTTTTTACCTCTTTTCTTTTTTTTTAACGTAAGCTCTATGTCCAATGTGGGGCTTGAACTCCCAAACCCGAGTTCAAGAGTCGCATGCTTGCTGACTAAGCCAGCCAGGCGCCCCAGTGTTTTTTTCAGTATTAATAAAATCTAACAGGTACTGAATGCTCACTATATACCAGACTGTTTATGCATACATTATCTCGTTTAATTGTCCCTCCGGAACTTCGACATCCAGGTGCTATTATGACTACCATTTTACTGCAGAGGAAATTAAAGTTTGGAGAGCTTAAGCAACTTACCCAAGGCCTGACAGCACGAATTTGAACTCCAGTGTGTCTCCAGAGCCCACCCTCTCGACCACTGGGCGAAATTGCCTCTCTCTTCCTATTTTGTCCCAGATTCCCCAACTCAGATGCTCAAACCCATTCACATTTATAGATACGAAGAATGCGTAAGATACATAGGCAGATACATAAGAATAAGACACAAAGAATCTTAGAATCGGAAGGGCGGGGGACTCATCCCAATCAACACAACCATCTCCTCAACAAGTGGCTATTGCCTTCTTTGAATATGTTCCAGTTTGTCGATTTCCTCTTATACACACGGCATCCGGAAGTGAGCATAAAGCTCTACCGGCCGGCAGAGCTCTTGATCTGGTGTTCGCCCTCCTCTTGGCCCAACGCAAGACTCATTAGCACTTTTTGGCATTGCCGACTCACAATCAACGAGGACCCCCCCCCCTCGTTCTTTATCACACATGCTACCGTTTAACTCCTCATCCTTTTTAAAAAACGTTTATTTATTTCTGAGAGTGGGGCGGGGCAGAAAGAGAGGGAGACAGAGAATCCCAAACAGACTCCGTGCTGTCAGCGCAGACCCCGATGCGGGGCTCGAACTCACGAGTCATAAGATCAGGATCTGAGCCGAAACCAAGAGGTGGACGCTCAACCGACTGAGCCGCCCAGGCGCCCACTCTCACTCCTCATCCTTCAATGTCCTGCAATAAATAGACCATTAGAATCCTACATCGTGGTCCACCCCATTTTAGAAGCCGGGTTTATTCTGGACTTCAGCCCTTCTGACTCAGTTCCTAGAGGTCTGTGATACTCTTCGGTCTTTGTCCTCAGAAGTCCAGCCCTCCCGTCATCTATATATGTACTTTTAAAATCTGAGCTCATCGGGTAATAATCTGTAAGGACATTTACATTTATAAGTGTCTCTCCCTTGGTAGTTTCTCATTGGAATGTTTCTAAATTGTACAGGTTTGAACTTTATCTTTGGAATCTTTTGCCCTCTTGAGCTATCTTTCTCTTTTGGTATTTCTCCACGAGATCTATTTATCTTTTCTCTGAACCTTTTGAAGTCTACCTTCTACACACACACACACACACACACGCACGCACGCATGCACGCACACATTAGTTAACCTATCTGACCATGCCCAGCATTCTTTTGCTTCAGATCCAGACGGCATGGGCACGGTCAGTTTCTCCAGTATTCTTGTCAATTTCACTTTGCTAACCAGATCCGCCTTATTTATTGGCAGGATGAAGCCCAGTTTAGCAATTCACCTCACGGATCCTTTAGTCTTCTGAGAACTGTAATTACCAACCGGGGGAGTCAAGAATGTATCCGATGTGTTGCTATCGGGATAATGAGACTTCCAGCAGGTATTCGGCTGGCTTATGCCTCTGATCACCATCTCTGGCCGAGGCGCCGGTTTTATGAAGTATTATTCACAGCTGTCAGTTCCTGTACACTTCCACGACTACAATCACTTTCGTTTCTCCCTTTCATTTCATTTTCACCCTCCAGCCGATGAATTACTGATACATGCTTGCTACATTGTTACGATTCTGCTGTCCCTTCTATTGTGGTATCTCTGTGAACCAAGTTTTCCCTTCCTTTTCCAGATGCCGGTCAGGAAACTCTACCAAGTTTGAATAATACCTATAAAATTGGGTTTTCTTGCTTGTATTAACATTTTACATTCACTTTATGACCTATATTCTGGGTGTGTTGGTACATAGGTAACAGAGGCCTTAAGTCTCGCCTTCTTCCTCATTTTTTCTTGAGAATTACTGGCACTACCTTAGCTCTCGTTCCTTTTTCTTAATTATCGGTGCACTATAAACAGCTTCCAGAATACACAGTAGTTACTGCACAGAGCCCCCACTAACGCTTCACTGGAGGAATTCGATTTTTTTCCTTTGTTTTCCTTTTATTTATTTGTTATTTATTTTTGAGAGAGAGTGCAATTGAGCGAGGGGCTGAGACTGGGAGAGAGAGAGAATCCCACGAAGTGCAGAGAGAGAGGGAGGGAGAGTGAAGAGCCCAGAGCCGGGCTCGAGCTCACCCAAAGGAGGGCTCAAACTCACGAACCCTGAGATCATCATCACGTGAGCCTAAGTCGGATGCTTAACCGACTGAGCCACCCAGGCACCCCTGGTTTTTCATCTTTTATTTTTTGAATACAATTTATTTAGTCTTAAAATTTATTTATTTTGAGAGAGAGTGAAAGAGCGAGCACTCAGGGGAGGGGCGGAGAGAGAGGAGAGAGAGAATCCTAAGCAGGCTCCTCACTGTCAATGCAGAGCCCGATGCAGGGCTCGAAATCACAAACCATGAGATCATGACCTGAGCTGCAATCAAGAGTGAGACACTCAACCGACTGAGCCACCCAGGTGCCCCCTGAATGCTATTTTGAAATGCATTCTAAAAACCACCTCCCTCTAAATAAAATGCTCCGTAGATTTTTGTTTTAGCTGTTAATTCTCTCACCAGTAAAGGTAAGAGTAGTGACTATCACTTTCAGAGAATACACTTCATCACCGAAACTCTATAGTAAGGTCATTTCTCTAGCCGGCTGCATGGCTCAGGCAGTTAAGCGTCTGATTCTTGATTTCAGTTCAGGCCACGATCTCCCACTTTGTGGGATCCAGCCCGGAGTTGGGCTCTGCGCTGACAGTGTGGGACCCGCTTGGGATTCTCTCTCTCTCCAGCTCTGTCTCCGCCCCTCCCCTACTCACTCTCTCCCTCTCCAAATAAATAAATAAACTTGAAAACAACCACCACAACAAAAACTGCTCTTCTTTGAACACTCTTGCTGGGATTCCCGGGAAGACCTATGAATTGCAAAGTATACTTAAATGAAGGACCGACAATTCTGGAAGAACCCTAGCACCGGCCCGTCAATGAGCAGATCCGGAGAGGCCGGAGGGGCCGGGAGAGGGCAGGATAGGAAAGTGAGGGACACACCCCCTGTGTCTTCGGTGTGCTGGGACTTTCGGATCAGCAGCGGTTACGATTTACAATGATCATCTTTATAAATATTCTTGTGATTACTTAGACATGTGTTTTTATATTCTCCTCTCCCGTTCTGAACCTTGAGAGCGCACTCAAGCTAGCAAGTAGGTTTTTAAGGACTTGTCTGGCAATTGCTTACCCAGAGCAGGGATTAAGGGACTCAGGAAGCACTTGTCCATTGACATAAAGGCTGTCAGTCTAACTCACTTGACTCCTCAGAAAGCTTCTGGAGTTCAGGAATCTACTCAATCCGAGAATACTTTACTTCGCATCCAGGGAGCCAAATGCCAGCCTAGTTCGCACAGCCCCTTAACCTTCCTGGTACAACCTCTTTATCTGGCCCCTGGCTAAAATAACTTCCCCGCCCCCAGCCGAGTCCTTTGGAGTCTCCTCTGCCAATTCCCAGCAAGATCTCGGTTAACTCGGTTTTGCAAACCAGACGCCGGGGCACGCTGGACAGGGTCGCAACTCTGCTGTTCCCCCCGATTTCCTCTGGCTTCGCCGGGGCAGCTCCAGGGCAGTGCCAGGTCTAGGGTGAACAGAACGAGGCACCCGCCCTAGCGCAAAACTTCAGGGGAGCCAAACCACTCAGTAGTCAAGACAGATGATTTTTAATGCGCTATTTCGAAAGTCAAAAGTAATGCAAAAATCCGTGATGACCAAAGTGTCCAGATTTGAAATAAAGACGGGCTGCCACTCGGCACTGGCACGACCCGGCCTCATCCGCCTTACCCCAGTCCCAACCCTGGGGCTCCACTTCCACTTTATTTACAAAAACGGGCGACCGTAGTTTGCCCGTGGTGTTTTGTTTTGTTTTGAATATTGCATTGAGCATTATTTATCTTGATTACCGAGGTTGTGTTTGGAGTCCCCTTAGATACTACGGAAGTTTCTCTCCAGGCACACCGCGAGCGCACCCGCCCTGCCCACTCGCGCGCTTTGCCCCAAGAGCCCGGCGGCCCCGGCCCGGGTGTTCCCCGGGGTCGCCCGGTCCTCCCGCCGGGGCAGGTGCGGCGGGCGAGCGGCGAGGCGCGGAGGGCGGCCCCGGGCTCCCCTCCGCGGCTCCGCCCCCCGCGCGCCGAGCCACTCAGCCGCCCCGCGGGCCCGCGCGCCGGGGCTCGGTGCCCGCCCAGGCCCGCCCCCGACGCCGGCCGCCCGGGCGCCGGCTCGCCCTATATAAATCGGCCATTTGCTTCGCTCCGCCCCGCAGTCCCGGAGTCCCGGCCGGTTCCTACCGCAGTCCCGCAGTCGCCCGGCTCCTCTTTCCTTTCAAAATGACAGATGCCGCTGTGTCCTTCGCCAAGGACTTCCTGGCGGGTGGGGTGGCCGCGGCCATCTCCAAGACCGCGGTAGCGCCCATCGAGCGGGTGAAGCTGCTGCTGCAGGTAGGTCCGGGGCTCGGAGAGCCGGACCAGGAAGTGGGGGAGAGGGGGGAAGCGAGAGGGGGCGCGCGGAAAGCCTCGCCCCGGGGGGCGGAGGGGGGCCAACTCTGTAGCCCGATCGGGGGCAGCGGCCGCGTGCGAGCAGGAGTGGCCGCAGCGGCGGGCCAACGGGCCGACTCGAGGGAGGTGCTTTAGCGGCCTGAAGTTCAGGATCTAGGAAGGGGTGCGGGTGGAGGGAGGCGAGGGAGACCGGGGCCTTGGCATCCCGGAGGCGGCGAGGTCGGAGGGGCCTTCCGGGAGTGGCGGTCTCCCCGGGGCCTAGAGGTCAAGGGCGAAGCCTGGAAGCCGGCGCCGGACGGGGGACCGCCGGGCCGTGGCGAGGGCCTCAAGGTCGCGGCAAGGAGATAACAGCCTTGCGGAGGCCACGCGGCAGGTCCAGGGGCCGCGCTGCCCGCGGACGCGCTCTCGCCTCGCCGTGCCGGAAGCCGGCGCCGGGAAGCGCGTGTGACTACTGCGTCCGCCCCCGCGCAGCCGCCGGCGTGTCCCCGCCGCCTGCCTCCTCGCGCCGCGCTCTCCCGCTCCGGCTCTAGAGGGCGCGCCCGGTCGGGCGTAGGGGGGGGGTAGTGGTGGCCCGCGGGGTCACCTCTAGGAGAGGACTGGGGGCGGAGCGGGAGGGAAGCAGCCCCAGAGACCTGAGGCGGAGGCCACGGTCGCCAAGGTGACCGCGCCCTACGTAGGGCAGGCCCTAATGCCTCTGAACCTGGATCTGAGGTAGCGACCTTTCTCCCGGGTCTAAAGGTCACGGGTCCACCTGAGGGCGCCCCCTCCCCACCCAAAGGGGTGGAGGCGTAGTGCTTTCTAAGGGTGCCGAGCTCCCTTCCGCCGGTGACAGCCTCAGAAGCTTAGGAGGGTCCATCCTCTGTGTTCTAGAAGACTGGATTTGGGAAGTAGCCAACCTTAAAGCGCCCTCGGTGATCGGGAGGATGTGTTCCCTCCTCTGTGCTCCTAACTCTCCCCGGTGGCCTCCTTCTTGTCTATCAGGTGCAGCACGCCAGCAAGCAAATCACCGCCGATAAGCAGTACAAGGGCATTATAGACTGCGTGGTTCGTATCCCCAAGGAGCAGGGAGTCCTGTCCTTCTGGCGCGGGAACCTGGCCAATGTCATCAGATACTTCCCCACCCAGGCGCTCAACTTCGCCTTCAAAGATAAATACAAGCAGATCTTCCTGGGCGGTGTGGACAAGAGAACCCAGTTTTGGCGCTACTTCGCGGGGAATCTGGCATCGGGCGGCGCCGCCGGGGCCACCTCCTTGTGTTTTGTGTATCCTCTCGATTTTGCCCGGACCCGTCTAGCGGCCGACGTGGGCAAAGCCGGAGCGGAAAGGGAGTTCCGAGGCCTTGGAGACTGCCTGGTTAAGATCTACAAATCGGATGGGATTAGGGGCCTGTACCAGGGCTTCAACGTGTCCGTGCAGGGCATTATCATCTACCGAGCCGCCTACTTCGGCATCTATGACACCGCAAAGGGTAAGTTCGCCGTGTGCTTTTCATCCGCAGGTCGGTAGTGCCGCCCTCATTTTCCAGAGCCCGAGGTGGCCCGGGATGGCTGCGCAGTCCGGAACTGGACAGCGGAGGGGGTGGAGAAAACAACGCACCGCTCCAACCCTGCTTTCTGGTAAAAGCGTCTCTTCCCTGTTCTCAGGAATGCTTCCAGACCCCAAGAATACGCACATCTTCATCAGCTGGATGATCGCCCAATCCGTCACAGCGGTCGCCGGCTTGACATCCTATCCCTTCGACACCGTTAGGCGCCGAATGATGATGCAGTCGGGGCGCAAAGGAAGTAAGTTCCGCCTGAGCAGAAGAGAAAGGTGTGGGTGCGGGGCCACCCGCGGCCCCAAGCTAGCAATGCTTGGCTTTAAAAATGCAGTCTAGGGGCGCCCGGGCGGCCCAGTCCCTTGAGCATCTGACTCTCGATTCCGATTCCGGCTCGGGTCGTGATCCCAGGGTGGTGGGTTGGAGCCCCACCCGAGTCAGGCTCCCGGCTAAGCGCGGAGCCTGCTGAAGATTCTCTCTTAAAAGTAAAGAAATGCAGCCCGTTCTGGTCGAGGGGTGGGGTGGATTGTGTCTGCCTCCGAGCGGGCCCTTCGGATGCCTATGAATGAGGGCGCTTCCTCGCTGTTAGGGGTTAAGACGGCATTCACGTATCAGTATCGCCCATCCAAGTGGGTAAATCTTGGGTATTCCAAAACTGCCGCTAGCTCCTAGAGGTGGGACTGCGAGCCGGGCAGGGACAGAGTCCAAAGCGGGCTCTCCCCACAGGCAGCTCGGAGCCCCACATGGGCCCCCAACTCAAAAAAAAAAACCGTGAGATCGTGACCTGAGTCAGGGCGCCCGACCGACTGAGCCACCCAGGCGCCCCTGGCTTAGTGTCATAAGTCTTGGGGAGGACTTTGATCACCAACTCCCTGTCTCTGTTCTCTGCAGCTGACATCATGTACACGGGCACGCTTGACTGCTGGAGGAAGATTGCTCGCGATGAAGGAGCCAAAGCTTTTTTCAAGGGGGCGTGGTCCAATGTCCTCCGAGGCATGGGCGGTGCCTTTGTGCTCGTCTTGTACGATGAGATCAAGAAGTTCACATAAGTTATTTCCTAGTCTCCTCCCCTGTGAACAGGCATGTTGTATTATATAACATATCTCGAGCATTCTTGGCAGACCATTGGCTGTCTACTTATCACGGGCAACTACCGACTGGTTGAAAATGGGAAGCAATAATATTCATCTGACCAGTTTTCTCTTAAAGCCATTTCCACGACGACGGGACTCAATTATATTTTTTATTTCAGTCACTCCTGATAAAGAAATTTGAAGAAATAAAAACTCTCTGAAATAGATGTTTGCTTGTGACTTTTCACGCTCTCGCTCTCGGGGGGAAATGCTACATTTGAGCCCACGTTACATGTGAATGAAATGCTACAGTATCTCCCGAGACGAGCTTTCCTTTCGAACCAGCCTTTGGCCGCTCACTTCTCAAAGACTAGCTCGGTGGCGGAACCCAGCGATTTTGCCCCAACACTGGCAGCAAAATGAAATTCAGGCACAGTGTTTCCAAAAACCACTGGTCCTAACTGAATGCCCTTTCTCCAAAAAGTACTATGGGCCCCTCTTTCCTAGTCCCGCGGTTCTTCATCAAGAACTATAAACTTGATGGTTTTAATATTTTAAGAGCGTGTAAGTGGGGGGGGGGCGGTGTGGGCAGAGAGGGTGAGCAGATCCCAAGCAGACTCGACTCGGGGCCCGATCTCCCAAACCCGTGGGCTCGTGACCTGAGCCTAAATCAAGACCGATGCTAAACCGACTGAGCAATCCAGGCACCCCTGAATTGTTCACTTTAAGATGGTCGTTAGTGGGGCGCCTGGGTGGCTCAGTTGGTTAAGCAGCCGACTTCGGCTCAGGTCATGATCTCACGGTCTGTGGGTTCGAGCCTCGCATCGGGCTCTGTGCTGACGGCTCAGAGCCTGGAGCCTGCTTCGGATTCTGTATCTCCCACTCTCTCTGCCCTTCCCCTGCTCATGCTCTGTCTCTATGTCTCTCAAAAATAAGTAAACGTTAAAAAAAATTTTTTTAAATGGTCGTTAGGGGCGCCCGGATGGGGAAGTCGGGTTAAGCGTCTGACTCCTGCTCTAGGCTCAGGTCATGATCTCACAGTTCGAGAGTTCGAGCCTCCACATCGGGCTGTGTGCTGATAGGGCAGAGCCCGCTTGGGATCCTGCCTCTACTCTCTGCCCCTCCAACCCCCCCCCCCTTGCGTTCTCGCTCAAAACAAACTTAAAAACCCTTTTAATGGTGGTTTCTTGTTATGTGAATGTAATCTCATTGAAACAAAAAAATCCTAAACTAGAAGGTAATAATTCCAGACCCTCATCCAGTTGCCTTCCCTTATCCGTCTGTCCCAAGCCATCTCATTTTAATCCCGTTCAAAGCCGGGGATTAGAGCCGGTGCAGTTACACACTGCGGGCATTGCTGGGCCCTAAAGATTCCGGAGGGAGCCAGACACCGCCACGACCTCAAAACTCATTATATTAAAAATAAGAAGAAGAGGAAATGGAGCATCTGTCGCGTTTTGTCGAACATGCTAATAATAAGCCCAGGCAACGGAGGCCCCTTCTGTTTCTTTTGAATAATCCCTTACTCGAGATCCGCATGAGAAGGTGTTTACAGTTGGCGCAGCCCTTGGCCAGGCCTCGGAAAGCCTGTAACCCGAGACTTGAATAAAAGCCCCAGGGCTGTCGAGCCGCATCATTAAAAGTAGAAAGTGATGGGTGACCCACGTGCACAGGTGAAACTCACGCCTGCGGGAGCGTCGCGCACCCTGGTGTGTTTAAGTGCAGCTCACACACGGGGTGTGGGGGCCGTGGAGTGATGCCCGGGGGACCTTCGAGGGTTTTGTTACACACCCTCTGGGAAAGCACCAGAATCACAGTACGGTTTAGTTAACACTTCACGGCGTATACATGTATCAAAACCTCAAGTCCTAACCTTGAATATATACCATTTTTTTAAGTTCGTGTACTTGGAGAGAGAGAATCCCAAGCAGGCTCCACATTGTCAGCACGGAGCCCGACGCGCGGCTCAAACTCACAAACCAAGAGCTCGTGATCTGAGCCGAACGAAGTCAGATGCTTAACCAACTGAGCCCCACTGGCACCCATTAAATATATACCTTGAAAAAAAATTTTTAATGTTTGTTTATTTTTGAGAGAGTGTGTGAGCACAAGCAGGGGAGGGGCAGAGAGAGAGAGAGGGAGACAGGCTCCAAGCAGGCTTTGCTCTGTCAGCGCAGAGCCCCGATGCGGGGCTCGAACTCAAGAAATGTGAGATCGTGGCCTAAGCCGAAGTTGGATGCTTAAGCGACTGAGCCGCCCCGGCGCCCCTAAATATATACCGTTTTTAGATGTTAAAGATATCTCCAGGTTTTCAAACAAAATAAAACACAACTCTGTCGTAGTATCAGAGAAGCCTGGATTCTGCCGTTTGCTTTTGCTGTTAGGGAAATTAACTTGATTTCTCTAGGCCTTGGTTTCCTTCCTGTATAAAATAGGGATAAAACACCTGCCTCAGAAGGTTGTTGCAAGGATTAAAGACTTTCCTCGAGGCATCCGCCATAGAACATACAGGATAACCACCCTGTAAGTGGTAACTGTGTTAATTATCAGGAGGCAGTGAAGGCTTTAGGGGCTCCGGAATCGGAAGTACTTGGATTTCAGGGGCTCCTGGCTGGCTCAGTCGGTAGAGTATGTGACTCTTGAGCTCAGCATCACGAGTTCAAGCCCCATCTTGGGCGTAGAGCTTATTTAAAATAAATAAATAGGGGCGCCTGGGTGGCTCCGTCGGTTAAGCGGCCGACTTCGGCTCAGGTCATGATCTCACGGTCTGTGAGTTCGAGCCCCGTGTCGGGCTCTGTGCTGACGGCTTGGAGCCTGGAGCCTGCTTCGGATTCTGTGTCTCCCTCTCTCTCTGCCCTTCCCCTGCTCATACTCTGTCTCTATGTCTCTCAAAATAAATAAACATTGAAAACAAAATAAAAATAAAAAATAAAATAAAATAAATAAATAAGCTAAATTAAAAAAAAAAAAGTACTTAGATTTGCATCCTGGCTCTGCTGCTCGCTTCGATGTATGACCTCAGCCAAGTCACTTAGTCTCCCGAGTCTCGGTTTCCTCATCCATAAAATGGGGTGCTCTGAGTGAGGATCAAGTAACAGAACATGCAGAACAAGTATAGCGCCCAGCACCTAGTAATCACTCTGGTGTGAGTGCTTCATAATTAGGCTCCATTTTGTTGAACGAAGATCTGCCCAAGGAGGGCACGCCTTAAGAATGAATTCGAGGGGCGCCTGGGTGGCTCAGTCGGTTGGGCGGCCGACTTCAGCTCAGGTCATGATCTCACGGTCTGTGGGTTCGAGCCCCACGTCGGGCTCTGTGCTGACGGCTCAGAGCCTGGAGCCTGCTTCCAATTCTGTGTCTCCCTCTCTCTCTGCCCTTGTTCTGTTCACGCTGTGCCTCTATGTCTCTCAAAAATAAACAAACATTAAAAAAAATTTTTTTAAAGAATGAATTCGATCAGGGGCCCCTGGGCGGCTCGGTCGGTTGACGGTTGAGTGTCCCACTCTTGATTTCGGCTCAGGTCATGATCTCACCATCTTGTGAGTTGGAGCCCCGCAAGCAAGCTCCGTGCTGACGGGGAGGAGCCCGCTGGGAATTCCCTCTCTCTCTCCCTGTCTGCACTTCCCCCACTCACACCGTCTCTGTCTCTCTCAAAAATAAAGAAATATTTTTTTTTAATTTCTAAAGAATGACTTCGAGCAACAGACACACGAAAAGATGCTCGACATCGCTCATCATCAGGGAAATGCAAATTAAAACCGCGATGAGATACCACCTCGCACCTGTCAGAATGGCTATTCGCAAAAAGACAAGAGATATCAAGCATCCGAGAGGATGTGGGGAAAAGGGAGCCCTCGTGCCCTGTGGGTGGGACTGTAAATTGGCGCAGCCACTTTGGAAAACAGTGTGGAAATGTCTCAAAAAATTAAGAATGGGAATTCCATATGATCCGGTAAATCCACTGCTGAAATGTGTTTACCCAAAGAAAATGAAAACACCGAATCAGAAAGATATATGCACCCTATGTTTGTTGCAGCACTATCTACAATAGCCAAGATACAGAAGCGGCCTAAGTGCCTCTGACAGACGAATGGCTAAAGATGTAGTACACACACATAATGGAATGTTACTCATCCGTACAAAAGAAGGAGATCTTGCTGTTTGCAACAACACGATGGACCCAAAGGATATTATGCTAAATGAAGGAAACCAGAGAAAGCCAAATACCGTATGATTTCATTTATATGTCGAATCGAATGGGGCCCCTGGGTGGCTCAGTCGGTTAAGCGTCTGACTTCAGCTCAGGTCATGATCTCACGGTCTGTGAGTTCGAGCCCCGCGTCGGGCTCTGTGCTGATGGCTCAGAGCCTGGAGCCTGCTTCGGATTCTGTGTCTCCCTCTCTCTCTGCCCCTACCCTGCTCACGCTCTGTCTCTCTGTCTCTCAAAAATAAATAAACATTAAAAATTTAAAAAAAAAAAAAGCAAAACAAAATATGGGGCACCTGGGTGGTTCAGTTGGTTAAGTGTCCGACTTCGGCTCAGGTCATGATCTCGCAGTCTGTGAGTTCAGCTCCGGGTCGGGCTCTGTGCTGACAGCTCAGAGCCTGGAGCCTGTTTCCAATTCTGTGTCTCTTTCCCTCTCTGCTCCTCCCCTGTTCACGCTCTCTCTCTCTTTCTCTCTCTCTCAAAAATAAATAAACATTAAAAATATTTTTTAAAAAAGCAAAACAAAACAAACAAGCCCACAGACACACCCACACAAATGGAAAGAGTCTCAAATACACCGAACAAACTGGTCACCTGAGGGGAGTGTGGTGGAGGGGATGGGCAAAGTAGGCAAAGAGGATTAAGAGATACTAGCTTCCAGGTATAAAATAAACAAGTCACAGGGATGAAATGTACAGCATAAGGAAAAGAGTCGGTAATACCGTAATAACGTTGTAGTAACAGATGGGAGACTACACTTAAGGTGGTGCGCACTGCACAGTATGTAGAACTGTCGAATCGCTTTGATGTTCCCTTGAAACTAACATCAGAGGTGCCTGGGTGGCTCAGTCGGTTAAGCGGCCGACTTGGGCTCAGGTCATGATCTCACGGTCTGTGAGTTCGAGCCCCGCGTCTGGCTCTGTGCTGACAGCTCAGAGCCTGAAGCTTGCTTCAGAGTCTGTGTCTCCTTCTCTCTCTCTACCCTTCCCCGGCTCACGCTCTGTCTCTAATGTCTCTCAAAAATAAATAAACGTTAAAAAAAATTAAAAAAAAAAGAAACATCATATTGTAGGCCAGCTATACTTCAATTTTATTTTCCTTTTTTTAATGTTTATGGGGCGGGGAGGGGCAGAGACAGCGCTGGGAGGGGGCAGGGGACAGAGGATCCGAAGCGGGCTCTACACTGACAGCAGAAAGCCCGACGTGGGGCTCGAACTCCAAACTGCGTGATCATGACCTGCGCCAAAGTCGGACGCTTAATCGACTGAGCCACCCAGGCGCACCTATAGTTCAACTTAAAAAAAAAAATGAATGAATTCAGGACGCCTGGGTGGCTCAGTCGGTTAAGCATGCGACTTTGGCGTAGGTCACGACCTTGAGGTTTGTGAGTTCCAGCCCCGCGTCGTCGGGCTAGGTGCTGACAGCTCAGAGCCTGGAGGCAGCTTCGGATTCTGTGTCTCCCTCTCTCACTGCCCCTGCCCTGCTCTCTCTCTCTCTCTCTCTCTCTCAAAAACAGATAAAAATGAAAAAAACAATAAGCATGAAAAATTAAAAAGGAATTCAAGCCTACTTTCCTTTTTTGTGCAACAGCCTAGAGATATGATATTGTGTGGAATTTATACAAAATAAACTTCAGCTGAGGTCTTTTTCAGTTGTAGGTTTTGGTCCTGGAAGGGGATAAGGGGCTCTCCGCTTACCGCCGCAGACCACAACACAAGGGAACCCAACCCCCCTCGATGATTATTACGATAGATGTGGCCGCACTGGACTGGCAGCTGTTTAAAATAAACCAGGGACCGGGCGTCAATGTTCAGAAAGCAAGAAGCGGCTCATCCGACAATCGGGCAGCTGACATAGACGAGGGGGTTTTGTTGTTGTTGTTGCTTTCTCTATTCTTGCCGTTCGATGATTTCTGCAATTTAATTTAAAGACAAAGTGGTTTTAATCTCTCCAAGCTGTGCAGGATAGTGCTATAGAATTCATTATGTCCATTATGCTCGTGCGAACCTTGATGGTACACAATCTTAGCAACCCCCTAATTTATGCCGTTGTTTTGTTGCTATTCAATGCATAACGGGTTGCGCGGAGCCCGATTCCAGGTGAGAGCCAGAAGACAGGTCAGCTGGCGCACGGCGGCGCTCCCCCATCCGGGGAGCCTCTTCACTCCGTCACCGTCACCGGAGGCGGTGTGCAGCGGGTGCTCCGGCCAGCCGCCGGAGGAAGAGACCAGGGGTGTCTCCCCGCAGGGGCAGTTTTCGTGGACGGTAAGTCATTTAAGCCATTATTTTCGTGTTGAAAGAGATGCAGAGATGCTGGCGTCTACTGCACGATTGGAATGCACGTTCAAAACAGAAGCCGCAGAAGAGAGTTCTGGTAAGACAGGGGACCCTTTCTCACAGTGGACCCAGACCCCTGGGAGAAGGGATTCAGTCCTCCTCTGCCGTGATGGGTACTTTGGGAGAAATTTAGTGACAGTCCTGAGGTACCGGCTTCACAGATTTTCAAGCGTCAGCGTGACCGGGTTAAATTTCACGGCCCCTGTGAAGTTTGCGAGTTCTGGTCTTTCGAATGTGTGTTGTAGATATTTACCAGAGTTAATGCCTGTACGTGGTGGTCAAAATCGAAGAGGAAAGCAAAGATAGGAGACGAAGAGTAAACATCTCTGTCCTGCCTCTCCCACCCCCGGTGGCCCTCCTCTAAAGTGACCATTATGGACCAGTCTCTTGTGCATCTGTCCCTTCCAGCATGAATGCAAATTGTCGTAGCAGCCGGTTTGTTTTTATCGGAATCCTATTCTGACCGCTTGGATTCAAAATGGCATGATTCTTCCAGACCCGTGTCAGATGCTGGGGTGTGCCAGGACACACGGACACCTTCGGAGGCGCGAGCCTTGCGGAAGGGATAGCTTCTGGACTCCGAGCTGGGGATTGCTAAGTGTGACCCTTTCTGAAAACCCCGAGCCAGTGCTTTCCTTTCAGGTTTCAGCTCTGGTTGCTGAGCGACCTGGGTCGGGGGGGGGGGGGGGGTGGTGGGGGGAGGGGGGGGGGGGGGAGGGGGGGAGGGGGGGTGGGCGGGGCGCGGGCGGCAAGCCACTTCTAACCTCAGAGGTGTAGTTTCTGCTCTTGGGTCCCTTCGAGTTTGAGACGATCTCGGTCTCCGTCATTTTTACATAAAAGCCGAATCGGTGAAGAGACCAGGGATGGGCGATCGGACCCTTCTAGAGGACATTTTTCAGTGTCTAGCACAGTGGCAAGTGAATAGTCTCTGACTCAGAGCAGTAATCTGCAGACTGCGTGGGCGGTCCGGCGTCGGCAAGTAAAATTACGAATGTAAAGATCTACGTTAATTTCGAGGCCAAGAAGCCGAGCCGCAAAATTGCAGCTCGGAGCCTGGGTCAAAGGGGACCTGGTTTACCCCCAAATCATTAGCATCTGTCTTTTCAACGGCCGCTCTTATTACGTACAATGCGCACTTCGGTAAGCAGGTGGAGATTTATGTGAACGACCAATATCGGATGCTGCGATTTCTGGACACACGCACACAAAATGCCTCGTGTGGCGCTTAAAATGTTTGGAGGAGCTTTCCCAGCATTTCAGCCATTATTTGCTTTATGTGCAGGTGAACAAGTTCAGATGCATGGTGCTCCTCTTAGCCCAAGGCTTAAAAGAGCCTTCGGTATCCTGGCAACAAATATAAACAATGTTCAAGTGACAGATTGAGTGCTTGTTTTCACTGGACCCTCTTCAGAGACAAAACTGAGATAAATTAAAAGAGTCTATTAATCCATGCCTTTTCCACGGCTGTCAAAGAAGGGGACAGCGGAAGAGAGGTCTGATTCGGATGGCGAGCCTTCATCCCGGCGTCTCATTTCCTTGGGCAACTTTTGCGATGCACTCGGGAGATTTAGCACTGTCGCGATCCGAGCGAACACGCCAGATTTGATCACGTGACACCTTGCACGGACTCCGGGGTTTTCGCTCCTGAACTCGAGGTGGCCGTGGCCGTGAAGACATAACCGGAGCGAAGTCGGCTTTGCTGTTGACAGAGGGACTTTCCCGGGGCCTCGTGTTGGGGAATGAAAAGGAAACCTCTCTCGGCCCAAAGGAGATCCCCGTGCCCTGCCCAGCCGGCAGCGGGGACATCTCCCGGGCAGGGGCAGGCGCGCTGTGAGGCTAAGAGCCAGCCCTTCCCCCGGACCCCTTCCCATCCCTGGAGGGCACCATAGCAACGTGTTCCCGTGGTCATGTGGTCTTGTAAAATT
The DNA here is from genome assembly GCA_030068075.1 of Paguma larvata. NCBI lineage: Eukaryota > Metazoa > Chordata > Mammalia > Carnivora > Viverridae > Paguma > Paguma larvata. The sequence goes on from CM057830.1 coordinate 92,549,385, forward strand.
TTCCAAAGGAAGATAGGCTTGCGTGTTTTAAAACGAGGGCTCCGAAATTGCGTCAGCGGGCGCAGCTGGAGTAGAGGAAGGAATTGGGGGCTGCCCCCCTCGCCCCCCTCCCCCCCCCACCCCCCCGCTCGGGGCTCACCTCCATTTTCCCGCTCGGGGCTCACCGTCCAACACCAAACGTTCTCACTTGACGACTTTCCAACGTAACCGCTTTGTTCCTCAGTTTCCCCAAGTGGCATATGGGAGTCACCCTAGTACCCGCCTTACAGGACGAGAATAAAAGAATCGCTGTGCGCCACGTGCTTAGAACGACGCTTCCAATTATGTTCCTTTTATTCATGAGATTGATCCCTGCCCTCCAGAGTTTCTAAAATAGTCTCAAGAAAATGTCACAGATTCTATGGAAAGTGAATCACACACACACACACACACAAACGCGCGCGCGCGCGCGCGCGCATGCGCAGAGGAAAAATTATAAAGAAAGAAAAGGACTCTCTTGCAGTGCACTAAATAGCGGCACGGAATCATACGTTTATAGTGGTAATTCTTCGCTCAAACTCAGAGCACTCAGTTTACAACAATGACCACGAAGGGGAGCAAAGGCCAAAAAGAAAAAAGGAACAGAACACTCCGGCCTGCCTCACGCCCAGACCCCACGGCACCGCCGGCCCGTTGGGCACCGCGTGGTCACCAAGGCTGCCTCTGCCTTGTAGCGTTTCGGCGAATCCATGGGGTCCCAGCCTGATTTCCCACCCCTCTGACCTCACCCCCCGCGGGGAAGAAGCCGCAGGAAAGAGGCGACGTCCTGAGACCTTTGAAAGCAAACATCTCTTTTCACTTTCGCAATTAAGCTCGGGGGCTCAGGATTTAAAATTGATGATAAAAATTGAGCCTCGTAGTGGATTCGCCTTGGAAGTGAAGGCCAGGGGGCGAAGGCGCTTGGGACTCTGGGTAAAAGCATGCCGTTTGCCCATCAGGATAGAAAGCCGTTCTCTTTCAGCTCCATGCTTCTCGGGTGTCTTGGGTCCCATCGCACCTCATCTTGGGTTAGTGCCTTGGTCTGTCCGTCAGGAAAACTGGAAATTGACTTTTCTTGTTTAAGTTACCATATCGTGTCTTAACTCTATTAGAGGCCGTGGCCCATTTTCAGGAATTCTAGAGCCAGACGGATTAGATTAAGTTAAGCCTGCTTCTTTTGAGAAAACAACGGATACGACCGAATACCAGTGATGTTTCAAAAAGTCCAGAATCCAGAGCATAGCGATCTTGACCTCTGCTATGGCGGAGGTTGTGCCGATCCCGTCAACAGCCCCGAGAGAGAGGAATTATGTTTAATTCCATTTCTCGGCTGGTGAAACTGAGGCTTGGAGAGATGAGGTAACGCACGCGGAGCCGTCTGACCCGGCAGGAGCTTCAAAGAGAAGGTGATCCTGTCCAACTTACTGCGGAGCATGGAATGTATTCAAATATGAAAGCTGGCTAGTTTCAATAACAAAAGACAAAATGCACTTGACAAATATTAAAGAGAACTTGCAATAACCAAAGGACCCTTTACAGAATCCATTTTTAGAGGCGGGGTTATTTTCTTTTTAGCCAATTTAAGAATCATTGCTGTAAAACGAAATCACTAGAACCGGGGTGCCTGGGTGGCTCAGTCGGTTGAGCTTCTGACTCTTGATTTGGGGCAGGTCATGATCCCAGGGTCAAGGGATCGAGCCCCGCATTGGGCTCCTTGCTGAGTGTGGAGCTGCTTAGGATTCTCTCTCCCTCTGCCCCTCTCCCCTGCTCTCTCTCTCTCTCTTTCAAAAAATTAAAAAAAAATTTTTTTTTAAATCACTGGAACCTAACACTCTAGAGTTCAATGATTTGATTCAAGTTTTATTAACCTTCCAGGACAGACCTTCCTTCTAAACAGGTTTTTTTTATTTTGAAAGAGTGTGTGTGTGTGTGCGCGCGCGCGTGTGCGCGCACACCCACGCGAGTGGGGGAAGGAAGGGCAGAGAGAGAGGGAGAGAGAAAATCCCGCGCAGGCTCCATGCCCCCAACTCAGGGCTGGATCCCAGGAACCAGGCTGAAAACAAGAGTCGGACAGCTGCTCAACTGACTGAGCCCCCCAGGTGCCCCAGCTCTTCCATCTAAAGGAAGGTTCTTAGTAAAGAGTGCTGAGCCCTATAGGCTGGGATCCTCGGGCCCTTGGGGGAGTTTAGCCCAAACCACATGGCCAGGAGGTGTCTGGCACCCCCTCGCCTCTCACTGGGGTTGGATCTCAGAAAGATGCCGAGACCCGGCAGGGCCTTGATCGCTTTTACCTAATTGCACCTGACCTGAAGAGACAGCAACGCACGTCTTGTTCTGCTACTCTTTCCGCGCATGCTCTGCAGTCCCCGACCAAGCCACTTGCCCTTCCCTAGTCATGTGGCCAGTCCACTTTCGGGTTTCCGGGCTTCGTTGTATTCTTACACCCCCCCACCCCCAGACCCCCCACCCCCCGCCTCCCTCTTGGCCAGGACACAGTTCCCAGCCGAGATCACACCTGCTCCCCCAGCCCTCCCCAGACTCTCCCACCCAGACTCCCCTCCCCGCCCTCTTCTCTGGACTGCCAAAGTGGTCTCTTCACATCAGCTCCATGAGCACAGTGATCTTCTGTGCTTAATTCCTGGTTGTATCCCCTGTGCCTAGAACGCGCCTGGCACACAGTAGGTATTCAAGAAATCGTTGTTAAGTGATTGGCTTCTGATGTTTATTTCATGGTACGGTAGCCACGCGCTTACTTGTCCGTTTCCGCCGGGGGCTATGTCTTGTTCCTCTTTACATTCCTAACGCTGAGCACAGAACCCAACGCAGAGCGGTAGTGAACGTCCGTCGGAGACAGGAATGAATGAGAGAATGAACGACACGTGGACATGAATGAGAATGCATGAATGAGTGACGCGCAGAATTCGGTTCTTTGCTTATCAGTCGGCATGAATGAATTTTGGCTAGATCGGGCCTCTTGCTCCCTGGGAACCATTCGGCAGGGATAAATTGCACGGGCCCTTCCTGACTCGCACCTGTCGTTCGCCCAGCTCCTGGGCTTCCAGGGAGGCTCCGGCCGCAGCCCAGGGGGGGGGAAGTCCTGTACTACTGTCCTATTGTCCCTGCTAGACAATTAGAGAACCAGGGGCTGGGGACAACTCCCTCCCCAAATCTGCGTAAAAACGCGTGCGCGTCCACATCAAGGGCGCTCCTACGACCCTGTGAATATATGCTGCCCGTTGGATCCCAGGTCCCTACCACAGAGCCCTCCGTATGCTAAAGACTCGATGGCTATCTGATTGTGATAGGGACAATGCCGAACACTGATTGTCACACAAGATGACTCAGGCCACTCCAGGGGAGAGGAACAGGCATGTTATTGGGGCACCTGAGGACGCTGCCATCAGAGCTGTAGCGGCTGCACACCCACGTGACGTATTAGGGCTGATTAGACCAGACATACATCCGTGCCCGGGCCTGATGTTCCCAGCTCCTAAGACAGCGTGGTCACTGAAAGCGGTGAGAACCTCAGGGTCGATGTGACCCTCTTTGATGCACTCTGGAAGCAAGTGAGTTTGTTCTTTCCCTCCCTCGCCTCCCCCTTCCTCTCTCCCTCCATCTCTGTCTCTGTCTCCTCTCTCTCTCTCTCTCTCTCTCTGGTGGATGGGAAGCCCCTAGGGGTACCAGGGTCTCTTCCTGCTCACCCATCGTCGTTTCCTGAGCTTTTGGCTATGGGTCAGGCGCTCTTCTCATTGCGGACGGGCTCCCCCATTTAATCCTTTCGGCAGCTTTGTGAGGCAAGCGCTATGCTGACCATTTCTCAGATGAGAAAAACTGAGGCACCCGGCAAGCCACATAGAGCACCTGCGGCCTAGAACCCTGAAAGCAGACCACCCCCCCCCCCCGCCCCGCTTAGAGAGGGCCGGGAAGCAGCGCAGGACAGGGCGGTGGCTGGAAACTGACCAGGGAGGGCCGAGGAAGAGGAGTGGTTCAGTCTGGGCGCCGTCGGCCTGCCAGGGCACTGAGCCCGGTCCGGCGGCAGCAGCAGCCTAAGGAGAGGCACTCGGTGGAGTGCTTCCTTAGGAGGGGAGTGTTTCTTTTTCCAGCGAGGCCCGGGGCAAAGTGCCCCAGCTTGCTCGCCTGCGAAAGGGGGTCAGGACCGGCACCGTGGTGCGGAGTGAGTGTGTTCCGGGGTCAAGCGGGGCACGGAGCGCGTGCTTACGTGGGGCGGGACCGCCAGGCCGGCCCCGTGTCCGCTTCGAGGCCGCCTTCCTCGAGGGAAACTTTGTAGGGGGCGCTCTCGGCGTGGCGGCTACGAGGGTCTTTGCTGGCCCCCCCCTCCCCGGGAAGTGGCAGAGGGAAAGGTGCCCTCCCGCCACGGGGGGTGGGGGGGGTACCGAGGGCAAATACCTGGCGGAGAAGTGGGTTGGGCGCGCCCTGGGGGGGAGTCGGGGGGGGGGGACAACAGGGCTGTCGTGGGCCTCGTGGCGACTGAAAGCCTCTGGAAGCGCAAGGCTGGAGGAGAGGTGCAGGCGGAGTAAGCCCGGGCGGCAGCAGGAGCCGCCGCCACCGCCGCCGCCCACGGCGGGCTGCGGGCGCCTCCTAGCGGCTGCCCGCAGAGGGCGCGCTCCTGCGCCCCCGCGCCCCCGCGCCCCCGCTGCCCGCGCCCCTGCGCGCCCGCGCCCCCGCGCCCCCGCTGCCCGCCCGCGCCCCCGCAGCCCGCGCCCACGCGCCCACGCGCTGCCGCCGGCAGGCTCCGGGCGCCGTGCCCTCCGCGCAGGCTGCTCCCCACCGATCTCCTGCCAGCCCGCCTCCTCCCGGAAGCCCCCTCTGACTGCTGCAGCCGCGTGCTTCCAGCCGTGAACCCCCAAAGTGTCATCCGCGCTTGCCTCATTTAGAACTCGGTTACGAGCTGGCTGGTTCGCTGAGTGTGTGCATGGATCGGACAAGTCTGGGCCGCACGGCAGTAGCATAACTGGTGTTTCTCTCTCTCTCTCTCTCACACACACACACACACACACACACACACACACAGCCCCTGGTACACTGGTAGCGAGTGCTCAGCCAATACTTGACGTGGCTTTGTGGGGTCTTCCTGTAGTGACTCCCAAAGGAGACTCCCGGGGTCCCTGGTGTCACAGAGCCCAGGGGCGGCAGAAGAGGCGCCTCACAAGATACATGTATGGCCTCGGTTGTCGCTTTGGGTCTTTACCAAGCGGGTAGGACTGGGAGGCGATGGCTTGGTGCGGAGGAACCCCGTGTGCAAAAGAGCCCACTGATGTGGAAACATTTGCGGAGCCCCCGCTTCAGTGCAGAGCCCTGCGCGGGGCACCCAGGGCACAGGTATCGACCAACTCCTTGGCCTCGTGGGAGGCAGCATGGAAAAAATAGAAACGAGAGACTTAGAGTCGGAAAATTCCCCCCCACCCTGGCTGTGTGACCCCGGCCACACCATGTGACTTCTGCCTAGCTTCCTTTTCTCACCCACATCCCCCGAGGGGGTCTGGAATGGGAGGGAGTGGGCAAAGAATACCAGAGCCAGATCTATGCCTTCGTCTTCAGGAGGATTATATTGATCTATTCAGTAATCTAAATTACATATTATTATTATTTTTTAAGATTTTATTATTTTTTTAAGTAATCTCTACACCCAATGTGGGGCGCGAACCTACAACCCCAAGATCAAAGGTCACTCGCCCTCCCGACTGAGCCAGCCAGGCGCCCCTAAGTTACATTTTATAGTTGAAAAGCTAAATGGCAGTGGTGGCATTTCGCGACAGTCAAATGATAAAATGTTTATGAAAGCTCTTCGTTAATTCCGAGAGGCGCCACAAAGGCGCGTCGATTTTTCTGTCGCTAAAATACACAGCGGGCGCTGGGTAACTGCTCCTTGCGGAGGCAGGAAATGTTTAATGGGCGATGGTTGAGTGACGGGATCCGTGTACTAATGTGAGAGCTAAGCGTGCAAGAATGTCTGACATGTGCCGCCTGACTTCTCCAGACGCTTCGGTAAAGGGGCACAGGGAAGGGCATCTAGACAGAGGGAATGGCATGACTGAAAGGGCAGAGGCAAGAAGGTGCGAACAGCCGGGAACCGCAGGGACGTCCGCTCTGGCTCACAATCGCGTCCCGGCGACTAGCACGTAGTAGGCGTGGCCCGTAGCAGGCTCTCAGAAAGTGTTTGTGGACGGAACAAACAAATGAACGAATGAATTTGGCCGCCTTGAATTCCAAGGTCCCATCAATTGTGAGAGTCACAGCCAGCAGAGACCAGAAGGACACAGTGGCGGGAAGCACAAACATTTTCTCCCCCACCGGACTGGAAGCTCCAAGAAGGGGCGACAAAGCCACGCCTGGTTTGTTCATTCCTCTAGCCTCGGCACCAAGAACAGGAAGCAGCCCGCAGAGAAAGCTCTATAAATGTCCGAGGAAGGAGTGAGTGAGTGGAGGAAGGTGGCAGTTGACGGATAGGCATGGGCCGTGGAGTCAGCCCTGAGTTTGCGTCCTGGCTCTGCTGGTATTGCTTGGGTGACCTCTGGCAAGTTGCCTAACATCTCTGCGACTCCTTTTCCCTTATTTATTGATGTATATTTTAAATGTATTTATTTATTTTGAGAGAGAGAGAACGAGCAGGGGAGGGGCAGGGAGGGGGGAGGGGGACAGAGGATCCGAAGCCGGCTCTGTGCTGACCGCAGACAGCCCGATGCGGGGCTCGAACTCGCCAACCGCGAGATCACGAGCTGGGCCCCGTCGGACACTTACCCAGTAAGCCGCCCGGGCGCCCCCTCCCTTCTGATGATAATACCCACGTCACGGGGTCGTCCTGAAGATTCGGTGACATGACGCATATAAGGTGCCTGCCCCAACCCGCAAGGACAGTTCGTGGACCTGTGATCACACCCCTTCAGCTGGAGCCATAAGGCGCGGGCGGCAGGGTTAAGGGGACTTGTTAGGTTTGAAAGGGGACCGCAAGGGCGTGCCTGTCAACTCAAAGGGGAGATAAGCGTGAGCTCGGAAAGATACAGAGACCTGCGGAGCGGGCCTTCCTGCCAAGGAGCCGGCAGCTGAGCGCCGTCCGGAGCCCCGAGTCAACACGCAGAAGAATCCAGAAGACTCACGAGGGGTTCTGCCGTTCCTGGGCAGTGAAAGTCACAGAGGCCGATTCCCAAGAGTCTCAGGCCATGGTATTTTTCCAGGAATTTTAGAGACCGTGTATTTTCTTCTCTTCTCCCCAAATGTCAGAAAAACACAGTCCACAAGGGGGCGGATGGTATCTGGCAGAGGTCGCCGACCGTATAGAAAGGCGGCGACGGTAAAAGGCCATCTTGCCTCCTAGATGCTCCAGCACGGGGACAAGCACGAGCAGGATGTTGGTGGCGGTCCCTTCCCCTGCCCCGTTAGCTCAGGTGTGCGAGCGTGTGCCGGGGCCTCGAGGCGAGCTCCGGGAAGCCGCGGAGCCCTCGCTCGACTCCGGGGGACACGGGTTATTGCTCCAACTCGGCGCGGCTTCCCGCTTCGGTTCTGGCTCCCGGCCGCCTTGGCCGTTTGCATCCCCCCGTCCCCCGCCCCCCCCCCCCAGCGGGGCCGGGGTTGGACCAGAGCCCGGCGGCCGGCAGGCCCGATGGCGTGGGCGGAACCCCGGCGAACAGATCAATCTGGCACCCGCCCGCTGGCTCCACACAGGACCCGGGACTGGGTGTCAGGAGGCGGAAATCCGGAAGAAAACAAAGATCCTTTTTTTTTTTTTTAAGATTTTATTTTTAAGTCATCTCTACACCCCACGTGGGGCTCGAACTCACGACCCTGAGATCAAGAGCCGCATGCTCTATTTGACTGAGCCGACCCAACAGAGGTTCTTTTAAGAAGCTGAGTGTAATGGAAAAGAGGAGGCAAACCTACAGTGAATCAGAAAGCGGCTCTGGGGTCAGAGAGACCTGGGTTCAGATCCCAGCTCTACCCCTTCTTAGCTATGTGTCCTAGGACAGGCTATGTAACCTCGCCGAACCTCGGACAACGGGGAGAGTCATAACAGCACCCACCTCACGGGGTGGTGCTGGGGTTTCCATGAGACAATATATAAATGAGATGGCGCCTTGGGCAAACAAGACTCAGTAACTGGTAGCTGGAATCCGTGTTACCGTTAGTAGTAACAGCAAAGCAAGATGGCACACATCGAATATAGAAAACGCTTTGGAAGACAGAGTGGCAGGGTGGGTAGGCGGTGGGTTTTACCCTGAGGTGCTGAAGGTGAAGCCGCGGGATTGTGAGCACGGAATGAGGAGGGCGTCCGGGTGGAGGAAGAGGAGGGGAATGGCTGTGGGTTGGCCGGTGGCTTCCCTCGGCTGGCCCGACGGGTCTGCACTGGCACGGACGGAGCTGCTTCGGTGGGGCCGAAGCTCATCCGAGCATTAGGAAGCTGGGGAAGTGACGTGAGGAAAAGAGTGTCTCAGGTGACTGTCAGGGAAGTCCCTCGGCGTCGAGCCTCCGCCTTTTAGAAGAGGCAGACGAATCCATGAGAGCGAGTGCATTAGAGTTCTCTAGAGAAACGGCACCAACAGGAGCTAGAGATATACAGAGAGACAGATAGACAGACAGACAGATATTATAGGAATTGGCTCATGTGATCATGAAAGCCAAGAAGTCCCAAGAAATGCCATCTGCACAGTGGAGACCCGGGGAAACTGGGGATATAAACTCAGTCCAGATCCGAAGTCCTGAGAACCATAAGCCCTGGTCCAAGCCCAAAAGCCATCGATGTCTGAGGGCAGCAGAAGATGGAGGTCTCAGCTCAAGCAAAAAAAAAAAAAAAAAAAAAGAAAGAAAAAGAAAAAAGCAAACTTGGCTTTTCTTCCATTCTTCCATTCTGATTAATGCCCACTTGCAATGGTATGGGTAGTGTTTTTTTGTTTTTTTTTTTTTTTTTTTTTAGAGGGTGGGGGAGAAAGCATGAGCAGAGGAGCAGAGAGAATAGAATACAGAATAAAGGAGTCAGGAAGTTTCTTCGTTCTGGCCCCCCGAACACGCATCTAGAATTCCAACACGGCGACCCAGTGGGACCTAGAAGTCAGCTTCTACCCACAAAACTCTCAGCTGTCAGCTGCAAAAGGCTCGTCCCCAGGCGGTGCTCCCCCTGCCCCCCACTCCCCAGCCCAGGACAGTAAATCGGAAGGGGGGTCCTGACATTTTTACTCCCAGGGCCTGGTCTGAGGCTCTCATTCCCACACTGACCTTCTAAACTTAACCTTCCCCGTGAGCGGACCTTTTCAGGGCCTTGACTCCAGCCGGCAAAGCTGGGCTTATTTCCTGTCTGCCCACATGGTGTGCACCCAGAGAACCCTCGGTTACACAGGCCCTTGGGGGAAGCCTCAGCCTAAATAGCCCCAAACCAGAGATAACAGTAGAGCCTTTTATAGTAGCTTTAAGAGATCATACCTGATGTTCGGGCAGCATGTTTCCCTTCCAATTTAGGGTTGGATTAGGCTGAAATTCAAATGAAGTTTAGGAGAGGCCGCCCGGCAGGGTGGTTAGAAGCATGTAACACAGCGGTTATGGGCTCGGAACCGCAGGGACCTGTTTCGAATCGGTCCCCCAGCACTTACTAGCCGTTTGGTTTCTCTGAGGCTGAGTTCCTATAAAACGAAGACAGCCACCATACCCTCCTCGCTGCATGTTTGCGGGGCCTACTCGACTTACAACGCGTGTAAAGCACTTAGCTCGATGCCTGACCTTCCGCGTTCCCTAAAGGGTAGTGGCCGTAACCATTACCGCCCAGTTAAATCACTTACCCCGGTAGACGCAGATCGGATGGGCCCCGCAGACAGAAAGCCTGGAGGTGGGGTGGGGGAGGGGGGGATGGCCGCGGCCACGCGGAGGGAAAACCAGACCAGAAAAAAAAACACTCCGCCCTGGAAAACAGACTTGGCCCCCTTGTCATCGCGCAAACCGCCAGAAGCTACCTTCCCGACCCTCGTTCGCGGGCTTGGGCTCGCTCCTTCGCAGCGTTTGTCCGGATTGAGCAGGAGACCCTGGCCCACGCCCAGCTGGCCGGGGCCTATTGGGAAACGTTGCTCTGTGCCAGGGGGCGGGCCAGCTGGGGACGGGGATGGGGGGGTGGGGGGGCATTTGCAAGGTGAAGGGCTGTTACCCACGTAGTCACCTTTGTCCATGAAGGGCGGCCGACGCCGGCAGAGCCCGCGGAAGCCCAGAACTCGTGTCCGCCCCCGCGTTCTCGCCGGCTGATCAGTTTCCTCACGTCCGGTGCTTGGGAAAGCGACTAGAAAACACACGGGTTTTCCCCTCGCTAGGACCTGGGAAGAAGACCTCTGGGAAATAACTGCCATGGCTAAAGCCCAAAGTGGGTCCCAAGTCAGGAAGACAAATCGGTAAACTCTGCCGATACACCCTGGTTCCTTCCTTGTCAACAACCCCGGCACTTTTTTTTTTTTTTTAATAGCCTCCACGCCCAGCATGGGGCTCGAACTCCCGACCCCGCGATTGAGAGTCACGGTTCTTCCGACCGAGCCAGCCAGGCGCCCCTCTTTTAGTCTCTGCACAGGTAATATATAGGTAATATGCGCTTCTGACAGCAAATTCACAAGGCGTTCAGGGTTTGCAGTGACCGCCTCGTCCCTCTCCCGCCGCCAGAGCCCAACCACTCACAGGTCGTCTGTCACCACCTTCCGCTGTTCCCCTCCAGAGAGAATTGATGCGTATGCGAGCGTGGATTCTATTAGCACAAATGCTGGCCTTTCGCACTCGTTTGTATTTCCTGTGCTCGGCAGAGTGCCAAACGCATCCTCCCCACCCCTTTTTTTTTTTAAATGCGGCTCCCTTTAAAGAAAGGCTGGTGATTGAATGTCCGCCCCCGAGTGTGTTGCCCTCACAGCCCTGGGCATCCGCACCGTCTAGTCGCTGTCTCCGCAGGCCTATCAGCACGTGACGTGTTCCGGCCTGCCGCTCTAGCCGAACTCTCCCAGGACGAAGATTTATGAAGAGGCCACCGGGGCCTGTGCCCACTGTAAACCCTTGTTATCTACCCGGATGGGCTCGTTCTCTTCCCGGCTGTGTTCAGCGTCGAGCCACAGCTTCCTTCCGGCTGCTGTTTGGTGGTGGTTCTTGCCTGAGACTAGGGTTAAAAAGATTTTGATGTCCCTAGTCATCTTTGGGGGGTCTCCAGGCACGCTCGGCTCGGGAGATCAAATCTGGGAGTTTCTTATTTATTTATTTATTTGTGTATTTATTTACTTATTTCTGAGAGCAGCGGCACACACGCAAGTGACCGAGGAGCAGAGAGAGAGAGAGAGAGAGAGAGCGGAGCCCAGAGTGGCTCGAGCTCACCCGATGCGGGCTTGAACCCGCGACCCGTGAGATCATGACCTGAGCTGAAGTCGGCCGCTTAACGGACTGAGCCACCCAGGCGCCCCGAAAACGCAAGAGTTTCTGAATCATTGAGGTATGCCTCAGCCCCTGCCATGGCTGACTTTGCCAGAAGCATCCGAGCACCCACTGTCCTCATTCTCCTTCTCCCTCTCTCTGTCTCCGATGTGACTAGGGGACAGGCCGGACCCTTGCACCTGGTCCATGTAAAAGGGCCTAAGGAAGAAAGGAAGAGGGGACGTGGACAGGCCACTCCTTGTCCTGTTTTGTTCTCACGAGGACCATAGACCCAAGGAGGACAGCAGGACCCAACAGCCAAGAGAGCAGAGTCCGGGGTTCGCACTACCCAGGCTGGAGTGACTCTGCCATTTATCAGCTGTGTGACCTTAAGCAAGTCATTTAACCTCTCTGTGCCTCAGTTTCTTCAACTCTAAAACGCGGCTGATAACTGGTCCTCCTTTAAAGGGTCGTTATGAGAATTTAAGGAGTAAACAGACTGCAAAGCATTTAAAACGGTGCCTGGCGTATGGCAAATGCTATGTAGGTGCTTTTGAAATTCAGATTAAAATTTTCCTGGTAGTGGTTCCTGTGTTCGAGCCACTGGCCCCTCCCTGGGTGTAAGTTTCCAGGCTCCCAAGTATGGATCTGGGGCCCCTCGGTGCGTTTTTTCCTACAGGGAACAGCTGAATGCCATGGCGTATGGTGCGTCTCTGACAGAGAGGGGAGCCTGAAAAATAGCCTCTATGCAGACGACAAGTCCTGTATAAAGGCAGGATTGTGACGGGGCGCCTGGGTGGCTCCGTCCGTTAAGCGTCCGACTTTGGCTCAGATCACGCTCTCACAGTTCGTGAGTTTGAGCCCAGCTTCGGGCCCTGCGCTGCCAGGGCAGAGTCTACTTGAGATTCTCTCTCAATCTCCCTCTCTCCCCCCTTCCCCCACTCGTGCTCTCTCTTGTCTCGAAATAAATAGACAAATGTAAAAAAAAAGGCAAGATTGTGCTAGCTAAGGTTCTAGGACACCGTGAGCCGGGCTAAGCGCTCAGCCTCCCCAGAGACACTCATGCTGCCATGGCAACAGGCCTCTGCCCTGCCGGGCTGGAGAGCAGACACCAGCTTAAATCCAGGTCCGGGGTCGGTGGGGGTCAGAGTTCATTCTGCCAGATTGGCGGGCTGGGCTCCGGACAACGGAGGTGCCCTGTGCCCTTCAAAGGGCTGGATTATCAGGCCTTCTCTCCAAGCCCCTCCCATTTCTGTTTTATCCCGACACGAGCAGTGTGCCTTCCAAATGACCTGGCGCCAGAGAGACTTCCGGAGTCGGCCCGGGACTCCTGGAGAGTTCCATGGGGAGTGCCAGGGACCGTCATCTAGGAAGGCTTCAGAACCTCCAGGCTGGGTCCCGGACAGCCCCCGGTCTCACCCTTGGAGACTCACTCAGAGTTTTGGCATCCCGCAGTAAAAGGAAGCCTAACGACCCTGACCACGCGCACCTCCGTCTCCTGTGGTTGCGTGCTCCGGCGGGCCGCACGCCGTGCCAGAGCAGCAGGGGTTCAAAGGGCACCCCGCCTGCTTCCCCAGGCTCACCCAAACAGGGTTGAGTGCAGTTCTGTGGAGGGCCGGGGTGGGGGGTGGGGTGGGGAAGCGTATCCTTCACCGATATACACAAACGGACTCTTTCGGCAAAACTCCGCGAGTGCCTGTTATGCGCAAGGCCCCGTGCCAAGTGTGGAGGGTAGGGGAAGAGGATACGGAGATGAATTAAGTGTGGTTTTTGTCCTTAAGGACTTTGTCCTGTACCGGAGAAGCCAGCTGGCTAGCTAGCTAACAGAACTATCTATATACATCCATATCTATATCTATATCTATCTAACTAACTATAACATGAGACCAAACTCATTCACCGATTTGACATCTGCTGAATGTAATCTGGGCGGGGCACAGCAGAGAACACGAGAGAAAACGTCCCGTCCTTAAAGAGCTTATATCCCAATGAGGGAGGTAGCGAAGTAAGACCATCCCGACGTAGCGTGACAAGGGCGTTGGTAGGGGTCTGCAGACCGAGTTTGGGGGGCAAAGAGCATGACTGCCTAACCCGCACTCGGGGAATCTGGGAAAGCTTCCAAGAGGAAGTTTCCTCTAAACCAAGAGCCACGGCGGCCACTTGGCTCAGCTGCATTGTGAACAGCGCCCCCTGGAGTCGCGCGACGTTTGTGGCAGCCCGGGCCGAGGGAGTTGGCCAAGAGCGGGCTCGGCAAAGCGAGAGTGGCTCAGAATAGCCACGGCGCAGCATAAATACATTAATATAATAGAATATAAATATAAATATCACACATGAGGTATAAAAACATAGCCGCAGCGCAAGGGCCGAGCGGTGGAGTCGGAAACTTGTCATTTCGCCACTATCGTTGTAAAGACGGGATTGGACGGGAGTTAGCGATGGAGGCCAAATGCGGCGGGGATCTTAACGAGAAGCAGGATATTTGATGGCCTTCAGGTGTCTCCCCGCAGACTATTATATGCAAGGGAGAAGAAAAAGAGCCGTAGAGAACTTGCCCAGCCCCTCGAACAGGTGATCAAAATTAGCATCACCAATGAGAGACAGATAAGCATCGGATGTCCCCAGACACCCCTCGGACACCATGTCGCCTACGTGGTGTGCCAGCAGAGACACGGATCCCCGATCTAATCCTGAGCACGGGGAGCATTCGGCTTTAAAGTGTTGGCAGGAAGGGCCCCCGGGGGGCTCAGTCGGTCAAGCGTCCGACTCTTGGTTTCGGCTCAGGTCACGATCTCACGGTTTGTGAGTTTGAGCCCCGCATTGGGCTCTGTGCTGATGGTGCGGAACCTGCTTAGGATTCTGTCTCTCCCTCTCTCTCTGCTCCTCCCCCCACGTTCTCTCTCTGTCTCTCTCTCTCTCTCTCAAAAGTAAATAAATAAACTTAAAAAATTTTTTTAAACTTAAAAAAAATTTTGGCAGGAAATAAAATGTTGGCAGGAAAGCAAAAAGCAAAAAATATCTATCTATATATATACGTATATACATACATATGTACACATATATATATATATATATATATTGGCAAGATGGGGAAGTGATTTCTCCAAAAACAGCAAGGTCATAAAAGACCCGAAGACGCTGTGGAATGTTCCAGATTAATGAAGGCTAAATAGAAAGAACAACCCAGTGCAATACGTGACTCTAGAGTAGCTCCTGGATGGAAGGGAACATATGTTCTAAGGGACATCAGTGTGTCACCTGACGAAACCGCCATGCGGACCGCAGACATAAGTATTGTAACACCGTTCGGTGTACGAAAGCGAGAGCCGCGCTCTGGCCTTGGAGAGGACATCTCTGTGCTGAGGAGATTCGCTGAAGTGTAGAGGGAAAGGATCATGACGTAGACGGCTTACCCTCCCGCGGCTCAGAAAAGAGTGGGCAAGATGGGTGGGTACACAGAACGCGTTCATATAATGCGTGTACGGGTATGTGTGTATATATAATATATATACACACAAGGCGTGCCTGCCTGCGTGCGTGTGTCTGTGCGGAGAGAGAACCGAGTGATAAAGGAAATGGAAGAAAATGTTAACAAGAGGCGAATCTGGGTCAAGGGTATACGGGTGTTTTTCGTACTCTTTTTGTTTTTCCAAGGTTTTCTAAATTGGAAATCCTGTCCGAATAAAAAGTTACAAAATGATGACCAGGTGTGGGGGGCAATGGAATGGGGGGAGGGGGAGCGGCGAGAGGTGACACCCGCAGCCAGATCTTTGTTGCCTCAGCTTTCCTGAGATCTAACTCACAGGTCGTGTCCTCTGAGGACGTGCAACGCGATGGTTCGATAGACTTAGATGGTGTAAAGCGACCACCGCCACAGCGGTAGCTGATACTGGCATCACGGCGCAGGCTCGCCATGCCTTTTTTGTGCTGCGAGCATTTAAGCCCGACTCTCCTAGCAACTGTCAAGTACATAATACGGTCTGATTAGCTGTAATCACCGTGCTGTACATCAGATGTCTAGAACTTACTCAAAAGGGCAAGTTCGTGCCCTTTGACCCGCACCTCCCCATTCCGCAGCAGCCAGACGTGGAAGAGATTGCAAAGCATGATTGGAATCTGGACTTTGATCCCGAGCACAGCGAGAGCTCTGCCACGCGAGTCTGTAGGGACGAAAAGGCCTCTCTCCTCCTCGATGTTGGCTCGTGTTTCGTTTGGTAATTTGTGGCTTTGGTAGTTCATGCGTTCGGAAGCAATGTCGCCCGCAGTGCGTCACAGGGTTAGTCCCAGCAGGTTTAGGGAGAAGGATTGGCTTCGGAGGAAGAGCAATGGAGGAGAGACCGGCCCGCTGCAGGCTGAGCAGGGAGGGGCCCGGGGGTAACTTTCTGAGCCCCTGTTATGTCTGGGGGGGGATACTTCACGCTGGAGGGACAAAGATGAATGGGGCCCTGGAGGGCTCGGCCTTGTAGGACTGTGGAGGGACTCTGGATGGCCGACAGGACGGGGGTTGGGAAGAGAGACTTGTGTCTTGTGAAGAACGGCCACGAAAGGCGAAAAAGCCTTCCTCAGACTCTGAGGAGGCTCGGAACCCACCCGCCCAGAGCAGAAACGTGGGGCTCTGTCGTCTCCTCAGGTCGGAGGCCTCAGAGGGGAGAATGGGAGCTACTTTTACAGCTTCACTCCCAGTTTCCGGATCCCCGTTTCCGGTTTCGGCCTCCCTTCTGGAAGGAAGCCCAGGCCACATCCTGGGAGATCTTAGCAGTCTCTCCCTCTGGGAAGTCTTCGATGGCTGCACCCCTGCGAGACCCTGGGAGGGAAGCATCCGCCCGGTCTCAGGCCAGTTGAGACCCTCCCTTCCCCACGCTAATGCCTTCCCCTGGTCACTCTTTCTTCTGGGTGGTCCCTTCAGGACCCGGCCCACACCTCTTCTGGAAGCCATTTTCCTCACATCCTGGCAATCCCCTCTAGGCACCTCGTCCCACTCGGGGCCTTCCCCTGACTTCCTCGGCATCAAAACTTACTTCTCATTTCACATTCCTTCCTTTTTGCCCGGGAAAATTCGAGGCTCGAGGGTGAGCTAGCTGATACACCAGCACATGTCCCAAGAACTCACCACCATAAGGGGACCTTCGGGCACCTACCACTTGGAGGGGTGCATTTGGGCGGGCAGGCCTTCTCCCTGCTGCTTTGGACACATCGTTTGGGGACTAGTTGAAGGGCTGAGGACAGCGCCGTAGGGACGATGGGACAATCGGAGGCGGGAAAGCAGATCAAGAGGCTGTTGCTGCACTTCAAGAAGACGGTGGCCTGACCTAACGAACGCCGCGACAGGGAGTGTAGCCGGCGCGATGACGCGAAACTGTGCAGGGTAGAACGGGTGTGACTTGGTGACAGAGGAAAGTATGGAGATGTGGGGTGAGGGGGGCCCGGGCTTCCGGACTGGCCAAGCAGGTGAGGGGCAGTGCTATTGCTTGAGAGAGAGATCGTGGGACAGGATGGACTGTAGGCTCGAGGGGGAAGGAGGGCGCAATGAGCGTAGGCCATGGGAAATTTCAGTTGCCCGGGGGGCATCCAAGTGACACTTGGACTGGGGGGTCGGGAGCACAGGAGCAAAGTCTGGTCTAGAAACAAGGTTTTCATGTTTTCAACGTTGATTTATTTATTTTGAGAGAGAGTGTGTCTGTGCACACGTGCGCAAAGGGAGGGGCAGAGAGGTGGGGGGAGAGAGAATCCCGAGCAGGCTCCACGCTGTCAGTGCGGAGCCTGAGGCGGGGCTCGAACTCACGAACCACGAGATCATGACCTGAGCCGAGATCAAGAGTCAGACGCTTAACACACACACACACACACACACACACACACACACACGGACACCAGAACTTCCAAGCCGGTACACTCACAGGGTCATTCAGCCCAGGGCATGTTAACAGAAGGCGTGGATGTGCTCCTTGGAGACTACGGGCACGGACAGTCCCTGCGCAAGGCTTTTACGATGCCTCCTGGTCACCCCGCACTGTCGTAAGGACAACAGTAACGGTGGGCCCGGAGACATCTTACCACCAAAACTCCAGTGCCCTGCCTCCCTGTACTCCCTACTTCCCCGTGCGCCTTCCTGCTTTTTCGAGCCCCCGTGAATGGCGTTGTCCAAAGGCGTTTGCTGGAGGATGCGCCCGGATGCTGGTGTGGCTGTTGGGCAGGACGTGGGGTGTGGGGAGCTGGGCGTGGAGCCGACCGCTTGTAAACCTGTCCAGTGGGATCCCTCCCCACTGCGAGTGTACTGAGCCCTCAGGGTCTGCGTCCTCCCCCTGGTCACTTCCCATCCTGCGTAGTACCGGAAGGGCAGCCCCGGCCAGTCCGATGGCCAAGATGTTCTCAGGCCGATGCCAAGAGCAGTCGCTCCCGGTCAGCACTTCGGCCAGCAGCCTCCGTGGGCGCGGGCGGAGCGGCGCACAGGGGGGTGGGGGTAAAGGGGACTTTTCTCTAAGGTTGGAAGGAAAACAACTTCCTGGTTACAGAACCTCTAGCCAGTAGGAACCTGTGTGTGCGTGGGGGTGGGGATTGGGGAGTTTGCTTTCCCCCCCCCCCCCCCCCCCGCCTCACCAAGTGTTAGCAATAATAAAGGACACTCCTTGTACCAGAGGAGAAGACGTGCTTCCACACGGGGCTCCACACTGTGCTTCTGTTTCACCAGGAAGAAATCTTGACTGTCCGCCAGGCTTGTCCTCATGGATTCATTCGGTCACTGAGGGCTGGTCTTTGTACCCAGTGCGGGGTGGGGCGGGGCTGGGCCCTGTGCCCTCAGGCTCCTAGCCAGCCTAGGTGCAAACCCCGGATACTGGTTCCTGCGGTACCTCCCAGCATGGCCCAACTGGACAGGAGCAGTCGGACCTGATAAGTGGCCGGGGTGGGGCAGGGGACCTGGAGCGCAGAGACACCTGGAAAGAAACAGGGTTCATCTGTGGCCTGCGCACAGAGCTGGCCCAGAATGCTGGGCAGGCTTTCCCCCAGAGGGAGTCCTGTTCCACCCCAGGCCCAGAGTCACTGCCACCTTCTCCTGCAGAAAGAGAAATGGGCCCCAAACGTGGACTCCAAGAGCAAACGCCAGACCACCCCCTCCGCAGCCTCCAGTCTCCAGCGTCACCAGCCTTTCTGGAAAGTCTTCAACAGTAAATTCTAGCCTAGGAGTAGAGCCAAATGGACAGAGGGCTGAGCCCGAGCTCCCCTGCCCTCGCTACTTCAGCCTTCCTTTCCCTCTTAGTCTTGAGTGCTTGCCAGATGTGCCTTCCAGAATCACTGCGAGTGTCCCTGGCTCTCTGCCACTTCTGCTTTTGTTTTCAGGCAGAAAGAGGCCACCCGGCCGTGGAAAAGCCACTGTCGTCACTCTGTCCCCAGTATCTTCATTCAAGGTGGCAGCTAGGGTTAGCTCTGGAATCCAGGAGCTCCCCAGCTGGGGCGGTGGGCTGGGAGGTCCTCGAATTAATGGCGGAGGGGAGTGGGAGAAGGGACGAGGGCCATTTAGGACCTGGAAATCTAGCCAGGCCCAGGGGCGTGCAGGAGCCTGGCTCCTTCTGGCACACGAGAGCCAAACGCTACCTTGCCACAAACGTGAGCTGGTTGTTAACGTTACAAGGAAATATATTCTATTAAAAACTGGGTAGTAGAGACCCACAAACTCACCGCTTCGTAGCCATTTTACTATATTTTTCTGTGATCCGTGCCCATGAGGCTGAAATACCGTATGACAGTGGGCAACCGCATGTCTCTTCCCGAGGTCACGGTGACGCTGGGAATTGCCATCAGCCATGCGCTGGGTGCTTATGACGCACAGATCCATAAACGCTCTTAATCAGGCTTTGATTCATTTTTTTGTTGATTTTCTAGACCCAAGAAAATGAGGGGGGGAATGTTAATCGTGCAGCCACTCAACCATGAGCCATGCCTGCAACCGTCGCATCGTGAAGGGTACCAAATAATGAGGAAATAAATCTTTTAGTGTCTAAAAACCATTATCCTACTCGTGAAAGATGTCGTTCTCCTCATGGATGAATTAATGAAGTTGTGACACAGGTCTTTCTTGTCTTGCCCATAAATGAAAAGATCAACCAGCACTCGCGTCAGAACCACTGAGGGGCGCCTGGGTGGCCCTGTCAGGGAAGCATCCGGCTCTTGATCTCAGCTCAGGTCTTGATCTCAGGGCCGTGAGTTCAAGCCTCGCATCGGGCCCCAAGTCGGGCCCTTTCTTGGCCCCTCATTGGGCTCCGCGTCAGGCTCCGTGCTGGGCATGAAGCCTACTTTAAATAAAAATAAAAATAAAAATAAAAAAAAGAACTACACTTGTTCATCAATAGCAACCACGAGTTTACAGACACAAGAGTCTGGAGAAAATCAACAGAGGCATTCTGTGAGAGTCGGTTAGCTACTAATTAGCAATTAATATTAAAATTATATTAATCTCGGTAAAATGTCATTAATAAAATTTGTTGACAATCCATTTATAAAATTATTTTCTTTTTTTACATTTATTTACTTATTTTGAGAGCGGGAGCGTGCCAGTTGGGGAGGGGCAGAGAGAGAGGGAGAGAGAGAATCCCTAAGAAGGCGCCGCACTGTCAGCACAGAGCCGGATGTGGGACTCAAACTCATGAATCGTTGAGATTGTGGCCTGAGTCAAGATCAAGAGTCGGACGCTTAACTGACTGGGCCGCCCAGGCGCCCTCATTTTATTTTATTTTAGAGAGAGAGAGCGTGCGTGCAGGGGAGAGGGGCAGAGGGATGGAGAGAATCTCGAGCAGTCTCCATGCTCAGTGTGGAGCCCCACACGGGACTTGATCCCTGGCATCACGACCTGAGTCAAAATCAAGAGTCAAAATCACTCAACCGACTCAGCCACCCAGGCGTCCCTAAAATCAATTTCTTAATAATTAATAACTTTTGGATAATACTGTATGCTTTTATTATTAGATGTAATTTGTGTGCTATAGATACTTGATATCAGTAAAATTTATAAATAACTTATGTTCATATATACACGCATACGCCTCCCCCCAGAGCGTGGGCCGTTAAACGTTTATCAACACTTCGCTGGTGAAGCCCAAGGTCCGGCAGGATTTTGGCACCAGAAACACAAGTTTCAAAGGTCCGAGAGGTACTCCGACGCTAACTAAGACTCCGCAGAGGCCGGGCGCGTGGCTAATAATCATGTATGCGCTTTGCGAAAAAGCGACAAATAAAAACCTTTTCTGGATCTCACCAGGCTATAAGGTCCACGAAGGTGGGTAGGGACTTTGCCCTTCGCATTCACCCGGTCAGCGCGTGGCTTGTAGAAGGTGATCGGTCAACTCTTTTTTTTAATTTAGTTTTTTAATTATATCCAATTATATATAATTATATCCAATTTATATCCAAGTTAGTTAGCATAGCGTGCAACGCTGATTTCAGGAGGAGATTCCTTAATGCCCCTCACCCATTTAGCCCATCCCCCCTCCCACAACCCCTCCAGCAACCCTGTTCATTCTCCATATTTAAGAGTCTCTTATGTTTTGTCCCCCTCCCTGTTTTTATATTCTTTTGGCTACCCTTCCCTTATGTTCATCTGCTTTGTGTCTTAAAAGTCTTCATATGAGTGAAGTCATATGATATTTGTCTTTCTCTGACTAATGTCGCTTAGCACGATAACCTCTAGTTGCATCCACGTAGTTGCAAATGGCATTCTTTCTTGATTCTTTTTTGATTGCCGAGTAATACTCCATTGCATATAGACACCACATCTTCCTTATCCATTCATCCATCGATGGACATTTGGGCTCTTTCCACACTCTGGCTATTGTCGGTAGCGCTGCTATAAACACTGGGGTGCATGTGCCCCTGTGAAACAGCACACCTGTGTCCCTTGGATATATACCTAGTAGTGCAACGGCTGGGTCGTAGGGTAGTTCTGTTTTTCATTTTTTAAGGAACCTCCATACAGTTTTCCAGAGCAGCTGCACCAGTTTGCATTCCCAGTCAACTCTTTTTGAAAAAAAAAATGAATGGTTCCCGGACGCCCGGCCGGCTCAGTTGGTAAAGCATGTGACTCTCGATCTCGGGGTTGTGAGTTCGAGCCCTACGTTGGGTGTAGAGGTTACTTAAAAAAATAAAATGTCATATAAGAAAAAAACCACGAATAGCTCTTCGATGGCAACTATGATCTAACTTCCTTGCAATATTGCCTGGAGATTGCGCTGACAGGAAGCCCAGGCTTGTGGTCCTCGCCCTAGAACTTCCCCTCTCCGCAGGTTCCTTGCTTCACCCTCAGTCCGGCCCTGGAAAGACTCCGGCTCTGGCATGTCGCGTTGGCGCCTGACAGGGAGGCCACTGCTTCGCTTCCTGGACGCTGGCTCAGTAGAAGTTAGCCTAAGCTAGCTTGGTGCCTCCGCCACCCGACAAACCACGTGGGTCTAGCTGCCAGCCGTGCCCACGTGGACAGAATGAAAGGAAATTGGGGCCAGAGCAGAGGCAATGAGGGAAGTCCAGAAAGGTACATCCCAAAGGGAAATCCATTTGGCTTGTGTGTGGGGGAGTGGGAAACATAGACCAGTCTCCCAACTAGAAACCTATGGAAATTAAAAAAAATTTGTTTAATGTTTATTCAGTTTTGAAAGAGAGAGAGAGAGAGAGAGAGAGAGCCTGACATGGGGCTCGAACCCACGAACCGCGAGATCATGACCTGAGCCGACGTCAGACGCTTCACTGACTGAGCCTCCCAGGCACCCTGGGAAATTTCTAATTCTACCTGCCACTTGGTGGCTGTGAGACCTTTGACGAGTCACTTTACCTCTCTGATCCTCAGTTGGCTAATGTAGAAAATGATCTCCCGGGGCTCCTCCAGACCCCTTTCACCAGCTTTGCCGGCATTGGGGGCTGCTGCTGGTACCCCCGCCTGCGATCTAGGGGGCTTCCGGATGTGCCAGAAGACGGCATCGCTTGGCGCTAGGGAGAGGTGTGTTCTTAAGAAAAGGATTTCCGCACAGGATGGAGCGGAAGTGTGGGGGAAACATTCCAGTTGGTGAGGCGGACTGAAAAGAAATGCGGCCGCATCGGATACATTCATGGCCAAGTTCACTGACTAAATTTGACGAACTGGATAAATTCGTTGACCAAGGGCCGGAGGGCGTCTGGATCTTCGCATCCCATGATGCCCTTGTCTGAGTCTGGCCTCCCCCGCAGGGCGGCATCTCCATACTCTCGTGTGCTCACGTCCTTCGAACGCCCTGGCTCGAGTCCTGGCTGCTGCATATGCGTGCCCACACCTTCTCCCCACATCCTGAAACCACCACCCAAAGGCAGGCGAGGTGATCGGCAGAGCGAAGCCGGCAGCTTGCAGAGAGCAGCCGGGCGGCTTCTTCTCGGCTCCGCCTCCCTGTGGCTACTTCCTGTCCCCAACTGCAGTGTGGTTTCAACTCCTGAGGAGCGTAAGCCTCTAGCTCTGCCTGTATTTTATGATGAGGTGGAAAGCAGAGCGCTGGCATTTTTTTCTTTTTAATGTTTATGTATTTTTGTGAGAGAGAGAGAGAGAGAGAGAGATTGAGAGCATGAGCAGGGAGGGGCAGAGAGAGAGGGAGACAAAGGATCTGAAGCGGGCTCGGTGCTGACAGCCGACAGCCGGATGTGGGACTTGAACACACAAACGGTGAGATCGTGACCTGAGCCGAGGTGGGACGCTCCAGCGACTGAGCCACCCAGGCGCCCCCCTGTGGCATTTTTCAATCCTGCAGTTCTTCCCCCGGCTTCCCTTCCGTTCGGAATGCCTCCGACTGTGCCTCCGACTGCCTGCTGCCCTTCAAAGAGAAAGTATCACGACTTGACACTTGCTACGTGCCAGGCACTGAATCCAAGCGTCGCCACATGCCCTGAAGCTGGTCGCTAGCCTAGGTGACAGGCTTTCCAGTATTTGTCAAATGAATGAGCCAGGAAGTCCTCAGAATCACGCTGAAAGGCGCTTTTATTCCTTGTTCTACCAATTAGGAGACTGAGCCATAAACCTGTTCAAGGTCATGGTGAATAGCGAGAGGAAGGGCCACGATTCAAACCCAGGTCTGAGTCCAAATCTTGGAGATGCTACGTATGCATGGTTCTTCAAGTCTCTCCCGCGCTCAACCTCCCACCTCCCTCTCCCTGGAAGGTCCTGGCCTAGCGGACGCAGCCCTGTGATATTTCTGGTTCCAGTTACTCCCGTGGAGGCGGCTGCGGCCCTTGGGGCAGGGGGCGCACGTGCCGGCCGCCTCGTCTACAGGCACTGCCCCCCACAAACGGCTGGTCGTATCCAGAGCACTGGCCAGATAGCACGGTGCTGCCGTGGGAACCTCCCCAGCCTTCCCAGGATGGGCACGCCATTGGCCACAGCCCCCGGTGTATGGCGGGGGGAGGGGAGGAGGCACTTCGCGCACATTCTGGCGCCAGAAGGACTTCCTTTAAGGCAGCTGCTGGCAGGGAGGACGGCTCCGCCTTCCATTATGTGGGCCGCCTCTGCGGACCCCACTCGGCTCCCCAGGGACCTACTGACCCCTTGTGGGCGCAGGGTAAGTGCACTGTGGCCAGACAGCCTTCGAGGGCTTGGCCCCTCAGCCAGTTAGCTGTCCTTCCAGAAGCCGGGTTTTCCCATTTTCCCGTTCCTAGGAAGCCAGTTACCCTCACCAGGTTCGTCTCTGACAGCGCTGTAATGCGTAGGTCTTTTGACCTTGTTGCGCCTTGGTTTCTTCCCCTGTAAAATGGGGATTAAAAAAAAAAAAAAGACCCCTGCCATATATGAAGACAGGAGAAAAAGCTTTTTTTTAAAAAAATTTTAATGTTTATTTATTTTTGAGAGAGAGAGAGCGCGCGCATGAGCAGGAGAGGGGCAGAGAGAGACACACAGAATCCGAAGCAGCCTCCAGGCTGAGCTGTCAGCACAGAGCCCGACGCGGGGCTTGAACTCACGGACCGTGAGATCATGCCCTGAGCTGAAGCGAGGAGTCAGACGCTGAACTGACTGAGCCGCCCAGGCGTCCCGGTACTTGACCAGAATTATTAGGTATCATTGAACAGTATTTATCAACCTTTTTCGTGTCACGGCACACACAGAAAATATTTGTCTAGCACACGGGGATGAAAAGGAAGAGGCTTCTTGTGAGCAGAGCCGCCCTGGGCTCAGTCCAGCTACCCCCAGAGGCCAAGCACACCGACAACGCTGTGTCCCTGGAATCCTTTTGCAGCGCCTGGGTGCAGGAAGTGGTGGCGAGCCTTACTGAGACTCTCTCTCTTTTTTTTTTTTTTTAATTTTTTTAATGTTTATTTGTTTTTGAGAGAGACAGAGCATGAGCAGGGGAAGGGCAGAGAGAGAGGCAGACACGGGATCCGAAGCAGACTCCAGGCCCCGAGCTGTCAGCACAGAGCCCGATGCGGGGCTCGAACTCACAGACCGTAAGATCATGACCCAAGCTGATGTCGGCCGCCCAACCGACTGAGCCACCCAGGCGCCCCAAGACTCTCTTTCCCCCCTTTCCTAACAGTCAACTAGCAGAGGGCTTGGGTGGGGGGCCCTCCTCTCAGGGACACAGGTGGGCATGGTCACCGAGCAGGGGTGGGGGGTGGGGGGCAAGGGTCTTCTGCACCCGGCTGTGGCCACAGGCAGCGCTCCGAGGGCTCTGGCTCACTCGTGCCTCTTTGGTAATGCAGGAAGGTGAGGAGACCGCGGCCCCCCCCAGACCTCTGGGGTGCAAAAGCAGATTGCATCTCGGGATAACTGGGCGTGTCAGACGCCGAAGCCAGGGCATCTGGCCGGAGCGAAACTGTGAGAGCGTGGCACCTGCCTTCGGCCCCCTCTCAAGCTTCTGGTTCTCTTTTCTCCTCCTGCTACCCCTTCACGCCTCATCGACCCATTCGTCCCCAAAGCCCTTAGTAAGTGGCAACTAGCCGCCGAGCCCCCCCCCCGAACCCCGTGCCAGTACTGGGACGACAGGATGGAACCGTTGGCTTCGAGAAACTCAGTCTGGTAGGAAGAAAGACCGGAAAGAGAGGCGGTGAGGAAGGTGCCGGACGCCCAATGGATGTCTGTAAAGAAGAGGGGAAATGGGAGGGCCTGAGATGCCCTCGAAGAGCCTGGAAAGCTTGCAGGGACACTGGCCACATAAATGGGGGGTGGGGGCGGGAAGAGTAACAGTGCGGGGGTAATGGGGCAGGTTTCCAGAGAGGACGTGTACAAAGGAGGCACTGAGACATGGGAGGATGAGGCATGTTCGGGGCACTCCGGGTAGTCCAGCTGTGCCAGAAGACAGAGCGCTGGGTGGGGGTGGGGTGGGGCGGGGCTGCCGGAGCCAGGCAGGCGGCAGCCGGGTCCCAGAGGTGCCAATTAAAAGAGTTTTTACTTCATTCTCAAGGCAACAGGGGGCCGCTGAGGCACTGTGAACAGGGGAGCGCCATGGTCCAAATGGCCAAGAAAACTCTGCTCTGGCAGCAGAGGGAGGGGCGCCTGGGTGGGTCATTCGGTTAAGCAGCCGACTTGGGCTCAGGTCCTGATCTCGCAGTTGGTGGGTTCGAGCCCCGCGCTGGGTTCTGTGCTGACAGTGCTCCCGAGCGCGCTCTCTCTCTCAAAATAGATAAACAAACTTGAAACAAAACAAAACAAAACAAAGCTTGAACCAGGACATTGTCAGTGAGGGCATAAAGGAAGGATTCGAGAACCTACGGGAAGCAGGTGACGAGGGGAGAGGTCATGGCAAGGACAGGGCCAGTTTTCTGGCTTGAGTCACTGGGGACAGTGGTGGGGCCATTCAGTGAGGTCGGAACACAGGGAGGACACAGGCCGGGGTGGAGGGGAGAGCCGTCGTGGGCATGTGGGCTGGGAGGAACTTGTGGGACATCGAGGCGGGAATGTCTTTTTTCTTTAATTTTTAGCACTTACCTATTTACGCAGAATTCGAGGTTAAGAACTATTCTTTTGCTGACCCCTTTGAACAGCTGTGTGAGCGAGGCACCCACGCTAGACTACATTAGGTCCGTTCCGCAGGCCAGAGTGGAAACGTTGTTCCTGTATTTAGTATAAAGACGTGGGGATGTCTAATAGCCACTTGGAAATCAAAGTGCTATCACTCGGCGGCAGAGGTCTAGGCTCGAGGTACGATGGACACCGTCAGCATGTGGGGGTGGTTGAAGCCGGGATCACGAGTGAGAAGAAAAGAGGGCTGGGGGCACCTGGGTGGCTCAGTCGGTTGAGCGTCCGACTCTCGACTTCGGCTCAGGTCATGATCCCACGGCTCGTGGGCTCGAGCCCCGAGTCAGGCTCTGTGCCGACAGTGCCGAGCCCACTTGGGATTCTCTCTCCCTCTCTCTCTGTCCCTCCCCCACTTGCACACGCTCTCTATTTCTCTCAAAATACACGAACTTTTAAAAACGATCAATTAAAAAAAGAGAGAGAGAGGAAGAGGGCTAAAGGCGGAGCTCCAGAGATGGCAGCTTTTCAGGAACGTAAAGGGAGTGGAGAGAACCAGGCGTCCCAGAAATGCAGAGGGGAGACAATGGCCGTCAGAGCCAGACGCACCAACGAAGTCAGAGGAGACAGGCCAGAAGCCACACTGTGGAGTGCTGGTTCCAAAGGCTTCGACTGTTCAAGGGCAAGAAAGAACAGAAGCTAGAAGGGGGCTGTGTGTCCAAGGAGGTTTTTGTGGGAGATACTTGTTCCAATTGCCATGCTGAGGGGAGGCAACGGGCGTGGGGGCAGGCTGAAGCTTCGGGAAAGAGAGAGACGTGAGCGATGGAGCAAGGCTCAAGGGGAGGTGGGGCGGACTGGACCTGAGCACACGGGGGAAGGGGTCTCGGCCTTGGGCAGGACGAGGGGGGTTGGGGCAGGAGGAGAGGGCGGGGCGGGGCGGGGCGGGTTTGCGGAGAAGCCAGCTCTGAGATAAAGACCGTATTCATTAGGGAGCGCTCCTGGGCTGGCCAGCCATGGGAGGGAAGGAATGGGAGCAGGACCGGGGGAAGAAGTTGTTGGGCTGCAACGGGGGGTTCGAGAAAGGCCTCGGGCAGCCCCATGAGGAGATCTGAAGCTAGGAGCTGGGACCAGGGGGCTGGGCCTTCGCACCCCCCCTCAGCCGTCCGTTGGGTGCAGGCTGCTCTGGGAAGGGGGCATGCCCTGGGGCAGAGCGACTTTCTTCGGCTGAGCCCTTCCCCAAAGGGGTCTGAGAGCCCAGGGCTGTGTGCCAAAGGCATCGAGTCCTTGAGGCCTGAGGGCGTCCTGGAAGCACAGGCAGCGCCACTACAGAGAGCAAGGGGGCGCTATTGCACTTGGCTTGAATCAGTGGGCCGGCCGGTGACACTGAAGAGGAGCTGACCAAGGGACACGCCAGGATTGCCAAGTGGCGTTGCGGTCTCAGTTGAAACTGGAAGACAAAGCACTTCGGCGGGTCCGTGTAGCGTTCACATTTCCAGCTCCGGCACCCTCGGCCACACGGCTCTGTCCTCACTCCCCTGGATCAGTTTGTACCAGGAAACGTGTATTATTTTGAGAAGACGCTGTATGCCTGGAGTCCCAAATTTTCACCTAAACTACTTCCTAAACGGGACCCGCGTCCGGGGGTTGAGGTAGATAACTATTGATACGACGATAGTGTCAGTTACGTGTGTTCACAGCAGCGGTCTAGCTAACGGGCGGATAAAACGATGTGGATATTAAATGTTCTACAAGCCAATCAGAAGGGCGATTTCAGAGCTGACAATGAAGAAAACGCTCCCTTGTCTGTGAGCAGGCGGCTGAAAACTACAGGGGTCAGGATTCAACCTACTGAGCGGGCGGCTATCACGTGTAGCAAACGACAAAGGACAACTAATTATAAAGCCACAAAGGAAAAACCATTGAGACGGTAAGGAAATATAGTTCAAGTGGCTCACCAGGTACTAGAAAGATGAAAGAAAAGTCTACTGCCCGATTAAATGGGCTTTAAAAATCCACGCAGGAATAACACGGATGATGGTTCAAAAACAGTGCCTCGCTGTTCGGAGAGGAAAGGGTCCCCGAACGAGGGGGGTCGGTTTGGAATGAGATGCCCTCTCAGCCTAAAGCCCGGGCAAGGCGGCCAGCTGTGCCCCACTCGGGAAAACAGCCGGACACGAACGAGTGACTACGAGTGAGTAGCGACAACTTTCGTGACTGGCAGTGGCAATACGGTTCCCGGGGAAAAACCCGAAATATCCAATCGAAGAAGAAATTTGTTGGCGGGGGCGGAGGGGGCCCCCACCCCGCTTCTGTGCCGCTGAGCGTACATTGTAACAAGGGCTTTGTTGCTCAAGCTATGAGGGGCTATAATTGCACAAACGTTGGGGGGAGCTATTTAGGAGGGGTCGCCTTGTACCCTAAAATCTGCCTAGCTACGAGGGGAGTCAGTCCTGCTTCCAGCCCTGCCTTACAGGAGAGACGGGACTCCCTACAGCTTCCGGGGGAGATCCCTGCTAGCATCCCTCTTAGGGCCTCGCCGCCAGCCTCCCAGACCGCTGGTCGCAAATTCTGGGAGCTACGGGTATTGTTCCCTGTCCCGCACCCCCAATCTCAGACACACGCCCCCACACACACCACGGGCGATTTTCTGAATCTCCAATGATAATGCCTACCTTACCATGGGGGCACCTGGGTACCTCAGTCGATGAAGCATCGGACTCTTGATCTCAGCTCAGATCTCCATCTCAGGGTCGTGAGTTCAAACCCCACACTGGGCTCTCTGCTGGGCATGAAGCCTACTTTACAAAAAATTAAAATTAAAAAAAAAAAAAAAAAAACCCTACCCAGGCAGCGCCTGGGGGGCTCAGTCATTCAGCAACTAACTTCAGCTCAGGTCGGAGCTCACCATTCGTGGGTTCGAGCCCCGCATCAGGCTCTGTGCTGACAGCTCGGAGGCTGGAGCCTGCTTCCAGTTCTGTGTCGCCCTCTCTCTCTGCCCCTCCCCTGCTCGCATTCTGTGTCTCCTTCTCTCTCAAAAATAAACAAACATTAATAAAAATACCTACCTTACCATGTTCCAGACAATCTACTAGGGGCTTTGCCTTCTTTTTTCCCCTGAGGAACCCTATAAAGTAGGTATTGCGATTATCCCCACTTCATAGACGATGACATCGATGCAAAGGGGTAAAGCGACCTGCTTACTCCCTAAGCATTTGGAGTATCAGACCGGCGGTGATTCCTAACCATCCTTTTTTTTTTTTTCTTTTTTTAATGTTTATTTTTGAGAGAGCATATGCGGGAGAGGGGCAGAGAGAGGGGGACAGAGGACCTGAAGCGGCTCTGCGCTGACAGGCTGACAGCAGAAAGCCCGAAGGGGGCTCGAACTCACGAACCATGAGGTCGTGACCGAGCAGAGGTCAGATGCTCAACCGACTGAGCCACGCAGGCGCCCCCTAACCCTCCTTTCTTCGCGGGCCCCTCTGGCGAAAGCAGTGATTCCCCTTCACAGAAAAATGCTCCTCTCTCGCAGGCGCACAAAACATAGTTAAATTCCAGGAGTTCAGGGGCTGTCTGCAGCTCAACTTGAACCCTGTGGAACCCAGTTTAAGAACCTCTGTTGTGGGCCAGCCCACTCCCGGGAAGCGGCTTGGCCCAGGCCGGCTCGTCACGCTCCTGGCTTCCTCTGGGAGATCGGGCGTTCACTGCTTCGGGGCGCCCCTCGCCGCTGAAGTTCTGGCTCTGCAGCCCTACACTCGCGACCTCATCTTTTCCCGGCGTCACACGCCGCGCCAGGCTCGGGGGCTGTGGCGGGCTAGCCCGGCCCGGGGCCCCGAGAAGATAAGACAGTGCTAAGATTTCCCATCGAGAGGCTGGAGCACTGAGCTCCAACCACGAAAGCAGAGAGGGAGGGGACACGGTCCCGGCCTACGAGGTGCCGACGCTTTAGTGGCTCCCGAGCGGTCAACGGGCCATCGCGGCGTGTTGGGACGCACACCTCCATCGGGGCGCGGAGGCCGTGGCTGTGCCCCAGAGCGGGCTGAGGGTCCAGGCTCCGGGGCCACAGCCGACAGGCTGCAGGGACTCCCTTCTCAGGCCCAGGACCGAAGGGGCGGGAAGGAAGGAGGGGAAACCATTTCAGGTCTCGGGACCTCCCTTTCGGCTCCCGCTCTGAAGCCTGGAAACCAAACAGCTGGGAGTGAGGCTCCCGGCAGGCACCGCAGGAGCAGAGGAATCGAGCGAGCATCCTCGCTCCTGCCTCTGGGGTACGGGAACAGCGTGGGGGGTCCCTACAGGCCTGCCCCTACATCGCCTCTCCCTGCAGAGACCCCCCCCCCCCCGCCTGCTCAGCACTCAGTAAGTGTTTCGTTCATTCGTTCATTCGTTCAACCAACATTTATTGAGGATCTACTAGGTTACCCGGAACTCTATAGACTCTGGTAGTGACCTCCCCCCAAATCTCTCTCTTAACTGAGCTTACATTACAGTGGGAGTCCCAGACAGTAAACACAATGAGCAACAAAAAAATAGAGAGCCTTAGAGGAAAACTGAAGCAAGGCAGGAGGACAGGAAGTCTGGGGAGGTGAGGAAATTTTATCTTATTTGTTTTAGGTTTATTTATTGAGAGAGAGGGAGGGAGAGAGATCCCAAGCAGGCTCTACACCGTCAACTCAGAGCCCGACGCGGGGCTCGAACTCATGAACCTTGAGATCATGACCTGAGCCAAAATCCTAAGTTGGACACCTAACCAACTGAGCCACCCAGGCACCCCCCCCAATTTTTTTTTTATGTTTATTTATTTTTGACGGGTAGGGGGAAGAGGGGCAGGGAGAGGGAGAGAGAAAGAATCCCAAGCAGGCTCCACACCATCCGCTCAGAGGCTGACACAGGGCTCGAGCTCACGAACCTCGAGATCATGACCTGAGCTGAAACCGAGAGTCTGGCGCTCAACTGACTGAGCCGCCCAGGGGCCCCGGAAGTGAGGCAACTTTAGCTGGAGTGGACGGCGAAGACTTCTCTGAGAAAAAGACACTGAAGTCAAGACCTGAAGCAGGTGAGGGAGCAGGCCATGCAGCTACCCGGGGGAAGGGTGTTGCGGGCAGAGGCACAGCAAATGGGAAGGCCTCAGCCAGGAAGTGCCGGGCGTCCGTGAGGACCAGGGAGGAGACCACAGTGGCTGGAGGGCAGTGAGTCGAGGGGGGTCGTAGGAGGAGTTGGGGGTCAGAGCGAACGAACGAGCAGGGGAGCAGGGGAGAGCTGTGTGTGGCACCCAGGAGCAGGGGAACCAAAGCGGTTCCACGGCTCAGAAGCCCTCCGGATCCTGCTGGGACTCACTGGGCGGGGGGGAGGCTGGGGAGGCCCCACAGGAAGGTCTATTAATAACTCACTCTCTCCCGCGCTCCATTCCAAAGGCATGACTGGACTCCCTACCCCACCCCCAACCCCCAGCCCCCCAGGAGGCCAGGCAGGGGCTTCCCGGAAGCTCCTCCTCCTTCCCCGGGGCTGGGACCCAGGGGCTGAGCTGGCAGGAGCAAGCCGAGATTAAGAATTGACCTTTAGGGGCGGCCGGCCGGCTTAGTCGGTAGAGCGTGCCTAAAACAACAAAAGAACTGACCTTTAGAGTGTACACAGTCTACCGTGCGTTCCGCCGCCACTCCCTTGTCCTTTCAGACGCTAGCATGGAGGGCATGACAGGCTGGGGCCACCTGTTTGTTCCCTCTGGTCCTCCTGAGAGAAAAACACCTTTCAGTTAGGGTCTTTAAATAGCAAATTCTCTTTCAAAGTCCGGCTTTCCCACCTCCCTCCCTCGCTCTGGGCTCTACCTTCGGAGGCAAGAAGAGTAAGTGGCCTCGCCCGCGTCTCGGGGTGTCCGTGTCTGAGGCCCGCGGCCTGCACTGGCCCCCGGAGACGCCGGCCAAACCCTCTCTTACCCGGAAGAGGATGTGTCGTGCTCTAGAGATTTTGGACGCGAGCTTTGTACGTTTCCGTATTACAAATATCTTTACCGGCTCTGCGATTTGCTTTTATACACTCTTAACGCCGTTTTCTGGTGAACAGAAGCTCTTCGTTGTGAACGGAAGCCCTTAATTTTAATGTAGTCAAATGTATACATCTTTTATGGTTAGTGCTTTTTGTGTTTTGATTGAAAGCCCTTTCATTTACCAAAGATAATGAAAATACTTTGTTATATTATTTTATAGAAAGATTTTTTATTAAAAAATTATTTATTAATCTTGAGAGAGAGAGAGGCATGCAGGGGAGGGGCAGAGAAAGAGGGAGAGAGAGAGAGAATCCCAAGCAGGCCCTGCACTGTCAGTATGGAGCCCAACGTGGGGCTCGAACCCATGAACCGTGAGCCGATGTCAAGAGTCGGAAGCCCAAGCGACTGAGCCACCTAGGAGCCCCCAGAATTTTTTTTTAATGTTTATTTATTTATTTTGAGAGAGAGAGAGAAAGCACAAGGGAAGGGCAGAGAGAGAGGGAAAGAGAGTATCCCAAGCAGGCTTTGCACTGTCAGCGCCAAAGCCCAACTTGAGGCTTGGTCCCACAAACCATGAGATCATGAGCCAAAATCAAGGTTCAGGCCCTCAACGAACTGAGCCACCCAGGCGCCACTAGAAGGTTTTTTGGTGTTTTTTTTTTCTTTGTAAGTACACTCTACACCCAGTGTGGGGCTTGAACGCATGATTCTGAGATCAAGAGTCCCATGCTCTACCAACTGAGCCAGCCATGCTCATTTTATCTTGCTCATTTAGATCTAGGATTTTTTTTGTGGACGGTATGAGACAGTGGTCACGTTTTCTTTTTGCCATATGGCTAGAGAATTGTCCTAGCAAAATATACTGGAAAAAAATCCTTTCCCCACTGAGGAGCAGTGGCACTTTGGTTACGTGTCTGTTATTATCTGTGCGGGTCTGTTTCTGGACTCTCTATTCTCTTCTACTGGTCTAGTTGCCTATCACTGGGCCAACATTATACTGTTTTAATTACTTTCACTATATAATAAGACAATATCTAATAGAACTATCTTTCCACCTAGTTCTTTTTTTTTAAGGTTTATTTATTTTTTTGAGAGACAGAGAGAGAGCGTGAGCAGGGGAGGGGCAGAGAGAGGCAGACACAGAATCCGAAGCAGGCTCCAGGCTCTGAGCCATCAGCACAGAACCCGACGCGGGGCTCGAACTCACAGACCGTGTGATCATGACCTGAGCCGAAGTCGGCCGCTCAACCGACTGAGCCGCCCAGGCGCCCCTGTTTCCACCTAGTTCTTGAAGAATGCCCTGGCTATTCTTGGACCTTCTCCATAGAATTTAAACTGCCTTGTCAGGGCTTCCCCCACACATACACGCACATGCAATCACTGAGGTTCTTGAATGGGGTCTCGTTGAATCTACAAATCGCTGGGCAGAGAACTGACACCTTAATGCTATCAAGTCTTCCAACCCACGAATACAGTTTATCACTCCATTTACTTAGGTTTTCATTTTTCTCAATAATCTTTTATAGTCTTCTTTTCTTTTTAAAAAATGTTTTCTTTATTTTGAGAGAGAGCGAGAGAGAGCAGGGAAGGGGCAGAGTGAGAGGGAGAGAATCCCAAGCAGGCTCTGCACTGTCAGCACAGAGCCTGACACAGGGCTTGGTCCCATGAACTGTGAGATCATGACCTGAGCCCAAATCAAGAGTTGGACACTTAACCGACTGAGTCACCCAGGCACCCCTCTTTTATATATTTTTCTATGTAAAGGCCTAGATTTATCCCTACTTATTTTTCTTAAATCTTTATTTATTTTTGAGAGAGAGACAGTACAAGCAGGGGAGGAACACAGAGAGATAAAAAAACACAGAATCCGAAGCAGGCTCTAGGCTCTGTGTCAGCACAGAGCCCGACACAGAGCTCAAACTCACGTACCGAGAGATCATGACCTGAGCTGAAGTCGGACACTTAACCAACTGAGCCTCCCAGGCGCCCCTATCTCTAGGTATTTTTATGCTATCATAATGACTTTTTAATTTTTTTTAAGTTTTCAAATGCTTGTTGCTTATATAGGGAAAGATAATTAATTTTCCATACTGACCCCATGTCCAAAACCTATTTAACTTCATTTATCAATTCAAATGTTTAGCCTTCAATTCTTTTGGATATTCTTTGTACGTAGTTGTGTTTTCTACAAATGATGACAGTGCCATTTCTTCCTTTCCGGATCTTTAATCTTTTTGTTTCTTATTCTTCTTTTATTGCACTGGTGAGGATTTCCAATACAATGGTAGTGGAAGGAATCCTTGTCTCATTTCCAATTTCAGGAGGCAAGCCTTTAAGTATGATCCTTGCGGTACAATTTTTTATAGATAGCTTTTATCATAATTAAGAATTTTTCTTCTATTCCTATGTGTATCCTTCCAATAAATGCCTATTCTTTAAGATAACTTGAGTATCTGTTCCTAATATCCAAAAAAGCCTAATTAAAACAATGATGACTTTGTCACTTTCTTTTAAATATTTGTTTATTGAAAAAAATTTCTTTCCGTGTTTATTTATTTTGAGAGAAGCGAGAGCAAGAGAGAGAGGGAGAGAGCAAGAGCGAGAGCAAGAGAGCGAGAGCATCAGTGGGGGAGGGGCAGAGAAAGAGCGAGAGAGAAAATCCCAAGCAGGCTCTGCACTGTCACTGCAGAAATCAACACAGGGTTGGGTCTCAGAAACCTTGAGGTCATGACCTGAGCTGAAATCGAGAGTCAGACACTTAACCGACTGAACCACCCAGGCGCCCCTTTTTAAATATTTATACCTCTCCATTTTCCTATTTTATTCAGTAAGGTAGAATTTCCAGAATAATATTGAGTCATAGCAATGATGGCAAGCATCCTAGTCTCATTCCTGACATTAAAGAAAATGCCTCTAGAAGTTCATCTAAATTCTATTATTATTTTTTTTATGATTATGTGGGAGAGAAAGTGTGCACCAGTGGGGGGGAGGGGCAGAGGAAGAGGGAGAGAATCTTAAGCAGGCTCCAGGCTCAGCACAGAGCCCAACACAGGGCTCGATCCCACAACCCTGGCGTGATGACCTGAGCTGAAATCAAGAGTCAGATGCTCAACCGACTGAGCCCCCCAGGCGCCCCATTTATTAACATTTTATTGAGAACCTCAGCACATCTATATTCAGGATTTTTATATGTATATTTTTCGGTGAAGTTGGTCCGTGCATTTCTTTTTCTTGCTATCGTTGGCAGGTTTGGTATCGGTTACCCTATTTTCATATAGAGAATTGGGGAAAATGATCTTTTTCTAATTCTCTGAAACAGTTGAAGGACTATCTGGTCGCTGAAGTTCTGCTAGGGTTCAACGACACATTCTCATCACCCAGAGATCACCCCTGGTAATATCTCCATGCATTTCCTTCCGGATCTTCCCCCTCTTCGTGTGTGCGTGTGGGTGTGTGTACACGTGAACAGATCTATAATAAACTAAATAGGATCACTCCATATACTGTTCTGCCAACTGCTTTTTCCAGCCAATAATCCCCACCATTTTTTCTATTTTCCCGATTGACCCTGAAATGCCCCTTACTGCTGGTTTGTCCAAACCATCACCCGATCTAGAAGAAAGGCATGAATTGCATCTGGTTTTGAGAAGGAAAATTTTAGTGTCGCTGGAGGGGTGGTGGGTGGGGAGGATGGGCTAAATGGGTGACGGGCATTAAGGAGGGCACTTGTTGGGAGGAGCACTGGGTGTTATATGGAAGTGGCGAGTCCCTAAATTCTAGTCCTGACACCACTAAAAAAAACCCCTGCAAATAAAATATATAACAATGGGTGGAAGCCCAATAAAATATTAAGTTATCTGAACATGGAAAAAAGGAAAAGGAAAAATTCTCTAACAATTATGTCTTTTTTTTAATAATTTGTCAAATTGGTTTCCACATAACACCCAGTGCTCATCCCAACAAGTGCCCTCCTCTGTGCCCGTCACCCACTCTCCCCCCTCCCACACTCCCCTCACCCCTCCGTTTGTTCTTAGTTTTTGAGAGTCTCTTATGTTTTAACAATTATATCTTACAATGGAAATGGCTGTGTTGGGAAATAGTAAAACTGGAGACTTTTTTTTTGTCTAATATGTCATGTTTATTTATTTATAACAATTTATTGTCAGATGGGCTAACATACAGTGTGTAAAGTGTGCTCTTGGTTTTTGGGGTAGATTCCCATGGTTCATCGCTTACGTACAACACCCAGTGCTCATCCCAACAAGGGCCCTCCTCCATGCCCGTCACCCACTTTCCCCTCTCCCACACCCCCCTCTCATCAACCCTCAGTTTGTTCTCTGTATTTAAGAGTCTCCTATGGTTGGCTTCCCTCCCTCTCTGTAACTATTTTCTTTTCCCCTTCCCTTCCTCTATGGTCTTCTGTTAAGTTTCTCAAAATCCACATATGAGTGAAAACATGTATCTGTCCTTCTCTGACCGACTTATTTCTCTCAGCATAATACCTTCCAGTTCCATCCACGTTGCTGCAAATGGCAGGATTTCATTCTTTCTCATTGCCAAGTAATATTCCATTGTATATATAAACCACATCTTCTTTATTCATTCGTTAGTTGATGGGCATTTGGGCTCTTTCCATAATTTGGCTATTGTTGAAAGCACTGTTATAAACATTGGGGTACATGTGCCCCTATGAATCAGCACTACTATATCCTTTGGATACATTTCTAGTAGTGCTATTGCTGGGTCGTAGGGTAGTTCTATTTTTAATTTTTTGAGGAACCTCCACACTGTTTTCCAGAGCGGCTGCACCAGTTTGCATTCCCACCAACAGCGCAAGAGGGTTCCCGTTTCTCCACATCCTCGCCAGCATCTGTTGCTTCCTGAGTTGTTAATTTTAACCACTCTGACCGGTGTGAGGTGGTATCTCATTGTGGTCTTGATCTGTATTTCCCTGATGATTAGCGACGTTGAGCATAGTTTCATGTGTCTGTTGGCCATCTGGACGTCTTCTTTGGAGAAGTGTCTATTCATATCTTCTGCCCATTTCTTCACTGGATTATTCGTTTTTCGGGTGTTGAGTTTGATAAATTCTCTATAGATTTTGGATACTAACCCTTTACCTGATATGTCATTTGTAAGTATCTTTTCCCATTCTTTCGGTTGCCTTTTAGTTTTGTTGGCTGTTTCCTTTGCAGTGCAGAAGCTTTTTTTATCTTGATGAGGTCCCAATAGTTCATTTTTGCTTTTAATTCCCTTGCCTTTGGAGATGTATCAAGCAAGAAATTGTTGCAGCTGAAGTCAGAGGTTGTTGCCTGCTTTCTTCTCTAGAGTTTTGACGGTTTCCTGTCTCACATTTAGGTCTTTCATCCATTTTGAGTTTATTTCGGTGTGTGGTGTAAGAAAGTGGTCTAGTTTCATTCTTCTGCATGTTGCTGTCCAGTTCTCCCAGCACCATTTGCTGAAGAGGCTGTCTTTTTTTCCATTGGATACTCTTTCCTGCTTTGTCAAAGATCAGTTGGCCATACATTTGTGGGTCCAGTTCTGGGTTTTCCATTCTATTCTATTGGTCTATGTGTCTGTTTTCGTATCAGTACTATACTGTCTTGATGATTACAGCTTTGTAGTAGAGGCTAAATTCTGGGATTGTGATGCCTCCTGCTTTGGTTTTCTTTTTCAATATCACTTTGGCTATTCGGGGTCTTTTGTGGTTCCATACAAATTTTAGGATTGTTTGCTCTAGCTTTGAGAAGAATGCCGGTGCAATTTTGATTGGGATTGCATTGAATGTGTAGATTGCTTTGGGTAGTATTGACATTTTAACAATATTTATTCTTCCAATCCATGAGCATGGAATGCTTTTCTATTTCTTTGTGTCTTCTTCAATTTCCTTCATAAGTTTTCCATAGTTTTCTGCATACACAGATCTTTTACATCTTTGGTTAGGTTTTTTCCTAGGTATTTTATGGTTCTTGGTGCAATTATAAATGGGATCGATTTCTTGATTTCTCTTTCTGTTGCTTCATTATTG
Organism: Paguma larvata; assembly: GCA_030068075.1. NCBI lineage: Eukaryota > Metazoa > Chordata > Mammalia > Carnivora > Viverridae > Paguma > Paguma larvata. The sequence continues at coordinate 92,587,716 of CM057830.1, forward strand.
GTGTATAGAAATGCAACCGATTTCTGCACATTGATTTTATATCCTGTGACTTTGCTGAATTCATGTATCAGTTCTAGCAGCTCTTTGATGGAGGCTTTCGGGTTTTCCACATGGAGTATCATGTCGTCTACGAAAAGTGAAAGTTTGACTTCTTCTTTGCCAATTTTGACGCTTCTTATTGTTTTGTTGTCTGATTGCTGACTGACTGACTTCCAATGCTATGTTAAATAGCAGTGGTGAGAGTGGACATCCCTGTCGTGTTCCTGATCTCAGGGGGAAGCTCTCAGTTTTTCCCCATTTAGGATGATATTAGCTGTGGGCTTTTCATTTATGGCTTTTATGATGTTTAGGTATGTCCCTTCTACCCCGACTTTCTTGAAGGTTTTTATTAAGAAAGGATGCTGTATTTTGTCAAATGCTTTCTCTGCTTCTATTGACAGGATCATTCGGTTCTTATCCTTTCTTCTATTAATGTGACGTATCACATTGATTGATCTGCGAATATTGAACCAGCCCTGCAGCCCAGAAATGAGTCCCACTTGATCATGGTGGATAATTCTTTTTATATGCTGTTGAACTCGACTTGCTATTATCTTGTTGAGAACTTCTGCATCCATGTTCATCAGGGATATTGGCCTGGAATTCTCCTTTTTTGTGGGGTCTCTGTCTGGCTTTGGAATCAAGGTAATGCTGGCTTCACAGAATGAGTCTGGATGTTTTCCTTCCGCTTCTATTTTTTGGAACAGCTTGAGAAGGATAGGTATTACTCTGCATTAAATGTCTGATAGAATTCCCCTGGGAAGCTTATTTGTTGGGAGATTTTTATAACTGATTCAATTGCTTCACTATTTATGGGTCTGTTCAAATTTTCTATTTCTTTCCAGTTGAGTTTTGGTAGTGCGTGGGTGTCTAGGGATTTGTTCATTTCTTCCAGGTTGTCCAGTTTGTTGGCATGCAACTTTTCATAGTACTCTCTGATGATTGTTTGTATTTCTGAGGCATTGGTTGTGATAAGTCCATGTTCATTCATGATTTTATCTATTTGGGTCCTCTCTCTTTTCTTTTTGAGAAGTCTGGCTAGGGGTTTATCAATTTTGTTTATTTAAAAAAAAACAGCTCTTAGTTTCATTGATCTGTTCTACTGGTTTTTGGGGATTGTATATTGTTTTATTTCTGCTCTGATCTTTACTATTTCTCTTCTTCTGCAGGCCTTGGGGTTTCTTTGTTGTTCTGCCTCTAGTTCCTTTAGGTGTGCTGTCAGATTTTTTACATTTGGAATTTTTCTTGTTTCTTGAGATAGGCCTGGATTGCAATCTATTTTCCTCTTAAGACTGCCTTTGCTGCATCCCAAAGGGTTTGGACTGTCGTGTTTTCTTTTTCATTTGTTTCCATATATTTTTAAATTTCTTCCCTAATTGCCTGGTTGACACATTTGTTCTTTAGTAGGATGTTCTTTAATCTCCAGGCACTTGGAGGTTTTCCGACCTTTTTCCTGTGATTGATTTCAAGTTTCATAGCTTTGGGATCTGAAAATGTGCATGGGATGATCTCATTTCTTTTATATTTATTGAAGGCTGTTTGGTGATGCAGTGTGTGATCTATCTTGGAGAACGTTCCATGTGTACTTGAGATGAATGTGTATTCTGCTGCTTTTGGGTAAAAAGTTCTGAATACATCTGTCAAGTCCATCTTGTCCAGTGTATCATTCAGGGCCATGGTTTCTTTACTGATTTTCAGCCTAGATGGTCTGTCCATTGCTGTAAGTGGAATATTAAAGTCTCCTGCAATTACCTCATTCTTACCAATAAGATTGCTTATGTTTGGGACTGTTTTATATATTTGGGTGCTCCAGAATTCGGTGCATATACATTTATGTGTTAGCTCTTCTTGATGAATAGACCCCATAATTATGATATAATGCCCTTCCTCGTCTCTTGTTACAGCCTTTAGTTTAAAATCTAGTTTGTCTGATAGACGTATGGCTAATCCAGCTTTCTTTTGACTTCCGGTAGCATGATAGATGGTTCTCCATCCCCTCACTTTCAATCTGAAGGTGTCCTCAGGTCTAAAATGGGTCTCTTGTAGACAGCAAATAGATGGGTCTTGTTTTTGTTTTATCCATTCTGATACCCTGTGTCTTTTGAATGGAGCATTTAGTCTATTTACATTCAGCATTATTACTGAAAGATATGGATTTAGTGTCATTGTGTTATCTGTAGGTTTCATGCTTGTAGTGATGTCTCTGGTCCTTTGTGGTCTTTGCAACATTCCACTCACAGAGTCCCCATTAGGATTTCTTGTAGGGCTGGTTTACTAGTGATGAATTCCTTCAGTTTTTGTTTGTTTGGGAAAACCTTTCTCTCTCCTTCTATTCTGAAAGACAGCCTTGCTGGATAAAGGATCCTTGGCTGCATATTTTTCCTATTCAGCACATTGAATATTTCCTGCCATTCCCTTCTGGCCTGCTAAGTTTCAGTAGATAGGTCTGCTACTACCCTTATGTGTCTACCCTTGTACGTTAAGGTCCGTTTGTCCCTAGTGGCTTTCAGAATTTTCTTTATCTTTGTATTTTGCCAGTTTCACTAAGATGTGTGGTGCAGAAGATCAATTCCTGATACATCTGCAGGGAGTTCTCCGTGTCTCCTGAATTTCAATGTCTGTTTCCTTCCCCAGATTGGGGAAGTTCTCAGCTATGGTTTGTTCAAGTACACCTTCTGCCTCTTTCTCTCTCTTCTTCTGGAACTCCCATGATACAGATATTCCATTTCATTGAATCACTTAGTTCTCTAATTCTTCCCTTGTGGTCCAGAATTTTTTCAATCTTTTTCTCAGCTTCATCTTTTTCTATAATTTTATCTTCTATTTCACTTATTCTCCCTCTGCCTCTCCAATCCTTGCTGTCACCGCCTCTAGTTTATTTCGCACCTCATTTATAGCATTTGTAATTCATCATGACTATTTTTTAGTTCCCTGATCCCTACAGCCATAGATTCTCTGCTGTCTTCTATGCTTTCTCAAGCCCAACGATTAAGCTTATGACTATTATTCTAAATTCTTGTTCGGTTATATTGTTTATATCTGTTTTGATCAATTCTTTAGCTGTCATTTCTTCCTGGAATTTCTTTTGAGGGGAATTCTTCCGTTTTGTTATTTTGGCTAGTTTTCTGTCCCTTGTGTGTTTTAAAAGCTTGTGATGCATCCTGCACCTATGAGTACTACTATATTAAAGAGGGGTCAGTAAGACTGGAGACTTTCAAGCAAAGGGTGGGCCAATTATGTGTCTGGGGGGTGGCACAGGGAATTCCTGCATGTGGGAGGTTAGGGCTCATGATTTTTCAAGGTGTTTTCCAAACTTGAGTGATGAAGATACTAGGACTCATTTTCTACAAATCGCGTTATTGTATCACTTTTGCACTGCATCCTGTCCCCTCCTGTCCCCTCCTGTCTACTCAGGGACATTACTCCAGTAATTCTCTCTCTCTCTCCTCCATTATCTCTTGGCTTTTCCTCATTAGCATTCAAATATGCTGTTTCTCCTATCTTGAAAATACCTACTGTCACTCTGACTTCCCACTACGCAAAGCACAGTTCTCTCTTTTCCTTTTATAGTAAAACTCAAAAAAAAAAAAAAAAAAAAACAACCCACAATCATCTGTATTCACTGCCTCTGCTTCCTCTCTTCCCGTTCTCTCTTGAGCTCTCTCCTGTCAGGCTTTTGCTCATACCACTCTATTAAACCGCTCTTGTCAAGGTCATCAATGACCTCCACTGAATGTGATACTCATTCCAAGTCCCCGTCTTTCTTCCGTGTGCTGGTCATTTGCCTATTTGCTCTCAGAGCCATTTTCCCTCTTCTGCTCTGTTGTGTGGAATAGACAACTACACTTCCCAGGCGCCCTTCCCCTCTGACATCCTGATGGGTCTGGCCAATGGGAACCAGTGGCTGCAGATTGGAGAGCAGAAAGGGAGAAGCTGGGATACCCCCTTCCTTTCCTTCTGTGTTGAGTATCATCTCTAAAACAGTGACTGTATGTCCTCTGTGGCTCCCCCTGGATAGGCCCTCCCTCCATGGACCAAGATCCTGCTGGGCCAGCCTTCCTGCTTCTGGGGTGGTCCCTGATCCTGAACTGAGTAACACCACCTTCTTTATTTTTTTTATTTTGGCAGGGGTGGAGGGAGACACACACACACACAGACAGACAGACAGACAGAGAGAATGAATCTCAACCAGGCTTCATGCACAGGTTGGAGCCCTATGCGGGGCTCAATCCCAGAACCGTGAGGTCATGACCTGAGCCGAAACCAAGAGTCAGATGCTCAACCGACTGAGCCACCCAGGCGCCCCGAATAGCACCACCTTCTACTTATGCCTCCCGCAAGGGTGAAGCAGCCGGAAGCCCTGGAGGGGAAGCAGCTTCCTGCCGTTGCTAAATTTCTGGGTTAATTCACCATCCCCATCTTGGCTTCTCAGCTCTTTCAGAGAATAGGTCTCTCACCTGAGTAACCAGTTCCTCATGTGGAATTCTTTCTGTTTACAATTCTGAGTGTGGTTTCTGTTTTTTTGACTGGCCCCTGACTGATGACATAAAACACCTGCTTCTCTTAGCTTTCAGGATAGTTCTCTCGGTTTTCCTCAACCTCACGAGCCATGTCTTTCTTTGTTTTTACAGGTTTTATTTTTTACATAATCTCTACACCGAACGTGGGGCTCGAGCCCACATCCCTGAGATGAAGAGTCACAGGCTCTTCCAACTGAGCCAGCCAGGCACCCCAGGATTCATTCCTTGCACCAACTCTCTTTGCTACGTACACTTCTATCTTTGGGAATCTCATCCTCCCAAATTTATAGCTTCTAGCCGGACCTCCCAGTTGAGCTCCGGCCTGCACACTGCCTACTTGATGTCTCCACATGGCTAGCCAGCAGGCATTTCAAGCATAACATGTCCGAAACAGAGTGCCTGCCTTTGCCCCCAAAAGCTGTCCCTCCCATCTCAGGAAAGGGCACTTCGATTCACACCCCTTTTCTCTCACTTCCCACATCCAACCCGTCAGCTCACCCGGACAGCAAATCCTCCCAAACACACCTCCATTCACTTTCTCCAACTCTTCCTCTACTACCCTGGTCCGACTGCTCTCATCTCTTTCCTGAGCTCCTACGGTGGTCTCCTGATGGGTCCCCTTGCTTCCATTCTGGCCTCCCAGTGACAAGCCATTCTGTGGGTGACAGCTGGCACCATTTGAAAACATAAATCAGGTTACTCCTCTGCTTAGAAGTCTCCAACAACTTCCCACTGTGCCATTAAGATCGAAAGTCCTTATTTGGGCCCGCAAGGCCATACCCGGCCTGGCTCCTGCTCGCTCCTCTGACCGCTCCTTGCTGCTTGCTTGTTCTCTCGCTCAATACAATCTAGGCACGCCGGCCTTTCTGCTCCTCCGGCGTGCGAGGCTCATCCCTCTGTGGGGCCTTTGCATCTTCTCTTATCCTCTTGCGGATTGCTTCCCCCTGCAGCCTTGCCTGGCTGACTCATTCTCACCCTTCAGGCCTCGCAGGCTCAACGGCCCCTCCTCAGAGTCCAGCCCTGACCACCTGTCGTGCTCCACCACGTCCCACTACTGTAACTGCCCCGTTTCTTGTTCACTTGTCTGTCTGGCACCCCTGCCCCCCCAGAACATGAGCTGCTTTGTTCTCCACTATGTCCCCAGCTCCTACTGCCAAATCGAGCACAGAATAGCTACTCAGTATACAGTAAGTCCGTTGAGCAAGGTAACAGGCGAGGCTTCGGGAGGAAGAGGGTCATCTCTTCCTCTGGGAAGGAGAAAAAGATGGAAAGGGATGAAACTAATGGGTGCCCCGTGTCCTTGGTGCTTTGGGGAGGAAACTGTCTGTTGGAAGAAAGGGGACTCGCAGGCAGAGAGGCTGGGGTAAAGTGGTGAAGGCTCTAAATCGTTCTAGGGGGAAACAGGAGGGTTGCTGACCCCGAACACACGGACGGACTGGCCAGCCACGGGGAGAACCCACCCGATACCGGAACCATGTATTCATGATGTCGCATTCCACTCAGGGGGCGCCTGGGGGCCTCAATCGGTTAAGAGTGTGACTCTTGATTTCAGCTCGGGTCGTGATATCGTGGTTTGTGGGTTCAAGCCCCGCATTGGGCTCTGAGGGCTGGCTCTGCACGGACAGCATGGAGCCTGCTGGGGATTCTCTGTCTCCCTCACTCTCTGCCCCTCCCCTGCTCATGCTCTCTCTCTCAAAAATAAATAACCATTAAAACAAAAAAAAATGTTTTTAAATAAATAAAATGTATAGGAAAGGCAAAAGAACTAGAGTAACCAAAACAAGTTTCAAAAAGAACAAAGCGAGACAAATCATACGACCCAATTTCAAAACTTCTCACGATGCTGTAATAATCAAGTCGAGATGGAGTGGTATTAGGCAAGCACAGACAACAGACAAAAGAGAAAGTCCAAAAGTAGAGTCAATTGACTTTTAAAAGGAGGTACCAAAGTGACTGAAGAAAGAAGTCTTTTCAGCAGATGGTGCCGGGAACACCTGGGCATCTGTATGCAAAGTTAAAAAAAGGAACCTCAACACATGGCTCACGCCTTAAACAAAAATTAATTCAAAATGATGACGAGCTGAATTTAAAATATAAAGCTTATAGAAGAAAATCTGCACGGTCCCGGGTCATGAAAACTAGGACACTAAGAGAATAAAAAGACAACCCCCCCCACCGGGAGATGCTGCGAATCGCATATCTGATGAAAGACTTCTATCCAGACCGTACGAAGAGCTCTTAAAAACCAACAACAGGGGCGCCTGAGTGGCTCAGTCGGTTAAGCGGCCAACTTCGGCTCAGGTCATGATCTCACGGTTTGTGAGTTCAAGCCCCGCGTCAGGCTCTGTGCTGACGGCTCGGAGCCTGGAGCCTGCTTCGGATTCTGTATCTCCCTCTCTCTCTGCCCTTCCCCTGCTCATATCTGTCTCTATGTCTCTCAAAAATAAATAAACGTTAAAAAAAAATTTTAAAAAAAACCAACAACAGGGGTGCCTGGGGGGCTCAGTCGGTTAAGCGTCTGACTCTTGGTTTTGGCTCAGGTCATGATCTCACGGTTTGTGAGATCGAGCCCCATGTCGGGCTCTGCGCTGAAGGCACAGAGCCTGCTTGGGATTCTGTCTCAAAATAAAAAAATAATCATTAAAAAAAAAAAAAACAAAAAACCCAGTTTAAAAATGGGCAAAAGATCTGAACAGATGTTTCTCCAAAGAAGATATGCAGGTGGCAAATGAACTAATAAAAGTACGGTCACGGCAACAAGAAATCAAACAGTCCAATTACAAATGGGCAAAAGACTTGACTAGACCTTTCTCCAGAGATAATATACAAACGGCTACGAATCATAGGAAAAGTTACTCAACACCATGAACTGTTAGATGCTAATGGAAACCATGAGGTCTTGCCTCGCACCTGTTCGGATGGCTGCCGTCCAACACAGAAAATAAGCAGGGTTGGTGAGGATGTGGAGAAACTGGAGCCCTGTCCATTACTGGTGGGCAAGTTAACCGGTGCGGCCACTGTGGAAAACCATATGGCGGTTCCCCCAAAAATTAAACATGGAATTACCGTTATGATCCAAGAATCTCACTTCTGGGTATTTACCTGAAGAATTGAAAGCAGGGTTGCAAAGACATCATCTCATCAGGGAGATGCAAAATAAAAGCACAAGATACCACTGAACAACTGTCATAGATCAGAGAAGGCTAATGAGACACGGCGGGGGTGAGGGGGCAGGGCTCAGCAGGGTTAAGCATCTGACTCATGATCTCAGCTCAAGTCTTGATCTCAGGGTCATGAGTTTGAGCCCCGCGTCGGGCTCCACACAGAGCGTGAAGCCTACTTAAAATTTAAAAAAAAGAGAGAGAGAGAGACTAAGAGACACGATGGCTAAATGCGGTGTGCGATTCAGAATTGGGTCCTGGAACAGAAAGAGGACACTGTGGAACAACGGGCGAAATCCCAATGAAGCGAGTAGTTTAATGCCATTGTACCAATGTTAATCTCGGAGTTGTGTTTTATATAGACTGGTCTGCCCAGGCTGCTAGAACGAAATTCCATAGACCGAGTGGCTTAAACAACAGACTTTATTTCTCACGGTTCTGGAGGCTAGAAAGTCCAAGGTCCAGGTGGCCAGCTGATTCAGTTCCTAGGGAGAGCTCTTTTCCTGGCTAGTAGATGGCGGCCCTTCTTGCTGTGTCCTCATGTGGCAGAGAGAAAGAGTTCTCGGGTCTCTTCTTTTAAGAGGTCCCACCTCAAGACATCTAAGCCTAATTGCTTCCCAAAGGCCGATCTCCAAACCCCATCGCACTGGGGGGGTAGCGCGTCAACGGAGGAATTCAGGAAGGGACGCGGTTCAGCTCAGAGCATTATCCAGGAGGTTCGTATTAGGGGAACCAAGTGGAGAGTACGCAGGAACTCTCTGAACTATCTCTGGAACTTTTCTGTAAATCTAAAATTATTCAAAGACTTTTTTTTTAATTTTTTTAATTAAAAAAAATTTTTTTTTGCCGTCGATAAGAAATGTACTTGTTTGGAAAAAACCCAAATGCTGGCGTTGTCCAGAAAAACTAACAGGTGTATTTATAGCTGTTATAAAGTTGAACTGCTGAAGCGTGTTCACTGAGACCTCTCGACTTGCATTAATGCTTTGTGGCCCCGCAGTTATATTAAAAATTCACGCACAAATGAAAAGGGAACAACTGCCAATACCTACTCCTGCTCCCTATTTTTCCATTTGCAATCATAGACTCAGGTACCTTTTGACCCCATGGAAAAAAAATTACCTAACGTTCAGAACTACCAATAACATAACCTAACATAGCGGCGTGCTAGCTGGATGTCTTGGGCGTAATTGTCACACGCTTGGCATGGACAGCACACAGGTTGGTGTGGCCCATCTGACAGGCCTCGCTGCCTCCTGCGAAGCACCAATTGCCGTGCTCGGGAAGCGCAGATCTGTTTCGAAGTCCTGAGCAATTTCCCGCACCAGGCGCTGGAAAGGAAGTTTGCGGATCAGAAGTTCAGTGGACTTCTGATAACGTCTAATTTCGCGGAGTGCCTCGGTACCGGGCCTGTAACCATGAGGTTTCTTCACCCCTCCAGTAGAGGGCACACTGTTGCGAGCGGCTTTTGTAGCCAGTTGCTTCCTCGGTGCTTTGTCACCCGTCGATTTGCGGGTAGTCAGCTTTGTACGAGCCATGGTAGTGAGACCTCCTTACTTACCCCCCTTCTCCTTTGGCTGGAGCTTGGCGAGCTAGAGGCGGGGCTGGCGTTAGTGATTCTGTGTCTCCCTCTCTCTTTGACCCTCCCCCATTCATGCTCTGTCTCTCTCTCTCTCAAAAATAAACAAACATTAAAAAAAGGTTTTTTTTAAGGTAAAAAAACTCAAGGCCAGGGGCGCCTGGCTGGCTCAGTCAGTAGAGCACATGACCATTGATCATGAGTTCAAGCCCCCGTTGGGCCCTAGAGCTTACTTAAAAAACAAAGATAGGGACAGCTGGCTGGCTCAGTTGGTAGACATGCGACTCTTGATCTCGGGGTCCTGAGTTCAAGCCCCACATTGGGCGTGGAGCCTACTTAAAACACACACACACACACACACACACACACACACACACACAAACTCAAGGTGAGAAGTTGAAGGTGAGGGGCCTTCAGATCCCCAACCACAGGATCAGGCTGGGTCAAAAGGAAGAGACGTAGGGACAGAATGGCAACACCGCGAGAGAACTGGAGGATCAAGGTTCTAGGAGGTGTAGAAGCCGGTTCAGTTCACCCTAAGTGATGCTTTCCGTTTTCCTGGAGGAATTCTCAAATCCTAATGGCTCGAGTGTGATGGCCTGTGCTGTTAGAAGGGAGGGAACACACGGAGTAGGCAGAAGAACAAAGCATCCGGGAAGTCAAAAAGGGAAGATTTTTCCTTAAGGAAAGGAGGTGGTCCCCAGTGATAGCGATCCCCAAACGGTGGAGACAAGCTAGTTTCTAAAAAGCGTTTTAATTTCACTTACGCAGTAAAATGACACTCCCACGTGTCACCAGTTATTACAGCTATTCACACTGTTTACAACATTTCACTATTTTATGACAGTTGACCATCTGCAAACACACACACACACACACACACACACAGAGTAAGACTCTCCAAAATTTCCATATGGCTCTTTCTACTCACATTAAAACCCCGTATTTGCTGCTCAAATTCTACAAGAAAATGAAGATAAGAGGGAAACTATGCCATATCATTTTAATAAGCATTTCAGAACGAAAGAATAAAACACCAAAGGGCACGTGCTTACCTGGAGCTAATGACCTAATGATGTGCAGTCTTACTGACGACGCAGAACGCGTAATTTGAACCAGATGTTACAGTGGTTTAGGGCAAGTATCTAAGGGCGAATATTTCGGAAAATGTGCGGAAAGGTACCAACACATTTCTGACAGGGAGCCGCCTGTGGAAGTGCCTTTATATCACATTTTACTTGGTTTCTCGGAACGAAACTGCTATCTGTTGTCAACGATATATTTTTTTAAATCCCGGGGCGCCTGGGTGGCTCAGTTGGTTAAGAGTCCAACATCGGCTCAGGTCACGATCTCACGGTTTGTGAGTTCAAGCCCCACATGGGGCTCTCCGCTCTCAGAACTAAGCCCACTTCGGATCCTCTGCCTCCCTCTCTCTCCGCTCCTCCCCTGCTTGCTTTCTCTCTCAAAAATAAATGAAACCGTTTCAAAAACATTTAAAAAAACAATCCCACAGGAGAGGCAGTTCAGCCCAGTTCTGTCGTCGGATTTCTGGCTCTGCCACTGGCTGGCTATGGGATCTCGGGAAACTTACACTCTCGGAGCCTCAGATGCTCATTTGTAAAATGAGACTGATGATAGTTAAACCTATCTCCGGGGACCGTTGTCTTGTGTAGATTAAGAGAATACCCATAAAGTGCTGTCCATGGTACCTGACACCTAGTGAGGGCTCGTTAAAAGTATTATTATTATTATTATTATTATTATTACTCTTCCTCCTATGTTCGATTATAACTACTGACGAAGTAACCACCCTTCAAATCTAAAACCAGACAGAACAGGTTTAGTGAAAGCGAGAGCGTGAGAGGAGCGCCCTCAGGAGGCTGTGGTCCCAGAACAGAACTCCGGATCTCTAGAATCCCGATTTCAGAGGTGGTGGACAGGACCGCCAGGCTCCCGGTCACGGGAGTTCGTGGCTAGAGTGGCGCGAAGGTAAAGGCCACCGTTTGGAGGCGAAGTCAAGGAACTGTGCGGAGGTTATGGTCGGCTATCCACGCGATGTCTAAGCAGCTCTCAGAGTGAGGACAGGAAACGAGCAGGAGAGGAAGACTCAGTTGCAAGACCTCGCTGGACGCAGGAGGGTAACTGGGAAGATGGTAACGCGGCCCCGCCCGGGCTTTCCCAGGACCCCTGCGCCCGTCTCCCGGTTCTTGCTAGCTCATATCCACTCCTACCTACTCCAAGGAAGTCGGGGGGAAAAGGCAAAGAAAAATGCCCTATTATTTCCCAACAGCACCTCACACGCACGTCTTGGGCGACTGCTTCGCGCCACTCACTGCAGACGACGCAACGAGGTCAAAATGTTCTTCCTGCCCCGACGGCTCGTAATACCGGGGAATGACTAAAACCACGTCCGTAACGCTACGTACTGACATCACCGAAAGAGCGGGGCGTTCGATGTTTAAAGAGGCAACGCTCCCCTACGAACAGCGAACGTGAAACACCAGAGAGCCGGCAGGCCCCTCTGTTGAGCTCAGTTATCGTTTCTTCCTCTGTGTCTCCCTCCCATACTCTTCTGGCCTCCCATCGAGATGGTGGGTGCTGGCTTAGGTTGCTTACCTTACCTTACCTCCTTTCGTTTGGAGCTGAGCTACCCCTGCCCCTGCCCACTCTAATCTGGCTGTTCCTTCTTAAGTACAAAGTCTGAGAAGGAATAACTCACCTAGGGCTTTAATATTTGAAGTACAGGAAGCAAGGCTATGCCGTTTCTGTAGGCTGTGACTAGGCAAGTTTCTCTGAACATGAAGTGGAGGAAGCTCTATGTAGATCCTGGCTTTTTATGGATTTTCTTCTGACAGCAGAGAGATTCAAACCATAGCCAATATCTGCCAGTCTAAGAATAGAGAGAGTCACTTAAAAGAGTCTGACTTGCTATAACGTTAAATATAATTCATGCCACTTTTTCCTATGACACATCGTAATATCTTTTTCAAAAATCTTTAAACATTTTATTAACTTTGAAGATGGAATAAGAACAGCTACTTTAGAAACTAGCGACTCTCAAGCACTGATGTATTCATAGAGTTTCCACACAGCTGAAGACGTTTACATCAAATGGACAGAAAATAGTACAGGGAACCTATATGCAGAAAGATTGGGGGGGGGGGAAACCCAGCTCTACAAAGCAGGTCAGATGGACTCAAAGACCTCACTGAAGGTAGGAGAAATCAATGGGAAGCAACGGAAAGCCTTCTGCTGGGGCAAAAAAGGTAGGTACCAGTCCAGGTAGTCAAGAAAAAGTTCTTTTTCCTCGGGATCTCCAGGCTGGGTTGAGAGAAAGGTCCTGATCATTTGAACTGGTTGTCAATCAAGGTCCCCTTCATTTTCGCCTTCTTGGCTTCCAGTTCGGCCTGGAAAGGAAGTACACGCGCTGCTACGTGACATGAAATTCTTACTTTCCTTCCTTACTCTAACTGCCCCAACTCTACCCTGTCGTGCTCACTTAGGAGAGAACCCAGGAGGGTGGTGGTCAAATCGTCCCGAGGGTCTAGCAACTGCTCTCCAAGGTTTCTGAGATCACGGTTCACACAGGAAATGATGACGTCCGCGCGGCAAAATGGGGGAAGGATGCGAGGCTGCGGTCGAAGGTCTCCTCGGCCCCAGGTCCCTCCGAGGGCCGAGAGACGCAACAGCGTGGCACCCCAGTATCCCTTTCCCGGCAGAACAGGAAGAAACACTCTTCTAGAACAGCGTTACTTCAAGTTGTGCCGCCCACGAACTGTTTGTTATTGGTTCGTAGCAGATACATATAAAAATCGAGAGTAAGCATTTAGAGACTTGTATAGCGATCTGACAGAGGGGCGAAAAAAAATCAAGAAACGTAATAAGTGTAACCGAGGGAAATTCATATTTATCGCATTTGATAAATTACAAAGCTGTTCCTGACAAATTGGAAATTCAAAAAAAAAAAAAAAAAAAAAAGACGAAAGCACTGGCCCTTCACCTCAGAACATTTGGAAAGCACTGCCTTGGACACTACGGCAAGGTCACGCAGCTCCCAACACCCCCCCCCCCCCACCGCTGTCGCCGAAAAATCCTCTACGGTCATTAGAACGGACTCGTACCCCCTTTGAGGAGGCACAGATGCAGTGATGTCGGATTTGAAGGAAATATCAGAAAGACGTTATTATCAAGAAAACACAAACGTAGGCACCATCGAATACAAATGTGTGTGTTCCACGTTGAGCCCGTGGCCAACACGGAAACCGGTGTGTGCCCTACGAAGCCCCGATCCCGGTACCGCCGCTGTAGCGCCACCGGACACCATCGCATCCTGGGACAGTGTCCGGGAACCCGGATCTGTAACTCCTGACCTTGGACCGCACGCAGCAGATTAAAGTAGCCTTCCGGTTAGGGCTCGCTCACAAGGACTATAATCGGGGGCCTGGACGCTGCGGTCACTGGAGCGGGGCTTACCGCTAGTTAGAGCCCAGGGTTAGACGCCCGGCAGCCGACCACACCGGTGGCCCCGACCGACTGGTGAAAGGATCTCCCTGACTGTCTGAGGGTCTTTCGGACCAAGAAACCCCTGCCACCCCGGGCCACTCACCAGCTCCTGCAGCCGCCTTTTGCTCATGCCTTTGCGCTCCAGCTGCTTTTCAATCACTTTGGCATTCTGCGCGTAGGAGTCGGCAACTTCTCTCTGAGGGAGAAGAGGCACCTTTAAACTAGCAGTCTCGCCAATGAGCAACAGAGCCCTTAAGTAGCAATTTGGACTCCCCCAATTCCAAAATTATTACTGAAATGGACTCTGTTCCCTTTCAAACGCTTCAGCTTTTCAGTAATCCAGAAGAGCTCAGATCGCGGTGAAACCATTTTAAAAATTGCAGATAACACCTCTCCACAAACCTCATTACACTGAAGTACCATCAAGGTAATTGCCGCGACCGCTAAGGAGAGCCACGCAAACCACTCAAGCCGGAATGGAAGGGACCTGAAATTGTGGAGTCCAATAGTTTTGAAATTGAAGAGGAAGGAGGGGGTTGCCCCCGGGAAAGCAACTCAAAACACAGTAGGAAACAAATCACTGATCCGGCCCAACTTTCTGGCTCTCGTTGTACACATGTACCCAGGGAGACGGGAACTAGCCCTGTTTGCTCTAGTCTCTTACTAGCAGAGTAAGGCCTATGACCGAAGTTTCTAATTATGCTGCTACTCGAACGGGCTGGTTCCAGAGTCCCCCTTCCTTCCGGGCCCACCCCCAATCCACCCGGCTCCTTTGAGAGCAGAAGCACTCACAGCCTCAATCTCCTCTTCCTCTTCGTCAATAGTAGACACCGTGACGGAGCTGAACTTGCCCATGTCTTTCGTCCGTTTGGTCATCATCACCTGGAGTCACAGGAGAAGGACTCAGCCTCATTCACCGCAGTTGGCTCTGTGAGGCACGTGTGCGCGTGCACACGCCTGACTGCAGGGGGTGGGGGCTGGGGTCGGGGCAGGGGACACTCGCCTCTTTGGGACAGGCTGGCCTATCTAAAAATCCCGATGGTCTTTATTTGGATCATGTTCTTCTAACATTTGCCGTCAAGGTTTTAAAAAGTATATTTAAAAATCAGCCTGATTCATTTTGTTGTTTTTTTAATTTAAATTCGAGTTAGTTAACATCCAACGTGGTATTGGTTTCAGGAATAGAGTTTCGTGATTCGTCACTTACAGGGAACACCCAGGGCTCATCGTCCCAACAAGCGCCCTCCTTGATGCCCATCACGCATTGGGCCCATCCCCTCCCCCCCACCAACCCTCAGTTTGTGCTCTGTATTTAAGAGTCTCTTCTGGTTTGCCTCCCTTCCCCTATGTTCATCTGTTTTCTTAAATTCCACATACGAGTGAAATCCTATTGCTTTCTTTCTCTGACTTATTTCGCTTAGCATCACACACTGTCCACAGTGGAAAAGGAAGACATTTCAAAGGAAATAAATGGTAACTGAAAGCATACAATTTCTAACTTTACGCACGGGACGGCCGTAGAAAAGAAACAAGAACATATAATGGATGTTACGTGTAGCATCTGCTTATCCATAAAAACGGCATTCTCTTAATAAGGAATGCATCTATAAAGGGCAATGTCTCGTTATAATCCCATTTACAAACGTAGGGTGATCCGTAGCTATACTAACCAGTCTGTCAATAATTACCTTCTTAGGAGGCTCTTGTTTCTGAGTATAGATATTTGTTTTGCCAAAACCCTGGCCAAACTTGACCACTGCTCCGTCCACGATGAAGGTCACGGGAGCGTTCTTCGGCTGGGACTGATAGAACAGTGGCAGGCCGCACCTGCAGACACCAGAGTTCATCTCTGAGGAGCTCAGAAGCCGAATCCCCAAAACCCCGGAGTCGCGAAGTGCGCTCAGACCCTGGGAAGAGTTCTGTTTGTGGCACAAACGAATGATTCGCTCCTTCCACTGCTACCCGAAACCGCTTCGTAAGAATCACCGAGGAGTCACTTTTATAAGCAAGGGTGTGTTAAAACTGCCGCTTAGATTCCCAGGTCTCACCCCCAGAAGATCTTGCTTCGGCAAACCTGGGTGCTGAGGCCTGGGAATCTGTCACTTTCCTCAGCATCCCAAGAGATTTTTATCATTAGACGAGTGTGGGAAATGCTGGCTCCTGCTACTGACGGCTTTCAAAACTGCTGCCGTTCCGAGGCGCCCGGCCGGCTTGGTCGGTAGAGCACGCAACTCTGGATCTCAGCGTTGTGAGTTCGAGCCCCACGCTGGGTGTAGGGATTACTTAAAAAAATAAGTAAAATTTTAAAAATAATAGAAGTTTCTAAACTATATATATGCATATGTATACGTTTCTAAAAACATACTATATATATATATATATATATACACTATATATATAGTACATATATATACTATATATAGTATATATATATGTATATATACTATACTATATATACATATATATATATGTATATATAGTTGCTGCCATACTTCCAAGAAGTCTGGGTAACTAGTCTGAGGAGTTTAGTCTAGTTTTACTTGGGTTTTGTAGTGTCAATAGGGAGTATAAAGGCTCCACCACAGTGGTCGGCAAGTTAGTCCCTGGAGTAATTTTCATACTTGCTTTGGTTGGCCATTTCTATTTTTTTTGTTGTTTATTTTTTATTTTTTTTTTACCAGAGCATAATTTTTTTTTAATTTACATCCAAGTTAGTTAGCATAGAGTGCAACACTGATTTCAAGAGGAGATTCCTTACCGCCCCTCACCCATGTAGCCCATCCCCCCTCCCCAACCTCTCCAGCAACCCTGTTTGTTCTCTATATTTAAGATTCTCTCCTGTTTTGTCCCCCTCCCTGTTTTTATATTATTTTTGCTTCCCTTCCCTTATATTCATCTGTTTTGTATCTTAAAGTCCTCATATGAGTGAAGTCATATGATATTTGTCTTTCTCTGACTAATGTCGCTTAGCATGACACCCTCTAATTCCATCCACGTAGTTGCAACTTCAAGATTTCGTTCTTTTTGATTGTTGACTAATACTCCATTGTATATATACACCATATCTTCTTTATCCATTCACCCGTCGATGGACATTTGGGCTCTTTCCATACTCTGGCTATTGTCGATGGCGCTGCTATAAACACTGGGGTGCATGTGCCCCTTCGAAACAGCACACCTGCATCCCTTGGATAAATACCTAATAGTGCAATGGCTGGGTCATAGGGTAGTTCTATTTTTAGTTTTTTGCGGAACCTCCATACCGTTTTCCAGAATGGCTGCACCAGTGTGCATTCCCACCAGCAGTGCAAAAGAGATCCTTTCTCCGCATCCTTGCCAACATCTGTTGCTTGAGTTGTTAATGTTAGCCATTCTGACCGGTGTGAGGTGGTATCTCATTGTGGTTTTGATTTGCATTTCCCTGATGGTGAGTGATGTTGAGCATTGTTTCATGTGTCGGTCGGCCATCTAGATGTCTTCTTTGGAGAAGTGTCTATTCATGTCTTCTGCCCATTTCTTCACTGGATTATTTGTTTTTTGGGTGTTGAGTTTGATAAGTTCTTTATAGATTTTGGATACTAACCTTTTATCTGATATGTCATTTGCAAATATCTTCTCCCGTTCCATTGGTTGCCTTTAGTTTCGTTGTTTCCTTCGCCGTGCAAAAGCCTTTTATCTTGATGAGGTCCCAATAGTTCATTTTTGCTTTTATTTCCCTTGCCTTCGGAGACCTATTGAGTAAGAAGTTGCTGTGGCTGAGGTCAAAGAGGTTGTTGCCTGCTTTCTCTAGGATTTTGATGGCTTCCCATCTTACGTTTAGGTTTTTCATCCATTTTCAGTTTACTTCTGTGTGTGGTGTAAGAAAGCGGTCCAGCTTCATTTTTCTGCGTGTCGCTGTCGAGTTCTCCCAGCGCCATTTGCTGAGAGAACTACCTTCATTCCATTGGATATTCTTCCCTGATTTGTCAAAGATGAGTTGGCCGTACGTTTGTGGGTCCATTTCTGGGTTCTCAACTCTTTTCCAGTGAACTAAGTGTCTGTTTTTGTGCCAGTACCATACTGTCTTGATGATCTCAGCTTTGTAATACAGCTTGAGGTCTGGGATTGTGATGCCTCCAGCTTTGCTTTTCTTTGTCAAGATTGCTTTGGCTCTTCGGGATCTTCTGTGGTTCCGTACGAACTTTAGGATTGTTTGTTCCAGCTCTGTGAAGAATGCTGCTGTTATTTTGATAGAGACTACGATTGGTCATTTCTATTCGACTTGTTTTCAGGTACAAGAAGTAGACTCATGAGACATGATAAACGAACTTATCGAATCCGGCGTGGCTGTGAACTAAGACACCTTCTTGGCCATTTCCCTGCCTTAATTCTCTAGTCTTCCGAGAGCCAAGATGTAACTTGACATCAACAAGATTAAACTTACTGTCATTTAGGATTCTCACGTCTCCATTTAAAAACTGATACTATGCTTAAAAAACCCATTTTTGTGGCCAGCTGGTCAGAGATGTGACTTTGACTGGTCTGTTCGGGGAGCATACTGGTGGTTGTGTAATTGAAGTTCAAAGGCAGTTGAGATTATAAGGATAAAGATACGACAGAGAACTGTATCCAAATCATTCTTTTCCGAACACAATACTGCCTCTACTTTCCTATGCTTGGAGAAACCCACACTGTTAAATACTTACTTTGCGCACTTCTTCCGGTACTGTCGTTCAATGCCTTCAGGCCTGCGCAGAAAATGGAATTAAAAAAAAAATAGGTATGAACAAATCTCAGAACCTACCCACCTCACTACCTCATTTCTTCAAATGGTAATAGGGCCTTTCAAAACTTTTCGTTTCCTAGATCAACCGGTTAGTTAAACCTGTATTAATTTTAATCTTTTTTTTTTTTTTTTTGAGAGAGAGAGAGAGAGAACGTGCGTGCCAGGAAGTGCAAGGAGGAGGGGGACAGAGGGAATCTTAAGCGGGCTCCATGCCCAGTGAGGAGAGGGGGGGAGGCCTCAATATCACCACGAGATCATGACCTGAGCTGAGCTGAACAACAGGTAGCCTAACCGACCGAGCCACCCAGGCACCCCAAACCTGTACGAATTGTTAAACATTCCTGCCTCCCACAACCACTTCCTGAGCTCCGAATGTGAGCCAGGCATCTCCCTGCACAGGAGGGGAGGAGTAGCTATAGTCATAGCAGTGGGCATAGTCACAGGAATAACAATAACGACAGCAATAATAATACCAGCAACCACCTGTCTAGCTTTTTAGCTTTTACTATGTGCCAGAAGCTGCTCTGAAGGACACATGTATTTAATTTTTTTTAAGTTTATTTTTGAGAGAGAGACAGAGTGCAAGCAAGGGAGGGGCAGAGAGAGAGGGAGACACAGAATCTGAAGCAGGCTCCAGGCTCCGAGCTGTCAGCACAGAGCCCGATGCGGGGCTCGAACTCACGAGCCGTGAGATCATGAGCTGAGCCGAAGTTGGACGCTTGACCGAATGAGTCCCCCAGCTGCTCCGTATTTCTTAATTTTAAAAAAATGTTTATTAATTTTTATTTTGAGAGAGAGCAAGCGCAAGAGAGCGCATGAATGGGGGAGGGGCAGAGAGAGAGGGAGAAAGAGAGAATCCCAAGCAGCCTCAGCAATGTCAGCATGGAGCCTGACTCAGGGCTCGATCTTATGAACAGAGAGCATGACCTGAGCTGAAACCAAGAGTCAGACACTCAACTGAGCCACCCAAGTACACACGTTAAGTCATTTAATCCTTACGATGGCCCTTGTGAGGGAGGTCATGTCATCATTCCCATTTTCTAGACGAAGGCTCCTAAGTACAGACCAATCACATGATTTGCCCAAGGTCACAGTTAGGAAGCAGAACAGGCTGACTTCAAGCCCCACCATCGGCTCAGGAGCCCACAACACGGCCTTAGGTAAGTGGCTCTTCCACCCGCCCAGGTGCTTAACAGAAATCTAGGATTCAGCCTTGATTCTCTTCCCCTCACTTCCCACATCTACTCCATTCCAAGAAAAGTTCTTGAACTTACTTAGCTCCACCCTCCTGCCACCATCCTAGCCCGGGGCCGCCAGCGGCGCTCCCCTGGACTGTCGCAGCTTCCAGACTGCTCTCCTCACTCCCCCTCCCCTTGTCTGTTGCAATACTATCCATGGTCCATATTGGTATAAATACAAGGGTACCCCCTACAGGGGTCCGAAGGAAAGTAAACATCATTCCCACCACCCTTCCCCCACCCGGCTCTCTTCCCCGGACGTGAGGACTGTTCTGGTTTCCGCTCTTCCTCTCAGAGACAGCTGCTGAGACCAGCAAAGATTTCCTTTTCCTTTGTAGACAAACAGAGCACACCTTACACTGTTCTGGACTTCCCTGTTCATTTAAACGCGTATCGCGGTGGGGAAATCTGGATGCGACCCTGCCCTCTGAATCCACGAAGAGCTGCCTCAGTCTTGCGAAGGGCTGCACTGTATTCCTGTGAATGGATGAGCCGAAACGGCTCTCGCCCGCTGGACCAATTCCTACAAGCGTAGCCACTGTAAATGCTGACAAATACTGCCGATTCCTCTCTAGAGAAGCCGAGCCAACTTACGGCCCCGCCGCCAGTGCGAGAGTTCCTGCTTCTCCACAGCCTCGGCAGCGCGGTATGTTCTCAAAATGCCCGGCTGCTGGGGCGCCTGGGCGGCTCGCTCGGTTAAGCGTCTGACTTCGGCTCAGGTCGTGGGTTCGAGCCCCGCGTCGGGAGCCTGCTTCGGATTCTGTGTCTCCCTCTCTCTCTGCCCCTCCCCTGCTTGCTCTTTCTCTCTCTCTCAAAAATAAAAAAAAATATTTAAAAAATTTTTTATAAAATGCACAGTTGCCAATCTGGCACGTGCAAACCGCGATCTCCTAATTTGCATTTCTTTTTTTTAAGGAATGAAGTTAGGCATCTTTTCATATATTTAATAGGCATTTGTGTTGTGGGAACAGTCAGTTCATATCTTTTGTCTATTGAGTTGTCTTTTTATTTTATAGTAAGGAGACCGGCAACTGTTCACGGGCCTTGCACACGTTTCTTCCCCAGGGTGACATCTGTCTTTGACTTGCCCCCATCCCGTGCGGGAATTTTTAGATTTTTGTGCAGTCAGAGCGATACGGCATGTGTGCATGTGTGCGCATGTGTAGTCAGGCCTTCCCCATCCCAAGTTCATATCCGACGTACAAACTTCAACCGCTTATTCTAGAACCTGCTTCCACTCCGGTTTCCCTCCAAATCATCCTTTGACCAGAGGCAGGAGTGGCTTCCTGAGACACCTAGAAGAAAATCCACACTCCCTACCGCGGCCTACCCTGGCCCCAACTGAACACCTGACCAGGCCCCTGCCTCATCCCACGGATGCCCCCCTGCCCCACTATGCGCTGGCCACCCCGGGCTGCTTCTGCTCTCGGAACGAACAGGGCCTTCCCGCCTCTGACCTTTCACACCCACCCTTCTCTCTCTCTCCTCAGAATGCTCTTCTCGCTGCTTTGCGATTCTCATTTTTTTGGGTCACAGGCCAAATGTCACCTAGTCACGGACACCTTCCCTGACTTCCTTTTCAAAGAAGTTTGCATGAGACACCCTGTCTTCGCCCTTTGTTTCATTCCCAGGACCTTCCATGATCATAATTACCTTGTTTGTGTGTCATGCCACTAGACTGTAAGGCCTCTGGGATCAGAAAGCAGCGGACATGCCTGTCTGACCGCTCTATTCCCAGAGCTGAGCAAAGTACTGGAAACACAGTAGGCACGCAATAAATATTGGCTGAAACCAGAATTCGGTTTAGTGAGGAAAATGGAAAATTATAATCATGGAGGTAAGTTCTTCAATGTAAAAAGGTATACCGTGTAACGAGAACACAGAGCTGGGAGCACCAAGTCTGTCTGAGGCAGTCATGGAAGGCTTCGTGAGGAGGTGATTTCAAGCCAACAGTCCTGACAGAAAGTAGCATTTCAAGCAGCGGGAATACTATGCACAAGGCCAAAACTGTATAGCGCACTCAGGGAATTACAAACAGTCTAATGTTGTTAGGACTTTAAAAACTCAAGGGAGTGGGGCCCCTGGGGGGCTCGGTGGGTTGGGCGTCCGACTTCGGCTCAGGTCATGATCTCGTGGCTCGTGAGTTCGAGCCCCGCGTCGGGCTCTGTGCTGACAGCTCAGAGCCTGGAGCCTGCTTCAGGTTCTGTCTCCCTCTCTCTCACTTCCCCTCCCTCCCTCTCTCTCTCTCGAAAATAAACAAACATTTTTTAAAAATCTTAAAAAACATCAAGGCAGTACTACTGGTCTGACAGACATACAAAGACTTGTGAGATTACATTATGAATGACTATATGGCAACAAATTAGACAATCTCGGTGAAACGGACAAACTCCTAGAACAACAGAATAACACAAACTACCAAAACAGACTAGAAAAGTAGCAAAATCTGAATGCACTATCACATGTAAAGAGATTTAATTATAATCCAAAAAACTGCACACAAAAAAAGCCCAGGACCGGTGGCTTCACTGGTAAATTCTACTAAAAGTTCAAAGAAGAATTAACACCCATGCTACACACACTTTTCAAAAGAGGAGAAAACATTTCCCAACTCATCATACGCAGCCAGTATTAATTACTCTGATGCCAAAACTGGGCAAAGGTAACAACCACAAACCAGAGACCAATGTTGCTTACAAATACAGAGGCAAAAAAACCTCGAATGAAAATAAATACTAGCAAACTGAATCCAGCAACATATAAAAAAGATTATATGACATGACCACGTGGAATTTATCCCACGAAACCAAGATTGGTGCGACACGCAAAAAAATTAACCAAAGCGATACACCGTAGTAATAGAATAAAAGAGAAAAAACACCTGACCATCTCAATAGGCCCAAAACAAAAGCATCTGACCAAATTCAAAAGCCTTTTAATATACCAGGAATAGAAAGGAACCTCCTCCCCCTGACAAAGGGCATCTATGAAAAACCCACAGTTACTAAGCTGCATACACTAGTATCATACTTAATGGCGAAAGCCTGAAAGTTTTCCCCCGAAGACCAGGAACAAAACAGGCGTACTCACTCTCAACACTTCTATTCAACGCTACACGAAGCCCAGCCAGGGCAACTAGACAAGAAAAAGAAATAAAAGGCATCCAGCTTGGAAGGGAAAAAGTAAAACCCTCTCTGTTTGCAAATGACATAATCTTACATATAGAAACCCTTGAGAACACACATACACGCAATTAGAGCTAATAAATTTAGCAAGGTTGCAGGATACAAGATCAATATATCTTGGTTAGTCCTAGATATATTGGTCATGGTAGTCCTATATACTAAAAATACACAATAAAACATAAAGTTAAGAAAACAATTCCAGTTACAATAGCATCAAAAAGAACAAAATACTTAGGAACAATTTAACAAATTAAGTGCAAGACTCGTGCACGGAAAACTATAAAACATTGCTGAAAGAAATTAAGGAACAGTTGAGAAAACGGAATGACATCCGTATTTGTGGACCGAAGACAACATTGTTAAGATGGCGATACTCCCTAAATGAATCTATAGCGTCAACGCCATCCCCATCAAAATCCAAGCTGGCTTTTTTTTTGCGGAAATTGACGAGCTGATCCTAAAATTCACATGGAATTGCAAGGAACCAAGAATAGCCAAAACAATCTTGAAAAAGAGCAAAGTTTGGGGACTCACATTTGCTGATTTTGAAACCACAAAAGCCACGGTCATCAACAGGGTGGTACTGGCATAAAGAGAGACATATAAAGCAACGGAATGGAACTGAGAGTCCACAGGAAACCCATACGTATTTGGTTAACTACCTTTTTAAACATTTTTTTATTTATTTATTTTGGCAGGGGGGCAGAGAGTGCAAGCAGGGGAGGGGCAGAGAGAGAGGGAGACACAGAATCCGAAGCAGGCTCCAGGCCCTGAGCTTTCAGCACAGAGCCCGATGTGGGGCTTGAACCCACAAACCATGAGATCATGACCTGAGCCGAAGTCGGCCGCTCAACCGACTGAGCCATCCAGACTCCCCGGTTCCTTTTTAATGAAGTTCTCTAGAATAGGCAAATCCACAGAGAGAGAAAAAGATTAATGGTTGCCAGAGGCTGGGGGAGAAGGAGACAGAGCGGGACTAGTAATAGGTACGAGGTTTGTTTTGGGGGGGTGATGAAAATGGTAGTAGCGATGACAGTTGCGTAACCTAGTGAATACACCAAAACCGCTAAATTGTACGCTTTAAAATGGTAAGTTTTATGGTAAATGACTTACAGCTCAATTTAAAATACTAAGTCTCTGAGGGTGGAGCTGAGGCATTAGGACTTTTTTTTAAATGTTTATTTATTTTCGAAAGAGACAGCATGAGCGGGAGAGGGGCAGAGAGAGAGGGGGACGGAGGATCCAAAGCGGGCTCTGCGTGGACAACAGAGAGCCTGTTACGGAGCTCAAACCCACGAACCGCGCGATCAGGACCAGAGCCCAAGTCGGTCGAGCGAGCCACCCGGGCGCCCCGGCATGAGGACTTAAACAAAACAAACTCCCCTGGACGGTGCCAACACAGCTGGGGTGGAGCGTCACTACGTGTAGGTGCGTATGAAGAGTATCATTTTCCCAGTTGATGGATAAGGAAACCGGGGCCCAAAAAGCTCACGTGACTGGCCCAAAGTCACAAAGTGGCGCTGCTTGGGGCGTAAGCCCGAAGTCCGTGCTCTCGGCCAACTTCAACATTCCATCTCTCTTACAAGTACTGCTGATGCCGAATGTGCTACCATCCGCTAACATCGTGCGACCAGGGCCCTAGCGATATTTGGGGTTCTGTGTCCCACTTCTGGTTCCTACTGGGACTCTAAATCCAACCTCAGCCTGGAGGGAGAGATTCGCCGTGCAAGCGACTTCTAGAATCCCGAAGTCGGCCAAGCTCCTAAGCCTGAGCTTTCAAAACACAGGATTTCAGATAAAGGGGACTGTATACTTCTCAATGAGTTAACCTTCAAATACCAATGACAAATGGGATGTTGTCAAGTTTATAGAAAGTTACCTACCCCTAACTATGTGCCGGGAATCAGGCAAGATGTACTACTAAGGGTTTTGGAAGTATGAGGCAGGATTATGGCTCTCAAAAAGTTCACCTTGATACGGAGACAAGGTATTTACCTGGAATAAGGAGGAGATTAATAGGAGTCTGGCTAGCCGGCCTCATCGACCTTGGCTTTCTTCCCCACCCTTAACCCCTAGGAATACATGAGGGAGGGAAAGCCGAGAACAAAACGACACACGACATTCTCCCTGGTTGTGGCGGTCTCTGAGATGGTCCCCAATGGTCCTTGCACCCTGGGATTGCACCCTGCACGGTCCCCTCCCAAAACGAATAGGGCCGACCTGCAGTCCCAATAGGACGCCGCGGAAATGATGGTGGCTTCTGAGTCGGGGTCACGAACGGTACTGTGGCTTCCCCCTTGCTCCCTCCTGGATCCCTCATGCTGTGGGAAGCCAGCTACCACCTCAGATACTCAAGCGGCGTTATGGAAGATCCTCGTGGTGGCGAGCGGAGGCTCCTCCCCGACAGTGAGTGGGCCACCTTGGAAGTGGAACCTCCAGCCCCAAGCAAGACTTCAAATGGACCGCACCCATGGTCAACCCGTGAACCACAGCCTCCTGAAGAGACAGGAACCACCCACCTGCACTGCTGTTGAATTCCTGACCCACGGAAACTGCGTGAGATGCAAATGGTGTTGTCTAAAAAAAAACAAAAAGAATCCAGGGGAACCTGGCCGGCTCCGTCAGCAGAGCGTGCAGCTCTTGGTCTCAGGGTCATGAGTTCAAGCCCCACACTGGGCGTAGAGCGTACTTAAAGAAAAAAAGAGAAAGAGCCCAGGAGTGTCAGGAGACGGGGATGAACCGGCAGGCCAAGGCCAGATCACAGCCAGCCTTTGAGCCTGGATTTTATTCTGCTAGCCACGATTTCTAAAACCGCACTCCACCACGACCCCTAGACGAAACCGGACGGGGGCAGGGGAGGAGTCCTCATGGGTTGGGCTCGACTCTCCCTCAGCCATAGCGGCTTCCTGCGTATTTATACTTCGGGGCAAAAATTTCACCTGGAGAGAGGATTCGTGGTCTGACACTGCTCGGAAAGCACGGCTCGAGGTGAAGAAGAGTCACTGAAAGGCCGGAGGCAGGAAGCCGGTGCGAGGGGCATTTGAGACCGCTCGGGGAGTAGATGACAGACTGGAGGGGAAGAAAATCAGGGGCGAACAGACCAGGTGAGGGGCCGCTGGAACGGCCCAAGCAAGCGAGGCGGGGTGCCGGAAGGACGGCACGGCAGCAGGGCCCAACGGGAAGAGAGGCGACCACAAGAGAGGCTGGAAGGTGGAGCCACAGGACAGGGCGAGCGACGGGATGTGTACAGGGGCTGCTGGGTTTGGGGACGGAGGAGACAAAGGGAGGCGCCCAGGTTCTGACTTGGGCCACTGCGTGAATGGGGGTGTCATCGTAGGAGGCAGGAAGGAAGGAACCGTGCTTGGCTGATAGTTAAGAGACCTGTCTGCAGTGGCTTCGACACAGTGGTGTGTTCTTGTGCAGAAGCCGCCCAGAGGAAGGTGGTTCCCCGCAGTGACTGGGACCCTGGGTACCCAAAGATAGTGACGGCGAAAGCTCTGTGATTCTTGTGACCTTTCCCTCCCAGGCCCAGAACGGCTGCTGGTGCTCCGGGCATCATGTCCATTTTCCCAAAGAGCAGAAAGGAATTAAGAATAGAAGAGTAAGAAGACCTTTCCTTGGAAGCCGCACCCAACGACATCTACTCCTATCCCTTTTACTTGGCAAAAGTGAAGTCGCCTTCAGAATCTTAAGGGGTTTTTTTTTGGGGGGGCGGGGTTGGAACATATACCCTAACATTGTAGATGCTGGTACCTAGGCAGGTATGGAAGAGTGACGCCGGGTCAGCCAATCTGCAGTATTTTCCAGATTGGAGAAATGAGGAGCTTGGCTTCCGTCGTGTTGGAGCTGAGACAGAACGTCAGGGGAAGAGGTAGGGGAGGCGGTTCTGAGCACAGGAGAGAAATGCGGGCAGCTGCAGACTCTGCGAGGCTTCGGCATCTAAGTGTAACTGATGTCCTGCAAGGTGGTGAGAACGTCCAAGGAGAGCATAAAGGGGGGGGGGGTCAGAGCCCTGGGGAATGCCACCACTGAAGGGGCAGGCAGAGGAAGAATCCAGAAGACTGAGAGAGCCAAAGTAGGAGAATCTCTAGACTCAAGAGAGAGCATCCAAGGAGCCACGGCCAACAGAGATCCGGACGGCAAAGTGGTGGGTTTGCAGCTGTGGGCGTGGCAGATGAGGGGAAGGGGGGGGGGACCGCGGAACGACAGAGGCAGAAGAGAGGAACTTGAGACTTGGAGGCGGACGGTGACAGGCTCAGGGGCATCGGGCGGCCAGACTGCCACGTTTTCAGCAACCGGTGCTCTCGCACACGCTGGCTGCGGAAGAACAGACGGAAACTCCACCTCAGCCAGCAGGGGAGCGCGCCAGAACCAGCCACTGCGAGCGGGAAGTGTCTCCACCGAGGGGGAGGTGGGCCACGCCTTGTTGGCAAACTCTAAGAACTCTCTGGCCACCACCTGGTCCCAAGGCCAGGCCCAGAGCTGGCTGGCTTCCAGGACCAGGCTGACTGGACTCCGGGGTTTCTGCTTCTGCCCCAGCCCATTCAGTTTTCTGGCCCAGCGGGGAGGCCACCTACCTTTCAGCGCCACAGGGACCTGGGGCCTGGCTGTGCTGTTACATGAGTTTCTGTATTAACTGAGTAATATACGTCCGTTTGGTGTACATAGTAGATGACACTATTATACGTCACTACGTGTAATCACAACATTTATAATAAATACATAATAAGCATCTTGGTGACCTTAAAGACAGTCAGTTGGCGCTCTTCCAAATCAGAAAACGAAATAAAGGTTAACAAAAGGAGAAAAAACACAAGACAATGGATTAGCCTGGGACAGGGCGTCTTCCTTGTAAAGCCTCCTATGCGCCTTAATGGAGTGTTTTCCCCCAGTGTTTCCTGAAGGGCCTTCCTTTGTCGATTTCATCAATTTTATACACTGGTTGTATTATTGGCCTCGAGTCGTCTCTTGTATATAACCAATTTTCTCTTCAGCTACAGCATTTTAATTTTTTTAAACCCTGATTCATTTTTCGGAGAGACAGAGCATGAGCAGGGGAGGGGCAGAGAGAGAGGGAGACACAGAATCTGAAGCAGGCTCCAGGCTCTGAGCCGTCAGTACAGAGCCCGACACGGGGCTTGAACTCACAAACCGTGAGATCATGACCTGAGCTGAAGTCGGACGCCTAACCGACTGAGCCACCCCGGCGCCCCCAGCTACACCATTTTAGAAGCCGGGTCATCACAACGGGGTTGATGCCTGTTTTGCTACCGAATGTCGCCTGGCATAGGTATTTCCGCTTCTCGTTAGGACGGGCCGACAGCAGTTTGGTTTCTGAAACTAACATGGCAACAGGTCGGCCTGCAGCTTTTCCCGGTGCAACGCTAGAATACAAGCTCCACGCGGGCAGGGTTCTTTGCTTGTTTACGGGTTGTACCGGGTTGGATGGGTCCCTTAAAAAAGTCACGTCCTTCCAGGAACCTCAGAGCGTGACCTTATTTGGAAAGAGGGTCGTTGCAGATATAATTAGTTACGATGAGGTCATGCGGCCGGGCGGGATGTGCCCTTAATCCAAGATGACTGGTGTCCCTATAAAAAGAAGAGAAGAAAAACAGAGACGGAGACCCAGGGAGAAGGCCACGTGATGATACCGACAGAGCCTGAAGCGTTGCGACTACAAGCCAAGAAAGGCCGAGGACCGGCGGCGGCAAGCGCCAGAAGCCGGGAAGGGCCAACGGAGGACCCGGCCCTCGGACGCGCAGAGAGGCCGCGGCCCCGCCAACGCCTTCGTTTCCGCCTCCCAGGGCTCGGAAGACACGTGAGGCAACCTCTGTTGTTCTAGGCCACCTCGTTCGCTCTGTCACGGCGGCCCTACCTAGCAAACGAACGTGACACCACATCCCAGGCTTCTAGGACAGTGCCCGGTGCGCAGGAGGAGCCTGGTAAAGGAAACCGATGCAAAGGGACGCGTGGACTTCTCCATTCCCGACGACCGGCCTCTCTGTGGTACCAGGCACCTGTTGACGGCCACCGCCCCCCGGTATACACACTCCTGGGGCTCTCTCCTCTCGTTTCCCCCATCACCAGGTCCCAAATGTTTTGTCTGCTTTTTTAAGTGTATTTATTTTGAGAGAGAGAGAGAGCGCACATGCAAGCGTGCGTGCAAGGTGGGGGAGGGGCAGAGAGAGAGGGAGACAGAATCCCAAGCAGGCTCCGTGCTGACGGCGCAGAGCCCGATGCGGGGCTCCAACTCATGAACCTCGAGATCGGGACCTGAGCGGAAATCAAGACTCGGACGCTTCACCGGCCGAGCTACCCAGGCGCCCCCTGTCTGCTCTTTATTTTTATTTTTTTTTAAATTTTACTTATTTTTGAGAGAGGGCGCGCGAGTGAGCAAGGGGCAGAGAGAGACGGGGAGAGGGAATCCCACGTGGTATAGAGAGAGGGGGAGAAAGAGTACAGAGCCCGGAGCAGGGCTCGAGGTCGCCTGAAGCGGGGCTCGAGCTCACAAACCGTGAGATCGTGACCCGAGCCGAAGTCGGATTTAACCGACTGAGCCACCCAGGCGCCCCTCTCTCTGCTTTTTCAAAGTCAGTGTTTCCCAGCATTGTATCTTCAGTCATTTCTCTTCTTGCTCCACACTCCATGTCATGTGAGCCCCCCCAGGTTTCCATTCCCCATCTCCACCAAGGACTCCCAGATCCACACCGGATCTAACCGTGTCACGCTGCTGCTTAAAAAGGACAGCCAGCTATTGCCGACAGGTCAAGTCCACATTGGTCGACTTCGGCATCTTGCTCTGTCCCCGCCCCAGGACGCGTGAACCCTTTCCCGTAAAGTAACCTGGGCTACAGTCACCGAGGACCGCTCAAACTTCCCAAGCACAGCCTATGCGATGCTTTCAATGCTTCCATATCCCCTCCACCCGGGCTGCTCCTCGACCCCCCTCATCTAGTTAGTGAAATCCTAGTTCAAGGCCACACACCGATGCCATCATCTTTCGGTACCTTTCCCGATCACCCTTCAGGAGAAGGACCCGCTCCCATCTGTTTTTCCATAGCCTTCTGTTCCCCATTGGCATTTTATCCTGTCGCGACGGGTAGCCGGTTCCCTCCGTGAGGGATGGGCTCTTCGATGGTAAGGGCAGTGCTCTATCCTTCTTCGCAGAGCCAGTCCCCACCTCAGCGCCTGGCACGAGGCCCGCTCCACAAGACCACGGGGGAAATGAACTCATTCAACTCATTTGTTGCAAAAACATCCCCCCCAATCATAGCCATCAAACGGCCATCGAAACACATATCCGCTGCGTTTCCACAGAGCGCGGCCGAGATCTGGCTGCGTCCACAGACGTCAGAGACCCGACATAAATGCCGAAGTGTTAGGCCCACAGGGTGACCTGTTTAGCCCTAGCCCCGGACGGGGTGGTTGCATTCCCCGGAACAAGGAAATCCTAGACAGAGGGCATCCGCCTCTTACCTCCGCAGGTACATAGTCTCCTCGTCTTCTGTGTTACAGAACTTGTGGGCGTGTTTGGCAGCATCGATCACACGGGACCGATCCCGGGGCCTCATGGGCAGTTTCTCTAACTGACAGTCTGAGGAAATGGAGAAAGATTCAGTCACAGGAGCCGCCGCTGAGAGAGACCCCGGTGGGGGGTGGCGATCGCGAGTCTTCAGGGGGGCCCTTAGCACCGTCATTTTTTACTACGCTTACTGTGCTTACTGAAGCCCACTATTGAATTCCCCAACGAAAAAAATGACCTGGGGTCAGAGCATCCGCAGCTCTGCTACCCTCTTGGTGATCTTTGGCAAATTACTTTCCTTTGGGGTTTTTTCCCCCCTTATGTGAAGGATGAGTGAGTAGATTACATGATCTCAAAAGCCCTTCCCAGCACTGCAGGTTTTCCTGGAGTGTTTCTGTGATCGTGGTACCCTTGGTTTGTTATAATGCAGGAGAGTCAGGGGAGAGAGCATCAGGCGTCCTGAAATGCCTTGGGAGGGGCGGATCTGTGCTTACAAAGGGAGGGAGACAGAGTAGGTGCGACGCGCCACCGCGGTATGCAAATGACCCAAACCAGCTAGAGGCGGTTCTGTCTGAAAACAATGAAAACATACAGGAATTAAATGGGGTGCAGTTACAAAGCAGAAGGACATCGATATAATGCAAATTAAGTACCTAAGGGGTCACAGAGAAGTCGGGCGATCACAGCGATTCGAGATTAATGGAGGAGGGGGAAGGGGAGGGAAAGACCACCAGGCAGCTTGCATGTTCCTTAATCTTCACAGTGACCTGCTGGAGGGGCCATTTCATATTCAAATTCAGAGGTCAAAGGTGAGGGAATGGAGGCTGACAAAGGGCCAGAGACTCCGCCACATTCACTGAGAACAAGTACTCAGACTCAACTCTAGGTGACCGAAAGAGAATTCATCTATTCAAAGAACAGGCGAGGGCCCTCACGGTACCAGGTGCCCGTTCAAGCGCGGCGCTGGGGAGTCGGCAAACAACGAAGTCCCTGCCCTGATGAAGTTTATATCCTGGTGGAGGAGGCAGAAAATGTGAGCCTAAGAATTATATAGTATGGCCGTGGATAATAAGTGCCAATGAAAAGAACCGGCAGGCTATTAAGAGGATGGACATACCAAGAAAAGTCAGGCAGAGTTAAGAGGACAAAGGGTAACAAGGGTGCTATTTTACATAGCCAGGGAAGAGTCTTCTTCTTTTTTTTTTTAATGTTTGTTTACTTTTGATAGAGAGAGAGTGAGGGGGGGGCAGAGAAAGAGGGAGACTCGGAACCGGAAGCAGGCTCCAGGCTCGGACCGACGCGGGGCTCGAACCCGCGAACCGTGAGAACTGTGAGATGGTGACCGGAGCGGACCTCAGGCAGCCACCCAGGCACCACCCCCCCCCCCACCCGGGGGAAGAGTTTTCTAATGAAGAGACATTTCAGCAGAGACCTGCATGAAATAAGGAAGCATCTAGGAAAGAGTGTTCGAGCCAGGAAAAAAGGCCAAACCCAAAGATTCTAGGGGGGCAGAACGTTTTGACAGATGAAGAAAAACCCAAAAGGCCACCGTAGCTGCGGTGCTACAGTGTCTATTGTCTGCGGTGCAGTAAGCAAGGGGAAGAGGGGTAGGGGATGAGGCCTGACAGGTAGTTGAGGATCTTATCCTGCAGGGTCTAGGCACAGACTTTGGTTTTACTCTCGGTTTTATAGGAAAACACCAGTCTGGAGCAGGACTCTGGCTGCTGTGTGCAAAAAAGACCCCTGGAGACAAAGGGTGGACTCAGAGTAAAAGACTGTGGTGGCAGTTCCAGGTGAGGGATGGTGGCGGCTTGGACTAGAGTGGCAGAAATGCAAGGGGTAAGAAGCAGTAAGGTTCTGGATAGATTTTCAAGGAAGCACCGGCAGAACGTGTTGATGGACCGGATGGATCGAAGGTATGAGAAAGAGCCACGGCAAGAATGATTCTGAGATTCTGAGCGAATAGGGGAGAGGGGGAAGTAGGGGATCACGAAGTCAGTCGGAACATGATCTCTTTGAGAGACCCGTTAGGCATCCAAGTGGAGACGTGGAGTAGGCAGCTGGGGTTGGAGGGGAAGCGTGGGTGAGAGGTGAATATTTGGGAGTCATGGGCACAGAGGTGGTATTTAAAGCTTGGGAATGGTTGAGCTCATTTAGGGAGTGAGTACAGATTGAAAGTAAGTAAAAGGACTCAGCCCCAGGGCCTTGCGAGGTCTAAAAACCGGAGTCAGAAAAAGGTGCTAGACGCTGACAAGGGGCAAAACCAAGGTAGGAGGAAAATCGGAAGATTGTGGAGTCTTGGAAGCCAATGAACAGAGGGTTTGGTTTGGTTTGGTTATTTTGAGAGGAAGAGGGGGAGAGAGAGAGAATCCCAGGCAGGCTCAGCACTGTCCGCACAGAGCCGCATGCGGG
The DNA here is from genome assembly GCA_030068075.1 of Paguma larvata. Taxonomy (NCBI): domain Eukaryota; kingdom Metazoa; phylum Chordata; class Mammalia; order Carnivora; family Viverridae; genus Paguma; species Paguma larvata. The sequence goes on from CM057830.1 coordinate 92,620,640, forward strand.
GCTGGAACTCCCAAACCAGGAGATCAGGACCTGAACCCAAGTCGGAGGCCTCATGGACTGGGCCGGCCACGTGCCGAGAAAAAAAGAAAGTGTTTTAAGAAGGATGGTATCCTCACCTCTGTCAAATGACACTAAGATGTGGACGCAAATGAGCACTGATCGTGGCCCACGAGGGCTAGTAACACGTTCAGTTACTGACCTTGACAAACACGGTTTCGATGGTGGGGTGGGAAGGAGAGCCTGCCTGAAATTAGGTCAACAGGCATGCGGATGGGAAGCGAGGATGCAGAAAAAGCCAACGTAGGCAGTTTTCTTCTTCTTCTTTTTTTAAAAGAAGTTTTGCTACAAAAGAAGCAAAGAAACGGGGATACAGCCGGAAGAGAATGGAGGATCAAGGGAAGGTTTTATTCTGGTTTCGGATAAGGGCGATCACAGCATCCTAACACCCAGCAGAAAGACTACAGACTTTCTGGAGGCGGAATGGGAGGAGAGGGAGACAATAAACAGTTTATTTTTCCTGAAGGAGACATTTACTTTTGAGGGAAGCCTGGCTACATTCATGAGGTTAAACAAAAACGGAAAGGCTATCCCGGAGCGGGGCAGGGACGGACGGCGGGGATTTCTACGGGGCAGGAAAACCACTCTTCAAAGAGACGTGCCTCCTAGATCACGGCCACATCAACCCCTCCCGCCGGAACCCGAAGTTTCCCGTCTTGCAGACGCCGCCCGCTTCCCGACCACTCACCCAGCACCAGGACCATCTGGCCACACAAACAGTAGTAGACGTGGAGGGGCTTCTCGCCGTCGTCATACTCCTCCCGATCCCGGGTGTCGGAGCAGACGACCGACCGCGACACTACTTTCGGCATAGTTCAGAAGAGCAGCACGAAACCTCTCGCCAAAAAAAAAAAAAAAAAAAAAAAATTCAGGGTCGCGCAGAAATGACGTCACAGACAGGCCCCGAGTCTTTTCCCAGCCGGAAGACTGGTCACGTGTCCGTAGCAGGCCTGTGGACTTCCGGGTGGTTCCATTCGGCCAGGAGGCAGGGGGGCGCCCTGAAGCGCTCAGAACCTCCTTTGCCTTGGCGTGAGTTAGCTGGGACTTCTTCGCTTGGGACAGTCCTGATACCGCTGAAGTTAATGCATGTATAATTCCATATACGCATGTATATGCAGATATATAAAGCCAGGTAGAACAAAGAACTGTAGGTACACGTTATAGGCATAATACAGATTTTAGGTGTGCCTCTAAATATGATTTTTGATTTTATTATTTTTTTAATGTTTATTTTATTTTTGAGAGAGAGACACACAGAGCATGAGCAGGGGAGGGGCAAAGAGAGAGGGAGACACAGAATCCGAAGCAGGCTGCAGGCTCTGAGCCGTCGGCACAGAGCCCGATGTGGGGCTCGAACTCACGAATCGTGAGATCGTGACCTGAGCCGAAGTCGGACGCTTAACCGACTGAGCTACCCAGGCGCCCCTGATTTTTTATTTTAATGGCTGTATTCGGGATGAGAACCTCATGAAGTAGAGGTATCTTTTTAAAGTTGAGATATAATTCATATAATATAAAATTAATGCCTTAAAAGGGGTACAATGCAGTGGGTGTTGGTATAATCACAAAGTTGCGCAACCATCGGCGCTAATTCCAGACTATTTTCATCATCCCCAAAAGAAATCCCGTATCGTTAGCAGTCACTCCCCACCTTTTCCCAGCCCCTGGCAACCGCTCATCTGCTTTCTGTCTCTGCGGATTTGCCCCTTCTGGACGTTGCCTATGAATGAAATCATACAACACGCGGCCGTGGGTGTCTGGCTGCTTTCGCTTCGAATAATGTTTTCGAGGTTCATCCCGTGTTGTTGAGTGAATGGGTAATGAATCGGTAAAAAGGAACTTCATTCTTTTTTATGGCAGAATATCCTGCTGTATGCCTATACCGCATTTTGCTGATTTACTCAGCCATTAGACAGTTGGGTTGTTCCCACTTTTTGGATATAAATGACTAATGCTACTATAAACATCGGTGTCCGCGTTGTTGTGAGGACAGATGTTTTCAGTTTTCTTCAGTGCGTACCTAGGAGTGGAATTGCCGAGTTATATGGTAACTTTATGTTTCAGCTTTCGAGGCACGGCCGAGAGAGTTTGTCAAACCAGCTTTACCATTTCGCATCCCCACCAGATAGATAGAGGGGAGGGAGCCTGATTTCTTCACAGCCTCACCAATAATTATTTTTGTCTGCCTTTTTGATCCTAACCATCCTGGTGGGTGTGAAGTGTCATTTTATTGTAAGAGTTTGTTATACATCCTGTATACTAGACCCTAATGCAAATGACTTACAAACAGAGCCTCTTAATAATCCTGTTGGCCACAGTCATATAGGGACCCTTTCCACCCTTCCTTCCCCAACCCAGAAACTCTCCCAGAATGTTCTTTGTGGAGGACAAGAGCCTGGAGCCATCCGAAATAAGGACATTGAGATAGTCTACGTTGGATAACTTCAAAAATTCAAGTGACAACACCAAAATAGTGGATTTCTAACACAGAGCTTAGTGAAGGCAGCAGGAGCTTACGACTAGCAATTTGACGGTTTGGCTGGCTGGAAGGAGTTCAAGACACACAAGATGTAAACCAAGGGGAATTCAAAGCCATCTGCTAGAACCTCAAATGAACGTGAATTAAATAAGATATAAAAGAAATGTGGTGTGTGTATATATATATTATGTTATATATATAATATATAATTACATTAAATTATATATCTATATATAATAGATTATATTAAAATATATATCTATATATTTTATATAGATAATGGAATATCAAGCATAAGAAAGCCTGAGATCTCGCAACTTGCAACAACATGCGTGGACCTAAAGGGTCTTATGCCAAGTGAGATAAGTCAGACCAAGAAAGACAAATACCACAGGATTTCACTTATCTGTGGAACCTAAAAAGTGAAACCAACAAAAAGCAGGACCAGACCTATAACTACCGAGAACAAACACTTGTCAGATGGTGGGGGGGGTGGAAGGATGGGCAAAATGGATGAAGAGGAGCAGGAGATCCAGCCTTCCAGCTACGGAATGAAGCAGTCATGGGGATGAAAGGTACAGCGTAGGGAAGATAGCCGATGGCATTGTATTAGCATTGCGTGGCGATGGATGGTAGCTACAACTGTGGTGAGCATAGCAGGATGCATAGAGTAGCTGAATCGCTATACTGTAAACCTGAAACTAATGTAACATCATGTGTCAACTATATTTAGAAAATTTTTTGACCTATATTCAAATCTTAAAAAATCAATTCGAGTCTTAAAGAATCACAGTCGCTTGCTCCTCAGGTCTTACTCCAGTGTCATCCAGATGATTTCATATTATTTGGCATTCATCCATCTTCTGCTGTGTGTCAGGCACTGCACTCTATACTAGTTGTATAGCGATCGACTACAAATAATCTCAACCCCTCATGTGCCTTAGTCAAAGGCAGGGGCGGGGAAACTTTCGAAGTAAATATTTCAGCCTTTGGAGGACCAAGAGGCAAAATCAAGAAGATTATTCAGGCACTTATATAATGAGAGAAAACAAATTTCCACAAATGTTTTGTTGATGAAATTCAAAATAGAACAGTCATTAACTCTTTTGCAATACAGGTCTGCTAAATGAGAAGAATAGCATTCGTTTATAGAGGGGATAATACTTCACTTAATTAGGACTCAGAGTGTTCCCCATCATCGTAATCACTGGCAATCTCAACACACCTTTATGGGTTTTTAAATTGCTTCAGGGGCGCCTGGCTGGCTTGGTTGGTTAAGTGTCCGACTTGGGCTCGGGTCATGATCTCACGGTGCATGGGTTTGAGCCCCGTATCGGGCTCTATGCTGAACGCTTGCTCGGAGCCTGGAGCCTGCTTTGGAGTCTTTGTCTCCTTCTCTCTCTGCCCCTCCTGTGCTCATGCTCTGTCTCGCCCTGCCTCTCAAAAATAAATAGATGTAAAAAAAATTTTTTTAAGTAAAATAAATTGCTTCATAGCTGGTCAAGGTGAGATTTTTAAGAACCTCGTTTTTATTTTGTAATAGACATTTACAACTTTTTTCCAAGAGTCAACACACTGAAAGCACCTGTTAATAAAGGTCTTAATAAGTCAGTTGCAAATATTCCTCTGTTAATACTTATCTGCAACGAGATTTTTTGTATTTCATCTTTGAAAAACATTCTTAACACAGATAAGCACTGCCAAATACCGGTACCAAATATCTGATTTTAATTGAGCATATTCATATTTTAGAAGGAATTTATAGAATTCAATTGGATTCTTCTCTTGACAGTTGTCTTTTTAGCACAGCATTACATTACAGAATAATCACTTCCAGCTGAAATTTAGGTGGAAGCTCCTGAAAGGCACAGTTAAATTGATTTTTAAATACAGAAATTTCCTTTGCGCTTTGCCTCAAGTTCTGAAAAACACCACTGGAATTGTAATTTGAGCTCGGAAAATATATTCATTGAAAATTGGTGAGGGAATTTAAATCCCAATTTTTGTTTTCATCTTTGACAGCACAGGAAGAGATTAAAGTAATGGCATTACTTGTGATTCAAACAATGTTAGTTGTCATTGAAATGACTTTACTGAAATACGAGTTTCACATGTAAGCGGTGTTTTGCCTTGTAATTTTAGTTTAAGTGCATTAAGTAACATTGAGCCTACAACAAAACCTAATTAAAATAAAAACATCCAGTGTTTAATAATAGTGGTTGCAGGTGGTTCTTCTCATTCAGAAAAGGTTCGGTCTCAGCCTTGAGCTCAAAAAAAAGGGGGGTGGTTGACTAAGAAAAACTTTACCACCGCTAAGCTATTGAACTGCTGTCGGTTGGGCAAGTCAGAATCTTCGGCTTCTAGTTCTGACAAACTAGAAGTAGTAACCGACTTCACGTAACTGACGGCGGTTTAGTCCATGAGCGACTGAAGTACTGATGCTAATGGTTAAGAAATACAAGATCGACTCTGATATTTTCGTGCAAAATGCCTGCTGTTTAATAATACAATGAATAACCAGAGGATTTCATCGACTTGCATTTTCACAAGCTTTGTACATTTCTCCAACTAAGCCTTGTTCTGCTCTATACGTGTTTGTAACACATCTTAGGCAGATTCTACTTCAGGTTGTGCCGAATTGGTATTTTCTTGACTTCTTTGAAAATATCCTCATCTGAGTCATTCCACGCAGACTAGCCATACAGGCCAATTCTTCCATCACTTTAAACTTAGCATTGACTCTCTGAAACAACCACTGAACAGTATTGGTAACATCTGTCACCTCATTGAGAGCCAGGAAAACCCCGTGAAACCTTTTGCCCTGTTTTTTTTAAATGACTATTGATGTGGCTTCCAATGTCCTCAACTCTTTGAGGCACTCTTCTTGCTGAAAGGCTAGTAGTCTTTGAAAAGTTTCGTTTCCCTGGACACATTTCTTTGGCTTCTGCAATCAAACCCGATTTAATGAACTCGTCAGCAGGAAATGGCTTTCCTAGCTTGGCTAACAAATGAGCCACTCAGAAAAATTACCGTGGCTGCGGCCTCATTTTCATTTCTGTGAAGAATTTTGCTATGATAAGATATCCCATTTTAAACTTTCTAATTTTTCTAACCATTGCTTTCCCGGGCGTCGGAACATGGCGCTGAGCACTTATTTTGGTGATGTCGTTGTGTAGTGTCCTCTCTTAGCAATGCTACAGTGTCGTTGTGTAATAAACACAGAGCTTTGACATGGAACGTGATGACCAAGTAATCTACATCCCACTGTGCCTTAAAGGCGTGACATTCGAAATCCACTTTTCTTTTTTTGACGTGAGAGGTATGCGCTTGTAATAAAAAAAAAGACAAAAATGCCTTAATATGGCGGCACATGTGGCATTCAAAACGCTGTCGAGTTATAACGCATTCGCGGTATACCCACCAACAGTGTGAAGTGATGACGGCGTCACATACAGTCTCTGTCACAGCTACTCGACTCCGCTCTGGGGGCCCAAAAGCAGCCACAGACAATACAGGAATGAGAGAGCATGGCTGGGTCCCAAGGAAACTTTATGTATGGACACTGAAAATTTGAATTTCATATCACCCTGTGTCCTGAAACGTTATTAAATATTCTTCTTTTGATTTTTGCAGCCATTTAAAAATATAGAAAATCACTTTTAGCGGGCAGGCCCTGGGAGAAAGACGGCAGGGTGGATTTGCCTGGGGTCTGCTGGTGGATGTGGCCAGTTTGATTGAATTCCTACACCCGACATTGCAGCCTTGTGTATTAATTTCCTCTTGCTGCTGTAACGAACTACCACGAACTTAATGGCTTAAGAAAACATTCATTTATTACCTTCCACTTCTGGAGATCAGAAGCCCAAGATCAACCTCACTGGTCTAAAGTCAAGAGGTCAGCAGGCTGGTGGCTCCTAGAAGCTCCAGGGGAAAACCCATTTGTGCCTCTTCCAGCTTCTAGAAGCTACTGCCATCTTTTGGCTCCTTGGCCTGTGGCTGTATCATTCCAATCTCTGCTTCCAAGTCACTGGGCCTTCTCTCTTAATTCAGACTTTCTTCCCTCTTATGAGGACTCGTGTGAGTATATCAGGCTTTATCTGGTTTTATCATCTCCCCATCTCAAGATTGTTAATTTAACCACATCTGTGAAGTCCCTCGGGCCATATAAGGTACTAGATCCATAAATTCCAGAGCTTAGGACGCAAACATCTTGGGGAGGGGGTGCGTTATTCAGCCTGCCAAGCCACGCCTTTATTTTTGATTCTGCAACTTAGCAGGTAGTGAAATTCTATGTTCATGGCCTGAATCGCCTCATTTCTCTAAACTTCACTACTTCTCTCTCTTCTCTCTCTCTCTTTCTCTCCTTATGTCCTAGAGGCTATAGACGGACGGCATACTACTTTAACTGCCAAGAGTACACACTGTGACAACTGTTGTTTCTGATAAGCCATTCTCTCGACTTGTCTTTTTAGGTTATTGGAGTCAAATACTAAAATATTTATTAAAGATTTTTTGGAAGATTTATTTATTTTTGAGAGAGAGCACAGGCAGGGAAGGAGCGGGGGGGGGTGTGGGGGGAGGACAGGAGATTGGAAGTGGGCTCTATGCTAACAGGAATAAGCCTGATGTGGGGCTTGAACTCATGAACCGTGAGATCAGGACCTGAGCCAAAGTCAGACATTCAACTGACTGAGCCACCCAGGTTCCCCTAAAAATATTTTTATTTTTAGGTAATCTCTACATCCAATGTGGGGCTCAAACCCATGATCCCAAGCTCAAGAGTCACATGCTGGGGCATCTGGGTGGCTCAACCGGTTGAGCTTCTGCTCTTGATTTCAGGGTTGTGAGTTGAAGCCTCACATTGGGCTCCATGGGCATGGAGCCCACTTAAAAAAAAAAAAAAGAAAAAAGAAAAAGAGTCAAATGCTCCCCCAGATGAGCCAGTAAGGTGCCCCAAGAAAGACCTTTTGATTTTATATTCTGTTGTTCCTTGGTTGCCATTTGTACTAATTTTTTTTTTTTTTGCCTTCAACCTAGTTGCGCCTTTGTATTTAAAGTTGGTTTCTTGTAGGTAGTATATAGGGGGTATTAAAAAAAATTTATGTTTATTTTTGAGAGAGACAGAGCACAAGTTGTCGAGGGGCAGAGAGAGAGGGAAATACAGAATCTGAAGCAGACTCCATGCTCTGAGCTGTCAGCACAGAGCCCGACGCGGGGCTCGAACTCACGAACCGCGAGATCATGACTTGCGCCGAAGTTGGACGCTTCACTGACTGGGCCACCCAGGCATCCCCGTTTGTACTAAATTTTAGCAAGAGAAGTGGGAACTATGAGAAAATAAAATTCCTTGCCTTCACTGGCTAACAGGAATACAAACTCAGAGCCTCATAAGACAGGAAATGATAGTTTATTCAGTCTCTCCCTCCAACCCAAAATAGTTCAGGAAAATCACAATCCAGCCTGCATTCTGAAAGCTTCGTGAATGAAATTCCACAATTTCCCTTGTTATATATTCCCACATCTCACAGTCCTCCCTTTTAGGAAAATTCTCAAATCCTTGCCTCGGGATGGTGTGGAACTTTTTATCTGCCCTACAGCTGCATCGCCCTCAGGCTTTTCTTTACACTGCAAAGGACTTCTGTTCTTGACCCCTGCTTTCGGGGAGGGGAGTGATGCTTGGCTGTGAAGAGGGTTCTTTCTTCAAGATGTCGAGGTGAAAAGGGGATGGAAGGAATGCTTGGCCAACTATGCTATAGTTAGTATGTTCTAACCCAATAATCATCTGTGCTGGAAAGCGATGTTCCGTGTTGCTGTTTGCTATGCTCCTGATGAGGAACGGGGGAGGGAGGGCACGGTATTTCTGCAGTGGAATTCCACTAGGCGGTCAGGGTGTGCTCTCCCTGTACCGAGCTCCCAAACGGCTTTCATTCGGGTCCCTGACTTTTCTTGATTAGACAGTCAAAGAGCTACTCAGTAGCCACAGCAAAGGAATTTCAGAAAGTAAACAAGCCTCCAACGGATTCAGATACATCTATTCAGATACATCTCCGGGCGTGTCAGTGAGTTTCAGACATTAACATTCAGTGGCAGGAGCTTCCCAGTCTCCTTCCTGCTCCCCGGGACATTCGGGCAGCTTCTCAGCACCTAGGAAAGCTACACCTCTCAACCCGATCGAAGCTGCCCAGCAAGCCTAAAGCCCTCATCCCGGCGTTGGAGGGCATGTGATCAACTTCTGTCGCCCCTACTTTTCCAGGCAGGCGTCTCGGCCTCCCCCATTAGCCCCGCTAACCTGCCCGACATCCCCGGAACATGGTTGAGCTCCGTGTCCTCTTTCCTGCTGTCGTTCTCATACAAACCGCTTGACTTCTCTCCAGGCCCTGCTGTCACTTGTTTTGAAAGAACATTGAGGCTGACCCATTCCCGGAAGCTCCTTCTAACCCCGCCAGACTGAGGACTCCCCCCCCCCCGCCCCCACCCCGTGTGGCCCCTCGGCATTGATAGATTCACGTGCTTCTGCTATGTATCTTGGGGTTGCTCTGGCAGGCAGAATTTGAAGCTCCCTGGTCACCGACGGACACCTACCTTCTGCCAGTTATTCAATCAAACGCGAATCTAGGTCCTGCTGTGAGGGCATTTTGCGGCTGCCGCAGTTAAGGTCCCAAATCAGATGATATTCAGATCAGGAAGGAGATTCCCCAGGGTGGGCCTGACCCGATGAGATAAGCCCTTAAAATGAACGGGGCTCTTCCTGAAGAAAGAGTCAAAGCTCGAGAGGGATTTAGTGGGAGACAAGTTCTCTGCTGCTCGCTTGAAAATGGAGTAGGCCACGTGGCAAGGGCCGTGGGGGACCTCTAGGAGCTGAGAAGGGTCCCTGGCTGGCAGCCCATGCGCACGCGGGGGCCTCAGTCCTACAACCGCAAGGAACTGAACTTGGCCAACAGTTCGGGATAATTCATCGAGTAGCAATAGAAAACTGATGCACTCGATTTTGTAGGTCATGTATGCGTGCGTTAGACTGCAAGTTACCATATGAGAGGAAAAGGAGATTTTCAACTTATTTTTGTACCCACTTCCCACCGCAGTCAGGCGCGATGCTCTTAGGGAGACTTGCCTTAACTCCTGACGTGTTGGGAGTCCGTGGGAGATACATACCCTTGTCCACGAACGCAGCAGCTAGAATCATTGCCAGCTAGCATTGCCAGGGCCCCCCTGCCTCCCACCGTAGAAACGAATTTCTGCACGTCTGACACCTCGTGGACATCTTGGCTTGGATGTCTCACCAGTTCCCTGAACTCAGGGAAGTCCCCAAACTGCCCCTCCACACTCTGTTCCCCAGTTCTGTTCATGGCACCTTCACACCCCCAGTTATCTTGGGGCTTAGAACTCCAACCATCGTTGACTCCTTCCTCTCTCTTGCCTCCAAGTTCAGTCTGTCGCGGAGTCCTCTCCAGTTGTGTCCTCCTCTCCGTTTGTGTTGTCACTGCCTGGCTCAGCATTTCTCCCCTCGACTACTTCGACTGTCTCTTAGCTGCTCTCCTGGGACCAGTCTCTGAGTATCCGGGCTCTAATGATGCTCAGCCACCTTCCAAAGAACCCATTAGCTTGGCATTCAAAGCTCACCATGACTGAACCCAAACGTACCTTTCTCATATTTTCGCAAATTCGTAAATGAGTTGTTTTGCCGACCTTCTACGTTACTTTGGGTTGACCTTAACAAATTATTCTTTAAAACTGTTATTGCTTTTGCAGGTTCCACACACTAACCTGTGGCTCTTCTCTGCAACCTGCAGCTTTTTCACCTGCGTCTTATCGTTACTTTTACTTCAGACTCTCTGCCCTTCCAATTCTCCGCAGTCGGATACTCTCATACCTTGGACTCTTCTGAATACATAGTAGCCGCTTGGCTTGTTGCCGTGCCAAGGGGAAATGTGGTTCCAGAGGCAAATTGTGAGTGCCCAGAGCGAAAACCTCATTCTGCTTGCCTTAAGCTCTCATTCCCTCCCCACCTCCCCCCCTCGGACACACGCCACCATTTTATTCTGCTTTGGGGGTGATCACGGGCCTAAACCTGGGGACCGGAATGCTGCACATTCGTCTTGTAGATAAGGGACCCACAGCTCCCTTTTAGAGTCGGGGCCAGGTTTACCCTTTGTGATTTTCAGTGATTTTTAACCAGTCTCCCAGCCTCCTCCCCGGTCTCCCGTGTAGACGGGGGGGGGGGGGGGGGGGGGCGGGGGGGATCTACACCCTAGATTTCCCGCTTTTCGAGAACCAGATTTGCCTCCACCCACTCTGTCCTCCTTTCTACTTAGGGACTTCCACCCTTCTCTCCACCCGCTCGCCGGCCACAGTGCGTACTGTAATAAGTGATCTCTTAAAAAAAAAAGAAAGAAAGAAAGAAAAGAGAGCGGGGCGGGGAGGGGGAAACAGAAAGAAAGCTTCCCGGGGTTCGTCTCGGCCTGGGCAGGTGGAGCGCGAATTCCTAGTGAATTACAGGCTTCCGCGCGCGCGGCAGCCGGCCTCTCACCCCGGCACGAGCCCGGCGCTCCCCGCCTCCCGTTGGGGTTTAATGACCTAAGCAACTTTCCTCGCCACCCCCCTCCCCGCCCGGCGTTGGTACGGCCTGTCCGGCGTTCAGCGTTCCACACCCCCCCCCCCTCTCCTTCCAGGTTGGTTCAGCCCCCGTCTACTCCGGGGTGGTGCTTAGCCGGCGCCAGACCGACCCTCGACTTCGGAGGGGCAGCGCTGTGCCTCTGGGCTCTCCCTCAGCGGCCGCTTCGGCTCCCTCAGCCTCGTCGGCCTCGTCAGCCTCGGCCGGGACCCGAGACGCCGGTGTATGCCCCACCCCTGACCCCGCTAGAGACATGTCCACCCCGGCTCGGCGGCGCCTCATGCGGGACTTCAAGAGGTAAAGCGACAGGGAGCGCCGAGGCCGGGGGCTGCCAGGCGGGGCCCAGGGCGGGTCCCGAGGCGGGCTGGATGCGGTAGGGGGCGGCCCGGCGCGGCCGCGAGTGCCGGATTGCGGAGCCCCTGTGTGTTTCCCTGAAGGTTGCAGGAGGATCCTCCGGCCGGAGTCAGCGGGGCTCCGTCCGAGAACAACATAATGGTGTGGAACGCGGTCATTTTCGGGTGAGTCTGCTTTCCGGGTGGCGGCGAGGGGCGGGGGGACCGGGCCGGCCCGGCCTGCCCTCGGGACCGGCCCCCGTCGCGAGGGCGGAAGGGGAGAGGGAAACGGTTCTGGTCCGGCCGGGCCTAGGCGCCTCCCCGGAGCCTGTGCCTCGATTAGCTGGGTTCCCGCTGCCGGGGAAACCGTTTGGGGTTCCGAGGGGGGCGGGGCGGGGAGCGGTGGCGGGCGGGCGCGGCGGCCTGCGCCGTGTTTCGGAGCCCGAAACACATTGATCGCTGGTGGCTTTTCTGACCCAGGAAGCAGTGGTTTGCCAGAGGTTCACTTGGCAGAGCTTGGGAGAGCCACCTCTTAAGATGAGCCTCTTAAGGGAGACGGGCGTCCCGTGAGCGGGAACTGACTCGGTTTTCTCTGTGTTGCAGGCCTGAGGGGACCCCGTTCGAGGATGGTAAGAGAGTTTCTTTACCCACCTTTCCGGAGCCCGATCATCTCTGAGGGAAAGGGTTCCCAGTCCTCCTGAAGCGCCTCCTACTTAAGAACCCGCTTCTCCCTAGCCTCTGCCCTGCTAAAGGCTTGCCAGGAATCCGCTCTGTGGCAGGTTGTGCTGACCATTGTCCGCTTGCCTAGAACCGCACCTTTTTTTCTTGCTTGTTTCTTTAAAAAAAAAAAAATCTGGGTTAGGCAGTCACTTTTTAAAAGGGGCGTCATGGCAGTGATGTTAAGGATTTTTGACGATCGGGCTGTGATCCCGTTTCATGCAGCTCCCTATCAAGATACCGAGTTAGTATCATCCCGGCCACTTGCGGGTAGACCCAGTCAGAGATCCCAGAGACCGCCTAGGTCAGAATTTTAGCGCGAGGGCAGGAACTGCGTTCAGCAGGTGCTTAATGTGTGTTGGCTGGATGTCGGGCCAGTGCAAGGATCCCTTGCCCAGAGCTCTCGGGTTTCTACCATCTGACAGTTATTCAGCTGTCGGCCTCCAGTGCTGTAAGATGGTCTTTAATGGCAACTTCAGTGGCCAGTTTGAGTATAACATTGTTTCTTACTTGAAAATGAGTTTTCGGGGTGCTTTTATCAAGGCTGAATGGCGAGTAAGCTCCAAGCAGCTTCACAGTTGAGGCTGTCCTTCACGTACTCTCTTGACCAGTGTCCAACCTCCTCGAAGGTACTGTGTGTACCTATCGGTATGTGAGTTTTAATGGATTTAGGTTTGACTTTCCAAAACACTTGAGTGGCTCTTTAAGGATTAAAAAAAAAAAACCCACAACCTTTCTATTTTGAGATAATTACAGATTCGTGTGCAGTTGTAATTAATTAATAATAATTAATAATAGTCTGTAATGAACAGAGAGACCTCGTATGCCCTTCACCCACCCCACCCCCCCACCCCTCTGGTAACCTCTTGAATGACTAGCCTGCAATATCACAACCAGGAGATTGACATTGATAGAGATTTATGTGCGTTCAATTGTGCGTGTGTGTGTGTGTGTGTGCTGGTTTTTTGAAAGTTTAAAACATTTAAAACACGATTAAAAGTATTGGAACTCCTGGTGACATCTTTACTGTTTGAGGTATTTCAAAGAAGGAAGAATCTTTGTTACTTTTTTCAGTGACCATCTCCAGTCCCTTAGTATTGGATACACCCACCCACCCATGCACACAGCTCAGTTCGAAGGTGAGAACAAAACTCTTTCTGCAAACTACTAAGTATATACTTGTGTTAGCAACCTGCATTGCCTTTGCTGCTACCAGTCCGCCAGATGCTGTGAGATAGGGCGCTACCAACCAATGTTATCCTTTGTCTGAAATACTCGGATGTCCCTAGGAGACTGTGGACAGTCGCCTGAATACTTTTAGCTTCCTCCCTGCCTCCACCCCCTGGGTAAATATCACCGCTCTTCAGTGCCGCAATAAAAAGAAATGACAGCCAGAGCGCCCGATTGTACAGGCACACTACTTTGGTGCGGGAGATCGCTTGAGCCGATCTGAGCCCGTGAGAGCTAGCTAGACTTCATTTCCCTCTGCTAGGTTGCTGCCGGTTCTTTAAACCTAAGCGTCGTGTGCAGATGAACCGTGTCCTTGCTTTAGCTCCAGCAGACTTCGTTTTCAGTGGCTTTTTTTTTTTTCTTCCCTCTTGATTTTACTCAGACAGCTTTATGCCGGGCGCAGCTTTATTAATAGCTCATCACTCTGCCGGAGGACTGGCTACTTAAATATTTCAAGGGCGCTTCACTTGTTTTAAGTGGTATGAGTTGAGGAGGTGCTTAAGGGACCCATTATCTACCTGGATCTTCCCCGCTGATGCCACTTGTTCTATTTTTGGTGATGCGTGGACCCATACTGGCCTCACCGAAAGGAGTTACTCCGGCTAAATAACAGTGCCCTTTTCTGACTCGTTCTGATGAGCAGCCTGCTATCCACGGAGGCTTCCGCAGGCGTCTAGAACACGGACTGTGGCTGGAGAAAATATTTTGGCCACTTTCGAATACGCTTTATTTACACTTAGGGAATGGACTAGAAAAGCCCGACGAAGGACTAGTGGCATAATTGGTTTTGTGGTTTCCAATGTAGTACATAGATCGACAGCCCCCAAACTACTTTCGCTGCTTCCTTGTAAGCCCTTTGTGGGGGAAGTTTCTGAAACAGCCAGGCCCTACTTAAAGAGACGAAGACTTCAGAATCTCTTCAAGGTACTTTGATTTAACTTCACATACCTCAAGTCAGAGGGAAATGTTCCCAAGAACTTACACTACCAACCAAAACACTGGGGGGCGACGCTTCCTCATGAGAATATCTTAGCAGGTATGCCGAATACAAAGACGGTGGAATAAAGCATTTTCCTTTGCATCATCTAAAAGTTGTTAATAGACATAGTAAGATACTAGTATTCGCTTTTCATAATAGGTGTATCCTTAAGAATTTGGATGTAGGTCTTTTCAAAACGAATCACTTAAAATCCACCGAGAGTGTTCTTAAGGAAGATCCATCCTATGATGAAGAGTATTGGGGTATTATCTTAAAACTCAGAATTTCCAATTCTCAAACAAAACCAAACCAAACCATGTGCTTTGTTTTCTCCTCCGGGGTCACAAACCGGTGGCCCGAGGGCAGAAAACGCCTGCAGAGGTGTTTCCTTTGGCCAACACAGTATTTCCAAAAATTCAAATTCGTAAGTGTCTTTAGCAAAACATACACTCTCTCGTTCGAACGATATCGCTCGCTCTTGCCACACACCAGCCCTTTAACGCATAATAGTCCCAGGCCCTATGTATAGATGGGTTAATTGATCCTTTCCTTACAATGTTTTGGCCTCCTCAGGAAGATGAACAAAACCAGTACCGGTTGTGCGCGATGGCGAGGCTTACGTCTTCAGTCAATTTAAAGGCTGACCTAAATATCCACAGGATAAGAGCGCTAGTCTCTGCATAATATTCTAAGATTTTACATTTCCTCGACATTTGTTTTGGGTCTCTGAAATCGCATTGAGGGTTGTATTAAGGAGATTCTGATCGTTTAATGTGGCTACAAGTATGAACTATCCGTATGTACTTTGAATAAGATTCGGGGCAAGCCCTAATTTATAGTAAAGGACCCATGAGCTGGTTGTTTCACTTCCTAAGATAGTAATAACGAGCTGTTTTAAAAGACTTGATTCACTTCTTTGGCAGCGAGGTAACCACCTTGTTGAACTTCTGGGCAAGTATTAGGCAGAAAATTCAAGAACTTTCTTTTGAGAAAGTTCGAGAGCCACCAGCATCCGTACGCACCTTGAATTCAGCTGTGAGCGTTTGCTATAGGTCAGAAAGTAAGTACTGTTTAAGATTTGAATCCGTTACTTGTCTATTTCTTACCAAGCATGAAGTTTGGATTTGGGGTTCTTACCTCCTTCAGTCGAACCTTTAGAATTTTTATAGCTGCAGTATCTATGGAGCACTTAGGTTGCGTCCCTGTGCGTATGTCCCTCCTTTAAACCTCACAACGATGTTATGTGCTGGGTGCTGTTCTTAGCCCCATTGTATGGATGAGGAAATTGAGGTTTAGTCAAGTCGAGTGGCTTCCCCAAGGTCTCACAACGAGCAAGCAGCGACGCAACGAACTGAGCCCAGGTCTTGGTGCAAAGCTGATGCTCTCCCCCCTCACCTCCCCATGCTCTACCGTTTCCGCGCATGCCCGCCTCATGTGTTGCTCGTCCACTTTGTGGTTATCCTATTTAATTTAAACTACCTGGGAGCTCCGTGTGCTATTGAATCCACCCAATTTGAGAGCAGTGCCTCAGCGATGAATCTCTGACCTGTAATCTCCTCAGATTTCAACATGGGGCCAATGTGTTTATACTTGAGATGCATAAGGAAGCTCGAAGTTTTGAACTAACACTCGTTCCCGCTTTTTCCTGCGTCTTTTAACATCAGTACTACTGAAAAGGAATCGCCGAGATTTTTTTTCCTCCAAAATAGGAAGATTTATGACCAGGTGGTAGGTTAGTAAAGTATGTTCTGAAGGAGCATAGCATGTTTGGCCATTCCAAAATATTTTACCTTTTGCTCTTAGTTAAAATGCATAGTGTCTTCAGATCTAGCTTTCCACACAGCTTAGGAGTAACCGGAGTTTGTGGGAATGTGTCCATATGTTACACTCTAAGTGATTCTGAAACTCCGGGAGACCCGTTCACGGTAAGGGCAGCTTTGTTGGCCAATTGTTTCCTAGGAGTTAGCTGGTAGAAAACACACTTCGATACTGTTATATGTAACAGATCTAGCAATAGAATGTAGTCTTTTTTTTTTTTCTTTCTTTCTTTCTTAAGTGGTGGAGAAACCTAGTGGTGGAAGGAGGAGAGAGATTGCCAACTCTAAAGGAACCGTTCACAAAGCATCCTCCGCCTCGAGTGTGCTCTGTTGGAGCAGAATACATTTATTAAGTGGACCAGAGGGTGCAGTAGAACACCCCTCACCTTAGGCCAGACGGTGACTGATTCCTGAAGATACCTTGAAGAGATTTCAGGCAGGAAGAAACGGTTGCCCAAGCGTTCCCTTGAATTCATGAAACCCAACTTCAAAAATAGTCTGAAGGAAATAATCTCCCCGGATCACAACATCCCGTGGCTCCTGAATGAGGCCCCGTGTGTTCATGCCCTATCAGTGAGTCTATAGCATCCGTTAGGGCCTCCTGCTACCTTAGTCGACTCGTGTTCAAGGAAAATGAGTTCGTTTCACTAGGAGCCCAAACAAACGTCATTAGATGTTAAAAGATACATTTGCTGGAGACACGAATGCAACCTAATGTGGTTCTTAAATTATTTCTGCCATGAATTCCCTCTATTAGTGTGAGTAATCGGGTTGGTTTTATAGCGAAGTACCTTGTGAGTCACACTGAAGGGCTTCTGAGAGAGACCGTGAAGTTTTTTCTGGCTTGCGTTCAATTGTGTTTTCATTCTGGTGTTGCTTTTGTATGAAAAGGAGCCGGGGAACACTCTTATTCCCTTCCATTGTAAAAATAATTTGGTTCTCGATGTGTATTTCTAGCATTGATTCTGGAACCTTTTGTACTCTCGCTCTTTCTAATCCATTTCCAGACCACTGGAGAGTTTATGACGGAGACCGGCTAAGAGAGGTCTTTCTGCCTTCTGAGGGAAGAAGGCCAAATTAGGGCTCCAGTTGCTGGTCATTTGAAGGAAATCTTCAAAATGGACAGTGGCTAAAGTTATCCTGCAGGCAGTAATTTTGCGTGTAAGATGGCCGTGTTTAAGTTTGGGGGAGAATGATGGCAAAACAAAATAAAACATCCCCTTTGGGCGGTGGTTCCTGCAAGATCTATTTTTAGAGCAGTTCTGGGAGGCCTTGCCTTACCTCCTACCTGGCCTCTCTCTCCTCTCTGCCCTCTGCCTTTGCATTAGTTCCTTTACTGCTGGAAAAAATGCCACGTAGCATTAAAAGAAAGTCCTGCCGAACAAAGCGATGAACCTGTTTCTTAAACCTTTCTTTTCCAATTACAGGAACATTCAAGCTTACAATAGAATTCACCGAAGAGTATCCGAATAAGCCACCTACGGTTAGATTTGTCTCTAAGATGTTCCATCCGAATGGCAAGTAGCACTTCTAATGCAATATTCTGAACCGCTGCTCTGTTACTTACGGAGGCGTGTCTCACATTGCCTACGTATAGTCTATGGTACCTGGGCGTTTGTCGAGGCATCTTGCTGTTTCCTGAAAACTGAACTTGTCCGTGAGGGTCTGTCGCGGTCTTGCTCTCTAGTCATAGGACCGGAGCCGCGATGCTCGGAGCCTGCGGGCCGCCTGGTTCTGATGCTCTCATTTGCTTATTACACAAAAATAAGGATGCTCCCGATGTCTCCTTTTAATGTCAGGCTGGATTGGGGCAGGCTCGTGCTGTGATTATTTTCACGTGTGGGACAATTCATTTATTTAGAACAACAGGTTTCAACTTTAGATGCGGGTCAAAATTGCTGTGGAACACTTTCAAAAATACAGATGACTTGCCCCGCCCCCCCGCCCCCCCAGGGCTGGTGGGTAGCAGATTCTGTGGCTCCTCGTAGTAAGGCCCAGAACAGCTTGCTTTTCATTCAGGTTAATAAAGTATTTTCCGGGATAGCAGATACTTTTATCTTCATGCCAACACGAGACCCCGTGAACTGTTGTTATTTCAGACAGGAGGCCGAGTTTACAAACTTGGTGGAGTAAATGTGCCACAAATCTGGATGGCCAGGGGCCCTGTTGCCCTAACGCGTGTGCTATCCTGGGTAATACGGCAGTCTTCTCAGAAGAGAGCACGGAGTATCTTCTAGTTTTATAGCCCTCCTATGTGACACTCTCGGACTATTTCACTAGCAGTGATTAGGACTTCTTTTTAGAAAGCTAAGTGAGAAGCCGTTTAGGAATCTTTTTTAAACCTCACGAGCAAAGCGTCCTTGACTATGTTTGTCTTGACTATGCTACAATCTTGATGGGTTTTATTGTGTGTAACATGCCCCTTCTGTGTTCTCAGTCTATGCAGATGGCAGTATATGTCTGGACATACTTCAGAACCGCTGGAGCCCCACCTATGACGTGTCTTCCATTTTAACATCCATACAGGTGATTGTTCCTTAATGGCGCCACCTCTGGCCTTTGCTACGTGCATATTGGCAACGGAATGGTTTTTGACAGTCCTGACTTAAAGTAAAGGGCGGGTCATTGAGACCCACCTGCCCAGAAATCCCGCATCTGCCTAGCTGGCAGCAGATTAATGGTACTCTAGGGCAGAACGCTAAGAGAGCAAATGTAGTCGTTACGTAGGAAATTCAGTGGGTTGTTTGGAATATATCCTTTTTTTGCATCGAGGGACTGACCCGTTACAGATCGTTACAGATCGTTTTGATTGTTTCCGCAGTCTCTACTGGATGAACCCAATCCCAACAGTCCAGCAAACAGCCAGGCCGCTCAGCTGTACCAGGAGAACAAGCGGGAATATGAAAAGCGTGTCTCCGCAATAGTAGAACAGAGCTGGCGTGATTGTTGACCCGGGTGCAGTGGAAGAAGAGCCGGTCCGGAGAAGAACCTATGTGGATGTGTCTGTCACCTCCCTATTCTCCAGTGTCATTAATTACATTTACTTTATTAAAAGCAAAATAGCTGTTCTGCTGTTTCCATCTTCCCTCACCAAGCTTTTCCCGCCCCTTCCACCCTCTCCTCGAACATCAGAAAGCACCCTCTGTGAGATCAAATGTACTGTACCTGGGTTACGTGCAAAATTTACTAACGCTCGACGCCTTTTCTGCTGTGTCTCATCTCCGGTTTTAGGGCCGCATCGTGCTACCGTGCTTTACACCCAGCTTTTAAAGGGAACCATTGCGCACGTAGTGCTGGCGCGCAGCTCGCTGGCCGGGATGTTAGTTTTAACAAAGCGATTGCTGAAGTGTTTCATCCTGGCCGGTCCCTCCCTCGTGTTGGATTTAGGCGCGAAGGCTGGGAACGTGGCCCGTGGAACACAGGGGAACAAATCCATGTAAATGTCCATTTCGAAAGAGCAATGGAAGCCCAAAAATGCTAGGATGGTAAGGTCCAGCCAGTATGAATTACCAGATGGTTTTTAGCGGCGGGAAGGGGACGGTTAGGGGGCTCGGCCCAAGGCGCGCAGCGGTCACCGGCACGTCCCCTCCTTGCGGGCTGCTCCCTGGGCTCGCCCGTGCTAAGTTGCAGAAGACCGAAGTCGTCTTCTGGGTTTTTGCGTTTTAAAGAGGTGTGGGAGCAGAGGGATGGAAACGACCCGTTAGTTTTGAAGCCAGGGAAGGCTGGAGGGCCTTTCGTCTTTTTAAAGGAGCCGTGCTACCCTGGATAGCCTTCTAACCCCCCATCCGTGTTTTAGATTTTTACTGACCCCGACGAAGGGAGCCCGTCTGTGGCCAACTGTTTCTCCACTCGACTCTGAGTTCATGCTGCATGCTTTCGTTTCTTCTTCCCTTTCGGTATTCTAAGACCCTTAAAGTTGACGTTCGCCACCTTTCTGTGGATATTTATACTTTAGATAGACAGTACGTTTACGCGGCAGCGTGGGACAAGGCTTGTACATGTTTCGTCTAATGTTCCATCGTCACCTTTTGTGCATTTGTCACTCTTCTAAATCGAACTTTGCACAAGTAACCCATGTAAAAACTGTACATTTTTCAAAACTTGTAAATAAAAATAACCTTAAAATTTTGTAGTCAAGGTATAATTATATTTTAGCTCACTATGAACTTTTAGTATTAACTTATTGGAATCTCACATCTACTCACTTTCCCCCTTGAAATAAACCTGGTGAGAGCGAAATGACAACACTCTGCGCGAGGAACAAGAGTAGATACTGTTGGAGAGGACCTTCTTTCTTGTCATAAGTGTTCATGCTTTGTTCTTTTTTTAACGTTTTAACAAGAATGTAAAACTGTTAAATAAAACAAAGTTCCTTCAGCATACAGTATGGTCAATCGAGCGGATGGAGTGGGGGCGGGGGCGGGGGCGGGGGGGGGCGACAAACCTGGGACTTCCCAGCACCCTCAGACACCAACATCTAACTTGTTGCTCCTGACCTCCCATCTCTTTAAAGAGCCCTAGCTTTTCCCCGGATCGTACCACACTATTCCAGAACGGTATTGTAGCTCCTGTGTGACGCTGGGGAGTCCGGGGAGCCTCGATCTTCTCTTGTTTAAGCAAAACCTGCTCTCTCCTGAGGAGGCGCCTGTCTCGTTCTAAAGACGCCGGAGCAGTGGCTTGGCGGGAGCGGTCACCTCTCGCTCAGGGTGGGGGCTAAATGAAACTAAACTCAGTCTTTGCGGCGCGTGTACTCACTCATCCTTTAAGACGCGGCACTCCAAGGAACCTCGGTGTGGCAGAGTTCATGCCACACGGCGACTCGTCTGTCCCACCGAGCAGCGGCGTCCTTAAATACACTCACTGTTTTCCCTCGAGTCCGTTTCTGCCTCAAAGGAGAGCCACGTTAAATTGGTCTCTATCGGGTAGATTAGTTTTACATTAACTTTCATCCTACTGTGGCTGGGCACCTTAAATATTGACAGTTAGTCACACTTGAAAAAATTAAGGTGAGATGGGGAGAGTGCAGATTTTTTTTTCTTTTTAAACACCTCCTGAGAAACCCCAGTCCTGATTTTTTTCATGGGATAATCCTTTGAAAACCTTACAACAGACTCGACAGGCTGATCGCTAAAAGCATCCTATCCCAAGGTCAAAGGCACTGCACAAACCATTCAAACATTTGATGCCCATCTGCCTTTTTCCTTTACGATTTTTTTTTTTTTTTACAAATGTCACAGGCTGCCTGCATAGAATGATAGCCATAAAGTTAAAGCAGATTTGGAGATCCCTTTATAAAGGACATTCTGATTTGAACCGGAGTCCTCCTCTCTGCACCTGCTGATACTGGGCTGGGGATATGAGGAAGCGCCAAAGTTGTAATCAAGAGTCTTTCTTTTAGGACCCATCTCCAGCTTCAGGGGTTACTCCCGGCAAAGCAAATGCATTGTATTCTACTAAAAAAGGAATCCCAACAGAATGCATGAAATTCCCATTCATTTTGCAATCGAAGGGGAAGAAAAAAAAATCTAAAAAGTGGATCTGTGAGACTCAAGGCTATATGCGTAACAGAGTTACTTCCTCAGTATAACATATTTAAGTAGTTCAAATAAAACTTGAAGCAGCTCATTTATCTGTGCAGGTTTTATGGGAAAGGTGCTGAGTTAGAGATGACTGCAATTTAGAAGAAAGGGAAAATACAGGAGCCAACAGAACAGGGACAAAAGAGCAGCAAGGTTGTCTAGCAGCGCATTCTCATTAAACCCATTTCTTGACATATTTTATTTTCAAAGAGTTAAGTGACTTCCCCCTAATTCCACAGCCATACCAAAGCGAATCTAAGAAGTTAGGAAATCTGAACCCTCAAATCCAGAACCAAATACATACTTGCCCCCCACCCTCCATACACAAGTACACACACACATACGTATACGTGCATATATGTATTGGGAGCCTTAACTGTGACCATATTGATATTCTGTTCCGTTGAACTTATGTAAGTAAACCAGATTCGCATGTAACATTTCCCTACTTGCCAGCCCTGCCCCCAAAATCATGCCGGGAAGAGGAAAGCAATGTAAAGAGAGAAATGAATTTTCACACCCCTTAATCCCCAAAGCCACTCCTACTCAAGGGAACGAAGGCTGGCTTTTGCAACTCACTAGCTGAACGGCAGCGTCCCAAGTTCTGGTGCGAGCCTTGTAGGTTAAAAAAAAATGCTATAAAATCTATAAACATCCTAGCTTCCGTTCCCTTTGCCATTGTTAAAACGTGAAATGCCAAAATAGAACGCGCACCTCATCTCTCTCCCTACCAACACGAGGAGAGGCCGCCCACTGTAGGAAGAAAGGGAGTCGGTGGAAAGCAAGTATCACACACTGTTAATCACCATGGGCGACTAACACGTAGAGATCCAGGTGTATAAGCGAATCCCTTTATATTTTCAAAGTATCGGTGTAACCACCATGGACAGCTTCTTCATGCAAAATAGGAGAGAGGGCAATGGAAATGAATGTTTATGGTGGGCCGACTGCATGTCAGATACGGTGCGAACCCTCTTAGGATGCTGTGAGCAACCTAACTGTCCTGTCGTCTCGTTGGAGTGTTTAACTATCGCTATTAATACTCATCTCTAAGTAGTAATGCCATAAATATTGATACTCGTTCCACCTGAGATACAAAACCAAAATCATGTATGAGTAAATGGCCTGACATTCGGTTGCGGCCGGCAGGCTGGGCCACGGGAAAACGTGACAGGTGACCGGGTTGCTGTCAGGATCTGCTAAGTCCTTGTGTTCCTCCGCGTGGGCCCTGGGCTTGGAGTACTTTGTGCAAACACTGCCTCCCTTCTCCGAAGATCGAGAGCGTCGCTGCTAGTCCTAGGCTGCTGCCCGGAAATAAGCACACCACCAGTCTGATCAACTCTGGCTCCTTTTTATTCAGGAAGCATATGCTAATTCTTTTTATACATTTTTTTTTACATTCCAGAAATAAGCGAAAATAGCAGTTTTCAATATGTTACAAAGTTGGCTTCTGGGACTTGATAGGCTTTTTGAGAGAGGGACCGCCCTACTGACCTTTTCGTCAAAGCACCGGTGTGTCTCCAGGCTTTGGCCCAGCTCTCCCACGGCCGCGGCCGCCTCGGAGGTGCTGTGCGTCCAAACCGTGTGAAAGCTAGAACGGAGAGCCGCTGTGAGTCTCTCTGCAAGGCACCAAGAACAAACAGCTGCAGCTTCCTGGCTTCGGGTCGAATCAAAGTTTTTTAAACTTTTCAACTGCTCTCTCAAGTAGTGGTCTCTCAGCATGAAGACTAGAGTTGGTTAAAACCCATATATATCACAAGATACAGTAAATCACTTTCGATATTCCGGAAACCATATGGTAGAAGTTATAAATAAATGAACACTAAAATTACTTTAAGAAAGTTTTACATCATTTAGTCGGTAAGGACATTTACACGTACAGCACAATTTACTGTTAAACATTCTTCAACTGGCTTCACACAAAGATGAAAATAAGTAATACAAAATGATCGGACATTTTCAGTTAAGTCTTAATTACATATTGTTGCAGACCGTTGCGCTCCGCCCTTTAAAATGGGAATTTCTTTCTCGGGGTGAAATCCCACTTGGATGTGTGTTCTTGCTTGGTACACACTACTAAAATCCGAGGGACACGGCGAGATCAGAGACACAGTGACCGCGCAGTATCCTCCGCCGGATGAAGCTAATACAAGTGGACAGAACTCTTCGGGGTCCCATACCTAATAAAGCACTATATGAAATGAACGAGGGGACACATCTTAAGAATGAATATACTCTGTGGTCAGGACACGGAGCATTTCTTTAATTCACAAATCTGCCTCGCTGGGCGTTGACAAAATAAATTAGTAACGTCTCAGTTTGCTTGAGGCATCACAAGCTCGTAATGCCCCACCTGGCCTTCCTGTTTGAGCTGATCCAGCAGGTCTTCCTTCCGTCTCTTTCTCCCTACCACCAGGTACCTATCGTGGCCTACCCCGTGCGACTTACTCTTAAGACCGTACTTCTGGGCGATCTGGTGTATCTGCTTCCGCTCATCGTTAGTCAGCTCCGTGGAGAAAGTCAAATCCGTATGGCTCTCCGAGCGGGCATAGTTTCTGATGATCTGTTCGATATCTCTCTTGGCGATTTTGTTCACCCTCTCTACGTCGAGACCGAGCCCTTCTCGCTTATGCTGCTCTTTGACGGAGATGGGCTCCCGAATGCCCTCGCCAGATTTACCTAACCCGCCACCCGTCCAGCCCATCTTCCTCAGCAGCTGGTTTCCTATGTTATCTTCCTTGATTTGCTGTTTGTAAGCCTCCTCTGCTGAGCGGCCCTGGATTTCGTTTCTGGAAATCACGTCTTCAATAGCTCCCTTTTTCAAATTGTTAATGACGGTCGGCTGGGTCTTTTTGAGGGTCTTTACCGCTTCCCCAGCAGCTTCGTATTTGACAGTCTTCTTCACCCCAACTGCTTCCGCGATGACTTCGCTCTCCAGAATCACCTTGCACTTCCACCGGAGGCCCGTCATCCTTTCGTACACGTACTCGACTGTCATCCGGTTGAACTGAGCGGTGTCGTTCAGCGTGCACACTGGATTCGAAGAATTCTCATAAACGACGAGATCCTTTATGTCTTTCTTCTTGCCAGATCCCCTGGGTGAAGAGCCTGTTTGGCACTGTGAACTTTTGACGGACGGGTAAGTGGGCTGTGTTTTTTGAAGGATTTTCAAAGCTTCGTCGGCAGCTGCGTGCTTACTTGTTTTTTTGGTTCCGTAACCTTCGGCTAAGCAGTGATCTTGCAAGAACACTCGACAACGCCACGTGCGATTTGGCATCATCTCGTATTTGTATTCAACTGACATTTTGTTGTACGAGGCAGAATTGTTAAGGATGCCAATCGCATCGTTTGCGTTTTCTGTAAGGACGAAGTTGGTCCAGTGTTTGGCGGAAGCATTAAAAATCGGCTGCCCAGAAGCATCTTTAGCCAGCACCACCAGCTCTTCTGGTGGTTTCAGGGCTGGAGGAAATTCGTAGGAAGACATGCCAATCTGACACACCACAAGGTCCTCCCCGATCGTGTGCTTGAATTTCCGTCGGATGACTCTAACCTCGATGCGTTTCTGCAAGAGTTTTACAGCCAGCTCAGTAGCGCGATCCCTGGACCCGTTCTTGCTGCCAGCATAACCTGTGGTTAAGTAGATGTTTTGACATCTAACTTCACAAGCGTAACCATCTGTTAGAAGTTTTTTATTTTTGGGGATGTCAGCAGGAGGGATTTCTTTTAAAGGAGCATATATATACTCAGGGTTTGTCTTACATGCCTGGATACACCGAGTTAACATATAGGTATAATTGATTTTATCAGATCCAGAAGTCATCTCTGGATTAGAAAGGTTCTTCCAGATAGTCGCTGTCAATTTTTCTATAAAATACTGCTTCTCGGCCACCACCGACTCAGGAAATGTCTGTGATGGTGAAGGCTCCGGAGCCGACTGGGAGTTTGCCTGCTGTGACGTGCTGCTTGGGGCAGGGTTGCCACTGTCGAAATACATGTTGGCTGTTACAGGCTGGTCTTTTGTGAAAATAAATCCTGATGAATCACAGTACTGAGAATTCCCGTCTTGTACACTGAAAGAGTCTTGAGTATAATCTTGGTAGACGTCTCTTGGCATGTCGGCAAAATGTGTTTCTTCATTTACCTCTTTTGTTTGAGGACCATAAGGATCTTCCTGTCTTTCATCTTTTGAACTACTAGCTACAAAATGTACAGGCTCAAAACGAGGTCTCGCATGGAATTTGGAACCGGCTTGCTTTTTAGGAGGATTTTGACCTATAGAATGAATGAAATTTACAATTCATTAAAAAGGGAATATGTCAAGAAAAGCAAACAGGAAAATAGTACCAAGTGTATTATCTGCAAGCTGTACTGTTGGTACAAGATACCTCCCCTCCCAAAACCTCCAGGTCACTGAGGGGAAGGGATGCAAATAATAACGTAGGATTCCAGCATAAGGAGGGATGCTCCCTGTCCTAAGTGTAAGGGAAGAGACTCGACAGAAAATATGCCGCTGCATCAAGCCTGCGGGTCGGCACCGCCCGTGGCTGGCGGATGCTTTTGTAGCCAGTGAGTTCAGGCACAGGTGAAGCGTACCGAGTGAGAGGTCGTTCCGGCATGATCTCACACCACCTGTGCTGAAAAGCGCCCTTCTTAAAACCTGCAAACGGAGCAGATGGCTCCAATGCCAAAGAGGTGCCGGCCAGTGGCGTTTACACAGCCTCTCTCTTTGGTACCCGAGGTGAGCAGCTCTGTGACAGTTCTTTACAGAGCTGTGACTAAAAATCAAAGAAAAACAATTATCAAAAGATCCCAAAGGTTTTCAACGTCAGAGTCTTAGTTCTGGCCCGCTCTCCACGGAAGCGTGGCTCGCCACGTTTTCTTTCTAGAACAAATAGCAGCTGGAGGCTGATGATGGATGGGGAATGTGAAATTTAAGGCTATGGAAGAGCTGTCTGTTGAGGCCATACCGGACACCAGGGCTCCCTCCCTAGAATGCCGTTCGGTAGGAAGCTGGCCCGGCTCGGAGCCGCCCAGGAGGATTTAGTTACTCAGATGTTCGAATGATCAGAGTATAAGGTTGTTCTATTTGGAGGGAGGGTCCATGCCATGGACTTCGAGGATAGCATTATAGCGTGACCTCGGTATTCTTAGTTTTCAGTTCTATTTAGCATCCTCAGGGGGAAAAAACTACAACAGCACTCACTGTGCATCAATAAAAGTTAAAACTCCTTTACATTTGTGTAGGATCCAATGTTACCAATGTTCTTTAAAATCAGATACCACACTCACGTCATTTCGAAAAAGCCATGTTGTTTCTTCAAATCCCACCTTCTGGAAACAAGTATACTCACCATCGCATGTTGAGAGGTGACGTTTTTGACCTTTGGAAGCTTTGGACAGCATCAGATCATATGAAGGCATCTCCCCAATGTCAATACCTTCAGCCATTTGTAGAATTTTTTCCATCAGGCGTGGGCTGTACCTATTTAAATTAATATAATCTACAGTTAAAACAGGTAAGAACGCAGTTTTTAAAAAAGCTGCTAAGTGAGCCAATCTTGTAATTGCCCCCACGGGACTTTATCAACAGAGGATCTTGGCTATAAAACTGAAGAGTCTGGTCTAAAATATTTACCTATCAAATGGGTAATCACGTGACTTCATTAGAAGACATGCAAACATAAAATCAAGAAATTTAAGTGAAGAGGGGGCGCCTGGGTAGCTCGGTGGGTTAACCATCTGACTCTTGGTTTCAGCTTCAGTCATGATCTCACTTCCTCAGACTGAGACCCTCGCTACCAGCGCGGAGCCTAGTTGGGATATTCTCTCTCTCTCTCTCTCTCTCTCTCCTCTCTCTGTCCCCCTCAACCAATCACGCTCTCTCTCTCTCTCTCTCTCTCTCACTCTCACATCGGGCTGTCAGCCTGTCAGCAGAGAGTTCATTTCAGATCCTCTGTCCCCTTCTGTCCACCCCTCCCTCCTTGCGCGCTCCCCCAAAATAAATGAATATTAAAAAAAATCCTCAACCTAAACCTTACTTCTCATCCAAAAATTCACTTGAAATGCATCACAGACTTAAATGTAAAACTACAAAACTTACTTAAAAATACAGGGAGAAATCTTCAGCATCTAGGGCAAACAGTTCTTATACTAGACACCAAAAGCATGACCCATAAAAGGGAAAATTGATAAGACAGACTTGATCAAAATTAAAGCCCCTGTGAAGAGGATGAAAAGACAAGCTACAGACTGTGGGAGATATTTGCAAACCACACACTTGACAAAAAATGAGTATCTACTATAAACGTCTCTCAAAATGCAAAGGCAAAAAAATATATATTTAAAAATGAACAAAAAGACGTGAACATGGGGCGCCTGGGTGGCTCCGTCGGTTGAGCATCCGACTTCGGCTCAGGTCATGATCTCACGGTTCGTGAGTTCGAGCCCCGTGTCAGGCTCTGTGCCGACAGCTCGGAGCCTGGAGCCTGCTTCCATTTCTGTGTCTCCTTCTCTCTCTGCACCTCCCCCACTCATGCTGTTTCTGTCTCAAAAATAAATAAATGTTAAAAAAGTTAAAAAAAAAAAAGATGTGAACAGAACACTTAACCAAAGAGAATAAACTCACTGCAAATAAGCATACGAAAAGAGGGCCAACATCATTAACCGTCAGAGAGATGTAATTTAAAACCACCACGGGGTGTCACTACACACCCTCAGAATGGCTGACGTAAAAAACAGCGACGACATCAAACGCTGGCAAGGACGCAGAGAACATGGATCATTCACTCGTTGCCGGTAGGAATGTCAATGGTATGGCCGCTCCGGAAAACAACTTGGAAGTTTCTTACAAAATTAAACACGCGATTACCACAGGACCCAGCAATTGCACTTTTGGGGGACCATTTATCTCAGAGAAATCAAAACTTATGTTCACACAGAAACCTGTACACGAATGTTTACAGCAGCTTTTTTTGTAACAGCCCCAAACCGCACTCAGCCCAGAAGTCCTTCAACAGGCGAACAGTCAAGATCTGGTGCACACACACCTCGGAACACTCCTCGGCAAGTCAGGAATAAACTGACACACACGATACTGCGTGTGAGTCGGAAGGAAACGGACGTGCTTCTAAAAGGGTAACGGGAGGAGGGATCCTGGCGGTATCGGAACTGTTCAATATCTTGACTATGGTAGTGGCTACACGAATCTACACATGTAATAAATCGTATTCCACGAAATACACGCACGCACGAGTACTGGTAAAACTGGGGGGATCCGAATAAAATCAGTGGACTGTGAACAACAACGTCATTATCCTGGCTGTGATATTACACAATAACCGTGCAGAACGCTATCATTGGGGGAACCGAGCAAAGAACGCAGGGCATCTCTGTATTGTTTCCTACAGCTGCATGTGAATCTACAATGATCTCAATGAAAAGTTCAATTAAAAAAAATGGATGGGAACTTTATAATGTTAGTATCACTAAAAACGAGACAAGCAGACATGTGTCCTCTTATGTGATATGACGGGAAATACAAAGCTCTATCTATAAAGTACTCTGGCCCTCAAACCTAATCAAGCCCCGAATTCCCCGGAATATGTTAAGCATCACCGCAAGAACATAGCCAGCCAAACGCAGAATGAAGGAAACACCAGGTGACAATCCAGTGTCTTCATCAAGCAGATAGCAGGAAAATAAAAGGACAGGGGAATGGGCTTATAGATTAAAGGAGACAGATCACCCAAACACCATGTATGGACCTGGTCTGGACCATGAATCAAACAAACCAACTGTAAAAATACATTTTGAGGGGCACCTGGCTGGCTCAGTCAGTAAAGCCTGCAACTCTTGATCACCGGGTTGTGGGTTCGAGCCCCACATTGGGTGTAGAGATTACTTAAAAATAAAATCCTAAAAGCAATACATTTTGAGACAATGAAGAACACTGAACATGGACATTGGATGATTCTAAGAAATTATTGTTAATTTTGTTGAGTGTAAATAAATGTAAATAATAATAATATGTAAATAATGGTGTTATAACTCTATTTTTAAAAATTCTTGGGGTGCCTGGAGGGCTCAGTTGGTTAAGCATCTGACCCAATTTTGGTTCAGGTCATGATCTCACAGTTCATGAGTTCAAGCCCCACATCGGGCTCTTTGCTAACAGTGTGTAGCCTGCTTGGGATCCTCTCTCTCTCCCCCCTCTCTTTCTGCCCCTTCCCTGTCCTCTCTCACTTGCTCAAAAATATAAATAAACTTAAAAAACATAAATTAAAAAAACTATCTGGTACGGATACATACTGAAGTATTTGCAGGTGAAATGATGTCAAGATTTTCCTTTTTAAAGTTTATTTATTTGAGAGAGAGAAGAAAGTGCGCAGTAGGGACAGAGAGAGAGGAAGAGAGAGAATCGAGAGTGTGACGTTCAACTGACTGAGCCGCCCGGGTACCCCAAGATTTCAATACACTCCAGCCTGTCTCCCACAAAGACCCGGGGGCACAACAGATGAAACGAGAAGGGCAGCATGACAGACTGTGGGTATTTCCGAAGGCGGGTGATGGGCGTGTGGAGGTCCGTTAAGCTCTGTGCAGTTTTTAAAAGGGCTCCTTATAAAGCAGATCGGCTGCTTGGCGGGCTCTCGCATGACTGCAGAGGAACAGACACGTGGGCCCAAGTGAAGCTGTTCTTATCCTGGGGACCTACCCACCCTTCCCACCTCGAGAGCCTTTCCTGGCCAATGACCGAACGACAGACTCCCGGTGCCATTTGGGAAGAAAGTTCTGAATACGAGTAATTATCACACCTTTACACGAATAGGTTCTGAACTTGAAGGAGGGTAACACTTTCCATTTTGGGCACAACTGGTTCCATACCCATCGGACAGCCTTCCTCGCAAAGCGGAGCGTCGAGCCATGGTGGCCTTCACTGACGGGTGACCGCAAGCTCGCTCAGCCACGACCTGCACTCTCCACTGATACTCGCTACTGCTGCTGCTGCTATCAGTATTTAAACGCCAAGGGTAATTTTATTTCCATTTATTCTTATCTAAACATCAGAAAGGAGAGCCTGAAACATTGTACTTTCTATATATCACTTCCATTCGTATCTGGGAGTCCGATTTCCAAGGTATAAGGATGAAAACAAATGATTATGAAAACGAAAGTCTATAACTCTTAAACCTGTAACGCCACTTTTGCTACCCAAATTGGTACTACACTCAAGCCACTCACCTTGAGTTCCAGGCGATATTCTCTAGACCTTCAATCCCAGCCTGATTCCAAATACGGCACACGACTGTAAACGCCATGCGTGCCATACATACAGTGTGCACGGATGGGGCATCCGGGGCTCAGGCCATTCACTCTTGTCCCGGGTTTCTTCCAACATTAGCAATGGCTATACCTCCCTGCTGTTCCCTAGTCATTACATCTGCCACCAAACTCGACATCACCCGTGGGCTATAAAAATAAACCTTTGCATAGGTTGTGAACACAGTCAGCTTAGCATGAGTCACAATACTGAGGAAACCCAACCAGCTCAAACACCGATGGAAAAGAGTGTATAGTACCTAACTCTCAACAATTCAGAGAACAATGCAAATATTAACCTAGCGTCTTTAATAAGACCCTTAGGATTTCATTCCCATTTCTAAAATTCTTCAGAGAGTAGCTATCTAAGAACAAAGAAGTGGTTCCACAATTTTTCGAAATATTTATTATTTTTACTTTTTTAAAAAGTTCACTTATTTGAGAGAGAGAGAACAAGTAGAGGAGCAAAGGGAAACAGAATTCCAAGCAGGCTCTTCCCTGTCGGTGCGGAGTTGGACATGGGGCTTGATCCCACAAACTGAGATCAAGACCTAAGATGAAATCAAAAGCCTGATGCTTAACCGAATGAGCCACGGAGGAGCCCCTATTATTTTTATTTGGGTGAGATTTTTTTAATGTTTGTTTTTGAGAGAGAGAATGAGAGCGTGTGTGTGCAAGTAGGGGAGGGGCGGAGAGCCCAATACGGGGCTCAAATTCACAAACCATGAGATCATGACCTGAGCTGAAGCTGGATGCCTAACCAACCGAGCCACCAGGCACAGAGAGAGAGAGACAGAGAGAGACAGAGAGAGAAAGGGAGGAAGGGAGTGAAAGGATATCTTTATTATTATTATTTTTTTTTTTTGAGAGAGAGAGAGAGAGGAGGAGACACAGAATCCAAAGCAGACTCCAGGCTCCAAGCTGTCAGCACAGAGCCCAAGGCAGGGCTTGAACCCATGAACGATGAGATCATGACCTGAGTTGAAGTTGGACGCTTAACCAACTGAGCCACCCAGGTGCCCCGGGAGAGAGAATATCTTAAGCAGGCTCCACGCTGACCATGCATGACCCTGGGATCATGACCTAAGCCGTTATCAAGAGTTGGGCACTCAACTGACTGAGCCACCCAGGCACCCCTGGTTCCACAAATTTTAAATAAGCAAAACCAGTTAAGCTTTCATTATTTTCCATTATGTATTTGAGAGAGAAAGCAGAGGAGGGGCATAGAGGGGTAGGGGTGGGGTGGGGTGGGAACAGAGGATCTGAAGCAGGCTCTGTGCTGACAGCAGAAAGCCCGATACAAGGCTCAAACTCATGAACTGTGAGATTATGACCTGAGCTGAAGCTGGACATTTAACTGACTGAGCCACCCAGGCACCTCTGTAGATTTAAGTAACACCTTTACTCCAGAAATTTTAGAGAACCTACTAAGAAAAGCACCTACAAACTCAACCACTGATAACTTCGTTAACATTTTGGAGTTCACTTTTTATTCCTTTTTCTATGCTTTCCATACCACTCCTGCCCAAAAAATTTATATCAGATCATCTATATTGATATGCAGTCTGGTGGGGTGAGGGAGTTGTTCTTAATTTACAGTGAGTTTTTTTCCATGTCATTACCACATGAGTTTCAATGACTCTACAACATTCCATCTTCTGGAGAGACCAGGATGTAAAGTATCATTAAGGCAAATCTAATAAAGCAATTTTAAGATGCATGCATGTTATATATTTATGTCTGTTAATTTACCCATTTGATCATAAATGCTTAAAAAAACAAAACCAAAAAACCGTAGCAGGTCTTTAGAGTTTTCAAAGATAGCTTATTATGTACTAAGCTTTTGGAAATCAGGATGTTATTCAAGCGTCCCATCAGGCCTGGCATATATGAAGAGGATTTATAACGGACAAAGACATTTGGCTTTATGAATCTTACATTCTTTTTGTTTATTTTGAGAGAGAGAGAGAGAGAGCACACAAGTGAGCAGGGGAGGGGCAGAGAGAGAGGGAGATAGAGAATCCCAAGCAGGTTCTGCACTGTCAGCACAGAGCCTGATATGGGTCTTGAACTCACAAACCATGAGATCATGACCTGAGCAGAAATCAAGAGTCTGGCACTTAACTGACTGAGCCACCCGGGCACCCCAAAGCTTCCCAAATTTAAGAAGATATATTAAATTGCTCTACTAGGTTCAAAAAAAAAAAAAAAAGCTGAGGTTTCAAAACTAAGCAAAGATCAGGATTTCCAAGTATAACATTATTTATTCAAAACTATTAATAAGACTTAACATCATAAGTGAATAACACACCACCAGATAATTGATAAATCTTTTGAAAGCTCCCACTCCCACTTCTTTAGCTGGTGGTTGATGCATGGCCACCGACGGGCAAAGTTATTTTCACAACATGAACTCAACTGGCCATCTACCTTCCAAAAAAACAGTCTCTTATCAACAAGGAAGAGACAAATAATCAAGGTGGCAAACCTGGTTTCATCTTAAGATAGATTTTTCCTATTAACATCTCATCAAAGATCAAGAGGCCAGGATTCTTCTTCTAATACTCTTAATGAAGAATGAGTGGAAAAGAGAATGCCACCTAAGCAAACATTCTGCTTTATTAAATATAGTTACATTATCTATAATTTTTAAGTAAAAATTGCACAGTTCCCTGGGCATTCATATGAACAATTACGTGAGTGCTATGCATGCAGTTGATTAGAGGACTACACTAACTTTCCATTACACTAACCATTAGCCGCAAGATATATCTTAGAAATTGCCTGCAGAAAAAATCCTTGAGAGACTGTTTACTTTTATGAAACAAACAATTAAGAACGAAGAGAAATAATTTCAGCCATTTGAGCTTCCTGGTTGCCTGGAAAATGATCGAAAAGCTGATTGGAAAACATGGCTTTATTTTATCCTATAAAGCAGTGATTGCTCATACTGCGGACTGCCATCACCTGATTGTCAGTATCACCTGGGAACTTGTTAGAAATGTTAATTTGGGGGTCCTGCCTCATACCTACTCAATCAGAAACTCTGGAGGTGGGGCCAGGCAATCTGTGTTTTCACAAGCGTGACAGGTGATTGTGAGGTTTACTGAAGTCTGAGAACCACTATTACAAGAGACACTGTATCAAGATACTCAAACTCGTTGCGTGAAATCACCACTGTTACCAAAAGAAATGAGACACGGTAAGCTCATGGCATGAAAATCACCACTATGGCCGCAAGGAATGAAACATGCATGGTTTGCCTCCCTGTTCATGAGGGAGCTCCTCCCGGTTGGGTCTTACCATCAAGGAGTTTTCAAATCTATCCTCCACCGAGGACTTATTAGAACTAAACCAACTAAGTCAGAACACAGCCCTCCGGTGGGGGGAAAAAGTGCTACTATTTGCAACCTGTTACAAGAGTCAAGGGATGAACTTTGAACAACAAATTAACAATTTAAATTTAGAATGGGCTGTTTCACCATGTATTCTACCCTTCCTTCCCTTGAGAGAACAGTCTTTTCCCATGGAACGGACCAGAAAATGACCTCTGCCAACATCAACCTTAACAAGTACTGGAATATAGGCTTTCCCCACCTGAAGATGACAGCTAACCTAGAGCCTGACTAAAGTGGAAAACTGCACTTGGCCACTAGCTTCCAAGATTCTTCATTGCCTTCTCCCTTTCTCCTGTATCTGTTATCAGATATCATGCAAACATTATTCTTCAGTTAAACTATTCGGTAATGTTATGGCAATTCTTGTACGGACAGAACTGATTTAACTAAAATGTGACATGAAGAATGATGTCACACACACAAAATGTCCTGAATGCTTGAACTTTTCACAGCAACTACCACTGGCCTGTTGTGTGCTGTTTAATGCCCCAGTTACATAAAGAGCTGTTGTTACTGGAATGAAATAATGAGATGCGATAACGAGGTGACTCGTGTCAGTTACTTGCTCTCACTCCTGGGCCATCCTTCCCAAATGCGGCAGCTGTGTCTCAGTGGGAAGAGTACCAGAAGACCTGGGTACTGGCCCCAACTGTGGGACCTTGGAAAAGTCCCTTAACTTCTTGGCCGCCATTGACTTAGCTGTAAAAATGAGACACCACCTAATTCCCAAGGTTGTCGTATTAAGTGAGAGACATAAATAATGAATCTATTTTGTACAGCATAAAGCTATATTCATCCGTTCGCTGCACACGTATCTATCGAGTGGCTATCACGCAGAAGACACTCTGCTGGGCACTGAGGATAAAGATGTGAACGAGAAAGCAAAGCCTCTTCCCCAAAGGAGCTTACATTCTAGCGGGAAGGTAAGATTTGCTATTAACAGAGGGGAGAGCTGTTCTCTCCCCCATGTACGTTGTTTTCCAGGATTCGGACTTCCCTGGGCTTTCTGTGATATCGAGGAGATCTATGGTTACAGGATAAAGGTAGCTTTTCAACTGCAAAACATAATATTCTCTAAGAATTTATCTGAATTCATAACTGAGGCTCCCCTGGTTGCAACCAGTTCCTCCAGCGAAACCACCATGGTCTCTGGAGGCAGAAATACTAACCTAGAGAAGATAGGGGGACAAAAATAAATTGTGATCAGAGCAAAACGAAGTATACGCCGGATACTATACTCAACGATTGAGGGTAAGAGTGGACCGTCCTATTTTGCTGTATCTGTTATGGTCATTCCTAGAACTGAACTGGCTGAATTTGATCTGATCATTTTCCAGAATTTCTCATCCTCCCTAATAAAAAATCCGCCGGGAGCCCTAAGTGTCAAAAAAAAAAAAAAAAAAAAAAAAAAGCCTCTCGGTCTATCAAAGGAATGATTAGTCTAGGACCAATTTGGGGGTTCCGAAGGACACAGGCCCAAGTGGTCTGTTGTTTTGTTTTGTTTTTTTAATGCGTTGGAACCATACTGCAGTCTCCATTGAATGCAAAGAGCTTTCAAAGAGGCCTGTTCGGAACACACACCAGGTTCTAGGAAAGGGACACGGACACACACACCCCCTAAAACCTCACCCAGAGGCCAAATGTTAAGCCTTCGGATCACATTTAAGGTGAAAGGAGAGCAATCCATTTTTAGAACAGATCTATCCATCTCTTTGTTTGCGTCCAGGCACCTCATGCGCAAACCTACAAGCAAGGCGGACCCTGCAGCTGAAAGAGACCTCGTACAAACCGCCTCTCCAGGAGAAGACAGTAAAACCCCGCCGGAGGAGGGGGGGGGCTGGTGTTTTATTAAACGGGGCTGGAAAGAGGGAGTGGTCAGGAGGAGACTAGCAGGGTTCCCTCCCCTCCCCTCCCCACCCCCCGCCCCCCCTCCCCCGCCCCGCAGACCCTCGAAGTCCCGACTGTCGAATATCTCTGCGGATACCGCATCCTTGGAAGGTCCTACGCAGGTTCCGAGATTCTGCTATTCGTCATTTCCCACGCCCTCCAAAACCACCACCACAATGACCACCTCTCGTCAGTCGTCTTCCAGGTGCTGCTTTATTTCCGCATCCCTGGTCCTGGAGGAGCTGCTCCCGCGAGTCCCGCACCCTCTGGCTGTCATGTCGCCCTCCACCACCTCGCTCGGCCAACCCACCCCCCCAGACCAATACCGGACCCTCTGGGGTCCTCCAGCACCTCCGACTCTCCAGCCTCTAAGCCCTCGTCCGTATCCCGCCCCCGTGTCTATCCCGACCCCCATCGCCGAGCCCCCTGCCCCGGTCCGTAACCCGACCCTCACACCTTCCTCACCTGCAGCCCAAGAAAACGTGGTTGGTCCAGGCGGCGGAGAGCGCGAGGAGCTGGTCCAGGGCAGCCCCGGGATAGCTGTGCAGGTGCCGACAGATGAAGCTGCGCCGCAGAGCCCACTGCCAGTCACTTTCGTGGCTATAGCGCCACTGCTCCAGCACTGGCTCGGGCGGGGGCGGCGGGAGGGGCGGCAGCGGCGGTGGCGGGAGGGGGGGCAGCGGCGGCGGCGACAGGAAGTCGCCCCCCAACAGCAGACGTCCGCCAGCCATCTTCTCCGCCCCCAAGCAGGGACCCCGGGGATGAAGTCGGCTACCCACCGGGAGCGAGCGGGACCGGGGCGCGGGGGTGGGGGTCGGTGGGAGGGGCCGGGTGAGGAGGGGGTGCGCCGAGGCGCGGAGACCAACTCTCGGGGGGTGGGGGACCGGAGTGTGTGCGTGGGGGGCGATGGTGAAAAAGGAAAAGGCGAGCACGAGCTCACGTTCCGACTCCGGGGCGCACGCCCGCGGCACTCCTCCAACTCTTGGAGGCGCAGGACGGCGCCGGCCGCGGTCACACGCGCACCGGGGAGGCCAGGCCGGGCCCGGTGCTCCGCACCTCCAGCGACCCGCAGACGCACGCACTGCGCGGCCACCGGGGGAGACACCAGCACGCTCTGCTCCCCCTCCTCTGGGCTCTAGCCTACCTACCCGCGTGCCGCCCCGAGGTTGTGAGGCCAGTACGCGTGCGCCGCCGCTGTTCCCTAACTTCGAAATCCCGTCGCCGAATCTCGCGCGACGTACTCCCCCCCCCCCTCTGACGACTACGGGCCTCTGACGCACTACTGAGACAGGCGGGGGGCGGAGACTCGGGGAAGGCAATTTTGGAAGGTTCTCTGAGGTTCGGGAGCTCGAGTCCCTGAAATCCCTGGAAGGCGGCCGCTGATGATTGCTGGCACCGCGGCTCGCCTGACGCTTTGGCCCGGGTTTCCGAGCGGTGCGACAGTGGGGACCGAGCCCTTTTGGGAGGGACTTCGGTTTGCCTTTTACGCTTGGAAAAAAAAAAAGTCAGCTCTCCGAGGCGCCTGTTCTTCAGAGGCAAGCATGAAACCTCTGCATCGTGCGTCATTAGCTTTGTATTTTATTGTGAAAACATAGGGAAGATGTAATACTTGCAAAAAACAAAATCATCCATAGCGCCACTTCTCAAGTCAGCCACCTGTGACGTCCGTCTGCCATTGCAAGTGGTGACAAATGGACACCATGTTTACACAGTGCTGACCGCAATTGCAAGTAATTCTGTATATCATGTATCAACTTAAAACGTGTGACATAGTATAAAATACGAAAGGGGCTGAAAGAAGAGGGTTGAAAAACTGCACAGTAGCACACGGCACAATCACTGTGTAGTCAAATGTATCTCTCTACCTGTGGATCTACTTCCCTCAGTGTCTGCTGCCAACCCGCGCTATTCAAGGAGTCAAGAAGAGTCTCTCAGCGGGAATGTACACACCTACTGTATGCTCAATATAATAGAAATACAAAAGAAAAAGGAACAGGGTTTTTTCTCTGTTGTCCTAGAACTGATGACAGTTTTGGTGGGGGAAAACAGTCCTGCATAAAACCCAACGTCCCACCGGCAGCAGAACCATTGGATGACGTGGCCATGATCCATTGCCCTCTTTAACTCTTTAAATGACATATATATATATATATATATATATATATATATTAAATGTTTAGGAGCGCCTGGGTGGCTCAGTGGGGTGTCTGGCTTTTGCTCAGGTCATGATCCCTCAGTTCATGAGTTTGAGCCCCCCTTCCGCTCTGCGCTGAAAGCTCGGAGCCTGGAGCCTGCTCTGGATTGTGTCTCCATCTCTCTCTGCCCCTCCCCCACTCGTGCTCTGTCTCTCGCTCTCACTCGATAAATAAAAACATTTTTTTAATGTTTATCTACTTATCACTGAGCGAGAGAGAGAGCACGCATGAGCGAGCAGGAGAGGGGCAGACAGAGGAGAGAGAAAGATCCCTAGCTGAGAGAGAAAGGGAGAGAGAATGCCAAATAGTGCAGAGCCTGATGCAGGGCTGGAACCCACCAACCGTGAAATCGCAACCTGAACCTAATCAAGAGTGAGCACCTAACCGACCGGGCCACCCAGCCGCCCCTAAATGATATATATTTTCAAATGACATATTTCTCATTATATGACATATTATGTGTAGGGGTGTTATTGGACTAAGAAGAGCAGAAGGGAACAGTACTTTTTACAGTTTCATAATGATTTACTTCCATGTCTGTCCCATTTCCCAGAGTGTGCCTTGTTTTTGACTCAATGGTAAGCATTCATGTTTATTGAAGTAATGGTGGTCTTCAAACCAGCAAGTCAGACAACGCGATATTAGGAAGGACGCTCAGAGAGCAGACATTCAAGTCATCCTTGTATGACTGAGAAAAATACGGCCAGAGAGGTGAAGTGACTTGCTGAAGGGTGTAGACTGTTCCTGGCAAAGCCGAGATCAGAATCTCTGTCACCTGACTCCTTATCCGGTGTTCCCTCAGTCATTTGCCATTGTTTTGCCCTGGGTTGTTTCTTCTTCTCCTCCTCCTCTCCCTTCCCCTCCCCCTCCTCCTCTTCCTCCTTCCCCTCCTCCTCCTCCTCCTCTCCCTTCCCCTCCCCCTCCTCCTCCTTCCCCTCCTCCTCCTCCTCTCCCTTCCCCTCCCCCTCCTCCGCCTCTCCCTTCCCCTCCCCCTCCTCTTCTTCCTCCTTCCCCTCCTCCTCCTCCTCTCCCTTCCCCTCCCCCTCCTCCTCTTCCTCCTTCCCCTCCCCCTCCTCCTCTCCCTTCCCCTCCCCCTCCTCCTCCTTCCCCTCCTCCTTCTCCTCTCCCTTCCCCTCCCCCTCCTCCGCCTCTCCCTTCCCCTCCCCCTCCTCTTCTTCCTCCTTCCCCTCCTCCTCCTCCTCTCCCTTCCCCTCCCCCTCCTCCTCCTCTCCCTTCCCCTCCCCCTCCTCCTCTTCCTCCTTCCCCTCCCCCTCCCCTCCTCTCCCTTCCCCTCCCCTCCTCTCCCTTCCCCTCCCCCTCCTCCTCCTTCCCCTCCCCCTCCTCCTCCTCCTCCTTCCCCTCCCCCTCCTCCTCCTTCCCCTCCCCCTCCCCTCCTCTCCCTTCCCCTCCCCCTCCTCCTCCTTCCCCTCCCCCTCCTCCTCCTCCTCCTCCCCCTCTCCCTCCTCCTCCTTCCCCTCCCCCTCCTCCTCCTCTCCCTTCCCCTCCCCTCCTCCTCTCCTTCCCTCCCCTCCTCCTCCTCTCCTTCCCCTCCCCCTCCTCCTCCTCTCCCTTCCCCCTCCCCCCTCCTCCTCCTTCCCCTCCCCCCCCTCCTCCTCCTTCCCCTCCCCCTCCTCCTCCTTCCCCTCCCCCTCTCCTCCTTCCCTCTCCCCTCCTCCTCCTCTCCCTTCCTCCTCCCCGTCCTCTGCCTCCTCCATCCCCTCCCCATCCTCCTCCTCTCCCTCTCTTCTCCTCCTCCTCCTCCTTCCCACACCTCTCCCTTCTCTTCCCTCCTCCTCCTTCCTTCCCTCCCCCTCCTCCTCCCTCTCCCTTCCTCCTCCCCCTCCTCCTCCATCTCTACCCTCCCTCTCCTCTCTCCCTTTCCCACCCCCTCCTCCTTCTTCCCTTCCCTCCACCCCCTCCTCCTCCTTCCCCTCCTCCTCCTCCTCTCCCTTCCCTTCCCCCACCTCCGCCTCTCCCTTCCCCTCCCCCTTCCTCCTCCTCTCCCTTCCCTCCCCTCCTCCTCCTTCCCTCTCTCCTCCTCCCCTTCCCCTCCCCCCTCCTCCGCTCTCCCTTCCCCTCCCCTCCTCCTCCTCATCCTTCCCTCCTCCTTCCTCTCTCCTTTCCCTTCCCCTCTCCTCCTCCTCCTTCCCCTTCCCCTCCTCCTCCTCTCCCTTCCCCTCCCCACTCCTCCTCCTCTCCTTCTCTTCCTCCTCCTTCCTCCTCCTTCCCCTCCCCCCCCCTCCTCCTCCTTCCTCCCCCTCCTCCTCCTCTCCCTTCCCTCCCCCTCCTCCTCCTCCTCTCCCTTCTCTTCCTCCTCCTCCTCCTCCTTCCCCTCCCCCTCCTCCTCCTCTCCCTTCCCCTCCCCTCCTCTGCCTCCTCCTTCCCCTCCCCCTCCTCCTCCTCTCCCTTCCCCTCCCCCCTCCTCCTCCTCCTCTCCCTTCTCTTCCTCCTCCTCCTCCTCCTTCCCCTCCCCCTCCTCCTTCCTCTCCTCCTCTCCCTCCTCCTCCTCTCCCTTCCCCTCCCCCTCCTCCTCCTCCTTCCCCTCCCCTCCTCCTCCTCCTCCTTCCCCTCCCCCTCCTCCTCCTCCTCCTTCCCCTCCCCCTCCTCCTCCTCCTTCCCCTCCCCCCTCCTCCTCCTCCCCCTCCCCCTCCTACCCTTCCCCCTCCCCCTCCTCCTCCCCCCTTCCCCTCCCCCTCCTCCTCCTCCCCCTTCCCCTCCCCCCTCCCCTCCCCTCCTCCTCCTCCTCCTTCCCCTCCCCCTCCTCCTCCTCTCCCTTCTCTTCCTCCTCCTCCTCCTCCTCCTCCTCCTCCCTTCCCTCCCCTCCTCCTC
Source organism: Paguma larvata (assembly GCA_030068075.1). NCBI lineage: Eukaryota > Metazoa > Chordata > Mammalia > Carnivora > Viverridae > Paguma > Paguma larvata. The sequence goes on from CM057830.1 coordinate 92,662,065, forward strand.
CTCTCCCTTCCCCTCCCCCTCCTCCTCCTCTCCCTTCCCCTCCCCCTCCTCCTCCTCTCCCTTCTTCTTCTCCTTCACAGAATGTATCACCTTTTGAGATTTATTTTGTAGTTTGACTATTCCCACCCTCCCCCTAAGAATGTCCCTTCCATGAAAACAAGGAACTCATGCATCTGGCTTTTAGCACCTACACCTGGCTCCTGTAGACACTCCATAGATACTCGCTGAATTAAATGGCGCTTACATTTTAAGCCAATTTATCATTTCACAGCTGGGTTAATTTCAGCCTAAATTGCCAAAGTTTTATGATTTATCAAAATCAGCGTTGTACTCCTAGAAAGAGATTTGAAAAGATAAAAACTACTTCCTCTCAGCTTGGATTAAAACTTTCCCACCATATAGCAACAAATCATTGCAGTCTGAGTTTTGAACTTGGGTTACAAAATGAAAGGCTCGGGGCACCTGGGTGGCTCAGTCGGTTAAGTGTCAGACTTTGGCTCAGGTCATGATCTCACCTTTTGTGAGTTCGAGCCCTCTCATCAGGCTCTGCCGAGTCTGCTTGGGATTCCCTCTCCCTCTCTCTCTGCCCTTCCCCCACTCACTCTCTCAAAATAAATAACCTTTTTAAAGAAACGAAAAGCAATAAAATTGATATTAGGGGCCATTTGCTCTGGGACAGCCATAACAGATTCCATTTGTAATTCACACTGTGGAAAAAACACTTCCATCCTCTAGAAAACAAAACCAAAAACGTGCATGATTTTCCATGACTTCTTTCCCTGCTAATCCTTCTGATCAAAAAAATCCTTCAGCCAACCTATCTTCAGCCCATTCCCTTCTCGCAAGTCACAGATATTTTCTCAGTGAGCAGGAGCTGAAACCTCGAAGCAGAAGTGAAGTATCTGACACAGAGGAGGGCACTTGTTGGGACGAGCACTGGGTGTCGTATGGAAACCAATTTGACAATAAATTATTAAGAAAAAAAAGAAGTGAAGTATCTGAACAATGGTTGAAAGGGAGGTGTAGGAGGGAGCAATGATAAAGGCAGCCACCACAATCCTTTTTTTTTAATTTTAAAATGTTTATTTTTGAGAGAGAGAGAGAGAGAGAGTACGAGCAGGGGAGGGGCAGAGAGAGAGAGAGGGAGATGCAGAATCCGAAGCAGGCTCCAGGCTCTGAACTGTCAGCACAGAGCCCGACGCATGCCTCGACCTTGTGAACCGCAAGATCGTGACCTGAGCCGAAGTCGGACGCTTAGCCCACTGAGCCACCCAGGTGCCCCGACGCAGCCATCACAATCCTAAAATGATCTCGAAACTTCCCGTGATCATCCATCCTCTTCTCCTCCATCATCTTTCTCTGCTCGAACACAGCCTCTTGCCACCGTCTTTATACTACGCACACGCACACACTGACGGCTCTGAGCTGTCCTTTCCTTGCCCTTTCTCATGGCAGAGTCAGTGAGTCATGAAAGGAGGGAAACCTGGAGTCTGGCCCCACCCCCAGAAACCGCCCCGGAAATTAGATCGCTGAAAATTCTCGACCCCAGTAGCTGCACTACAATATCCTCTTGAGGAATGTTTCTTAATGGATCGAAAGCCATAGCTGGGAGCTCCCACTGGCCACCTCTTGGCAGTTTGGGCATGCAAATTATTAAGGACAGCAATGAACTCTTGAAAAGGTAGGAAGCCCTAAATCCACAATGATACTAACGCAATAAAGAAGGACCTTGGGAGAAGGGAGTACGGAAGTTGGAATATCGTCATTTTGTAGATTGGTTCAGGCAAGAATTCTCAATAGATGCTAAATCTAGGGGGAAATTTTTGACCAGCAGTAGGATATGTGTGTGACCTTATAGTTTCTACCTACAGCTTGTCTATTAGTAGCAAAGAAGGAAAAACATAGTAATTATATTGTGGAGAAAGCGGGCAACACCTTAACCTAAAAGGAAAACGATCTATTTTTTACAGATTTTGTCTTTTTAAAGTTTATTTATTTATTTTGAGAGAGAGAGAGAGAGTGCAAGCAGGGAAGGGGCAGGGAAAGGGAGAGACAGAATCCCAAGCAGGCTCTGTGCTAACAGCCTGATGCGGGGGCTTGAACTCACAAACCATCAGATCATGACCTGAGCCGAAACCAAGAGTCGGACACTTAACTGACTGAGCCACCCAGGTGCCCCAAGTATGTGGATATACTTTATAGTATTCTGATAACTTAATTCCAAAATTAAATGTTGGAAAAGTGCAATAACTCCCTACATTGCTGAAGAATCTCAATCTAGCTACGTCTTAATGACTTTTTGTTGTGTGTCCAACTCTACTGGGCTCTAGGAAGTTTGAAAAATGGAGATGAGATCAGCATACGTGGATGGGGTGGAGAAGGACTTTGAGGAGAAGGGAGGGCCTGAGCCTCAGAAGCAGGATTTAAATCAGTACCGAATATTTAGACAGTCAACAGATAGTTTGTGTAACCCCAGAAGAGGCCTGTGCAGACCCTGCAAGGGAATTACTTACATTTTCCTTTAACAGAGTTTTTTTTAACCCAACTTGCCCCAGAGCACACACGGATAGCAAGGGTGTCTGGCTCCAGAACCTGTATTTTTCCACACCCAGGTGCCCGCCCCTGCTCAGGGACCTCATACGCGAGTGTTGTCTGTCTGTCTCTCTCTCTCGACTGCTCGTCGAATGAAGACGGGGTATTAGGCAGGATTGAAGAATATGGTTGAGTAGATGAGATGCAGCTAGCCTGTAAGTTCCTCAAAAGTAGTATCTAACTCGATCTCGTGCACAAGGATCCCCCATAGCATAAGGCACCGGGCCGAACCCACGGAGGGTGTTCAATATATCCTTATTGTTGGATTGAGGACAAGTAATTTAAGCCCAAAACCAAAATAAGGAGTTCGCCCCCAAGTCTATACATAACAGATCGGAATACACTTTCTTTTACGGGACATGGGAAAATGAAATTTACGTGTGAATTTTAAATTTCTGTATCTATAAGTAAAGTTTTTTTGGCACCCAGCCCATGTTCAATCCTTTTACGTCGTATCTATGGCTGCTTTTGTGCTACGGTAACAGTCGAACGGTTGCAGGGGCCAACCCGTTTTTTAGGCCTGCAAAGCCTGAAATAACTTAACAGCTGGTCCTTGCTAGAAAAAGCTTGCTGACCCCTGGCTTACAACAGTGGTTCTCAATATGGGACGCTTTGGCCCTCCAGGAGGCATTTGGCGACGTCGGGAGACATTTTCGGTTATCACAACTTGGGGGGAGAGGTGGGGTGCTACTGACATCTAGTAGGTAGGGACGCTGCTGAACAGGCTACACGGCACAGGGCAGCCTCTACAACTCCGAAGTCTCTGGCCTCAAAAGTCAATAGTGCTGAGGTCGAGAAACCCTAGATTAGAGGAACCTAAGGCACTCCTAGTAAAAGGGAAACTCCATCCTTAATAAGGGCTGTGGCTTAGGGAACGGCCAGGTTGTTAAGTTCCATTAGCTCGCGTAGCTTTCACAATCACCCTGCAAGGGAATTACTTACATTTTCCTTTAACAGAGTTTTTTTAACCCTACTTGCCCCAGAGCACACACGGATAGCAAGGATGTCTGGCCCCAGAACCTGTAGTTTTCCACGCCCAGGTGCCCGCCCCTGCTCAGTGACGTCATACGCGAGTGTTGTCTGTCTGTCTCTCTCGACTGCCCTCTAGTGTCCGAGCTCCGCAGACGCAGGCCAGTGTCGTCTCCTCTCGAACAGAGAGGAGGGGTAGGGACCACTCTCCTGTCTGTCGCATCTGGCCAATAGGAAAATGAAGCCGAGGAAAAGAAGACCCCTACCTCGACCGCAACCAGAATTGTAGAAAACTGACCATCCTCCCCTGTTGCCCACCTTAATGCCGGGGACAACAGGAGGCTTCCCTCCCTGGTAGACCCGGGACATAAAGTCCTACTTGCTATCTATAGAATGCTTTTCCAGCCATAAAGAACAGTCGTGTTCGTGAGTGTTCGTGAATGTTCAGGATGCTCATATCATGGGGTTAAATGAAAGAAGGCGTGCAGTGCAGAGTTCTGAATTTCCTGCAGGAATCCCAACTCACCGGAATCTTGCTGGTAGGAGCTAGCACCTCACTCCCCAGACACCTTTTGTCCTGGACGATAATCAGCTCGATGCGTCAGTTAAATCCACGCGAATGAAGGAAAAGTAAAGTGCTTTCCTGCCCACCCCCAACCCGCCCCGCCCCGCCCCGTGCGAATTTCAGGCCCAAATGGGGAGGTGGGGCAGAGCAGCCCACCTCCTAAGATTGCATATGGGCTTGCCTCCCTGAGCCCCTTAAGTCACCCACTTGGAAGGGAGCCACCCACTCCGCCTAGGGCAAACCGTGGCGAATGCATCCCTTAAAGATTTCAGATCAGATCACACACAGCCATTGAGCGTTTCTCTGAATTTTATTGAAAACTGACATGGACATTAGAAAGGTACCCAGCTAAACAGTGCTGGTTTCGGGATGTTTCTCCTGGCGAATGAAAGCCCCAGAGACGCAGCGACTGGTCACACTCTTGAGCCACACAAAAACAAGAACAAAAAAGAACAAAGGAGAAGAAAGGAAAAACACACAGAGAGTCTGGAAAACATGCAAAGAGGCTCTCTCGGGAGACACTGGACAGTGGACTGGCAACGGGGTAGGGCCAGACGGGAGTGAGCACGCTCACGTGGTATTTTGATGTAAGTTAAACCAATGAATCCAAGGCAGATTTATCAACGCCGAAGCTCTCCTTGCAGATCCAGGTGGGACAGAACCCTCTCTCGAAACCCCAACTGGCCTGGGAGGGTAGAACGACGTAATTTTGCTCTCGCTAAGCTCAAACCCCCCTCATGGCTTTCCCTTCCCCGCCTGAGTCTTAGTGGATCCATTTCCCCCCTTGCTGGGGGCTCTGCAGAAGGTCTGTGAATGCCGAAGATATGACTGTCGCTCGACTTTCTCTTCCGTATTCAAGGATGCTTAATAGTGGCCTTACACAGTCAAGCCATTGAACTGGAGGACTGGCATTTAAAGAGGAAAAACGGAAAACTTGTGCCCAGCACATCCACGCCCATGGCTGAGGTCTCCTGCCCCAGTCACTTACACTTGGGTGAGTCGTCTGCAGTTGTCCCTCTGAGGTTACATTTGGTCCAGTCTCCAGCTCTGAAGGTGCGTTTCCTGCCTTGTTAGGTTAGGACAAGACATTTCCACTTAAAATACCATGTAAGTCAGGAGAGAGCATCTTGCCCGGACACAGGGACACATGAACACTTGTTGGGTGTGCGGTGTGTGTGTGTGTGTGTGTGTGTGTGTGCGCGCGCGTGTGCGCAGTTTGAGGGGAGAGGGGTCTGGTTGGTTTCTGGTTTGAGACACTATGGAACCCTAACTCTTCTATAATGGCAGTCTTCTCCGTTAGACTTAGGGCAGCTGCCGGAGACAAGATTAAAAAAAGCTGGAGAGGGAGAGAGAAAAGAGAAAGAAAACACGAAATTAGCCGAAGAAAAAGGACATTCGAAGTAAGACAAGGCAAGGGCGGTGGGCAGTGTGAGGCAGCACGGACTGTACTCGGAGAAGACAGGTTAGAGATGGGGACACCGACAGACTGCAAGCACCAGGACATCTGCTGGGAAGGTTTTGAAGACCACCACACACCGGTTTAAAGGTTCTTGTTTTAATTAAAAACAGCCACATGTGAATGCCAAATGGTGAAAACCAAAACCAAAACCAAAACCAAAAGTGATCTGCACCTTGGGTGGGAAAAGCAAACTTCTCGGCTTAAGGGAAATGAGGGGTGTGCGTGTGTGCGCGCGCGCACCCAAGTGTATATATGTGTAATCACATGTGGGGATTTTTCAGGAAAGCTCGGACCATTTCTAAGCACTGGTTTTGTTTCACCTGAAGTTAACAGAGTACTTAGCATATTTAAGAAAAATAACAACCATTGTCCTAATTAAAAAGTCTTCACTGCAGACGGGGGGGGGGGGGGAACCCTTTCTGCCTACAGTGAGAAAAGCTACCCAATGACGGTTTTAACCCTTGTAATCGACTTTCTCAAGGCCTCATGTTCACCCCCAGGTTAGATTTTGCTTGCCAAACTTCCTTGATTACAAGGGTCATCCAGGGCACCTGTTAAACATTCGCATGCCTGGGCCCCACTCCAGACTTCCAGGAAAGCTGACCGGCCAACAGGCCCCGTCAGCAGAAACACTCAGTTCAGGAGCTGGCCTTGAGTCGACTGCTTTGCCCGCCCCTACCCACTCCATCCTCAGATATTTTTCTCTGGGGGGGAGGAAAAACCCCTCGAAGGCCCTGTAATGCTAACTATTCATTTTCTCTGAACAGCAAAAGACCCTGGTCTCCAGGAACATACAGTTGGATCTATTTGTGAAACGGATCGGGAACCAGGAAACACTGAATGTCGCCTCGCTTCTGCCGTGAAACAGAACTGGGACATCTGGCAAGTGCCTGGACCTCTCTGGGCCTCAACTGCCCTTACGGAGGGGTGGGGGTGGGGGGTGGTGTGGAAAGCGGGTCAGATCTGTTTAACGGACCGAAATTTCTCCCTCGATGCGAAATCTGCCTAGTCCCTGAAGTTCTCCCAAAGGCTGGGTGGGCTGTCTACTACTTTTGGAGTTTTCCGAGCTCCTTCGGCCTAATCCACAAACAAATGTAAATGAGGGGGCCTCCTAGTTGTAAGGCAAGTAATACCCCAGAGAAATGGAGCTCCGCTGGCTGCTTAAGTTTGAAGTTCTTGGGAAATTCCTGTAAAACCGGACACGAAGACATCGAAGCTGCAGATAAGACGCCTTTCTCAAGGAGACTTGATGGCGCTAACGTTGCATCTCTTGGAGCCGAGTATCCACGTTTTTGTGGGTTTCGAGCCTCCAAGCACGGGGTCTCCTAGCATGCTCCACGGGGAGACTGTCTAAAGGCCGTTTCTAGTTTCTCAAGAAACTAGCTTATATTTCATACTCGCCTCTGGCCACTAACCAATCAGTGACTCACCAGACAATACACAGCAAAACTGTGTGCTCCACCGACGAGAAAATATAAAGCGTGTGTGCGTGTGTGTGTGCGTGTGTGTGCGCGTGCGCGCTGTTGTTTTGGTTTCTTCTACTTTTCACTTCCTATTATTCTCTATCATGGAAGAGAGGAAAGCCCCTCCCCGTTCTCAACACTTCCAAAAGCCCGGAAAATATGGCATAGCCTGGTTTAACTGTGTGTTTTTTGAAGGAAAAAAAAAAATTAAACGGTGATAAGAAAAAAAAAAAACCTCAAAAAGAATAGAAATACAAAAGAAAGTCATGATCGGTGCCAGGGGACTCAGAGGCAGAACTCCAAAGAAGAAATGGGGCTCGAAGTGGAAGTACACGGCAGGGGCGGGGGTGGGGGGGGTGCTGCCTGGCGCCCCGAAGGAAAGCTGTCAGTTAAAATAGGAACCTCGGCTTAAAAGGCTAAATGGAGTCCAGTCGAGCTGTAGCGGGGGATACTATTCAGTACACAGCCATGGATTACTGCAAAGGAAGGGCAGAGAAACGGCGTGTTAGCCACAGATCATTGCCACGTGACCTTCAGCTTGCTTGCTCTCTCGCTCTCGCTGGCCAAACACCACAGGCCACACTGTACCTCGTGGCCCTGACGCGGGAGGGCTCTCTACCTCGCCGGGGTTCCCAAAGCCACTATCAGATGGGCCCGTGATAAAAATTAGGGCTGGAGTAGTTTTTAGATATCGCATCCTTAGACTGGAGACGAAGTTTGGGACCTTCCAAAGCACACCACCTTGTGTTTTCCTCCCGGGCGGAATGGCTCGCCTCTTCTTAAGGGGGGTGGGGGAGGGAACACGTGCAAAATACAGATTAAAACTCAGGACGTGCACTAAATAGACCGGAAGACCCATCAGGGCAAAACTGCAGACATTGCTTCTCTGGCCGCTGGGCTTGGCAGTTTCCAGCATGAACCTGCCCTGCCGCTGGCTCTGCCTGGTTGGGAGGGCGTGGAGCCCTAAGGGAGATTACAAAGATACTGAGACACCCCCGAAGAATTCCAGAAGTCTATCATTGAAGACACTAGGCTGGTGAGAATATTCAGGTTTATTCTCCCTTTGGCACGTGTCGGGTGCCCGGCATTATAGAGAGAACATCTATGCTATTTTCTCCCGCGGTCGTGTTTTCGGGAAAGGGCTCGGTGTGAATAAACGCGTTCCGGATTTTTAACACAGCTGGAGTGCATTTATCGGAGCAACTCAAAACTGGAAAGGGCTGGGCCGGGGGGCCAGAAGGAAAAGGCACCCGAGGACCCCCTATTGGAGCCCTCTCAGAAGGGGTGGGGGCCCGGTGCCTGGGGACTAAGGGGAACCCGGCCCCGGTGGATGCAAATACTTCGGGGAAACAAGCAGCGGTCAGAACTCGAGCAGGGAGGCTGGCGGTGGGGAATGGCGGATGGGACCCCGGAAGGTGTTCCGGTGTGGCGAACGTGGCCGGGGGACCGGGGCGAGGCCGGCGGGGGAGGGGCGCCGGGAGGGGGCCTGGGATGCGCGAGGCATCTCCGAACGCCGGGACCCGAACCACGTGACCGCTGGCTTCTTGACCAGAGGCCAGACACCGTCCTCAGACTCCCGGCTTCTATAAACTTTGGCAGGAAGAGGGGGGGGGCACGGGTTGTGTGCTCCCCCGGACGTGTTAAGGGGGAGTTAGAGAAAGGGAGGCCCAGCTCTGTTGCGCAGGAAAAGGGCGGCTACAGGAAGCCCAAACTGAAAATGAAAAGAGAAGTTGGGTTAATGAACGGATGGATTAATGTACCAAAAAAAAAAAAAAAAGGTTAGAAGAAAATTGTCATGATGGCTAATGGATAATTAGAACACAGCTATGTTAGAATAAGGGCTTATTGCACTGGCTGCTGGGAACATGCTTTTTCTCTCTCACACACCCCTACACACCTCTGAATCGCAGGACGGTGGCATTAAGCTGGCAAAATCGTTATCGACAGCCACAAGAGTACTCTCTCTTCTTAATTACTAGGTCCTAACGCCCACCCCACCCCCCACTCAGACACTACAGGAATCCTGTCCACAAATCTCCAGGTGGCCTCAGGCCATTGGACAGAGCCAACCTCTCGGCCACCGACTGCCTTGGCCCAGAGGGAAAGCAGAGGGTAGAGCTGACTTCGGAGCAGCCCCAGTTAGCTAACTGGCACCCCGGGGCAAGACCGAGAAGTACCTGGGCGCGGTCGAGGGGTTCCGCAACAGGGTCCGGACCGGAGCAACCTGACAAACCTGAACTACGGCAAATCCATTATGGGTTTGTGTTCGCACAGCACTGTGACCTTCCTGTCATTTAAACTTTCACGCCGGTGACAGTAGCGGAGCAAGTAGTATCAATCCCCTTTCCACTTAGGAGGAGACTGGGGAACGCTACGAACTGACGTTTCCGTGGTCACAAAGAGTCACAGGAGCAGAGCCTGAATCCTTCGGCTGTTTGACCGAGACTCTTTCCATCGCGCTGAAGTGTTCCTGAGAACTCCTTGCTTGCGTTTCTAAGCCTCCGTTTTATTACCCGAAGGATACATTTATCTCAGTAAATAAAGGCTATTCGATATTTGGGAGGGATAGTTCAAAGCTTATGCAGATGTGAGTATATTTGTACTGTCACTTCCTCGGGGTGAATATATCCACACACCTCTACACATTCTCTCTCTCTCTCTTTCTCATGTGAATAGCCATTTATGCCAGAAATTAGTTCTGCGTTCTTGTTCCAGTTCTGCCACTGAGGCACTGTGTGACCCTTGGTGAGGCTCCGAAAGCCCCCACGCCTCCATTTGCTCATCTAGCAAACCGAAGAGGATTCCTCCCTTCTCTATCCCCCACGATTGTGGCAAGGTGAAAAGAATGTATCATCTGGAGACGCGCTCCGAAAAGTGTTAAAATGCTGTGCAAAATGCTCACCTCTTATTTTAGTCTGTGTCTACACCGAGGGGAGGAGAGGCCTAAACGACGCTGCAGTGGCCTATGCTCTGGGCTGCGTGGGAAGGTGGATGTTTTGATACGCGTGTACTGCCCACATGCTGTGCGCCACCCGCCACACGCGGGTCAGGGGGCCAGCAGCCACCGAGATACGGTATCTGTGACTGCGTACGGGGCACAGAGGAATTCCTCGCACAGTGGCAGCGAGCAGCCCGCAGCCACAAGCAATTTCACAACGAGGGAGGAAACATCGAGCCTCCCTCTGCTGGCACTCCAGTTAATGAGGGGTGGCCTTTGTGATCTGCCCCTGAAAGGAGGGCTTCGGGGAGGGGACCGGCTTCCTTTGACGCCTTTCAGATCCCATGGAGCCCAGGCCTCCCTCCCTTTTTTGCTTTGGAACCACTTTCTCGGTCTACTGGGGGGAAGCTGGCCAAGGGAAGCCGACCCCTGGGGATGGGGTGGGCTGTTCCCACTGTTCGCCAATTGCCTCTCGCTGGCCTAGCGTGCCTTTAAGGATCGGCTCGCCGGAATTCATTTTCGCAGGGGCTACCAACAGTGATTTACTCAGGGAAACCCGAACCGAATTGTGACCAGCCACGTGCACCGAAACCTGAATCCGCCGAGACCTAGGCTACCCCGATACGGCTTTCCTGCTGGCCTCACTGCCAACGGGGGCGGCCGACACTTGGCTGGGCACGAGAACCCCATCGGTGGACGGCCGCTGGAGGAGCTCACAGCCTTCCTAGATGGAAGTTTCATTCCTGTCACTTAACAGAGGCCCCAAGGCTTGCCGATAAGCCAGACAATACATCATCTCATTGTTCTGTCAGGGTGGTTTTCTTTGGCCCAATTTCAGGGGCCTTACGTTTCAGAAGCCTCCCTGGATGGACTTCCTCTTCGAGATTTGCTTGAAAGTAGGATGTTGTGCCAGCTGTCCCAAGTCCCCAGAGTAGTAGCTGCGGCCACTCATTGGTTTGGCGACCTCACAGCGGGCTCCCCATTTAAATCACACACTACGTTGGTGAGTGGGGAGAAATCTTCTCAATATATTTTATATTCCCCGACCCAAGCAAGCCAAGTGGAACGGGCATTTATGAGACAACTGGGGTATTCGGAACACTCACTAGAAATTTTATGTTAACAAACTGTTAATTTTGTAGGTGTGATAACTGTGGCGTGGTGCTTATGGTATTTTGTTTATTTTTTTTTTAAGGGTCATGAGCTCTTAGAGCTACATGCTGAAGTATTTACAGGTGAATAAAACTTCCTGTTTGGAAGTTTCTATGGTAAAGTTGAAAACAGTAATAAGCCTAATTATGTTAAATGAAACATATCTATGTCCCCCTCCCTGCTCACCGAGTCTAGAAGAATAGACAGAAGGTGCTTAATCATTGCTCTAACCAGCCTATACACCACATGGCCTCAAGGGCCGCTTTTATTCGCCCTGTAGACAAAGCGGCTAGCCCTCAGGAAGCCACGTTACCAAAGGTTACCTGCTTACCTCCTTATGCAAGGTGTACATGAACGCGGGTATTCATAGAATGAAATGTGAGGAAATCTCTATAATATTTGAAATCTCTTCATTTTCTTCCACTTTTATTATAATTTTTTGGGGGCGGAGGGGTGCACTTGGCTAAAGGCAATTTGAACCCCTTGGAAAAGAAATAGCCACCAGAGGGAAATAGAGAAGCAAGTTTCCGTTGACTTGGAACATTTCCAAACTTGGGGTCAACGCCAAGTGTGACGTTGCGGGACAGCCTCGCAAACCCAACAGCTTCCCTCGTCACTTCCACGTTGGTTAATTTTGAAAGCAATGACTGAGGCACTTTTATGAAAAAAAAAAAAAAAAAAAAAGAATGGCCACCACTGAAACCTCAAATACTGAGGACCCGCAGGACCCTCCTGCGCTCCTCAACTCTTCCAGCAGCGAGGCTGAGGACACCCCGCCTCGAACCACGCAGGCGAACATTCCGCATGTACACCTGAGACCACGGCAAACTATTTCTTCCTACTGTAAAGTCCCAAGAGCCAGGACGGTGAAGCGGCTTCTTGCATGATTAGATGGGTGTTGGGTGGGGAGTGGGATGTGGGGACATGTGTTCTAGAAGCCACTGCCAGTTCTATTTAGAGTTAATAAAGCTTACCAGGACCCTGGGCCTCATGCAGCATGCAGCAAACAGCACAGTTAACTGTAAAACAGTAAGAGCTGATGAAGATGGAGTGAGCTTGAGGAGAAATCCAGTATTATGAGCTGACACAAATGATGACGGGTTAGAGATCAAAGGAAACGAGGAAGAGTGGGGGTGGGGAGGAAGGGGGGACTGGGAGGGACCCCCGGAACACCAGTACTCTTTCCTAACCTCTTTAAGGGCAGCCAAAGGAAATTCTGAATTTGTGACTCTATTAGATCCAACCACCGTCTCTTAAGAACTGCCTACTGCCACCACCTCTACCCTCCAAACCTACTCCCTGCCATCAGCATTATGGGAGCAGAGTGGGTTTTCCAGAAGGTAGCCAACTGCTCATGGAATTACAGAAGCAGCCCAAGGGGCGCCTGGGCGGCTCAGTCAGCTGAGCGTCCAACTTTGGCTCAGGTCATGATCTCGTGGTATGTGAGTTCGAGCCCCGCGTCAGGCTCTGTGCTGATGCTCAGAGCCCGGAGCCTGCTTCGATTCTGTGTCTCCCTCTCTCTCTCTCTCTCTCTCTGCCCATCCCCCGCTCATACTTTTGTCTCGGTCTCTCTCAAAAATAAGTAAACATGAAAAAAAAATTATTAAAAAAAAAAAAAGCCCAGGCCTGGGGCCATTTCTGTGTTTGGAAGGGTGGGAGAGGGCAGTCTATTTTGTCAGTCCCTGATGGCTAACTGGGGGTGCCCCCTGCCAGCAAGGTTTGGACAAAGGTGCCGTCACCAATTCCAGATATTCCTGGAGACTGGAGAGACACACCTCCCTCTACAGGGTCCTCTGCCTGGAGTGGGGCCCGAACAAAGGAATCTCCTAATTCCGGCAGCGGGCTGTGAAGCTGCCCCAGGGACTGAGTTCACAATTACCACAGGCGATGAAGGCAGCGGGTTGGAGCCGGAAGACAGATCTAGGTTTTTCTGATCTTAAAAACAGGAACCCATTCCTGCTGGTGCAACTAACACACGATGCCAGATCCGTGTGTCCAGTGGTTTTCTGGCCAGGTAAAGCCGATCCATCAGGTAAGGCCAAAAAATTTCATTAGTCAGCGAATCTGACACCTCGTGTTATGACTCTGTAACAAACATCTCTGGACTGATGGGTGAAAATGTTCGAATTCCACTTTGGGGTCACTGGATTGCCATGTTGCGTGCCTACAAATATTAAATCTTTCACTGTTGTACAGAAGCCACTGTTTCGTTCCTAAGCGATCGGCCAGGCACAGGAGGCAAGGGAGAGGTTTCCTCCTTCTGGCAAATGTCCAACAGTTGACTCAGGAACAAGTAGCTAAGAACAGAAGGCAATGACCCCGGACACCTTTCGGACCCGCAGTTCCCATTAGGAAGGACATTGCCCAACGGTGCATCCGAGGGCTCCCCGAGTGCCACTGCAGAAACAACTAGAGCACGAGGGACCCCCGGACTGTTTCCTGGTGTTGCGTAGATCCCTTCGGAAACGCTTCTCTGCCCTCTGGCTCCCGGATGAGGAATGGGTGACTTTGGCAAGCAAACTCTGGAGTTGGGTCAGGGTTACGGACCCACGCGTAGGCGGGAGCCCACGCTAGCCTGCCTTAACAAATCCCAGGGGACCTAGACACACCGTCACTCCCCACCTTGAGGATGGGCCACATGGAGTCTACTAGCATCTGAGGGCTCCCTACCAAGTTCTCGGCACCCCAGGCCAGAAACAGCTTAAGCGGCCAAGAGGGGTGGATAGCAGAGGGTGGGAGACTGGGACTGGGCTGCAGCCTTCAGTAGCAATTAAACTGCTGGCTGCAGCTAAGTGAGAACGGGGTTGGCGGGGGTTGGGGGGGGGGGAGAGGGTTCGGGCATGGGGGAGGTGAACGCCTCAGACCCAGGATAAGCAGGCCGCCAATCTCTAGGGAGAATGGGGGTGCCCAGAGGCTTCTGCCGAGGCGCTCTCTCTCCTCTACCCTCTCTCTGTCTGCCCTTCCTTTCCTCCATCTCTTTCTTACAACCCCATGGCTCTCTCGGTTTCCTTGTTTCCTCTTTGTCCCCTCCCACATGCAGGTTGCCTCTCCTCTCCTGTCCCTCCCTCTCCCCCTACCTGGAGCCTTGCGGGGCTCTCCTAAGCGGCAGAGCAGAGGGGCCCGGCGGCCCCTGGGACGTCAGCCGTCCCCCACTCTCAGCCACCCAAACTCAGGGGGAGCTGAGACCAGTTCCAGGTCCCCAAATGCGTCTATCAGCCCACGGCTCACCTCTGGCCGCCAGCCCCCAGGCCCTTCCGTCTCCGGGCCCTGCGCTGAGGGGGGCGGGCAGGGGGAGAAAGAAGCCATGAGCCCAGAGCGGCCGACCACTTACTTTTTCTTCTCTTTGTCCCTCTTCAGAGTCTGTGAGCCTCCGGCCTGCGTGCCCTGCGACTGAAGCAGCTCGGCCGCCGTCTTCCTCTGTTTGAAGGCGTTCACTTCGTCGTCCAGGGATTTCTTCTTATCCTCCAGCTTCTTCTTCTCGTCCTGGTGTAGCTTCTTCAGGCGGTCAAACTTCTCATGCAGCTGCCAGGGGAGCACAGGGGGTCTGAGGAGGGGCCTCGCGGACGGCGAGTTCCCGGCTGAGCCGGGCCGGGGCGGGCGGGCTCGGGCGGGACGGGACCTTAGGAGCCGTTTCTGCTGGGGACCACCACGATGGCGCCGAAGGGCACCGTGTTCTGGAGAGTTCCCTTCTCCTGCCACTTTACCTCCACATTTCTGCTCTTGAATACGGTCAGGGAACTATGACTGATGGATATTAATTGTTAGTATCAATAGCCATTCTCTTCTTATTTGCATGTCGTGAGGAAACAGAAGGTTGGAGACGTTAATGAATTTGCCCTGGGTTCAACCATTCTTTCCAGGACGATAGTGCACGATCTCGCGATATGAAAGGGGCCCCCTGCCTTTTCTTACCCCCCTGCAATCAAGGAGGATCATCAAGGGTGGCCGAGAAAACACTTCAGCAGTGTCAAAGCTGGTCAAAGAAAATACTGTTCTCAGACATGGAAGGAGAGAAAAGAATTTTATAAAATGGAATGAGTGCAGAGACCTCCGCTTTGACCGAGGGGAGACTCAACTAGCTCTGAGTGGAACCAGACACCCAGGGTCACCTGGGTGGCTCAGTCGGTTGAGCGTCTGACTTTGGCATAGGTCGTGACCTCACAGTTCTGGAGTTCGAGCCCCGCATGGAGCTCGCTGCTATCAGTGCAGAGCCTGCTTCGGATCTTCTGTCCCCCCTCTCTCTCTCTCTCTCTCTGCCCCTTCCCTGCTTCTGCTCTCTCTCAAAATAAGTAAATCTTCAAAAAAAAAAACCCCAAAAACAAAAACGAACCAGACACCCCAAGGAGAATGGGAAGAATATTCTGGCAGGCCATTGTGGTAGCACACCAGAATGTGATCAATCACCTTGAATACTAAGAACAGAGCGAGCATCACGTCACTCTCTTTTGGAGAGCAATTAGGGCTCTGCAGCACTGGAAGCCCAGGACGGAGGGGGCCAGGTGTCCGGGCCCTACAGGTGTTTGGGACGGCCACGTAGTAAGGGTTGGTGGGTGCCAGGCTTGCCGTGTAGACTAGCTTTTACTAGCACCTGGGGTAGGGTGGGGTAGGGTGGTGGAAGCTGCCCATTGGCTGCTGTAACCTGGCTTTTGTTCCTTGGCCTCTCGTTCATTCATCTTTGAGATCTCTTCACGACTCCTTCCCAAACTACTGGGTGATATTTTGCTTTCGGACAGTGACGCTGAAATAAAATCAGTATCCATGCCATGGACTTTGGCGAAGACTGTAGAGAGCCACAGAAGATGACAGGGGAAGAGACTTGGGAAGTAAGTTAAGTGCTCTATTTTTTTTGAGAGAGAGAGAGAGAGAGAGAGCATGAGCAGGGCAGGGGTGGAGGGAGAGGGAGAAAGAGAATCCCAAGCAGGCTCCCGCTCAGCGCAGAGCCCGACGCAGGGCTCCATCTCACGAACCGTGAGATCATGACCTGAGCCGAGATCAAGAGTCGGACACTCAACCGACGGAGCCACCCAGGCGCCCCCGTCCTTCCCTCCTGTATGGGTCTCGAGGCCCAGAGAGATGAAGCAGTCGCTGGTGTGACTAAAACTGTAGCTGAGGCCACTTACTTGGGCAGCGGTGGGCAAACTGGTAGTGGACCCTGGGGGCAAGGGAAGAATGCTGGGAGGATGAACTTCGCTCGGTCAGGCATGGCTTACGTAATGAAAACCCCAGATAGACGATCTAACCTGAGTTTAAAAACTCGCCAGGGCCGCACAGGTGTTCTGCTATGTGAAATGGGACAGAATATCCAAGCGACCGGGGAAATGCCCCAGCTGTCACGGATGTAGGTTTCAGCCAGGTACCCAGGGCCGCCTGGGAACACCCTGCCCCACGGCCCTCAGAGCAGGTAGCATGGGGCGGGGCAGCCAGGAAAGTGATCACCGGTCCCTACCGAGCTCTGAACTGCCAGGAAGGGGGAAAAGAAGGAGTGCACACGTGACTCTGAGGCGGTAGGTCAGGTCTTGATTCTTGAGCAGCGTTGCCTGCTAGAACTTTCTACGGTGATGGAAAGATTCTGTAACTGGGCTGTCCAATCCGATAGCCACTAGTCACACGAGGACTGAGCCCTTGAGATGTGGCTCATGCAGCTGAGAATCTGAGTCTTAAATTTTCTTTAATCTTAATTCATTTAAATTTAAATAGCCACACGTGGCTAGCAGTGACCAGATGGAGAGTGCGGCTCTAGAGAACTGAGGAACGCAGCGAATGAGAAGACATCCCGGCCTTAGGGAATGAGGGATCAAGAAGACACAGATCTTGGGGCGCCTGGGTGGCTCCATCGGCTGAGCGTCCGGCTTTGGCTCAGGTCATGATCTCGCGTTTCCTGAGTTGGGGCCCCGCGTCGGGCCCACTGCTGTCAGTACACGGCCAGCTTCGGATCCTCTGTTCTCCTCTCTCTGCCCCTCCCCCAGCTCGGGCTCTTTCTCTCTCTCTCAAAAATAAATGAACATTAAGAAAAAAAAGAAGAAGACGTAGATCTCTCAGTGCCCTCGGTGCCAGCCAAGGCAGGGGGGCAGAAGCCCCTGCCTGCCATATCCAAGCCCAGCCCCCTCTTTCCTGCCTGCTGGGCACTCAGGGTCACACGCACCTCTTTCTCTGCCTCTTTAAGCTCAGCTTCTTTCTCTTTGACTCTCTGGACGAACATCTGTCTCATCTCCTCTTCTTTCTTCTGGAGCTCCCCTAGGAACTCGTTCCTTTTGGCCTCGTACGTCTCCTGTAAGCTGCGGACACAGTCGGGTTAATCCCCCTGCCTCTGGAGTGGTTCCCATTCAATGAAAACTGGCCCCAGCGATCCTCCCCGGGTTCCCCCCCCCTCCCTTCCCCAATTCTGGGAGAGGTGCAAGAACAGAACCACAAGGCTGGCCTGGCATGTGACTGCAGGATCACGGGGCTGCTTGAGGGGGAGAGGGCAGCCCTGGTGAACGGAAGAGATATTTGGAACTGGACTTAGAACAACTGCTTCCATGCCCTGGTTATACGGATGTGGAAACAGGGCCAGAGAGGTGAGGCGATTTGCTCAAGACCGCATGGCTAGTTAGAGGAAGGGCAGGGACCGGACGCTGGGTGTCTCGTGTCTTAATCTGGATCCTTCCTCTGGACTGTGCTCCCAGGTCCTGGCTCTGAAACTGACTGCATTAATGAGCTCTTTTCTCTCTCTTTTTTTAAAAGCTTATTTATTTATTTATTTATTTTTGAGAGAGAGAGAGAGAGAGGGAGGGAGGGAGGGAGGGAGAGAGGCAGAGAGAGCAGGAGAGAGAATCCCAAGCACACTCTGTGTGATAAATGCCGAACTCAACATGGGACTCGATCCTATGACCGCAAAATCATAACCTGAGCCAAACTCAAGAGGCAGCCGCTCAACCGACTGAGCCCCCCAGGTGCCCCTTGGCGAACTATTTCAAACACTTGGTGAGACTCCATCGTGCGTTTTAGACACAGAACTAAGTGACGCTAGGCTAGTCACTCAACATCTAGAGCCCACAGCCACTGTGCCCGCCATCAAGGAACTCGCGGTCTACTGGGAGACGCCTGGGCCAAGTCTCCCCAACCGCAGCCAGGACTCAGTTTTATAGAAACAGGAGTCAGCCTAGTGAGGAAGAGGAGGAATCACGCTCTGAAGAGGGCGGCGTGTGGAAAGGGACACGTGGAGGGAGGTGATGTACTTGGGGAACCAGGCATAGTTCAACATGGCGGGAGGGGATGAAGCAAGCTGGTGGAGTCGAGGGCGTGGAGGTTCCTGAGCCTGACGGGAGAGAGCAGGTGTCGGACGCTGGGTTACAGACTTGGTCACGTATCCACTGCAGGGTTTTAAGCAGGCGGACTGTTGCTTCAGGCAATTTGAAAATGAGAAAGACCACACTGGCTGTTGCCCGACGGACAGACTTCCCAACAATCCAAGTAAGAAATGACGGGATCTCTGACTCCCACCAAAAAAGCCACAAAATAAAGCGCGAGATCTTGCCATTTGCCGCAAGATGGCTGCAGCCAGAGAGTATAACGCTAAGCGAAATCAGTCACTCGGAGACAAACACCATGTGATTTCATTCATACGTGAGATTTAAGAAACGAAACAATCGAACAAAGAAAAAAAAGACAAACAAAAAAACCCTCAGACTCTTCAATACAGAGAACAAACCGGTGGTTGCCAGAGAGGAGGTGGGTGGGGTATGGAGGAAATAGGAGAAGAAAAAAAAAAATGATGGGGTTTGAATGTGAAGGGCTAGTGGGGATGGAGGATTTGGGGGAAGTCGGGAACGGTAAGGGAAGCAGAACTCCTGGAGTTTGGAAGGACTTTAAAATAACTCAGGGTTTTTTGGCTCTCACAACCAGGTGGACTGTGGTACCACCAACTGCGGCAGGGAACACTGGGAAAGGAGCATGTTTAAGAGGGAGGAAGAAGATGGGGCACCTGGGTGGCTCAGTCGGTTAAGCGTCCGACTCTTTATCTCAGCCCGGGTCATGATCTCGCAGTTTGTGGGTTCCGGCCCCGCATCAGGCTCTGTGATGATGGCGCCGAGCCTGCTTGGGATTCTGTCTCCTTCTCTCTGCCCCTCCCCGACTTGTACTTTCTGTATCTCTCTCTCTCTCTCTCTCAAAATAAATAAACTTTAAAAAAAGGAGGGAAGAAGAGAAATTAAAACTTAGACAGCTGGTGTTTCGGCTATGTCTTCTATGCGCTGTCTGAGTGCAAATATCTGGCATGCAGTTGAAGCAATAGGTTTGGGGCTCAAAAGTAAGATTTTAGCATGGGAGTCATCTGTTTCTAGGTGGCTAAGTAGGGCCGATAGTAGCAAGAGCCCGCCGCAAAGAGAACAGAGTGACAGGAGCAGAGGTCCTAGGACAGAATCCCAGGACCAACATTTAAAGGAGCGGGCTGAGAGGCGCCTGAGTGGCTCAGTCAGTTAAGCCTCCGACTCTTAGTTTCGGCTCGGGTCATGATCTCACAGTTTCCTGAGTTTGAGTCCCGCTTACAGCGCAGGGCCTGTTTGGGATTCTCTCTCCATCTCTCTCTGCCCCTCCCCAGCTTGCACTGTCTCTCTCGAATACATAAATAAACTTAAAATAAAGGACTAAGCTGAAGAAAATGAGCGTGCCATGGGGTCGAGAAGGAGTAGCAAGAGAGAACTCAAACCAGCCAGGTCGGTGCTAGAAAAGCCAAGGGCAGAGAGAATTTCAGGAAAGAGGGCAGTGGGGTAGGCAGATCTAAGGTTGACTGGAAATCAAAGAAGATGGGACCCGGAGCCCATCTGAAAGCTTCCTCAGCCCACAAGTATCCCTGTCCCTTCCTAACTGAGTCCTGACATCTCCTGAGAGGGGACCGAGCTGTAATAAAGGGCATCACACGGTAATTTTAAACGTGGAGGCTATGTCACGCCGCCGGCATACAGATCAGACAAGGATACTTGGCGTCTGGTTCCCGTCGGCATAGTAAACCGCTTTCGAAAGCAGCCCTCTTCTCTGAAAGCGCTTCGAGTTCTGATTTGGGAAGGACGTCAGTGGTTATTAACATCCGGCCGTCAAAACCAAACTTGCGCCTGACCGCAGACACTCGGGACGCCGCACGGAGGGCCTGAAGTTCATTGATAACACGTGCAACGACGGCCCCCGGGTCCCACCTGGTTTGATAAGGGGAAGGAGCGGATCGAAACCCGGCGGGGCAGCCGGAGTCTGATGCAGAACGTCGGGCGGAGGACAGGGACAAAGTGCCACATTGCGGAAGAAAGCCTCAGCTCAGGGGTCCCCGCCGGCACAGCTCCCCGCAGCTGGCGCGAGCGCGCACGTACGCGTGCCTGCGCGCACGCGCGCGCGCAGCAAGGAGCCTGGGCGCCCCGCCGGTCCTCTGGGCCTCCCGGGTCCCACGCTCACCAAGCCCGCCCGGCCACAGCCGAGGGGGCGACGAAGTGGGCCGGGCAGGTGACAGCCCTGCTGCTCTAAGGTCTCGGCCCCCCCCGGGGCTCGCCTCCCGGTCTGAATTCTCCCCGGCGGGCCGGGCCGGCCGGAGCGGTACCTGAAAGGTTTGCTGTCGGGGTCGGTGTCCTTGAAGCCCATCTCCTCCAGCTTGCAGCGGCGGTAGAGCTCGTAGTGGCGGCTGTGGGTCTGCTCCCGGAGGTCCTCCATGTTCACCCGAATCAGCATCTCCCGCAGCTTCACGAAGTCGCAGTGGGCCTCGTTCTCGACTGCACGGCAGGGGAGGGGGCACGGGAAGCACACTGAAAGGCAGGCCGGAAGCGGCGGAAAGGGACGAACCGAGAGGCCAGATGCCTAGCAGCGAGGTCGCCTTTCCATCCTGTGTATGTAGAGCCTGCGAATTTGCCTCCCCATTCGCTTCCCCACCGAAAGCGTGCATGGAGCGTTACGAGGACGGTAATGGAAAATTGCCAGAGCACAAAGGAAAAAAAAAAAAAAAGATCTGAGCAGGCATTCAGGTGCACCTGGCCCCAGATTCCCCGAGCAGACCCTCGCAGGAATGTTGGTTTGCTCTGCACCGCTTTTAGGATAACGGCACATGCACCTTCAGCCCTCTGTCCGATAAATATTTGCGGCATCTCTGTTCCCAGGATTGTATGAGGCACCGGGAACTCAGAAACAAAGTCATGGAGTCTTGCCCTAAGGAGCTTAGGGTTTAGTGGAAGAGTAGATGCAAAGAGACAAATATAATAGAATGCAAAAAATTACCATGGTGCAGTGAAAGCCCAGAAGAAGGGGGAGTGGGTGCTGAGAACTCCTAGCAGGCTTCACCAAAGAGGCAATTCTTAAGATACCTCTTGAGGGGAGAATCAGAATTTACCAGGCAGATTAGGAAAGAGTCCAAGCAAGGCCTCGGTAAGATTAGGCAAGGTTACGTGGCTAGCAAGTTGTGGTTAGGATTCAGACGCATGCAATCTAAAAGACAGGCACGGGTTCTGAGCAGGTGCCATGTCTCAAAAGAAGAAAGGGGAAGGACGGGGACATCTATAGATGGCAGTGACAAGGAGGGGTGTGGCCCAGCTGGACGGTAGGTAGTAGCTTCAAAGGAGGTGTTTTGCCGAGGGTGGATAATGGCCCGACAGCAGCAACGGTGACCAGGACAAAGTGGACCCCACTTTCCGGCCTGAACGAACGAGCCCCCTCCTCAAAAGAGCACAGCACGCAGGGCAGTGGCCGAGAAGTTGGAGTTCCAACTTCCGGTTGGAACACGAGGCCGTGAGCAGCGCTCTGGCACGTGTCTCCAGGCCTGGCTCCACGGGGGCTGTGGTGGCGGTGGCTGGCCTGACACAGGTGCGGACCGTGGTGTCTGAGATAACAAATGGGCACACTCACCCTGGGTTCTGTCTTACAGGGCCTGGGAGAGGGCAGTGGGCATGGGGAGGGGGTCTGGGAGGACGGGGTGGGGAACAGTTGCAGTGGACTGCCCCGTGGCCATCAGAGCAACCTCGTCAAAGCTCAGACCAGCTCACGTAACCCCTCTCCTTATGACCCATCGCCGCGGGGCTAAAGCCCCTCGCTGCCATAGAACCTAAGCTAATATTAACAATCACATCAGGGGCGCCGGGGTGCCTCGGTCAGTTAGGCATTTGACTCTTGATCGTGGCCCAGGTCATGATCTCAAGGCTCAGGAGTTCGAGCCCCGCGTTGGGCTCTGTGCTGACAGCACGGGGCCTGCTTGGGATTCTCTGTCTCTCTGTCTGCCTCTCTGCTTCTCTCTCTCAAAAAATAAACAGTAAAAAAAATCACATCAGTCAGGCAACTTCTCAGCACCAGCTCTTCCTCCATCTCCAGACAGCGATTCCTGGTGGCCGGTCAGAAGGGGTGACGCCAAGGCCACTCGAACAGAACAGTGAACTCCAACTTAGAAGAAAAACCTTCAAAAACCCCTCTGTTGGTTAGGTGCGTGTCTGCTGGCTTCTCGTTTTATTTCAGGTTCCTGCGACTCAGACCACAAACTCATTCACAGTTGGGACCGTGAGTCCGGGATCTCCGCCACCAGACGGCAGAGAAGGACCGCAACCTAGCACGGCTCTGATAACCGAAAATCCAGCTGTCACCCGAGGGTCCTCGGCGGGCCCTAAAGCATGCCGGCCTGGTAGGGAGGTGGGCGACGTCCCACCCGCTTTCCCGCTTCCTGCTGTCGGCTCAGCGGCAGGGATGAGTGTGCAGTGAATCAGCCTCCCTCTCACACATGGTGCCCCTGCGCTCAGAGACCCAGCTTATAGCTGAAGACTTGGAGGACCAGACACCTCTTCCACCATAGGCTTGGCTTATCCACAGGACTGACTAGTCTCAAGAGTGACTTACCCCATGTCAGGCAGAGCATGGAAGGAAGTTTCCTGAGTGTATATACAACATATCTGGTTTCTTTTTTACTTTAGAGAGAGAGAGAGAGAGAGAGAGCACGCGCGCATGCATGCCAGCAGGGAAGAGGGGCAGAAGAGAGAGACAGAAGCTTAAGCAGGCGCCACACTCAGCGGGGCTCGATCCCGTGACCCTGGGATCGTGACCTGCGCCGAAATCAAGAGTCGGACGCTCAACTGTCTGAGCCAACAAGGCGCCCCACAATACGTCTATTCTTTTTTTAATTCTTTTGTTGTTTATTTTTGAGACAGACAGGGCACGAGTGGGGGAGGACAGAGCGAGAGACACAGAGTCTGAAGAAGGCTCCAGGCTCTGAGCTGTCAGCACAGAGCCCGACGTGGGACTCGAACCCACGGACCGTGAGATCATGACCTGAGTCGAAGTCGGACACTTAACCAACCAAGCCACCCAGGCGCCTCAATACATCTGTTTTTAAATTGTAAAATAATCATATATATACAGAAATAAAGAAGTAAAATGAATACCAATGTATGTACAACCCAGGTGAAATAGTACCCACACCTCGTGTCCCTTCCTGGTCTTAAGACTTTTTCCTTATAGTTTCGCCACTTACATATGAATTCCTAAAAATATATATCTTGTTTAGTTTTGTCTGCTTTTGGAATTCATATAAATAGAATCACACAGCATGTATTATTCTAGGATTTATTTAGCCCAACGTTACGTTTCTGAGATTCATTTGTATAGAACCGTCATCTGTGCATTTGTACCACTGTCTAATATCTCATTATCTGCACACTCTGCAACTCATCCAATGGATTTTTGATGGGTATCTGGGTTGTTTGCTAATCATTTGCTATATTCTGGTACATCTTCTGGTACACTCGGGCCAATACACACGCTTTCTGGGCACACTCCTTCTTACCTTGCTCCGCGTACATTTGTTTTTGCTTTAGGAATACTTTCTCCATTGGAGACAAAGAGAGCTTGCTCACGGCAGAGAATCGAGGTAGGGGGCCAGAGCTTGCCTGTGGCGGTTTGAAGCCCAAGCCGAATGGGTAGAGACCGGGGACAAGTTAGAGACTGGTCACACAGCGGCTGGAGACCAGCAAAGAGGCGGACGGTAGGGGCTCCCTTGTCCCCGTCTCCTGGAGACTCAACTCACCCTGCACCGTGCCCCAAGGATACTGCCGTGCCTTCATCATCTTGTTGCCTATCTTGAGTTCTTCCGTGCTGCCGATGACAGCAAACGGCAGGTGTGCCTGCAATAGAAGGCAAACCGAAGCTCAGAGCTCCAGGAGAAAGGCACCGAGCGTCCCTCGATACAACTGCTACCTGGCCCTGGGGT
Source organism: Paguma larvata (assembly GCA_030068075.1). Classification (NCBI taxonomy): domain Eukaryota; kingdom Metazoa; phylum Chordata; class Mammalia; order Carnivora; family Viverridae; genus Paguma; species Paguma larvata. The sequence continues at coordinate 92,686,398 of CM057830.1, forward strand.
CTCGGGCCCTCATATTGTGGTGTCCCTCCCTGTCATCATCATCAAGAGGCATTTCTTTTTTTTTTTTTTTTTTTTTTAAAATATTTATTTTTGAGAGAGACAGAGGTGAGCAGAGGAGGGGCAGAGAGAGAGACACACACAGAATCTGAAGGAGGCTCCAGGCACAAAGGCCCATGCGGGGCTCAAACTCACAAACCGTGAGATCATGGCCTGGGCCGAAGTCGGACGCTTAAGCGACGGAACCACCCAGGTGCCCCAAGAGGCATTTCTTAAGCTCCGAGCTTGTGTGGGGCTAAGCGGCCTAACCCAAGCTTCTGCTGTTCAGAAATTCACAACAGGAGGTGACACTGACATGGCCGAATGCGTAGAGAACAGACGAGATGGAAAATAAGCAGAATAATGAGCAGACACGCTGATTGGCTAGTTATTCGGAATTCACGGGTGCTGATGGGGAAAGCCTTTGGAAGGTGGGTGAGTGGGATGAGGCGCCTACGTGTGGATACAGAGGCTAAAGGGGACCGAGGGGACTAGGATCACTGCCCCCGCCCCGGAGTGCGAGAGCCCCCGGAAACCAGTACGTACTGCGGACTGAGCCGTATGCTCCTTGTCCTCCTCCTTCCCGGGAGCAAGAGCTCACACTGAACTCTTGAGCCTAGAAGTCAAGTCCATAAGTATTTTCCTACATGCCCATTACTGTGCTGGGTTCTGTTTTAGATGCTGTAAGGGAGACAAAGGAAGTAGAAGACACACTCCCTCACCCTCTAGGAGCTTACCGTCTTGTTGGGGGCACCTGAATTACATACCCGGAATCGTCTAAGACAGAATATGACCAAGGCGGGGCTCTACCCAAAAGGGCTTTGCCCAGACAAGTAGAAGTCTGCCGGAACAAGCTTTCTGAGCCTGCTTGGAGAAACAGGCCTCAGTCACAGATATTTGGACTCATTTGCTTCCTCATGTGTTCTACAAATATTTACGGAGCCCCTGCTACGTGCTAGGCATTAGCAGTACAATGTTGAGAGAGCTCAGAGCCTGCCCCTGGAGAGCGCACAGTCTGCTAGGGGAGAAACACATGCCAACAATAATGATATGGTAAAGTCTGGATTACAAACAGAGATTCGAGAGCTGGAGGAACAGAGGAGGGAGCAGCGAACTTCACGAAATCACAGCGGGCTTCACAGAGGAGGTAGTAACAATTGAATCTTTCCAACAGCGCTGCGAGGTTAGGTATTATCAGCCCCATTTTGGAGACAAGGAAACCAAGGTCCAGTTGCCAGCAGACACACCATAGTAAGGGCCAGAGCCAGGGACGGAACCCAGGTCCCTCTGGCTTCAAAGCCCACCACCCATCTGCCACTCCCCTGTAGGGGGTTCGAGCGGCAGATGGGGGGAGCACCTTAAACCCTGGGGTGAACTTGGCTGGACGAGGCCAGATTATAAGAAGCAGTTCAATTCTGGCCAAATTAAGGGGGCCACTGAAGTCCCGAAAACACTGCCCTGAGGGGCCAGAGCCTCCCTGACCTCTGCCATCTGGCTTCGTAGGAGGGACATCCGGGCACCATTCGTTCCCACTCGGGGCCCCGGGACATGTTGGGAACCTCAAATCCACCCCCAAACGCTTTCTGGGAAAGCGCTGCCCCTCCTGCACAGAAGAGGCCCCAAAGCTTCAGCCACGTGACACGAAAGAGCCAGAGGGTGGCAACGGCTGAGGGCTAGACCGAGGGAGGAGGTGAGAAAGAGAACCGCCTTGTAGCTTTCTCACGCACCCCCGGCTCTCAGCTGAAAGTGATGGAGGAGGGCATGTCAGGTAGGAGGGACTTCTCTGGGCTCCGGAGGAAAGGAGGGAAAAAAAAAAAAGCCCAAGACGAGAATAAAGGCATAAAAACACATCAGGTTTGTGTTCCCTTGGGCCTGTTATTCTTGTCTCCCCAAGACATCGCTTGTTAGAATGACGGGGTCACTCGCTTCCCCTCTGTCCTACAGCGCTGCCGTTTTATCTGTCCCTGCTCTCAGACACGGCCCCTGCCAAGGCAGCTCCAGAGGGCTCCGGAGGCCTCCCGGACCTCACAGCACACTCTTTGCTGTGAGTGTTCGGGTAAGTACACACGAGGGTATCGTTTCTGAGGCCCCCCCCCTGCAGATTTCACTGTCTTCTCACGACAGCCCTCCAGGGCGGTTATCAGACACCCCATTTGTGATTCGAGGGAAGCGACTCGCCTAGGTCCCTAACTCCCGTGCCCAAATCTTCCCCGGGGAGCAGTAAGGACACGCCGCTTTAGCTGCCGGCCTCTCCCAGCCACCCGCAGCGGCCTCCTGGCGAAATGGCATCTGCTGGAAGCCAGCCAACCACGAAGGGCAGGGAATCACGGGGCCAGGCTCTCTCTGGCCCTCCTGCTGCTGCTCTTGAGAGACAGGTGGCTTTGACAACCGGGAGGAAGTCGAGCAGAGCAGGGAGACGGTAAACCAACCAACCGCGCTCCCCGGGGTGACACTTTGCACGTGTGGGCCCAGGGAGGGGGCTCTGATGCCCGCAAGGCGGTGCTGCCGCCGAACCGCGGGCAGAAGTGCCCCCAGATGTCAGACGCCCCAGCCTCAGAAAACCCCAGGAGACACCCTCGAGCCTCCCCTTGGGAGTCTGTTCCCAGATTCGCTACCTTTCCTGTCTCGTGTCTACCTTCAATTCCTCTCGGTAGATTTTAAAGCGTGTGGTGAGGGGCGCCTGGGTGGCGCGGTCAGATAAGCGTCCGACTCTCCTTGATCTCGGCTCAGGTCATGAGCTCACGGTTTGTGAGTTCGAGCCCCCACGCCGGGCTCTGTGCTGAGGGTGCAGAGCCTGCTTGAGGTTCTGTCCCTCCTTCTCTCTGCCCCTCCCCTGCTCGTGGGTCCCCACCTCAAAATAAATAAACTTTAAAAATTAAAAAAAAAAAAGTAGAATCCTAACCTAACTTAAAAAGACTGAATAAAATAAAGTGTTTGATGATCCAGCTGGCGTGAATTAGTCTCTTCCCGCCCCACTACGTCCATTCTGCTTGGGAGGCTGGACGCCCGTTCTCAGCCTGGTGGCATGGAGACTGGCAGGAGCGTTTATTCCTTTTCTGATAATAACCCGATCGGGGGTGGCTCCCTCCCAGGGCGGACAAGATTTCCCATTTCAAGCTCTGACTGGTGACCGAGCAAGCACACCGCGTCATGCTCTGTCGAGTCAACCCTCGGCGATTCTCGCCAAAGGACGTGCGAACACTGGAAATGGCACTGCCCCCCCAGGAGAAGGGAGGGGCTTATGGCCATGGGTCTCCCTGCCACCCTACTGGTCACCCGCGTGCCCTCACCGGGCTTGTATGCCCTCGTGGGAGCCAAACCCAAGACCTCCCAGGGGGCCAACCAACTTAGCCGAGTCAAGTACCTGGGCCTACTTCTTGGCCCGTGGCCATGCTTTGAGCCATTTCAAAGAACAACATTCAGGGGCGCCTGGGTGGCTCAGTCGGTTAAGCGTCTGACATCGGCACAGGTCATGATCTCACTGTTCCCGAGTTCGAGCCCCGCATCGGTCTCTGTGCTGACAGCTCAGAGCCTGGAGTCTGTTTCAGATTCTGTGTCTCCCTCTCTCTCTACCCTTCCCCTGCTCATGTTCTGTCTCTCTCTCTCAAACAGTAAATAAACATTTAAAAAAAAAAAAAGAACAAAATTCAATTTGAACAACGTAGCAATTTTTAGTATTTTTAAAAATTTTTTGATGTTTATTTTATTTTTGAGAGAGAGACAGAGCGTGAGAGGGGGAAGGGCAGAGAGAGGGGGAGACACAGAATCTGAAGGAGGCTCCAGGCTCTGAGCCGTCAGCACAGAGCCCAACATGGGGCTCGAACCCACGAACTGTGAGATCATGACCTGAGCTGAAGTCGGACGCTTAGCCGACTGAGCCGCCCAGGCGCCCTGCAATTTTTAGCATTCAAGTCTGCAACCCTGAGAGTTAGCGGAGCAAGGGTTGAAAGCAGCAGGCAGCCAGACCGTTCAACTCCCTTCTCTGTCCGACCCCCGATGTGAAGTGGTTTCTCAGGCTCACCCAGAAGCCAAGGGGGAGGCTGTGACCTCATTACCCTTATTTCCGGCCACGAAAATCCCTAGTACGGGCGGCGGGATGGCAAGAGGGTTCTTCCACCTCTTCTGAACCAGTCCCCGTGACCATTGGCTGGGGTGGCGGAGGCCGTGGGGCTGGAGTCAAACCCATTCCTCCCGCCACCCAAGCCCGCGGTTCTGATGAGGCAGCCTCATACACCACAGCTCGTCCGAAGACCCCCTCCCTCCCGCGGGCATGCCCAAGCCCAGGTCCACGCTTTCCCGCTCACAAAAGCATAGCGGGATGGCGGGGAATGAGTGCCGCGTGGTGTTATGACAGGGATAACCCTCAAGGCACTCGAATTTCGTTTTTCAAAGTGAAACACCGGCACACTTCAGGGACTATTGTAAGAAATGACCCAGAACCTCTTCATAGCCAAAGCGGGGTGCCTGAGAACTGCGGGGTCATAGCACGGGAAGGTTCCGACCTCGAGGCTGAGCCCAAAACGACGGTCACTCCTGATCCGCAATGGAGTGAGGTGTCATTTGGGGTAACACCTCAAGATTGCACGGAATTTTTTCCCGTTTGTTCTCAGCAAAGCAACCCGCAAGCCTGAAAGCTACCTGGTGATGTAGGGAACCCCAGTTTTTTTTACAATAATTTTTAAAAGTTTATTTTATTTATTTGGAAAGAGAGAGAGAGAGAGCACACAGGAGGGGCAGAGAGAGAGACAACGAGAGAGAGAGAGAGAGAGAGAGAGAGAGAGAGAGAGAGAGATCCCAAGCAGGCTCCGTGCCGTCAGCGTGGAGCCCGATGCGGGGCTTGAACTCCCAAACCGATAGATCGTGACCTGAGCCAAAGTCGCGAGTTGGACGCTTAACCGACTGAGCCGCCCAGGCGCCCCAGCAGGGAACAAATTTGAAGGTATCTGTGGGGCCTGATGCTCTGAGGTGACTAACCGCTTCCGGACATCAGGGCCAATGACACCACGTGACCCTTGTCTCCAGGCTCCTCTTTTTCTGCAGGACAAGGCACCCTTTCAGGTTTTCTCAAGACAGAGCCTGGCTTCCATCAAAACGCCCTGACGGCTCGAGAGAAGCAGCACTCATCTTTCTGTCCCCTCCCCTTTCTTTTTCCTGCTCAGATGGGTCCCAGGACAGAACTCTGCCCACCACAAGCCACAGAGCCTTGCTCTTCGGCCTGATTCGTCAGAGACGACTGGGGACTCCTAATCACAAACATATCTCAGGTGTACTGCGGGGCAGGAAGTCAGGCGAAGACCGCCCCGCTACGCTAATCCGTCGGCCAATCCATAGGAGGCGGCCGCTGATACCGTAATGATAACTTAGGGGCAGCGGCGGCAGGAAACTTGTCTAAAAATGGCTTTTATTACGAGGCTTTCCTGAGTTTGGCTATACCCAGGCATTATGTCATTAGGAAAAACTGATGCCTCTCAACAGGGAGGAAAAAAAAAAAAATCTCTTCCCAAAGCAGAGGCTTTCTGAAAGCCATTAGCTGTCTCCTTGAAATCACAACATTGAAGATTTCACAGCAAAAGCATCAACACGTTGTAAAGAAGCATGAGGAGATGTTTGACTCCCCCCCCCCCCCGCCTTCCCTCATTACTCATTCCTCCAGTTGGGGGGAGGGGAAGGGGAGAGGACCGGAGAGATGGCAAGTCGAGTGGATTTTTTGATTCATTCGCACTTAATAAAGCAAAGCATAACCCCCAGACTTAAAAATAACATTTCTCTGGTCACCAGACAAATCGGAGGCTGTATGTCATCCTTCCTCCTGGAGGCAGAGGGCTCCGTTCTCCGAGGACGGATTGCCCCGGCGTCTCGGGGGCAAGCCAACTTTTTGGCGGTGGTTGCCATGGCGTTGTTTGGGTCAGAGGTGAAGCCTGTTTGGCTTTCTGGCAGTCCCTGGGGGAATGGCTTAGACCGGGGCGCCATCACACAGGAGGGTGGTCGGAGAGGTCGGAATCCCCGGCTCCAGACTCTTCCTGAAGTTGGCCCTTCCCTCCCTCAATCTCTGGCACTTAATGTCTGCATTTCTGAGGCTTTCAGGCAGCCACCACTAGGGGAGAGGAGCTGTTTTGGTTCGGGATCCTTTCTCACAAACCCCTGAGACTCAGATGGTCGAGAGTTGACTACACTACGATGGACGGGGATGTCTGACGGCTAGCTTGTTAAACAGTAAGAACGCGAATAAACAGCAAAGGGTCGGAAAGTTGGACCCGTGTTGAACTCACGTTCATGGTTCCATTGATCTCAGCCACGGACTCGTCGTCTGTCGGGAACTGGTAGATCTGAACCCCGTTGCTGACAAGTTCACTGGTGATTTTGATTTTGAACTTGGTTAGCTCGCTCTTAGAAATGGCATCTGACTTGGCAATGATGGGAATGATGTTCACCTGGGAAAGGAAGGGGCACAGTGGGATCGTTGCTGGTGCGCTGCGGCGAGAGCAGCGTGCCAGAGCGCCTCCGCCAGCTGTCAGAAGGGACGGCTCAACCCAGTGGTCCAGGACCAGCCACTTCTGTAGCCAGGTAACAATAGAATAAATAACAATGGGTGCTGCTTGCTAAGTGCTGAGTACTGAACTAAGTGCTTTACATGGATTCAGCCAACACGTCCTGACAACCACCCTCTCGTCTGACCAATGAGAAATTGAGGCACAGAGAGGCTAAGTAACTTGTCCGAGGCAACAGAGCAGGTAAGTAGCAGAACTGGGATCCAGATCCAACTTTAGCCTTATTCTTAAATCCATAGTCTTAACCAGCTCAGACCCAAACTGATGAGCTGCGTGCCTTCTTAATATCAAGATCACTGCTTGGGTAATTCATTTTTTGTAATGTTTATTTTTGAGAGACAGAGCATGGAGGTAGGGGAGGGGCAGAGAAGGGGGGAGACACAGAACCTGAAGCAGGCTCCAGGCTCTGAGCTGTCGTGACGGAGCCCGGAGTGGGGCTCGAACCCACGGACCATGAGATCATGACCTGAGCTGAAGTCGGACCCTAAACCGACTGAGCCACCCAGGCGCCCCACCAGAAGGATGACAGCTGGGAATCTGTGGTTGATGAGGGGGGAGGTGGCCACTCCTTGTTAACAGTACGTTGTCCCAACCTATCCAGGGTGGGCCAGCTCCAGTCAGCGTGATAGTGACCCACCCACTTGGGCGACGGCAGGGAAGGGAGGCAGGTCAGAGCTCGGCCGAAGGCGCACACCCTCTCAGGCAGCAAACTTATGGACCGACCTGGCTGGATGCAGGAGACCCTCTCCACTACAGTTTGATCGAGACTTAATGCCAAAAAGGTCATACTGCCTGAGTTTCATGCTTGATTTCCGCATAAAGGAAGCAGGTGGACGTGCCTGATTTCAGACAGCAGGGGGAGGGCCCAAGGCCACCCCGAAGTTCAACCCGCCTGTACCTTGCTCCTTGAAATTACTCCAAGAAGAGACAAGGCGTTTGCTGCTGGAAGGGAAAGAATTGTGAAACGCGCATGGCTTCGTGAGACGGGGCACGCCTAAGTTCAGGTTCACACGGCGACCGGAGGCGTTCCTGCCAGCAGGCTGCAGCGCGGCCGCGTGGATGGTGCTCGGGCCCCGGCAGGAGCTCTGCCCTCGCAAGATGAACTCTGCCTGCTTCGCACTTTGCCTTAGGAGCGCCTCTGAAGGTTGCCACCAGGTTCGAGTTCTAAGTGAAAGGACTGGGCCCTGCAGGTACCTTTCTTGAAGTCTTTGCAGGGGGCTCGGGGGTCAAAGCCAAGAAGGAACAGCAGGCAGAGCCGATCCCCCTTGTTGCTTTTCACCTCATCCCCATAGACACGCCGCGAGCACCTGCCGAAGGCTGCCTATGGGACCCAACCCAGCCGCCAGCGCGTGGCTCTTTGCTGCCCTGTACAGGACATGCAGGGCATAACGACATTTCCAGAGCAGCCAGTTACTCATGGGTTGGCGAGCTCATTGCTGCCAAAAAAAAAAAAATTGCTCCTGTTTTCATTACAGCTGAATGTCGGTTTTTATCGTCGATGTGCTAGTTAACAACACCTATAAATTAGAATTTCGTAAAGTTTTGTAAAATTTTGTTCACTTGGAGTCAGAGAGAGCTGGGACCAAATCGCAGACCCATTATAGGCTGTCTGACCGGGAGCAACCTCCTAGACTCTCCGTGCCCCAGTTTTCTCAGGAGCGAGTGGGAATAATAGAATCCACCACACTGGATTACCGGAAGGACGAAATAAAATAATGCATGTCGAGTACTCATCACAGCGCCGGGCACATATAAAATGTCAGGGGAAAATGTATTCTTTTTTTTTTTTTTTTTAAAGGATCCTATATCAATTCTTTCGGAAAGCAAACAATCCTCTAACATGAAGCATCCTCGTCTGATATCTGGTGTTGGACTGACATTTTCCAGTTTCTCTTAAAGCAGGACCTGCCTGATTCCCACCTTCACCTTTCTCAGGAATGGAGGTCGCATCACCAGGGGGTCACAGACCTGAGTTCGGAATCGAGATGCTGTCGGGAGCTCGCTATATGACAACAGGCAAGTCGCTAGGCTCCGAGAGCCTCAGTTTTCCCTTCTGTAAATAGGGGATAACGATAGCATTTGCCTACGGAGTTGTGAGACCCCAAAGAGAGGCTCACGAGGGCCCCGCACGGCAGTGGCGTAGAATGAGGATTTGACAAACGTTAGCTGTCATGGTGAAAATAATCACGGGTAGTAAAACGCGGTAGCTTTCGAAGTCGAGTTTTGCGCACGCGATTCTACGACGGGCCAGCGGATGGGGAGCAGAGAAAAACCGCCTTTCCGTTGCCAAAGACTGAGCCCCCAGACCCGGTCAGCCACCTTGCTTGTCTCCACGCTTCTCCTAAACCAGAGGGATCAGAGCAGAAAGTTCAGGGTAAACCCACGCCCGGCGCTGGCAAAACGGATCACGAAGCATACGACGCAGGCGCTGGGTCGGTAACGCCGTCTTTCTGGGAGACCGTCTGAGGGGCAGTGAATGAAGGAGAGGGTGAGGAGGCCGCCGAGCCTCTCCCGGAATCTGGCATCCGCGTTGCACCAGAGACCAGTAGGCGCGATTCCGGTTCGCCCAGCCCCCGCCCCCCACCTGCCCTCGCCCCTGCCCCCGCACCTTGCTATCCAGCTTCTTCATCGTCACGAGGTCCAGAGACTTCAGGGAGTGACCCGTGGGGGCGATGAAGTACAAGCAGGCGTGGATTCGGGAGTCGTGGTAGGCGTGCAGGACCCTTCGGATCTTCAGCTCTTCCTGCAGGTAGGCCTCAAACTGGGCGTCGATGAATTCCACGATGGGCTTGTAGCTACAGAGGGGAGAGCAGGGAAAAGGCCGGACTCCTTCCACACCTGGGATTTCGATCCAGCCCCTTTTCTCTTCTTTTCTTTTGTGTCGTGGATTTATTTGGGGGGGGGGCAGAGACCGGGGGACAGAGGATGGGAAGCGGGCTCTGCGCTGACAGGCCGACAGCAGTGCGCCCGATGCAGGGCTCGAACTCGCGAACCACGAGCTCATGACCCCAGTCTTGCCAGGCCGTCTTAAACAAGAGCCAGTCCTCTGGTCCTCCCTGGCCTGGGAAACCCGTCTCTTCTCTCCCAGGCCATTCCTGCCACGGCAGCCCCTTTCTGCGCTAACTCGGTCAGCTTTGCTTCGCTCTCATCTCCCTGTCTGTCTGCTGCCGTCCGTCCGGGGCTTCCTCCCTTCAAACCTGAAGAGGTTCGCTCTCCAGTCCCGGGCAGTGAGTTTGCAGATCCCATTGCCTGATGGAAACGTGATCAAAGGGGGAGCGGGGACCAGCCAATGCTTCCCACCTGCGGGAGGCCCCCAACCTGAGCCTTTTCGAAAGATCCCCCTGGTAGCGAAGGGAAAATAGCTAAAAAAAAAAAAAAAAAAAAAAAAAAGAATCACCAAATCCTAGATTCTGAGAGCCACATACAGAGGAGAGATCCAGGCAAGGTACCTCTGGAGCCCCAGAGAACACTCTAAAAATAAAATCCTTTTTTTTTCTTCCTTTGATCCCTCTGAGCCAAACATCATTCTGAAGGGTAAAGGCATCCAAGGTTGCAGACATCCTTAGAAGGTTCCTGAAGAATTAGGAGTAAGTGGGGGGGGGGGTGCATCCCTTAGATTTATCTAATTAACTTTGGGTGATGGGCTGATTTGAGTTACCTAATCATAGCACCGCTTCGTTTTTTCCCCTCCATTATATAACTCTTTATTATTATTATCATTATTATTATTCACTTGAGTTTTTGGTGCTACAAAAGGAACGGAAAGAGTGCATTTTGAGCTTTTTCTCCCCCCACTGCAGTCCATGGTAATTCCCTGGGCCTCTCTTTCTGCTCCTGTGTCAGGCTCTTAGGGGTCTCCAAAGCTGTACCTTGATCAGACCAGTCAAACCAGGCAATCAACGTACGGCATTTGGTTTAGACTAATCCTGAACGGGTGACTCATCTTTGTCTTACTCATCTGTGTGTCCTCGGTGTCCGGCGTGCTGATCTGAAACAGAGTAAGCATTCCGCCCCACTCCGCTGTGCTCACTGGCCTCCGGTCCGTGATCGACAAAATCCCTTACTCCCAGAGACAGTCTCTGCACACAGGTTTCCTTCTCCTGGGTGACACCTGCCTCCCCTTCTCACGGACGTGGCTTCCCCGACCTACCTTCTCAGCTGGACACGTTTACATCTCTCACACTCCCAAGTTTTATGGAGGGGTGGGGAGGGCAGCTTTCTTGGGTAGGAAAAGACCCACATCGTGGTCGCTAAGCTCTCACAGAAGCGTAGCAGTTTCTTCAGGCGCAAGCGTCTGTAACGAGCTACGGTAATTTGAGCAGCCCCTGCCATTTCACAGTCAATAGAAATCACGGATGTCGATTTCCTATTATGGTGGTTGCAAATATCTCACATAGCATTTCTACTTACACACCTTCTAAATGACGAGAGTTGTGGACCTGTGTATAGATATTATTTTCGGGACGAATAAGGAAGAACATGGCTTACTAAATCACAATTTGAAAACATTTCGGGAACCGTTTAGGGGTTAAGTGTTCGGGAACTGTTTAGTATAAGTGGCGTATTTTAGGCATTTCAAACTGTTATTCTAAGAATGAGTCCATAGGGCTCACTGGATAGCTAAGGAAGCCAAAGGCACAAAACAATTCCTTGCCTGGACACTACTACTTATCCCTTTCAGAGAGTGATATATGTACTGTGAAGACAATAAGATCATGGCGATAAAAAGTGACCAGGAAAGGGGCACCGGGGGGGCTCAGTTGGTTGAGCTTTGGACTTCGGTTCAGGTCATGATCTCACAGTTCGTGGGTTCGAGCCCCGCGTCGGGCTCTGTGCTGACAGCTCAGACCCTGGAGCCTGGTTCAGATTCTGTGTCTCCCTCTCTCTCTCTCTCTCTGCCTCTCCCCTTTTCGTGCTCTGTCTCTGTCTCTCAAAAATGAATAAATGTTTAAAAAAAATTTTTTTAAATGACCAGGAAGGCTTCCCTGGGACTTGTGAGCTTTGAGTTGTACCGATGGAAAGAAGAGAGCCATGGAGGGTCTGGGAAAAGAGCATTCCGGAGAGGAATAACAAAGGTAATAGGCCAGAGGCAGAAACCTGAGGATATTTGCAGTCGGAAGAAGACAAGGGAGCTGGGAGCGAGTGAGGACAGAACAATGAGCTATTCCCAATTGCCCAAAGGTGGAGACGGCCCAATAGCCATCAATTGCTAACTTGCTAAACAAAATGCTGGATCTCCGTACAACAGGACATTACCGGGTCCCTAAAAGGAAGAACAGTCTGACACATGCTGCTGTGGGGTCGAATCTCGAAAACACCCTTTCAGGGAAAGAAACCAGACACAAAAGGACAAACATTGTCAGATTCCGCTTACATGCGGCGCCTAGAATAGTCAAGGTCATAGGGAGAGAAAACAGAGTAGCGGTTGCCGGGGAATAAGGGGAGGGGGGAAAGAGGCATTATTGTTCTGGGGCAATGAGAATGTTTTGGAAATAGGCAGACGTGATGGCTGCACAACACTGGGAATGTATTAAATGCCACCGAATCGTTCATTTTCAAACAGTTAATATAAGGGACGATTGGGCGGCTCAGTCGGTTGAGCGTTGGACTTCAGCTCAGGCCATGATCTCACAGTCCGTGGGTTCGAGCCCTGCATCAGGCTCTGTGCTGACAGCTCAGAGCCTGGAAGCCTGCTTCAGATTCTGGGTCTCCCTCTTGCTTGGTCCCTCTGCCAGATTATGCGCCCCCCCTCTCTCTTCTCAGAAAGAAATAAATAAACATTAAAAATAGTTAATATTATGTTATGGGAATTTTACTTTAATGAAAAACACGAGTAGGAAGAGATGAAGCAAGCGAGGTAGCAGGGGTCAGATCGCAGAGGGTCTGTGGGCAGGGTAGAGTAAGGGGTTTTTACTCTGAATGGGGGCTTCTGTTCTGTAATGTTCTCTTAATTGTTGGTGGATAAGGAGTCTATGGTTTTCCGCATGTCTCTTTCGAAACTGGCTACCTTACTGAACTGCTATTCATTAGAATGATTTTTCAGAGGCTCCTGAGTGGCTCAGTCGGTTAAGCGTCCGACTCTTGATCTCCACTCAGGTCATGATCTCACAGTTTGTGAGTTTGAGCCCCGCATGGGGATCTGTGCTGATGGCTCAGAGTCTGCTTGGGGTTCTGTCTCTTCCTTCTCTCTGCCCCTTCCTCCGCTTCCATGCGCTCTCTCTCTCTCTCTCTCTCTTTCAAAATAAATAAATAAACTTAAAAAAAAAAGAATTGTTTTTCGAATGATTGACTACCTTGGGTTTCTTAAACATAGTGTAGAAAGCTAATGATTTTACCTCTCAATGAGCACTTGAAAACACTGCCCTCTGGCTTCACTGCCGCCGTGATCTCCCGCCCCTTTAACTTCTTTCTCACTCGCCTTAAACCCTGGCCTGTCTCGAAGGTTCCATCCCGTGCCATCTGTTGGTGTCATGCTCTCCACTGCACACACATTCTCCCTGGGTGGGCTCGCTCATCCCCGCGGCTTCAAGTGTCACCGCCTTCCATCCTGTAAATACGCTTGCACTGTGCCCTCTGAACCCCCCTCCCCGCACCGAACCATGATAAACACAACTGCCTACGGCTTTGCCACTCGGGCATGTGGTCCTTGGGCCAGACGAAGGTTTGTTGGAGATGCGGACTCAGTGCCCCCCACCCCAGACCTACGGGATCAGAATGTGCCTTGTGTGTGACGTTAAAGTGTAAGCAGTGCTGGCCTAGGTCACCTTCTTTTTCAGAGAACTGGCCTACCTCTTTGCCCTGATGGAAACCTAATTCCCCTCCCCTCCCCCAGGTACCACGAGCCCAAGGACACTGGTACTGAGCAGCCCTCTCTAGCACAGGTGGCTCATTCTCCCACAGCCTGTGTGCCCTGGGGTCAGCGGGGTGGGCATTCGTGTGGCCCCTAGGTGCCACTTCCGGACCGCGACTCCTCTTACCTCAGTGTCCTCAGTGTAAAACCCTTTCTGCATTCGAGATGTATACCACCCACTTCTTTCAAAAAAAAACAAAGTTTATTTATTTTAAGAGAGAGAGAGCACGAGCAGGGGAGGGGCAGAGAAAGAGCGAGCGAGAGAAAACCCCAAGCAGGCTCCTCGCTGTCAGCGCAGAGCCTGATGTGGGGCTCAAACTCACGAACCCGTGAGATCATGACCTGAGCCGGAACCGAGAGCCGGACGCTTAACCAACTGCCCCCCCCCCCAGGTGTCCCGCCACCCTCTGGTGGCACCTGACCCACGTGGAGTCCTTCTCCCCAGTCTGGGTGACTGCAACGTGCTTGTAGACAACCCACCAACCTCTAGCCTCTTTATCCCTTGATTGTCTAAACTCCCTCTGCTTCAGCCACCTCCACGCCCGACCATGAGCCAGACCAGCTTCGCCCAAGACATCCTGTCTCTAACGCCCCGTTCTCGGACCACGACCTCGCAGCTTTCACCTCACGGAGTCTTCCAGTACCTTGACCTCTGTTACCTCACATGTATCAGCCCCTGGCTGGCCTCATGTCCTTCAGCCCGGGCTAAACCCCGAAACTGATAACGCGAACCACTCTTTTATCTACACCTTCCTCTCCACCGCACCCCTGCCCTCCACCTGACCCACCCAGCAAATCTGCTGCACCGAATAAAGTTCAGGATCGACTCCAACAGCACTGCTGCTGAAGGTAGCCGGAAGCCATCACGGACGGCTCAGCACCCAAAGCCACGGCCTCCAACCTCCTACAGGCCTTTACGGCAACGTGACAGTCCCTTCACGTGACCTTGACTGGCGGCCTCCCCATTGCCGTCACTGACCACTCCACGCTTTCGCTACTTTCCTCAAGCTCCAAATCTCATTCGGGACGTCTCCGCTCTCCTGAGGTGGTCTTACCTCCGACACTGACCAACAAAATTGAGGCCACCGAGTTCACACCAGCTCGTCTTCCTGCCTCGTTCTCTCCCCTCTCCTCTAAAGCCGAATCGGCCCTTCCCTCCTCCCCTCTGGTCTCGGCATGAAGGGTCCCTCATCCCGTGCAAGGCCCACCGCCCTTTGTGTACCTGACTCTCATTCTTTTCAGGCTCTTTGAGAATCTTGCTTCACCTATCAGCTCCTCACCTACTGACTCCTTCCCCTCAACCTATAAACACGAAAGTCTTCCCTCATCTCAAAAGAAAGATCTTTCCTCCACTCAGTCCCCCTCAACCGCACATTTCTCCCCAACGACTGCCCTATGTCTTTTCTTCCCTTAGCAATAGAGTCCGTCTTCTGACCTAACCACCGGGCCTGGCATATACTAGAAGTTCAATAAATGGTGAATGGGTCGGTGGCAAGTTTTGCAAAGAAAAATCTACTCATTCATTCCTTCGCTCACTCATTACTTCTCGTTTGTTCCTCATCGGCATCCTAGTAGACCCACTCGTTGGATACGTTTGGTCTTGACAGATAAAACCCCGGCGGTGTTTTCTTTGTTTTATGTTTCCCATCAATATATATTTCATTCACTTGACAAACAGGTACTGGATACCCACTGTGTGCCAGTTGGCTAACTTGTGCGCATCCTACAAGATTTCGAGACTTAGCTCTGCCCTCCCTGAGCCCCTCCTCTTCACCTTATATTCCTAGCAGCTTCGCCGAACGCTACTCCCCTTGTCCCCAAAGTTCCCTCCACGTGCCTTTGTTAGCGTATTTACTAGGCTGTGTAGAATTTGTAAGCTACGTATTAGTCCCTTCCACTAAACCACACGTTCCTTAACTGAAACCTGTGCCTTATCTCTTAGTATCCCTGGCACCTCGCGGCGCACCTGGCACACAGGTGACATTTAGCACAATGTTATTAATTGAACTACATCCCCCACATCGATCTGGTTGCTAAGTCTTGTAGATTCTTTCTCTCACGCCCTCGAAGCTTCTGGTCCTGTTCAAGCCCTCATCATCTTTCTCTCTCTCTCTCTCTCAGCCTCATAAACATCACCCGTGGGGCGCCCAGCTGGCTCAGTCGGAGGAGCGTGCGACTCTTGATCTTGGGGTCGTGAGTTCGGGTCCCGCGTTGGGCGTAGAGATGACTACAAAAAATAAACTTGAAAAAAAAACAAAAAAGAAGTCTCCCCTGATCTCTTTGCCTCCCTCAAAACAGTGCCTTATCTCTTTTTCCCAGTTCAGGAAAGCTTTGTAAATGAGTGGTCTACACCCACTTTATCTGCTTCCTTTTTTTTTTTATTCTTTTTTTTTGTTGTTTATTTGTTGCTTCCTTTTTTTTTTTTTTTAACTTCACTCTTTTTTAAATGTATTTTTGGGGCGCCTGGGTGGCTCGGTCAGTTGAGTGTCTGACTTCGGCTCAGGTCATGATCTCACAGTCTGTGAGTTCAAGCCCCACGTTGGGCTCGGAGCCTGGAGCCTGCTTTGGATTCTGTGTCTCCCTCTCTCTCTGCCCCTCCCCAGCTTGCACTTTGTCTCTCTTTCTCTCTCCCTCAAAAATAAATAAACATTAAAAAAATTTTTTTTAATGTATTTCTAATGATGTGACCGACACACGTACTCACTCTCCTCTCCTTGGAGGTAACCACAACGCCCTGGTGTGGCAGTACCACAGTTCGCTTAGTTGCTCTATTCGTGGAAATTTAAACTGTTCTAAAGAATTTTTTATTCCCTATCCAGCGCTGCAGTGAATGCGCTTTTCGTGAAGTGTGCAATCGTCTCTCTAGGCCGTATACCTAAAAGTGGAACTGCTAGAGAATAAGGTATTCGCATTGAAAATTTGAAGATCCCACCAAATTTGCCCGGGGGGAAAAAAAATCTATATCCATTTACACTCCCGGCAACATAAATGATGTCAGCTGGTGTTAGCGGCCATTATATTTTTATCTTTTATTTTTGCAAATCTGAGGGAAAAAAATATTCCATTGTTTCATTTTGCACTTCCCTAATCACCGGGGACCTTGGAGGAGCATCATTTCCTGTGTTAATTGGCCATTTATATTTCCCCTTCTGTCAATTACCTGCTTCCCATTGAATTGTAGAGGCTCTTTTTACAATTTAGAAAGATCCTTTGTCTGTGATATATGTTGCAAATATCTTCTCCCTGTGTGTAGTTTGGTTTGACTTTTGTTTACAGTATCTTTCAATATACAAAGGGTGTTTTTTTATGTTAATAAATTTAAATCTGTCAATCTTTTCTTATATGGCTTTTGGATTGTGTCACGGATTAGGAAACCCTTCTCTACCCCTCAAGCTATAAAACCATTCTCCTAGATTTTCTCCTTAGATTTTTAGAATTTGTTTTTAATCCAACCGGAATCTATTTTTGTGACCAGTGTTTGTGTGGGAGGGTCTCATTTTATTTTTTCCTAATGGATGGCCTCTTTTCTTTCTTTTTTTTTTTTTTTAAGATTATTTATTTCGAGGGGGGGCGGCGGGCAAGAGACCCGAAGCCCTAACAGGCTCTGTGCCTTCAGTACAGACTCCATCTCAAGGTTCGAATGATGGAGGCCAAAAGGTTTTTGTTCCTGTGATAAAGACCAAAAGGTTTCTGTTTCTGTTTCCTGTACCCCCTGGAGTTTGTTTCTCAGCGATAGCCGGTTTGACCCGCCTCATGAGACCAACACAAGAAACCCCGAACTGAAAAGCCCCGGAATTAAACGAGCCAATCGGAAGAAGACACGGCCATCCGGACTCAAACGAACAAAGAGAAGGGGCAGAGACAGCTCATGTAACCCTACAATGTTATAAAAAGAGAACTGCATCCCGAGAGCGGGGTCCTTACCCTAAAGGAGGCCACTGTGCTGGTGCTCTGGGTTTGGACCCTAGCTCGAGCTAGCTAATAAATCTCCTATGCTTTTGCAGCCTCGGCGTCTGGAACTTTCTGTTCTTGGGTATTTGGGGTCTCGAACCCTTACACGAACTCACGAACCATGAGAGCATGACCCGAGCCTGGATCAAGACGCTAAACTGACTGAGCCACCCAGGCGTCAGGAGAGATTTAAGTTTGAAAACATTTCACTCCTCCCTAGGCCCTCCCTCATCTTCCCCACCCACAACCGCTATAAGGAAGGAGGTAGCGGCTTTCCCCAGGATGTGGCCTTAATCACCGCTCTTCGTAGTTGACCGTGCACCCTGAATAAAGTATGGCATTCTGGTGCTCTGATTTAATGCGGTCGCACTGACATACCTGTGCCCAAATGGCCCCGTCGGTATGGAGAAAACCCTGCTTTTTACTACAAATCCCTGGAGCTTACTCCACCCCTGTGCCCCAGCCCAATTTCTGGGAGGCTTTTCATTTCTACCTCTTCGAGTTGGTATTATTTGATCTTGTAGTAGTACGTATCATGTTTACGACCAGGAAAAACAGTAAGGCTATTACAAATGCAGCGGAAATAGATTAGCCTCTAAGGGGCCACAATCAATTCAGTCCTCCCAAACCATCATTACCCACGTGGTTTCCAAGGTTAGATACGCTGAACGGGGGCCACCTGGGTGGCTCAGTCCCTTAAGCTTCTGACTTTGACTTAGGGCATGATCTCGCGGTTTGTGGGTTCGAGCCCCGCGTCAAGCTCGGCGCTGGTGGTAGGTGGTCTGGAGCCTGCTTGGGGTTCTCTCTTCGCCCCGCTTCCTCTCTCTGCCCCTCCCCCACTTGCGCTCTTTCTCTCTCTCTCAAAGTAAATGAATCAACTTAAAAAAAAAAAGGATATGTCGAATGTATGTTACTGAGAATTGCGACAAATGTCACAGGAAAGATCGTGAGCAGTCCCCAGCTGAGATGACCCAAAATATCCCCTCTCCCCAGGGTCCGATTTATTCTCGACCAAACAAGGGTAGCACAATAAGCAAACCTATAAAAGGCAGAGGTGTGTCCGTCTAGATGTTCAAATGGAAAACAGAACGCAGTTCCATCACTCGGAAGCTAAATATATTTGTCCGTTATAATGAAAGGAGTATGGCTGTGGGAGCTTTAAGGGAGAAACCGGAGAACTGGGGATCCGGTTCATCTAAGAAGCAAGAAAATCCTCAAAGGATGGGCACACCCTGCTCGAAGTGAGGAATGGCGTTCTCCGAGATAGGCAGCGTCACGATCACGTGACGCCTACTTAACTCCAGACGGCGCCGGACCCCAGCCCTCCTCACATCCCCAACTCCGAGGCGCCTGCACTCACGCACCGTTCTGACACCTCACCCCACCCCCACAAGCCTCTCCTCCTACCTCTCTGCATATTCCCGCTCAGTCTCTTTCCAGAATGTCCTTTGCTCCGTCCGCTCAGTCAGCATCCTAAGGTGTTTGTCTTTAGCCCGGCGTTCGCCGCACTCCGCTCGGATCCCTGGGCGGCCTTACACGGCTCTGTGGCTGGAACACAGCTCCCTGTGCCCTGATAACCCAAACCTATACTTCCAGGGCAGACCCTCGGCTGACCTCTAACCCTGTGTATCCTGCTGCCTCCGACTCAAGGTCATCGGGTCTCTTGGGCCACAGACGGCTCAAACTCGACATGTCTAAAACACACCTAATTCTCTAGGAACCTTGGTCTCTTGTATTAATTCTTTCGCTGAACGCCGCCACCATTTGCAGACTCTCCACAGCCAGAAACCTGGGCCTCATTCTAGATTCTTCTTCTTCTTTTTTTTAATGTTTATTTTTGAAAGACAGTGTGTGTGAGAGAGAGAGGGGGAGAGAACACGAGACGAGCAGGGGCAGAGAAGGAGACACAGAATCTGAAGGAGGCTCTGGGCTCTGAGCTGTCGGCACAGAGCCCGGAGTGGGGCTCGAACCCATGAGCTGTGAGATCATGACCTGAGCCGAAATTGGTCACTCAGCCAACTGAGCCACCCAGATGCCGCTAGATTCTTCTTTTGCCTTCGCAACCCCACACCAGGTCTCCGCCGAATCCTGGTGATTCTACCTACTCAGTATTTACCAAATCTGCCTCTTTTTTTCCTTATCTCGCCACCTGTGTTACCTCTGGCCTTGATCTAACTGGTCCAACAGTCTCCTAATTGACCTTCCCACTCTCCAGCCTCATCTCCCCCTACTTTCCTCTAGCTCGTGCCAAGCACTAGCCCAGGGGCACCCCAGGTGCTGTGGGGCCTTCAGCTTATTCGATCGGAAAGGCCCTCCACGAAAGACAAAAACAACATCATGACTAAACGTTAGTCACAGGGCCTTGGAAGGGCCTGCGCAAGCGAGGGCCCTGACGTTTCAGCTTCATTAGTTGGCTTCACAGCAAATCTGCCAAACAGAGCAAGCTCGCAGAGAGGTAAGAGCTCCTTAGAATATTCTTCCACACTTCTTTGCCTCCGTACGAACAGTTCCCCTAGCCCGGACTGCCCTTCCCTCCCTTCCCTTGTCTGTCTGGCAAAAGAGTGCATCCTTCAAGGGCCAGCTCAGGGGGCACTTCCTCCATGAAGGCCTCCCTGACGTCCCCACACGGAACCGACTGTTCTCTCCTTCGTGTGCTCATGGTGACTTGCCCTTTGTACCCCGTCCTTGACAAAGCGTATCGCACTCGATGGGACTTATTTGCTCAAAAGCGGGCTTCCCCGTGACGGCCTCAAGGGCAGAGGCAAAGTCATTCCGCTTTAGACTGTCAGTGCGTGGCAGTGTCCGGCAGGAGGTAAGAGCTCCTAGAAGGGTCGATGTGAACGGGGGCCCCGGGCGGAGGTGGCCTGCGCTCGCCACTTTGGGAGGGCGTCCAGGTAGGACCCCGTGGTGAGGCCCTCCCCGTGGCTTCCCAGCAGCCTCCACACCGCATCGCTTTCCTCACCTGTCCTCCTTGTTGATCTGGTCCCCAAAGCCCACCGTGCTCACGATCGTGAGCTTTAGCCCCACGTTGCTCTCTTGGAGGTCATAGGTGTTGGACCGGAGCTGGACGCCCGGCTGGGTGTGGGTGGCTGGCTCCCCCTCAAACTTGGTGTTGAACAGGGTGTCCATGAGGGTCGACTTGCCCAAACCGGTCTCTCCTGAAAAGCGAAAGGACACATGACGGCCTGTTTGCACAATGCCCCTGCGGCCATTTCACATCATGTTGTGGATGTATTTTCATCGGCATGGAAATGCGTACCCAATACGACAGTAAATGAAGAGCAATATGAAATACGCAGACCGGGGCGCCTGGGTGGCTCAGTCGGTTGAGCGTTGGACCCTTGATTTCCGCTCAGGTCCTGATCTCAGTCTGGGGTCGAGCCCCGCCGTGTTAGGCCCCCGCGCTGAGCTGAGTCTGAAGCCTGCCTGGGATTCTCTCCCTCTCCGTCTGTCCCCTCCCCCGCCGGTGTGCTTGCTCACGCTCTCTCCCGCCCTCCCTCCCCCTCTCTCCCCCTCTCTCTCTCTCCCTCTCAAAATAAATAAACATTAAAAAACCCTAAATAGGCTTTTTGCTTTCAGTTCAGTAGAAAAAATTGAAAGAAGCTGCAGCCACGTATTAGCCAGTAGCGTCTCAGGATAGCGGAATTGGGGTAATTTTCCTTTCAGTCTTCCTACTTTTGTGTTACTTGAAGGTTAATACACATTGCTTTCATAGTCAGAAAAAGAAGCTATCTATGTACAGGCAGAGCTGGAGAGGTAGCATTATGCCTGGGAAGAGTCCAGAAAGAAATACAATATATACTCTCACCAAGGGCTACCGCTGGGTGGTGGGGTCAGGTGCAGTTTTCATTTCTCCCTTTAAATGCTTTTGTGTATTTTCCAGGTTTTCTATATGGAACATAGACAGTTTTTGTAATAAAAATTAAAGAGCTATTTTCGATTTGAAAAGAAAGGGACAGCGGTCCCTGGTCAAATAAGTATCCTCCGAGGATCCCAGGGGGGAGGCCATTTTTAGCTGCTGGGGAGGGAGGGAATTTAGCAGGCCACAAGTTCTTCTTCTCCGTAGATTTCAGACAAGCCCGTCGTGTGTTTGTTTAACTAACAGGCTGCAGAATATTAATACATTAAAGCACTGGAATTTCAAGTCTTGGCTTTCGCACCAGGGAGACGAGTTGGGGAAAGGCTGTGGGGAACGGTGAAGCATTCGGGAGGTCATTCCTGGGAGACTCGAGGGGAGGTCGAGCCACTGCCAGGAGCCAAGAGGTCCTCAGAGAACGAAGACACGGGAGAAAACTTGGTGGCATGGCAGTCGGGCAGGAATGTCCTGTGAGGCCACAAGCTGGGCTGGGCACTACGGACCCTTATCGTCTCCACGGCCCCAGACTGCATTTGGGCTTCCGCCCCAACTCCCAAGCGGTTCAGGAATGCCAGGAATAAAAGATTCAGTAGCTAATTACCCTGGGTTGCCTTTGGAATACCGAGACCACCCTGCTGTTCGGGTATCCTCATCCCTGGCTCCCCTTCCCCCATCCCCACCCTTGAGAGGTCTCCGCAGTGGGGCGTGGGCTAGCACTGGGCATTTCCTGGCCTGGCCCATCGCCCCCACCCTTTTGTGACCGAGGGTACGAATCTGCAAGGTGGCCCGCGGCTAGGGTTAGGGCGGCCCTGCGTAAATGCAACGGTCCATCTGTTCCCCACCCTCTGGGGGGAGGCCATCTTGCGCGCCTTTTATCCTGAATAATGAGCACTGATTGCAGGACGCGCTTTTTCAAATATCTGTCTGTGAGGAGAGAGCTTGCTGTGTGTGTAGAGATGGGTGAGAGAGAGAACAAGAAGAACATTCAGCTCGGCCCGGCTCCCCAGCCCCCCCAGCCCCATCTCATGGCCAGGTCTGACTAACGCAGCCTATTGCCAGGGTGCGGGGAAATGGTTCCTCACAGAGATCCTGTTTCCAGCCAAGGTCTGTTATACCTATTAGCCGCAAAGGTTCTCCCCGAAGAGGCCCCTTTTTCTTCCTCCCTAAAGGAACAGGAAGTATTTGGGTCTCAAGAAAAATTTGGTGAGGTGGGGCCTTTGCAAGGGGAGGTGACAGAGTTGGCCAGGCAACGGAATGTATCACCACCCCCCTCCCCACCCAAGGTGGGGGTGCGGCTCAACTGCACCTCTGAGGAGGGAACACGGCTCACCCTTAAATCGCCTTCCCTCTGGGTGCTGATGTTCAAGTTCCATGTGAGTCTTTTTTTTTTTTTTTGAGAGCGAGAGAGGGAGGGAGACAGGAAGAGGGAGAATCACCGGGGGAGGGGCAGAGAGAGGGGGACAGAGGCCCTGAAGCAGGCTCTGAGCTGACAGCACAGAGCCCAACGCGGGGCTCAAAGCCACGAACCACGAGATCATGACCTGGGCCGAAGTCGGACCCTTAACAGCCTGAGTCTCCCCCCCCCCCCGCTCCCCCACCCCCGCGCCCCTCGGTCCCATCTCTCCACCCCTTCTGGTCCCTGAGCTCTTTGCCGAATGCCCCGCAGCTCCTAGAGGGGCGGGCCCTGACTCCCCAGCACCCAGAGCCGGCTCCTTGGGCCCCGATCCTAAGGATTCGCGGAGAGCAGGGGCCGGGGGTGCCTTCCCGCACCCCGGAGCGCGCCCAGGCCGCACGCGGAGGCGCCAGGAGCGAGCTACGGCCCGGCAGCTCTGTTTGCACAGCTGGACGAATGGAGGCTGGCCAGGCAGGGCAGGGCAGGGCAGGGCGGGGCGGCAGGGAGGCGCGGGGCGGCAGGACAAATGACCACCCGAACGCCTGCCAGCACAAAAGGGCTGTGGAAATTGGATGCCCAATGACGAGTGGAAGAAAAGAACCCACGGGTGTCCAGGGAATTGTGATAAATGCAACACGAGAAGAAGGCAGAAAATCAAGCCAGCTGGTCCCATGGCTATCGAGTGCTCCCGTTCCAATTTCCCAGCAATGTGGAACCTGGGGTGTGTGCGGGGGGGGGGGGGGGGGGGTCTCTCTTAATGGTTGGCCTGAGCCTAGGATGCTGCCTCCTCCCACGCGGCCCTGCAGGAAGGTGGGGACTTGGCAGGTTCCAGCAGGAAACCTGGGGAGTCCCAAGGGGTCCATTTCTCCCTCCACCTCCCTCCTTGCACTGACTGCAGGAGTCCGTTTCTTAACCCTTTTGAAGCCATCGCCACTGGCCGGGAGGGTTCCGGGAGGGTTCCGTCTCACTTGGCCTAATGCAAATGGTATTCTGGAAACACCAGGTTCTAAAAAAGATTTCAATTTAAAACAGGTAACATGAAAGACGCTTTCTCGAGCTACACTCCCTGGATTCACCCCGCTCCTCGGTCTCTCCGCATGTCACCTTCTTCACCTGTAAACTGTGGAGGAAGGAGCTGGTCCAGGGTGACGAAGTAGTGAGTAACAGAGCCGGTACTGATCCCAGTCAGACTGACACTGGGGCCCATGCTTAGAACTAACACGCCTTCAGGGCGTCCCGTGGGCGTGCTACGTTGGTTCATTTGGTCATTGGACGAATGTTCACGGAGCCTCTAATAGGAACCACGCGCAATTTTAAGGGGCCAACGATACAGCGACGAACGGGGCAGCCACGATCCTTGGTCACATGGAGCTCACGGTCACCTGAAGCTAAAGCGTCTGCCGGCTCCGGATACTGGAAGGAACCAAGAGAGATGACTCTGAGTTCAACAAGGAGGGGTTCCAAAGGAAACTCTCTGGGAACTCCAGGGAGCCTAAGGACAAGGCCAAGGTCACACCTGGCTCTGTAGCCTTCCCGATCTTCTCCCTCCCGGTCTTGCCGAGGCTTCCCGCAGACCGTCCCAACCCCTCGTGCAAACGTGTCATGTTGGCAGCTTAAAATCAGCTATGGTGGGAGTAATGACACCACGGAAAAGGGGAGAGGCTACACACCAAAGTGGCGTCTCTCCCAAGAGGGGGTTGGTACACACTCTGGAGCCAGGGCTCACAGCCCGCCTCCGACAGGTGAGCGGCTGCCTTTCCCAGAGATGACCGCGTGGAGCAATCGACCCCTGACCTTGACAGAATGCTAGCTGTCCCTCCCCTCCTCTTTCGCGAGCTCAATCCCGCTTCTCTCGTGCGTCTCATTCCAAGTTCAACACAGCCAAGTTGATCCTGGAATCCCGAGTAGCTTCAAAGTAAATATTATCATTATGACTCTTCGCACTCCTCACAGGCATCGCCGTTGCTGGCACATTCGGAAGGCCGTGTCTCTTCGGAGCCCTTTCCCGGCAGTGCAAAGCAACGGGCCCCAGAACATTGGTACCGCTGGCTCCGGCAGGCTCCTCGGAGGCCTCCTGTACTGTATCCAGGATCATGGGATCTGTGCAATTTCCAAAGCTAAGCTACTGGTATGGGTTGGTTTTTTTTTTTTTTTTCCGTCGGGGGAGTGGGGACAGAGAAGAGAACTTCATCTCACTCAGTAATTATTGCCAACCACAGAAAATCTGTTCGAGAGGAGTCATATGTGCCTACACGCGTGTGTCTCGCCTTCGAAAAATAATAGCTGTGTGGCACCTGGCTGGCTCAGTCTGTTGAGTGTTTGACTTCGACTCCGGTCATGATCTTGCGGTTCGTGGGTTCGAGCCCCACGTCAGGCTCGCTGCAGTCAGCCTGTCAGCGAACAGCCCGCTTCGGATCCTCTGTCCCCCTCCGCCTGCCCCTCCCCTGCTCGTGCTCTGCCCAACCCAAAATAAAAATAAATTAAAAAAAATAATAATAATAACTGCAGGTACCATTTATTTGTACCCTTACATATAAATTAGGCTCTGGATTCATAAAAAATTCTCTCTCTCAATCCCAAAATGCACCTGTGCACACAGGCACACACACACGTAAGGGTGTAGGGTACTCACTGCTGGGGCTTGGACCTCTATGGTCAGTAGCCCAGCTCCAAGATAAACAATGCTGTGACAAAAATGTCCTAGGTTTCTATTAATCGAAGCAAGTGCTATCATAATTTTACACTTAAAATGCCCTGTGAGGGGCGCCTGGGTGGCTCAGTCGGTTGAGCGACTGACTTCGGCTCAGGTCATGATCTCATGGTCTGTGAGTTCGAGCCCCGCGCCGGGCTCTGTGCTGGTGTCTCTGTGCTGGTGCCTGCTTCAGATTCTGCGTCTCCCTCTCTCTGCCCCTCTCCTGCTCACTCTCTGTCTCTATGTCTCTCAAAAATAAATAAACGTTAAAAAAATTTTTTTTAAAATAAAAAAATAAAAAAATGAAATAAAATGCCCTATGAGAGAGGCATCTGGGTGGCTCAGTCAGTTCAGTGCCCAACTCTTGATTTTGGCTCAGGTCATGAACTCACGGTTCGTGGGTTCGAGCCTCGCGTCAGGCTCTGTGCTGACAGCAAGGAGTCTGCTTAGGATTCTCTGTCTCCCTCTCTTTCTGCCCCTCCGCCCCTCAAAAATAAATAAGTAAACTTTTAAAAAAATGTTTATTTTTTGAGAGAGAAAGAGAGTGCAAGAAGAGGGGGGCAGAGAGAGAAACAGAGGATCTGAAGCAACCTCTGCCCTGTCAGCACAGAGCCTGAGCAGGGCTCGAACCCGCGAACCTGACCTGAGCCAAAGTCAGACGCTTAACCGACTGAGCCATCCAGGTGCCCCAATAGGTAAACGTTTTAAAAGACCTATGAGGGGCACCTGGGAGGCTCAGTCAGTTGAGCGTCCGATCTTGGCTCAGGTCATGATCTCACAGCTTGTGAGTTTGAGCCCTGAGTCGGGCTCTGTGCTGACAGCTCGGAGCCTGGAGCCTGCTTCAGATTCTATGGTCTCCCTCTCGCTCTGCTCCTTCCCCGCTTGCTCTCTCTCTCTCTCAAAAATAAATAAACATTAAAAAAATTAAAAAAAAAAAAGATGCCCTCTGAAAAAAGGAAAGAAAATCCTTCGGTTGAATATATTCTATGCCCAAACAGAATCATTTTATAACAGTCATTAAGGGAGAAAACCTGATCGTTATGCACGGGCGGTAAGCATGAAAGAATGGCCACGGAAGTCCCGCGAGAGAAAAGATCACCTTTGGCAGTCAAGCTACGGACCCTTCGCCAAGTCAGCAACCGTACCCGGCCCCGTGGCTGGGCTGAGATTGCAGCCTTAGAGCCATTCTAAACCACTCGTGACCTTGGCCCAAATTGTGGGTTCTCTGAGCAATGACAGGGCTGTGAACGCGGACGGAGAGCAGGATGCGCGAACCGCGGGCTGATGGGGGATCCGGGATGGGGAACGAACTTAACCCGGGCCGGGTTGGGTGCGTTCAATGCATGCGCCTGCAGCGCCAAGAGAGGGGCCACTAGGGCTGTTTCTGAGACTTGGCAAGCGCGGAAAGAAAGAGGGGGCTGGGGGAGGTGGGTCTTTGGGGGCGAGGGTCTCCTCCCCACCCCTCCCCTCCTGAAGGGGCCCGGGGCGGTTCCCCAGCAGGTGCGCAAGGAAGCAGCTATAGCCGTCCAGCACCGGGGTGGGAGCTGGAGGATGGGGGTTTACTATTTCCCCCACCCACTCTGCCTGGAGCTCGGCTGCCTCGTCCTCTGGGCCCTAGGGGAGCCCGTGGCCCCCAGGGCCCACTGCACTTCACCTCTGGCCCTCGGAGAGCCATTCTGATTTACACGCACCCCCCCCCCCCCCCCCCCCCCGCCTCCTAAAGCTTGACTCACCCACCCAACTGCACTCGGTTGAAAGGCTGACGGGAGTGGGCCTGTCACTTCGATTCTCATCTCCTCAACTTCAGTACAGGTCACACCGAGCTCCGGGAGGAATGCCAAGGGAATCCAATATGTTCGTGCGGAAATCTTTCAGTCATCAAATATTAGGCCAAATCAGTTGGCCGATAGCCAAAGATGGGAGCGATTTGGCAGCGCTAACGTTGGACGTGAGAGCATCTTGAGGTCGAGCACCGTGGCTTCTATTTATTTTGTACCCTTCTCCTAACAGGCTCTCATCGGAGCCACGAGCAGGCTTCTGGCCTTTGAAGAATTAACGGCCTCGCTGTGGCCTCGGAGGCCCACGCCGTGGAATTCTGTGAAGCACATGCTTCCGTCTCAGGGTTCCCCAGCTGCTGTGTGGGAGTGAGTCAGTCGGCTGGGGGTGAGCCTGGGTGACCGCCCGCCATCCATATCAGACCGTGGCTTTGCTGCTCGCTACTCAGCCTCAGGTGTGCAGTTCTCCCCCTATGGGAAACGGTCTGAGAAAGCGTGCTAAGGGTAGAGGAGGAGACAAATCACAAGTCCGAGAAAACGAAGGAGCGCAGTCAGGAAACGGAACTTTGGGGGCGCCCCGATGGCTCAGTCGGTTAAGCGTCTGACTCTTGATTTCGGCTCAGGTGGTGGTCTCACGGCTCATGAGATCGAGCCCCGCGTTGGGCTCTGCGCTGACAGCGCAGAGCCTGCTTGGGATTCTCTCTCTCTCTCTCTCTCTCTCTCTCTGCTCCTATCCCACTTATGCTCGTGTGCTCTCTCGCTCTCTCTCAAAAATACATGATAAAAAAGGAAAGAAAACAGAACTTTAGACTACATGAAAGGGTAAAATATCCAATTCAGCAGTGGCTCAGAGCCTCAATGAGAATGAGTTCCCCACACGCTCTCTACAAAAATAAGAAAGAGCGATTAGCAAAAGCGTTTGAGGGTTCCTACCAGCGGGAAAACGGACTCCATTATGCATGGTATTCACGAGCATTAAGGTTTGGAAGTAGGTCACCGAAGATATGCAGGTAGGCTCTGCCGCACTGTAGGCTGAAAATTAGATGCTGTGGTCGGGTTTGCAAATGTGGGATTTTTTAAGGTCTTAACGAGAGATTCTTAGAGACTGTCAAGGAACTAACTGTTGGTGCTTGACCGGTTCCAAAGTGCCTTTGTATTCCCAAAGGTTGTCGGCAGAGGTTACAGAAACAGTGGGAGGGCCAAGGGGGTCGGCCAGACCTGGGGCCTTGTCCTGACTCTGCCACTGATGCCACTGATCTGGGTTGCCTCCGGTGAGTCTCTTACCCTCCTCCCCAAATGCCTGGGTCACCACCTGCCCCACGAAGATACAAATGCCACTCCCTCCGCTCACTTCGCAGAGTCCTGGTAAGGACTCAACTTGCCACCATGCTGAAGTGTTTGACACGGATACCGACCGGTTCCTCTGGGGTCAACTCATTCATTTCAGAAACCTTCCTGAACTCTCTTTGTGCCGTGACTGGCACACTAGAGGCGACTAAGAAGACATGGTCCCCAGATTGGAGACTACAGGTCCAGGTGGAGATAGGCCTAGAGAACTTGGCACACCGCTGCCTGGTCCCCGACCTTGAGCTCACACTGCGCCAGGCATGGCAGGGCCGCGGAGGAACGGACAGCCCCAACCCCCTGCGCGCAGCTGGTGGGCGGGCCCCCTTCCACGGCCACTACCTGCCCCCGAGTTCCGCCCGGCTCTCGTTTGCTGCAGTCCAAAGGGACCTGACAGGGTGTAGCGGAGCCAGCCGGCACCCTTACCAGATTTCCACTGGGGGGGGGGGGGGTCATATGGCTCAGTTTCCCCCGCGGTATGGCCACGTATTCGGGCCTGGCCAGGGAGAAACACAATCGCAGCTGGCTGCTTAAGAAAGCAAACAGAGGGATGAAAGAGGAAGCAGTGGGGAAAGCACTTTTGCAAAGAGATCAGAATGGCCCAGTATTTAACCTAATTACCTGCAACGCCACTTCCAGCCATTAAGGATCCATATTCTGGAATAGAATTTCCTGCTATGGAAATACTCACCCACACACAGGATGTTGAAGCAGAAGCCCTGGCTGACTGACTTATTCACCAGCTGGTCGGGCAAGCTGTCAAACCCCACATGTCCAGCCAAGGGGACGGTTCGGCAACCTTCACCCTAATTTGGGAGGGGAGGGAGGGGAGAAAACGAAGATGTGCTTAAAGGCAACCCGGGTCTCACTTCTCATCCAAACGACCTCCGAGCGAGGAAGGGACGCTCGCCCAGGCCCAGGGCGCCTTGTCTCCCCGTAGCTACTCCCAGCTCCGAAGAAGAATGGCCCCGCCGGCTTAGAAATCACGGAGTCTTGGGGGGCACCGGGGTGGCTCTGTCGGTTGAGCGTCCGACTTCAGCTCAGGCCATGACCTCCCGACCCGCGAGATCGAGCCCCACATCCGGCTTGGCCGCTGTCAGCGCAGAGCCGGCTTCCCATCCTCTGCGCCCCCTCTCTCTGCCCCTCCCCCGCTTGAGCTCTCAAAAATAAATAAATATTTTTTTAAAAATCACAGATTCTTAGGTACAGGCATCTCCAGGCTCCATAATGAATGTCACCATAGGTCCGGACAGAGCAAACTGCAGAGGGGGCTCATGGGAGGTGGGAGGGCGGGCTCAGGGGTTCACAGACTTGGGTTAACTCTTGCCTCCACCACTTAGAAGCTGGGTAACCTCCTGGAGACTCCGCTTCCTTCCACGTCTGTCCTGTGAGATATCTTACAGGCGACCGGGAGGACTCGAATGTGCCCCAGCGTCCAACGAGCTTTAGCTCGATGCCTGGTCCGTGCCTCGGTGCGCAGCGAAAGTTACCAAAGGACTTCAAACAAGCAATGACGCCTGTCTCGAGGGCATTTTGGGCAACCACAAAGGTGGCACGGTGTAGAGGGTAAGAGAATAGGCTTGGACCTCAGACGGGTCTCCGTGAGCATTCCGTCAACAGAAGCACTGTTCTTCTTGTGCCGTGAGATTACCCATCCACTCGGACGCCCCCAAACCACACGCGATGCCATGGAACACCCGTGTCTCCCCCCCACCCCTGGTCTCCGCAGGGGTCAGCCAAGCCATCCGCAGCCCTGCAAAGCCTTTGCTTCACCTGCCAGTCCCAAAGCTTCCTGTTGTTAATGGTTTTACAAAACGGGGAGAGCCCTCACACGGCTCACCGCACCCCCCACTCCCCGCCCTCCCAGTGGATTCTTCCTGACCCCCAACCACATGCCACCGTTCAGTCTGAGTTGGCGTATTCCGGACCCCAGAGGGGCACCTGTAAACAGCTCGGTTTCATGCGCGGCCCACATCACTCGGGGCCTGTTCTACCCACACCCCTTTCTGCTTCCCCTCACCCCTCACCCCTCGCCCCTTTCTCCTTTTTTTTTTTAATGTTTATTTATGTATTCATTTTTTAATTTTTAACGTTTATTTATTTTTGAGACATAGAGACAGAGTGTGAGCAGGAGAAGGGTAGAGAGAGAGGGAGACACAGAATCCAAAGCAGGCTCCAGGTTCTGAGCTTTCAGCACAGAGCCCGACACGCGGCTCAAACCCAGAGACCACGAGATCATGACCTGAGCTAAAGTCGGCCGCCTAACCAACTGAGCCACCCAGGTGCCCCTAATGTTTATTTATTTTTGAGAGAGAAAGAGAGAGAGACAGACAGAGCATGAGAGGGGGAGGGGCACAGACAGAGAGGGAGACACAGAATCCCAAGCAGGCTCCAGGCTCTGAGCGGTCAGCACAGAGCCCGACGCGGGGCTTGAACTCGGGAACAGTGAGATGATGACCTGAGCCGAAGTCGGACGCTCAACCGACTGAGCCACCCAGGCGCCCCATCCTTCTTCTTTTTCTTAAAGCAAACGAAGGAAGATGGAAGTGGCCCACTCTTTGTTCTTGGTCCTCCCCGCTGCAGGGGAGACAGAAACTTAAGAGCCAATATGCTTTCTCAAGGGATCCTCCTACACAGCAGGCATCGGAAATTGGGACAGAGTCAGCGTTGAGGTTTCCTGAGCCGTATTTTATCGCCCCTGGCTGCCTCTTCCTGTGTCCAAATTCAGCACCGTGAAAGTCTGGCCTCTGGTCCAAGTGCCGCAAGGAGAGGAAAGGGACTTTTCAGACCGAACACAGTGGAGAGATGGGGCGACTCCCACACCTTATTCTTAAAGCCTCACATCGTTGTCAACAAAAACTCAGCAGGAACCTCCCATGCGCCCCCTCCCCGTTACCTCCCACCCAGCACAGTGCTGTAAAGAGCAGAAGAAGCATATGCGCTTTATTCCCTAGGCAACGGGCTTTGGGGGCCCTTTGAGTGTTTTGAGCAGGGAGAGCCATGATACAAGTTTTCGAAAGATCATTCCAGCTGCGGGGCGTTCGATTGATGGGAGGAGAGAGCGAGGAGAGGCAAGAGGACAGAGGACTCCGCTAACACGGACCTGGCAGAGGGGCATCCAGGCACGGTGCCAATACGCGCTGGCCGAACTGGGCTGATCTGACTTGGGACTCAGGAGGGAGGAACAAACTTGAGAGACGTCCTACAGAAGGGTGATTGCTCAATCGGCGATTGGGTAGGAGGGAGTGAAGCGGCAATCCGAGCTCTGAGGCTGCAAGGTTCTAAGCCCGGGAGCTTGGGTCGGTGGTGACGCCACGGACAGAAAAGGGAGAAGCCAGGGAAGCGTGCTTGCTTAGTGGGGAAGTTGAGGCTTCTGGTTTTAGATAAGCTATTACGAAAAAATCACGTTTATCGGGTTTTTTATTTTCTTTGAATACATTTTTATATCTTTTATATTTTGAGGGAGAGAGACAGAGGGCGAGCGGGGGACGGGCAGAGAGAGAGGGAGACAGAATCTGAAGCAGGCTCCAGGCTCCGAGCTGTCAGCACAGAGCCTGACAAGGGCTCGAACCCACGAACTGTGAGATCATGACCGGAGCTAAAGTCAGATGCTTAACTGACGGAGCCACCCAGGCGCCCTGGGTTTCTTATTTTCTAAAAAGTAGGCAGCGTGCACTATCGAAATTTTAGAACATAGGGAAAACTATAAAGGAGGAAACAACAATCCCCCATAACAGCACTCTCCCGAGAGTCCACTGTTAGTATTTATATACGTTTCCCTCCGGTCTGTATACCTCTTGTTTCTTACAAAATAGGGATAATTCCATATATGCCTTTACAAAACCTGACGCGTAATATAGTAGGGACCTTTTCTTGAGAAATGAAGCATAATTCTAAAACATTATTAGTATTGGCCACATGGCGTTCCGTGGTAGGAATTTACCATATTTTCTTAAGTAATCTTCCACTGCTAGGCATTGAGCATGTTTCCAAGTTTTCAACAACGCGGACCATAATTCTCATTCTTACGGGTTTGCACAGATCTTTGGTTATTTCCTTCAGTTGAATGCCTAGAATTGAAGCCTGCTGAGTCCAAGGGCACACACATTTGGAAGATTTCAGGCCAGGGGCGCCCGGGAGGGCTCAGTCGGTCAAGTGTCCGACTTCGGCTCAGGTCACGATGTCACGATTCGTGGGTTCGAGCCGAGCCCTGCGTTCAGCTCTGGGCTGCCAGCTGGGAGCCTGGAGCCTGCTTCGGATTCTGTGTCTCCCTCTCTCTCTGCCCCTCCCCCACTCATGCTCTGTCTCTGTCTCAAAAGTAAATAAACATTTAAAAATTTTTTTTAAATTTTTTTAAATGTTTATTATTTTGAGAGAGACGGACACACAGAATGTGAGTGGGGGAGGGGCAAAGAGCGATGGAGACACAGAATCCAAAGCAGGCTCCAGGCTCCCAGCTGGCAGCACAGAGTCCGACGCGGGGCTCGAACCCACGAACCGTGAGATCGTGACCCGAGCCGAAGTCAGACGCCCAACCGACTGAGCCACCCAGGCGCCTTGAAAAAAAATTTTAAAAAGAAAGAAAGACTTCAGTACACGTTGAGAAATCATTCCACAGAGAATAAAGGTATAAAGGTCTATTTCGGCCACCAATATGTGAGAGTGTTTGCCCGTACTGAGACCAACGCTGAGTTTCTGAGGCTTTTTAACCACTGCGAATGGCATCATCGAAAAATGGTATCACAACATTTAATCTGCATTGTATTAGTGACGGGGAACATTCTTTGTGTTGGGTATTCTGTACTGCGTACCTATACAGGCATTGTGTACATGTACAGATGTATGCGAATCGCCTATTCAAGTCCTCGCCCATTTTTTGGGAAAATAGGTGTCTGTCTTTATGTTCTGGACTTGCAAAAACTTTTTATATGTTAAGGAAAATAAGGCAGTTTTGATTTTCTGGTGAGATATGCAGGAGAAGAAATCCAACAAGTACTTAGCAATATGGGACTGTAGGTTCCTGGAGAATTCAGCACTGGGGGACGAATTTAGAAGTGGGAGGCACGAAGCTGGATGTGTTCTGTAAGAGAGAGTACAGGGAGAGAAGAACTAGAGATTGAATGTAGGAAATGCCCACACGGAAGGAATGGGAAGATGAAAAGGATTCTTCCAAGAGGGGGAAAATGATCAGAAAAGTAAGAGACGACCCAACAGTTTTCTAGCACAGAGGCCAAGGTTGACAGGAGGAAGAATTTCAGAGAAATAACCATTAGTCTGGTGGCTTTAGAATCCCGATTTTGCTCTGTATCTTTTGACCCAGCGTCCATCCAACACCCCAAAAGTCACTGGGAGGTTTGGGGATTTGGGAACACGGGAGCTGGTTACTGTGTTTTTTCTGCTAAGATTGAAGTAGCAAAGTCTTTCAAGAGCATTTATTTATTTTGAGAAAGAGAGCGCGAGTGCCAGTGGGGGAGGGGCAGAGAGAGAGGGAAAGAAAGCATCCCCAGCAGGCTCCCGTTGCCAGCTCAGAGCCCGACGTGGGGCTCGATCCCGTGAACCGTGAGATCACGACCTGAGCCCAAACCGAGAGTCAGACGCTCAACCGACTGAGCCGGCCGGGCGCCTCTAAGCAGCGAACTTTTTGTCTCAATGCTTATGGTCGAGAAAGCTTCAAAAAATGTATTTGTATATATATTTCCTGCTTTAGGAAATCCTGTCTAGGAAGCACTATTCACTCTTGTTTTGATGAATCTTATAAGATGTCAAGGTCATCATTATGAGGATTAGTCCTCATTGTTCAGAGCTAAATACGTAGAGGTAAAAAAAAGGACATTGCACTGAATGTACACTGACCCCAGGACAGCCCTGGAAGTTTCTTCCCCTTCCCTCAACTAAAGCTCCGCTATCTTATCTCTTTCCTCTTTCTCCTTCAGGTGGCCTGATTAACGGAGGTCTTGATTACAACGCTGCACCAGAGAAGACGGAAGTGACAACTCTGCCCAACACTCACACCTCGAGTTACCATCTGGAGTAGCAGGCGACGCCACGTTCAAGGCTTGACCTGAGAGGCTGGAAAGGCCACGGTTCAACAAAATGTTCAAGCGCCCGTCTCCTGTCACCCTGCAATCTCCCCTAGGAATCGATTCTACAGAAACTTGCGTGTCTGTGCAAAGATTCGCGTGTAGGGAAACTCGTTCCAGCCACGCACGATTAGGCTACTGGAAAACTCCAGGGGGAAAACCCAGAGATGTCTGATCATAGAAAAATACTGAGCTACATTATGGTACCTCGTTTTTCTGGACTATTCTGCAGCCATCAAGAAGAATGTGGTAGGTCTATGTGTGTTGGGATGCAAACATCTCCAAGACACATTTATAAGGTAGAAAGAAGAAGTCGTAGTACGACAAGTACAGTAGGAGCCCATATATGCAAAACAAACAAACAAAAAAGCCCCATATATGGGTATTCGCACATAAATGTATGTGAGTGCATAGAAAGGGGACAGAAAGGAACCCACCAAACCAGGAGCGGTGGCTACGTCAGGGGAGCGAGGGGGAAATAGGGGCTTCCTCGGGGGGGCATTCAGCGTGCTTCTGTACTGTTTGATCCTTTTACGGCCTGAATGTATTCACACATTACCTGTGTCATTTAAAAACATGTTTAGTACGAGAAAAGAGAGTTCTCGCCCAGCTTTGCAGCAGGGGTAATTAGGAGGCGGAGTCTGAGAAGAGCTAAAAGGAAGACAAAATGAAAGAGTGCTCCCCCAGATCGAGAGAGCCCCCCCTCCCTGCCCCTCCCCTCCCCAATTCCATTTCCTGTTTTCTCCCCATCTGCAATCACCTGCGGTTTGAAATACGTTATACCACATTTCATGTCACGGGCAGAAGCTCCGCTCTCTCTCTCTTCCGCCTCCTCCCCTGAGGACACACCAGTCTCATTTTTAAATTGAATATTCAAAGGTTCGCGTTACGAAGAACGAGTTACGGCGGTTCCAGCTGTGCATCTTTCTCCCACTGCTGTTATTCTGAAAATAAAGAGTCCCATAAGCACCCAAGTGGGCAACCCCTGGCCCCTTCTACCTCCCCCGCCCCGCCCCGCCCCCTTCCAACCTTAGGGGCATAGGAAGCAAGCTTGTTTGAGGCCCCTGGGAACTGAGGGTACGTCTGTATCAGTGGAGTTTCCGGCCTCCGTTTCAAGCTCGGGTGGCTAAGGCAGTAGCTGACATTCTGAAGGATGAGACCCAAATCAAAAGGTTGGAACTCATTGCCGACCACTGGCCCGTCCCTGAACTTTCTCCTCCGGCCTCTCTGCGCCTGGTCAGAGACACACTGAAATAGGATTCTCTCCAGCAGCCGCGCATGTCAATTACTGGTGGGCCTGATCTCTTTTCTCCATCTCCATCCCAGCCCTGAACACCCAGCTTTGATAGACCCCGCAAACCTTCGGGGTGATCAAAATCAGAGAACAGTTCAATGATGCGCAACAGAGTAATAAGCAGCTGATAAATATCGTCTAAGAATATTTAATGACAAGGGAGAATATTGCCTGGGTGGCTCGGTCGATTAAAGCGTCTGACTTCGGCTCAGGTCATGATCTCGCGGTTCGTGGGTTCGAGCCCTGCGTCGGGCTCCGTGCTGATGGCTCAGAGCCTGGAGCCTCCTTCAGATTCTGTGTCTCCCTCTCTCTGCCCTCCTCCCGCTCACGCTCTGGCTCTCTCTCAAAAATAAACATTAAAAATTTTAAAAAATATTTAATGACAGGAAAAACGATCGCCAAATACGATCAAGCAAATAATGAACCAAAACAAAATCCCGTTTATACAGGATCATTCCGATCGTAGGGGGAAAGTGTGCATGTATTTTTTTAAAGCTTGGAAGAATATACAGGTGACCTTTGAACAATACAGGTTTGAAGGGCCTGGGTCCACTTACACGTGGATTTTTTTTCAACAAATACAAGACAGTCCTGTAAATGTATTTTCTCTCCCTTATGTTTTTCTTAATAACATTTTCTTTTCTGCCGCTTACTTTATTGTAAGTATACAGTATGTAATACACACAACACACAAAGTATGTGTTAATCTTACTATTTATGTTATCAGTAAGACTTCCAGCCAGCAGTAGGCTGTTAGCGGTTAAGTTTTGGGGGAGTCAAAAGTTATGCGTGGAGTTTTGACTGCGTGGGGGTCAGTGCCCTTAACCCTTGCATTGTTCAAGGGCCAACTTTACACCAGAATGGTGACAACGGTTACTTTTGGGTGGAGGGAATATAGATGTTGTTGCTTTTCTGTGTTTCCCAAATTTTCTACAACAGGCATATTTTACTTTCATGATCGGAATTAAAAAATTACTTTTTTTTTTTAACGTTTATTTATTTTTGAGAGACATAGAGATAGAACGTGAACAGGGGAGGGGCAGAGAGTGGGAGACACAGAATCCGAAGCAGGCTCCAGGCTCTGAGCCATCAGCACAGAGCCCGACGCGGGGCTCGAACCCACGGACCGCGAGATCACGACCTGAGCTGAAGTTGGCCGCTCAACCGTCTGAGCCACCCGGGCGCCCCTAAAAAATTACTTTCTAAAAAAGATTCTACAATGAGACTTTCCTAGGCGGGAAAGTCACCCCGGCTACTGCGGCAAAATCTTCAGCTACAAGTACCGAAAAAGGTGCTTTCACATAGGGATAATTAGAAAATCCGGGTAAGTATTCAGCTTTCGGGCTGTTGTATTGTATGTAAACACTTACTTTAGCAGTAATACAATAAAACCCTATTATTATCCTTATTATGACATTACTATTATATATACATAACTTATGATTATACAGTATAACTTATTATTATAAGGATTCATGTGAGCCAGCAGTCAAATCGCGTATCCTGAAACCCGCAGCTAAAATACTTGACGAAGCCATCGGATGGACGGGAGCCCTGCCTGCTGCCTCCAGTCCTGCCAAGAGAGTGGATGCCACTGTACCATCAGCCACGAGAACCCCGAAAGCCCCGTTAAGTCCCCGGAGGTTAAAAAAAAAAAAAACCCTCCAGCGTGCCTCACACGCCAAGTGCCAGGATTTCCCTGTGCCCATGAAGCCGGGCTAAGAGGAAACTGACAAGATAGCAACGCCCCGAATTGGGAGAGAGAAATCTTGGGGCCCTTCCAAGGAGAAATAAGCCCTCCAGGCCCCGGCGGCACCCCTTAGGGGTCCCAGAAATGCCTTTCGGCTGGGGAGGGGGGGGCGGGAGGCCGGGCAGCTTAGGGGGCCCCCCGGGGAAGCACAAAGGAAACCATCCTTACCATAGGGGGAGAAGGCCCATTTTTGGCAAATCCAGTAGCTGAAACTCTGGATTTTAATACACCAGATCAATTCCTGAGTGGCTTTTCATCCTATAAAAGGATTCGCAGCGGGATTCCATTAAATGGCCAGCTCTCCTAGCGCATTTAAAATGGGATTCAATAGACAGAAATTCGGCTGTCATGTACCTTTATAAGAAGACAATAGCCATATACGCCCACCTGGACGGGCTATCTTAAAGGTTGTTTCTATTCTCCTTAGAGAGACCCCGCTGAGCTAAAAGCACAGACTCGCCTTTTCCGCAAGTCCGTCTCTCCGCCCAGCTCAAGGAGTCAAAGCGAGGAAGGGGTGGAGTGAAAGTCCGCCACCTCACTGGGAAGCAGAAGCGGGCCAGAGCCTCAAAGAAATTAAGCTGGGGGACCAGGAAACGTCCAGAACCGTACAGCGCTCAGGCTGGTGACGCCCTTCGGGCTCACCTCCTCCGACCCGCTCCTTTTACAAAAGGGGAAACGGAGACTCAGGAGAGCGGAAGTGACTTGTCCTGAGCCACCCAGTGGTTTCGCGGCGGAGAAGCGGCGCGAGGCTCTGGGGCCCCGTCGAGTGGACTGCTGCCGAGATGTGAGGGCATGGGGCCTGCGGCCTGACGTCGGTCCTACGGGGAGAAGGGTCATGGCACACGACCTGGAATGCTGCGGGCTCCCCAAGGTGGCTCCCACCCACGGAAGGCCACCGAGGCAGCGGAGACCTTGGAGGGCCTGGTCCTCTTCTTCTGGGTCCCCTCTGCCTTTTCCCTCCCTTCTGACTCGGGCCTAAGCCTCAGGCCCAGGGCCGCTCAACCCAACCGGCCAAATCCTAGGTAACACGCCTCCCCGCAGGCCAGGGGCGATTCAGCCTTTCCCACAAAAGCCAGACAGACTCCCCTTTAGGCCAGGCTCTTTTAAACAGAGTTTTCTAGGTGTTCTGGTCACTGTTATCTCCAATCTGCTAAAAAAAAAAAAAAAAAGAAAAAAAAAGAAAAGAAAAGAAAAAAGGTTTACTCACAGGCCTCTGGATGAATGCCCAACTGTCCTCTAGGGAGCCTGAATTTGCCTCTGCCTCCATCTGGTCTCGTTTAAAGTGGACCTGAAAAAGCCCAGTTCCTGCCTCCGCGCCGGTGTTCAGAGCTGGGGGCCTCTGCTGGGAAAGGAAACCCAACACTACCTCACACCTCATCGGGGTCGCCAAAGCGGGGGTTCTGCTCCTGCTACCCCCGGGGGCCTTCAGTAGGGGTGGGGGGGGGGCCCTGGCAGGAGAAACCCGAGCCGCGAGTGCTGGCCCCGGGAAGGCCTGCAAATCTCTCCCCCGGTCACCTCTAAGTGAGGGGAACGGGTGACCCAAGTCCAGGGCGAGCCGAGAGCACGCGGCAGAAGTCGGCAGATGGCCGCCTCTAATGTGGCCTCCTTCCTCTGTGCAGGCAGCGGAGAAACCCACGGTTTCAAATCCCGGCAGCAAAAGCCTCCTCCTGCCAAGCCGAGGAGGAAGGGTCTGTGTTTCTAATTTATTCTGCACCCCCCCCAAGTTGTTACTTAAAATAATCCATCATTACACGGCTGGTGGCTCCAAGATTTTTATTTAAAGCAATATGGGAAGAAAGAAAACCCACACGTAACCCATGACTGTGCTCTCCGGGATTTAAGCTGAGGATTTTTTATCATCACCGAGTCTTCAAAGAACCCCAGTATACTCTTCTCTGACCCCACCCCTGAGGGTGCTGGCGGGGGTGGGGGAGAGGCAGTGAAAAGAGGGGGACGTTGGGGTATGGCAGGGTTTTTATTGCTTAGAAACATCACGAAAAGGGCAGGTTTGGCTTTTTTTTTTTTTTTTTTTAATGAATCTGTGTCATCTGGTATGTGTTTCATTGTTTCATCCACTGGCCAGCGATACCACTTTGGACTAAGTCCCTTGGTCTCCCTGTACCCATAAATGAAGAAAACAGGGAGACTTGTCCAGGAAGCTGTTGGGAAAAATGAAATACAAATGGAAGCATCTGGAGACCGTTGAAAGAAACATGTTATACCTACCCATGGTATTCTCTTCCTCCCTTTTCTCTTTCTCTTTCTTCAATGTGGCCTTAAAGTCTGTGCAACTTAAGGGCCCTTCTCAATTGTTCCTGCTAATACGAAACTAAGGCTCTGACAATCCAGAAACCCAGGCAAGTCCAGAAATCAGCCCTATTTACTTTTGGAATACCTTTTTCCAGGGGGCTTATCTTCCTAATTAGTTTTGCTCACACTAATGCTCCGGGTTTGTTCCCTTACCGCACACAAAGGGAGGGGCCGTGCTGGGTAACAAAGCCAGCAATTAACAGAAAATTTACAGCAGAGACTCCACAAGGTAAATGCTACCCACATGACTGCAGATCAAAATCTCATTATGCTATACAGACAAATCGCTCAGCTGTAATGCAGTTTTGTAATAAGAACACCGCTAACACTCAACGTTTCCAGGGTTTAGGAAATGAAAGGAAACGGGACTGATTCCTGCCTGTCATCTGGAAGCTTTCGGAGGGCACGGTCCTGTGCGCCTCGGCACCACCGTATCCCCAGCACCTGGCACAGGGCCTGGCAGAGTTGGTGCCCAGTCGACACAGGTCGAAGGAAGGAAGGAATGAGAACAGAAGCATGTGCATTAACGAATGAGTCGGTCTCCAGCCCTGGGAGCAGAGTGAGAGCTCACACATCTTCACACCTACCCTTTTCTTAGCTGAAGCCCTCAGGAAGCCTTTCCAGTCACCTCCCCTCCCCCCGCCCCCATTCTCGGCTGGACTAGGTCCACTTGTAACGAATTCTTACAGCAGGCGGCAGCTCGGCTGTGCAGCACTGATCACAGTGATAACCATCGGGTTATTGAAGTCTGCCTCCATTATTAGATTGTAAACTCCCCGAGGGCAGGGGCTGTATGCATTTGGTGGGGGGAGGGGAGGACATTGTCGTTCCCCCCGTCCTGACTTTTTCTTTTGAAAAGTCTCAAACACATAGAACAGTGAGAAAAACAGTACAGTGATCACTCATATATCCTTGACTTGGATTCAATAATTTGTTATATTGGGGGCCATGTAAATTTTCTTCTGTGCCGTGTCCTCAGTGGAGGGATGGGTACGTACTTGAGTGTTGCTCTCCCTGCCTGGGGTATAATACTACTTTTAGTGTGAGGTAGTAGATACAGCTGAGGCTGGAGCTTCAAGGGAAATCAAGGGTAAGGGCCATCGGACAGCAAAGATCAGAATGCAGAGACGGTAGCCCTGAGACGGCTGCCCCAGACCAACTCCGGGTAAGGCAGAGTTAGTCCCCGCAACATCTCGCATTAGGGAGAAAGACCATTACCCGGCTGCCGGCGGAGGAGAGCATCATTGCCCACACTGTGGTTCAAGCCAGAACCAATGAGCCGTTCTTTCTATGGGACAGCACTTACATTCCGGACCCCAAAACCCAATCTTGAAAGAAACAGCTCAATGAAAGAGCCAGAAGAGGCTGCCCCCTAAGGCCTGCGCTGTGCCTTGCTTGGTTACCTTGGACAAGTCATATGACCTCAAAGAGTATATACTGGGGCGCCTGGGTGGCTCAGTTGGGTAAGCGTCCAACTCTTGGTTTCGGCTCCAGTCATGACCTTACAATTCGTGAGTTCGAGCCCCGCATGGGGCTCTGCGCTGACTGTGCGGAGCCTGCGTGAGATTCTCTCTCTCTCCCCCTCTCTGTCCCTCCCACGCTCTCTCTCTCTCTCTCTCTCTCTCAAAATAAATAAACTTAAAAAAAGACTATATAATAATAGCAGCCCAAGCCAGCTCGCAGGCAGGGGTTGGGAGTAGGGATATCCTAAGAATCTTCTCTAGTTCTCTACGTCTGTGGACACGATGGAGAAAGAGTTTTGTCACGCAGAATCTCTGCGTGGTGTTCATTCGGATGCGATCGGGTTGTATTGTGTACACCAGAGCTGAACTTCCAAGCTGCATGCATGCCCGAATAAGGGTGCTATCCAACAACTCTATGGCCTGTTTTAAGTCACTAATGATGTTACCTTCTCAGCCATGGTGACCCTCAACCACCCACACACACACACACACACACACACACACACACTTATACACACGCACCCCAGAGCAACGCTTGCATGTCCCGGAGCTCATTCAAAAGAACTCCTAAGCTAGGTTCATCCTCCAGACTTCTCTTCCCAAACCCTGCATGCATATTCCTTGGGAGAAACAAGCAGCCATCAGACGTCCAAGGTCTCCTGAGTTAATTCCATCTGCCCCTGGTGAATTACAACTTCTCGCAGACACAAAAGGAGAGCAGAGAGACAAATGACACATAAACAAGAGCTTTACAGACTGGGGGAGGGGGGGCAGGGAGAGTGACGTCAGTTTTCCCAGAAACCCATTTATCCCGATAACAAGGTCTCAAGTGCTTGGGCTGCTCTTTCAGCTTCAGAATCTGGCATACAATTATGTTCTTCACCATGTGGTATGGGCAAGGGCAAGGCCAAGGCCGGCCAGAGCAAACGGCACCCATGCAAAGCAAACCAAACGGCCCTACACTGCCCCGAACCCCCATCTGCAGAACAAAGGGGACCTCCGGGTGGCCCCAATTGTGCCTGAGGTGAAACACGACCTTCTGGAATGTTCCCTTCACATCTGCCCTGCAATCCTAAACCAGGCATGGGGGACTGGCGGCAGAGCATGGACAGGTCGATGCAAATTAATTAGCTGACAAGAAAAATCATTAGCATCCTTTTTGGTCCCTGAAGATGGAGCAAGTGTAATCCAGGAGAAAAATCCCTCTACTTAAGCCATGCCACCTCTAAAATGCAGGTAACAGGGAGCAGAAAAGCGCTCCGAGAACCCTCGAAATGCCACAGCAATAAATATTAGAGTGCCAGTCTCAGAGCGAAGAGAATTCTCTTAAATTGCATGATCACAGAGCACTGTCGCCTGTCCACTGGTCCTTCCGCGCCAGCATGAAGAGCTGGGCGCTAGGGTCTACAGGGGTTGGGGAGGTCCAAACGAAAACACCCAGCCCTTCCAAACAGGGGCCAGAGGGTGCCATGAATTCATCTGCATCCTATAGAGAAAATACTCTCTACATTCCGGGTGCGGATTTTGAAAACAAATCAATTTCAATAACACCAAATACCCAGAGGCTCTTTTTTCTTGCCCTGGAATTACAGCACATGGACTATTTCTCTAAATATGTAGGCCACAGGATTTAAGGGGCACCTGGGTGGCTCAGTCAGGTAAGCGTCCGACTTCGGCTTAGGTCATGATCTCATGGTTCGTGAGTTCGAGCCCCACATTGGGCCCTGTGCTGACAGCTCAGAGCCTGGACCCTGCTTTGGGCTCTATGTCTCCCTCTCTCTCTGCCCCTCCCCTGCTCACGCTCTGCCTCTCTGTCTCTCAAAAATAAATGGATATTAAAAAAATTTAAAAAAAAAGAAAAACTTTTCTGTGTGGGCGGGGGGGGGGGGTTCGGAGATTTTCATCAAGTAGCATTGGTGTTATGGGATTTCACCTACCTCTACTCCACTCTCCTTCCTCACCAAAGAGTGTCGGTAATTGTGGGCTTCTTAAAATCTCAGATACTCATGGGTGAAAAAAAAGGCTACATTGTTGCCCGGAATGGAATCATCCCCTCCCTTCACAACCAAACTTCTGGTCCAAAAAAAATAAATTAAATTAACAAAATAAAAAAAATAAATAAAATAAAAACCAAACCAACAATCACGGAGCCTCAGGTCACTTTTGCAGGACTTCTCTGAACATCCCAGGCTGGAAAACTTCAGTTCTTTAAAAGAAGATTTTTTTTTTTTTTCCAGAGTCTGCTGCCAACAAAAAGGGAGACGGCACCGCTTTTACAAGCCTCCCACTTATTTTCCTGAGTCCCCACGGAAAGAAGCCAGCTCCACAGGTTTTGGCACACGAGCCCAGTGACACGGAACACGGAATCCAGACAGACACCCGGCAGCCCGCAGAACCCGGGTCGGGTACCCAGAAACACGCCAAAATACGCAGGCAGCCACCTACAGGCCAGCAGACTGCACCACCCGCCGCTCCCCACCCCCCGCCGCGCACGCACAAATGGGACCCAGAGGCAACCAGCACAGAGGAGTCGGGGACACACGGACACACACCACGGAGGTGAGCGCACGCAGAGAAACGGACGGACTCCTCTGGGGTCACGGACGCCCCGGGGCGCCGCCGCCCGCCCGGGAGGCACGAGCGCGCGCGTGCACTCACACGCACACGGTGATACACACACCCAGACGCAGTCACATATGTAACGCATATGGAGAAACCCTACCCCGGCCAGTCACCTCCCCGCCCCCCTCGGCGCTCGCCGCCTCCCGCCCCGGGCTCGCCCCGGCCCCGCGCCCGTCTCCCGGCGGAGGCCCGGGTCCCGGCGGGCGGCGGGGCTCCGGGGCGCGGCCCGGCGGCCGGAGGAAGCGAGGCCGGGGGTGAGGGGGGCGGGGGAGGTGGGGGGCAGGGCCCCCGAGGGCTCGG
The DNA here is from genome assembly GCA_030068075.1 of Paguma larvata. Classification (NCBI taxonomy): domain Eukaryota; kingdom Metazoa; phylum Chordata; class Mammalia; order Carnivora; family Viverridae; genus Paguma; species Paguma larvata. Next base: position 92,730,662 of record CM057830.1, read on the forward strand.
CGGCTGGCGCGGCCATTCATTCGGCAACGCCCCGGCGGCGCGGCGGCAGCTGCAGCCGGGCAGGCGGCGGCGCTCACTGCGGCTCTCCCGCAGGGCAAGTTCGGCCGCCGGCCCGCCGCCTCCGCCGGGGCCCCCCCCCCCCCCGGCCCGCCCGCCGCCACCGCGCCCGGGGACCGGCCGGGAGAGCGAGCCGCCGACCCCGGGAGCCGAGCTCCTGGATGCTGCCCCGCTGCCCTCCTCCCGGCGGCGGCGGCGGCGACGGCCGGGTCTCCCCGGCCCTTCCCAGGCTCCCCGCACCCCAGCCCGGCACTCACCACCTGGCGAGCTATATCGGTCGCTGCCATCGCTCCTGCGTCCGCCAGGGCTGCCACGGGTGCCGCCGCCACCGGAGCTACAGCACAAGAAACAGCGGAGCTGCTCCGACAAAGAGAAAGTGTTACACTTCGGGCGCGACCAAGTCCGGTGGGGGGAGGTGCAAGGGAGGGGCCCCCGCGCCGCTGCTCCAACCCCAACCTCCCCTCTCTGGCCCACCCCTTCGGAAGCGGGGTACGGGGAGGGGGCGGATTTCACGTGCCGCTTCCCCCTGCGGCGAGCCGCGCTCCAGTTCTCCCTGCAACCTCGGCCGTAGGCCTTTGCGAAGGGGGGCGGGGGCTCCCCTCGGTGACCACGTCCTCTGCCCCCCCCCCGCCAATGGGCTCCGTGGTACGTCCCGACCTCTGCTGAATTGTCACACCCCCCTGCTCTCGCCTTACATCCCAGAGTCCCCAGACCCCGGAGGCTGGGAGGGAGCCCCTGCCCCTCCCCCTCCCGCGCACAGCTCCGCGGCTGAGCTCTGCAGTCGACCCCCCCAACTCCTCCCCATCCTCCGTACCCCCTCTTCCTGTCCTCTGAGATCTCCAGGTGCTCCGAAGAGGAGCGCCTGCAGCTGGGGACTCGAGGCTCCACCACACCTCCTCCCCCCTCCCCCACCATGGCCCAGGAGTGCTGCTGGGGCTGGAAGGGGGGGGGGGCATCTGCGGCACCTGCCGCTCCACTGTGGAGCTTAGAAAGGGGGCAGTTGGGGGGAGCCGCACTGCGGCCCCGCAACTGAGCTGTGACGCTCGGAGTCTGGGACCAGCGGACTCGAGGTCCCCTTCTGCCCTGGGGTTTCCAAGCCTCGAATGCTGTGGACTGTAATTTCGTGGAGCCGAGCTCACCACTGTTGGATATTTCATACAGACGGACCCCACGCCTCCTCTCCCCACCAAGCCCTAGACGCTCAGCGTGTCAGCGGGGGCTCAGATCCCCACCCCCTTCTAGTGCCCGGGTCGCCGCGGAGTCTCAGAGGAGGAGCTTGGGGGGGGGGGAGCGAAGACCCCCCAGCTCGGTCGAGCGGAGCGGCCTCCGGTGGCTCTGTCCCGCCCGGATTTCCCCTGCACCTTCGCTCAGCCCGGGAGAAGGCGGCCGGCTGTGCGCAGTGAGAACCTCCGAAGGCGGAGGCCGTGCCAGCCTGCTTTCCTTTTCCTCCCGGCCAACGGCCGCCGCCGGTCCTCTCCCTTGCCCCCGGCACCCCTCCGCCTCTCCGGCCTCGGAGCCCCGCACCCCTCTCCCGGGAGCCGCCCCTCGCTAGCTCCCCGGGACTAGCGAATCCTGGCACACTTGGCGTGCCCGAGGCCCTAGCGGTCCGGACGCGCCGCTCCGCTCCTCGATAGGGCTGGTGCCCTGGTCTCGGAGAGGCACCCAGACCCTCGCGTGGAACCCGGGACCGCAGGGGGAGGCCGGCCCGTGGGCAAAAGCCGGGACGGCGAGGTGGCCCGGATGGGGCAGGGGAGATGACCCCTGCCGCGGCCCAAAGGCGGGAGCGGCTGAGGGGGAAGGCAGGAGGGAGGAAAGAAGAAAAACAGGAACCAGGGAGAGAGAAGGAGCGGCGACCCGAGGCAGAAGCCCAGGCCTGGGGAGAAGGAGGGAAGGCAGAGAAATGGGGTGGCCACGTGAAGTGTCTCCCTGGCGCTTGGTTCCACCTGCCGGGACAGCGCTTGTCACACTGACTCAGGGAACCCTGTCTATGTGCAGTGTGAACCGGGACTCGGCAAAATGCATCCCCAGTGCCTAGCTCTGGGTCGGGCCTCCAGGAAGCGCCCAATTAAGCGTTTCCCGAACAGGAGGGCAGGGGATTTGGATGGGGGGAGGGGCGGGTACGGTAGAAAGACGTACAATGAGAGGGTAGCAGTCAGGACAGTCGTGATGAGCCAAGTATCGGGGGCACCCGCTGTGCGCCCATCATTGCGCTAGAGACCCAGGAGAGGCCAAAGAGCCTGGCACAGTCGGGGACCAGTACAGGGGAGTTGAGTAGACAGCGCCGGCCCTAGCGGCGGATGGGGACGGCAAGGAAGAGGGGCGGCTGTGGTCTCCCAGGCCCGCCAGGGTGCCGGGGCCAGGGCCTGGGGGTGGCGCCAGGCCCGGGGTCGGGGTGGCAGCGACATGCGGGACCAGCGCCGTATATGAGGAACCGCTGCAAGGCTGGGCTCAGACCGGATGGGGGCGGGGAGTCCGAGGTGACCGGCCGCTTCCCGGCTGGGCGTCTGGGAGGGAGATAGGTCTTCCCTGGCAGAGGCTGGGCTGTGGTGGACGGAGAAGGGCCCGCGGTCACGCGATCTGGACTTGGGTCTTGGGTGGTGGCGGGGCGAGAGGCGCGCATCTGGAAGCCGGAGGTGAGAGCGATACCCCGAGCGTCGCGAGCCGGGAGGGGGGCCCGGCGGAGCGGGGCTTCCCGGGAATCCTGCCTGCTCCCCGGCGCGCGCTGCCCTCCCGCCGTCGCGCTCGGCGCTGGCCACAGCTCGGCCCGTTTCTGCCCCCTGGAGGGGCTGCCTTAGCTCAAAATCCTTGGCGCCCTGCCCACGTGACCCGCTCCGCCCGCCGGTCCCTGGGGACCCTCAGAACCTCGGAGGCCTCCTCCTCCAAAACGCTGGACCTCGCGACCTGGAACCAAGTGCGTCCTTCAAGTGCCCTGCCTCCCTCTGTTCCCTCTAGGGTCTGCCACCTGCGGCTGCAAGCCCTTGCTGGGGCCCGGGCATCCCAATTTCCGTGGGATGGGGGTTGGTATCCATGCGTGAGTAGGTGTGCATCTGTACCTGCCGGGGCGTGTGTCAGCTACGTGTCTGTTTCAGTATGTGTCAAAGTGTGCGTGTTGGCATACGTTTACTCCTATGTTTGTACTTGTTGTCGTGTGTCTACCAGTGTGTGTGTTTCCGTGTGTGTCCGTGCCTGTGTCGAAGGGTGTGTCAGAGTGTATTTTCAGTGTGTGTCGGTGTGTGTATGAAGCTGTGTATGCCAGTACTGTGTGTTGGTGTGTGTGTGTCCGTATGTGCACGTCAATGCGTGTGGGTTGGCACTTGTGCCACCGCGTGCGTGTCGGCATGGGTGTGTGTCGGTGCAGAGAGGTCTCCGCTCACAGTGTTCTCAGCCGTACACACCTTGCCTCGCCCGATACAGCGGACCGATAACTGTGAGGTGTGTGTGGCTTATGCTCATTTCAACAAAGAGGTGTGGAAGCTCACTGGGTTGGAGTCGCCCAGTCTTTGGTCCTGGGTCACCTCCCCTGGCACAGGGCAGGCAGGAAGCCTGAGGCAAGAGGGCTCACCAGTGGTCAGTTTCTTCCTTGAATGTCTGTCCCCGTTGGTGAGCAGAGCAAAAGATCCCTTTCGCGAAGAGGTGTCGGGGACTCTCGGGCACTGCCGTGAACGCATGCTCGCGGCCCTGTGTGTCCTGGCGGGATCCCTTGGGCCCGGCACAGCGCCTGGCAGGTGCTCAATCAATGTTTGTTGAGTGAATGAATGAACGGAAGCATTTAAATGCGGTGTTTGCAGTGTTTCCACTGTCCTTGAGGAAGCGGGAGCGCGCAGCGACTTCCCAGGGCCAGCAGGTGACTGTCATTAGCATGCTAATGTTGTTTGTGGAGCCAGACGCCCGGGGAGGGGAAATGGCCACCCCTGCTAGATAGGAGTGGACGCTAATCGGAGCCAAGCTTTAGAAAGGTCACTGGGGCTGCTGGGGTGGGGGCGGGGGGGGGGTGAAGACTGAGTGGGGGAGGGGAAAGAGGGCAATGAAATGGAGCCAAGAGCTCAGGAGAGGCTTTGTCCTGAAATGGTGGCTTGATGAAAGGAGAAAGAGAAGGCTAGCCCTGTGGGGCTGCAGCAAAGAAGCCCGAGAACCATCTGAAAAGATCAGAAAGCTGGAGGAGAAGGACAAGGCAAAGTGGTGGGGGGGGGGCAGAAATGACCTGGGCGTGAACGAATCCAGACAGCGCCGATAGAATCAGGAACTCGGTTTAGGGGTTCAGTCCGGATGAACTAAGGATTCCTTCGTGCATTTTATTACCCGCCGCCCCTGGTTCTACGTTAATTTATCCCGGGCGGTTCTCAAAATGTGGTCTTTGGCCACGGAGTCACCTGGGAAGTTCGCAGAAATGCACACTCTCAGCCCCCACCCAAGACCGACTGAATCGGAACCTAGGGAGGGCCGGGCCCCGGCAATCTGTGTGGGAACTCAGTGCCGAAGTGAAGTTTCTAAAAATGAACCGTGCTTCCTTTGCAATTGTACTCATTCGCTCCACGAATACGCACGAGCCCCCGTTGCACATAGCCGCTGTGCCACGTGCCCGAGAACTCAAGGGGGAAAAAAATGGGTGACCAGAATCCCCACGTGGATCCGAGGGAGCTCGAGGCCCGTTGCCAGAGAGCTCGACAACCAGGGACGGTGATAAGCGATACCCTTGGCCAGGAGCGAGACCCTGGGGACACAGAGACCCAGAGAGGTGAAGACAGACACGGGAAAGAAGAGTCATTGGGTAGAGTCTTGGAGAATGAGTCGTAGTTTATCTGGTCATTGGGAGGGCGGGGTGGGGGGAGGCAATTTAGGGAATTCCAAGGCTTGGCCAGAGGTGGGGAGCAGTGGCCATAAATGAGGCTAGAAGATAAGACGGGGTCAGACCTGGAAGCATCGCATTGGTCATGCCAAAGAGCTTAGACTTCATGCTTCAGAGCGGGGGCTCCGGAGAGGCGCTCTCCAGGGACAACGCCTGCTCCGTCTGGAAACATGCCCATCGCAAATGGGAAGGAGGCTCACAGTGGGGAAAAAAGAAAATCAGATAATGGCTAGAAATTTCTCTATTTTAGCTTTTTTTTAACCGTAAATTGTCCCTCAATCTTTGACAGATGCTCTTGCTTCTCCGAGAGCAGGCGGCGAAATGAATGAACGAGAAGCAGATGCATATTAAACAGACAGTCCCAGTATTGATCATGCTGAATTCAACAGTTTATTTTTTCACGGACATCTGTGCTGGCGGCTATGATTTCATATTGCGCACACATAAGGTAGACGTATTTTCTGCTAGCAGAAGTGTTGTTTTGAAAGGGGTTTCATTTCGTGTGGCGCCATTTAGTATATCAATTATTTCGTGGCGTTCTGGAAAGGATACCGGGGCGTCCAAATGCTATGCCACCTGAGCCAGTTAAAGAAACTGTCCCTCGGAGGGTGAGGGGCCACCGAATGGTTTTGAGCAAGGGAGTGAAATGAACGGATCTGCGAATTTTGGAAGGTCGCTGTGGCGCCAGCTTGGAGAAGACATTGGAGCCGGGAGCGATGAACGCAGTTAGCGACTAGGGAATCAGAACACTGTTAAAGCAAAAAATGATGGCGTCAGTGGTGACAGGAGAGTGGAGTTCGCATGGAGGGAACACAGTCAGCATTCAAAGGGGCCACCATTCTCAGTCGGCTAAGTGTCCGATTCGGCTCAGCTCATGATCTCACGATTCGTGGGTTCAAGCCCCGCGTCGGGCTCTGTGCTGATGGCTCAGAGCCTGGAGCCCGCTTCGGATTCTGTGTCTCCCTCTCTCTCTTCCCCTCCCCCACTCGTGCTCGCTCTCTTTCTCTGTCGCTCTCTCAAAAATAAATAAACATTAGGAGCGCCTGGGTGGCTCAGTCGGTTGAGCGGCCGATTTCGGCTCAGCTCATGATCTCATGGTTCGTGGGTTCAAGCCTCACGTCGGGCTCTGTGCTGACGGCTCAGAGCCTGGAGCATCTTTCAGATTCTGTGTCTCCCTGTCTCTCTGCCCTTCCCTTGCTCACGCTCTGTCTCTACGTCTCTCAAAAATAAAAAAATAAAAACGTTACAAAAATAAATAAACATTAAAAAAAATTGGAGGGGAGCACCTGGGTGGCTCAGTCAGTTGAACGTCTGACTTTGACTCAGGTGATGATCTCCTGGTTCATGAGTTCAGGACCCGTGTCTGGCTCTGTGCTGACAGCTCAGAGCCTGGAGCTTGCTTGGGATTCTGTGCCTTCCTCTCTTTCTGCCCCTCCCCTGCTCACACTCTGTCTCTCGAAAAATAAACTAAGATTAAAAAATTTAAAAACTTGGGGGCACCTGGGTGGCTCAGTCGGTTAAGCATCCGACTTTGGCTCAGGTGATGCTCTCATGATTTGTGGGCTTGAGCCCCGCATCGGGCTCTGTGCCGACAGCTCAGAGCCTGGAGCCTGCTTCGACAGCTCAGAGCCTGGAGCCTGCTTCGGATTCTGTGTCTCCCTCTCTCTGCCCTTCCTACACTCACACTCTGTCTCTGTCAAAATGAGTAAAATCATTAAAAAAAATTTAATGAAAAAAAAGAAATATAAGGTATACCTTCTGTTCTCAGGTAACTAACTGGGGAGATTAACTATATATGCACTAAAAACCAAGGAGTAAGTACCAAATGTGTCATAAGGGAGTATCCAACATGCACCATAGACAATAAATACCAATGCTGATTTCTTAACTTGGTGGTGGTCACACGAGTGTTTGTTTGCTTTATAAGTATTGATTTTTCCTGTATATGCTTTAGGAACTCTTCCGGAAGTGTGTTACATCTGGCAAGATAAAAAAATGGTTTAAAAAGACAAGGGATGCCTGACTGGCTCAGTCAGTAGACTCTTGGTCTTGGGGTTGTGAGTTCAAGCCCCATGTTGGGTATACAGATGACTTAAAAATAAAATCTTAAAAAGAATTTTTTTAAAAAATACGGTAAGTTCTATGAGTCGAATGATATTAACAGCCTCTAGACATGGTACAGAATCTAGGGAAACGAGGTCTCTACCCAGTGTCCTTACAGGCCAAAAATGAACACTGTGAAAGATTTGAAATATGAGACAGAGGAATGCCTGCCTGGCTCAATCGGTCTCAGGGTCGTGGGTTCGAGCCCCACATTGGGTGTAGAGTTTGAAAAAAAAAGAAGAAAGAAATAGGGGCGCCTGGGTGACTCAGTCGGTTAAGCTCAGGTCATGATCTCACAGTTGGTGAGATCGAGCCCTGTGTCGGACTCTGCTGACAGTGGGGAGCCTGCTTGCAATTCCCTCTCTCTCTGCCCCTCCCCCACTCACGTGTGTGTGCACACACGCGTGCACTCTCTCTCTCAACATAAAACATGAAAAGAATTTTAAAGAGAAAGAAAGAAAGAAGAGACAGAGTTAGAAAAAATATGGTAATGACACCTTGGTAAGACACTGACTTCACCATCTCCACCATCATTGATTAAGATGAGGTCTTAACGGTGTACCTGGGTGGCTCGGTCGGTTAAATGGTTGACTCTTGATCTCAGCTCAGGTCATGATCTTGCGGTTCGTGAGTTCGAGCCCCACATCGGGCTCTGTGCTCACGGTGCAGAGCGTGCGTGGGATTCTCTCTCTTCCTCTCTCTCTGCCCCTCCCCTACTCTCTCTCTCTCAAAAATAAACATGTTTTTAAAAAATTTTTTAAAAAGGATGAGGTCTTAAAAAAAAAGATGAGGGGCGCCTGGGTGGTTCAGTTGGTTAAGCGGCCGACTTCAGCTCAGGTCATGATCTCACGGTCTGTGAGTTCGAGCCCCGCGTCAGGCTCTGTGCTGATGGTTCATCAGAGCCTGGATCCTGCTTCGGCTTCTGTGTCTCCCTCTCTCTCTGCCCTTTCCCTGCTCACACTCTGTCTCTATGTCTCTCAAAAATAAATAAAAACATTAAAAAAAATTAAAAAAAAAAGATGAGGTCTTCTTTTGTATCAATCTCTGTTACTTTGCATTTAGGTACTGATTTATCCTTGTGTATATATGTGTGCACACGTATGTGTGTACATGCACGCACACATGCACGCACACACACACAGCATCTTATTCCAAAACAGATTTTATGGGTCAATAAAGTAGGAATAGTATATCAGGATTAAAAGAGATAATTCAAATATGCTATTTATAGTGGGTTGGTATGATTGCTGTGATTAAGCTTTAAATATGATTCTTAACTTCCTGGAGGCCTTAATTAAAGGAGAAATACTAACTGGCCTACTTTTATGAAGTCCCTGTACACAAGGATCACTAAGTGATTCATTAATCCCACAAAGATTGTGTACCTACTGTGTGCCAAGTCTTAGACTAGGTACTGGGGACCAATGATGAGCAAATCCAGACTTGGTCCTTGCCTTCATGGAGTTTATGGTCTAGTGGGGAAAACAGACAACAATCAAATAATCACACACATCAATGCAAAAACCAAACCATAATAGGAGCCATTATTGTACCCTGAGAAACTATAATGGTGAGGTGGGGTTGGGGGGATGCAGATTGGACTTAGTCTAGAACGACAGTATAGGAAGGGGACTTCCTGGAGGAAGTGACATTTGAATTGAGATTAAAGATTAGATAGATAGGAGTCAGCAAGGTGCAGGGAGGGCAGGAGGGGTAAGAGCATTCCGGGCAAAGGGAAGAGCATGTGTGAAGGTTCCGTTCAAGAAACAGAAGGAAAGCTGGCGTGCCTGGAGTACAAAGGAACCGGAATAGTATGAAATGAAGCTGGGCAAAGAACCAGATATTTCAAGGCCCTAGGCCATTGCAACTTGTTCATTTATTTATTTTAATTCTAAGTGGGAAGCCACTGAGAGGTTTAAGGCAGGAGTGGGACACCATCAGACTCGTGTTTGGAAAAGTTACCTTGGCTTCTTGGTGGAGAGCGTTTTGAAGGGAAGAAAATGGTGGCAGGAAGACCAGTCAGGAGGGGATCGCGGTAGTCCAGCTGAAGGAACATGGAGGCTTGTACTAGGGCGGTGGAAGCGGACACGAAGAGAAGAGAACTTACCTGTGAAGTATTTAGAAGGTACAGACAACCCAGTATTAATGATGTGAGAGATGAGGAAGACAGAGATGCCAAAGTTGGCTCCAAAGTTTCTGTCTGAAATCGTGGTGCATTTTATCGAGATGGGGAACACTACAGAACCTCGGGTTTGAGAAAAAGAGAGATTTGGCTCCAGGCCGTGTTGAGTCTGAGATGCTTTCGAGACACTGAAGGGGAGACATTGTCAAGTAGGCAATCGGAACTCAGAGGAGAGAGGCCAGGCCTGGAGAAACAAATCTAGAAATCATTTGCACATAGGTCAGTTTAAAGTCATGGGAATGGATGACATTACCTAAGGAGAAAATAGAGAAGAGGGCTCCAGAGTGATCTCTGGAAAACACCAACATCTAGAGGTGGGAGATGGGAAGAAGAATCCTAGAGGGGAACTGGAAAGGAGCTAGAGAGGTTGGAGGAAAACCAGGATCATGTATCACTGAGGCCCAAGGACAAGAAGATTTCAAGAAGGCAATGGTCAACAGAATTGAATACTGCCAAGAGGTCAAGGAAGGTAAGGGAAAACTCTTCATAGAATTTAGGGTTTGCGGAGGTCATTGAGCTGGGCAAGAGCCATTTCAGGGGAGTAGTGGTGGCGAAAAATGGCTTGCGTGTGTTGAAGAATGATTAGGAAAATGAGGAAATGGATTCAACGAGTCTAGTCAATTCTTCAAAGAAGTTTGTTTGTGAAGGAAGACAGGGATGGCATGGTAGCTGGAGAAGGACGAAGTATGGGTTTTTTTTTTTTTAAGTTTTTTTACTTTGAGAGAGAGAGAGAATCCCTAGCAGGCTCCTCACTGGCAGCACAGAGCCCGATCGGGGGCTCGAATTCATGAACCATGAAGTCATGACCTGAGCCAAAACCAAGAGTCGGATGCTTAACCAACTGAGCCACCCAGGCGCCCCGGGTTGAGGTTTCTTTCAAGATGGCAGGGAAGACTCAAGAATGTTTAAACATAATTGGAAAGGAACCAGGTGAGAATGACTGAACACACACAGTGGTTTGCTGGTTGATGGTTAACAACCTGTTTTCCAAGGGAAAAAAACAAACTCTAATATTGCAGATCTCCATAGTGGAAACACTCTCACGATGTCTGATTTCAAGCGATCGGTATGAGGTCTTGAACCCTCCATTGGGCTCCAAAATCCCACTAACAAGAGAAAGAAGGATTAAAATGTTCAGTTCCCACCCAACTGTACTTTTTCTTTTATGAATTTCCTGTTCAGGTACTTTGCCACGTTCACGTTGAAACTCTTATTTTCCTGTTAATTCATACATGCTCTTGATATAGTACGGATATTAATCCTTTGTCACTCATTTTATGACGGATTTTTGTGGAAAGAAGTTAAAAAATATTTATCCAGTCAAAATCTCTCAGTATTTCCCTTTCTGCATTTCTTTGTTTTGTTGTTTTTTTTTTAACGTTTATTTATTTTGCCAGACATAGAGACAGAGCACGAGCATGGGAAGGGCAGAGAGAGAGGGAGACACAGAATCTGAAGCAGGCTCCAGGCTCTGAGCTGTCAGCACAGAACCCGACGCGGGGCTTGAACTCACAGACCTTGAGATCATGACCTGAGCTGAAGTCGGCCGCTTAACCAACTGAGCCACCCAGGCGCCCCTGCATTTCTTTGTTAATTGGTAAACTGGCACTCTGCTTTCATTAATGTGAACTTGGCTGTCAGGAACTTGTTTTCCTAGATTGGAGTGTTTTATTTTTGTTTGTTTTTAAAATTATTATTATTATTATTATTATTTAGTCACAGAAAAATATACCTAACATAAAATTTACCATTTTAACCAATTTTTAAGCATACAGATCACTAGCATTAAGTTCAGTCATTGTTATGCAACCATCACCACCCTCCGTCTCCAGAACTTCCCACGTTTTCCAAAACTGAAACTCTATACCTATTAAATAATAACTCCCCACGGCTTTTGCCCCCAGCCTTCGGCCACCACCATTAAACTTTCTGTCTCTATGAATGTTTCCACTCTAGGGCCTCACATAAGTGGAGTCAGACAGCTATCGTCCTTTGGTAACTGACTTATTTCACTCAGCATAACGTCCTGAAGGTTTATCCATGTCGTACCTGTGTGTCAGAATTTCCTTTGTTTTTAAGACTGAATAATATTCCGTTGCATGTGTATAGCACATTGTGTTTATACTGAAGTGTTTTCAGTTGCAAAGGTGAAGAACAGACCATGGATCTTAGTGAATTCACCAAGTGAGTTCATCCTGTGAGTTCCCTTGGTGGCCAGGGAACTCCTCCGACCTCATCTTTTCCAGTAATTCTTTCAAATATCATAGTAGGACGGAAAGCACTTGCTAAGAGTCTGCCCTCTCCTTTTTAAATTTCGACTCCAATAATTTGAATCTGCATTTCAATCGCCTGGACAGATATTCTCCCTACCATGGCGAATAGACCTGGGGTCCTTTAGTAAGCCTGAGACATGATTCTATCATCATCTGTTAAGAGATATCTCAAAAAATAATCAGTCGTGGTATTTCGCTCCTATTAGAAGCAGTTAAGATAAAATTGTAACCATTGACTTTAGCACACACTTCGAGGACTCGATTGGTCAATATTGAATAACTTTATAAAGTAGGTTCGGTCACCTGGGGGCATATTGACTTGCAGCTAATTCAACCAAGCCGACTCTCGGGGAAGTCAGGTTACTTAAAATCAGACATTTCAAGGGCACCTGGGTGGCCCAGTCGGTTAAGCGACTGACTCTTGGTTTTAGTTCAGGTCATGATCTCATGGTTCATGAGGTTGAGCCCCTAGTGGGGCTGTCAGCACGGAGCCTGCTTGGGATTCTCTCTCTCCCTCTCTCTCTGCCTCACCCTCACTGGTTCTCTCTCTCTCTCTTTAAAAAAAAATCAAGGGGCACCTGGGTGGCTCAGTGGGTTGAGTGCCCAACTTCGGCTCAGGTCATGACCTTGCCGTCTGTGGGTTCGAGCCCCACATCCGGCTCTGTGCTGACAGCTCAGAGCCTGGAGCCTGCTTCGGATTCTGTGTCTCCCTCTCTCTCTGCCCCTCCCCCACTTACATTCAGTCTATCTCTCGAAAATGAATAAATGTTTAAAAAAATCAGAGATTTCATAGTGTCCATCCTCAGCTAGGGGTTCAAGTCAAGGACGCAGCCAGGGTTTGAAGGAGTGGGTAAACCACTGGAATGAATTCACTTATTTGTTTATTCAGTAAAGGTCTATGGAGCCCTGCTGGGCGCTGTGCATAACACCAGGGATACAGCATGGAACAAGTACTGTTACAGAACTTACATTCTGGTTGGGTGCGGAGAGAGAAAAAGACACACAGGCTATTTTAATACAGAGTGATAAAGAGAACAATGCGGCCCTCTGGAATACCTAATGGGATAGGTACTTAATTAGACTCAGATAATTCAGTAAGGCTTTCCAGAGGTAATGATAACGAAGTCGAAGTCTCAAAGGCAGCGAGAGTTGGTTGAATGAAGAAGACAAAAGAAATTATCATCATACCAGGATGAGGTCTAAGATTCAAACCCTAGTAACCAGAAACGGGTTGAGAAAAGGCAGGCGGCCAACAAAGGCTCAGGGGTGGATTTCAATGGTAGGAGTCCATTCTCTTGCGCTGGGATCAAAACCTGAAGGTCAGCATGGGTGTGTACCTGGGGAGGGGGCATAGTTTCTAGAATTAAGAACCTTTGGTTGTCCCTGCAGAGACATGGAGTATGGGAAGTTTGGAGAGATCTCTAAAGTAAGGCTGAAAGAATCATGCCTCAAGTGCAGGGAAGATCTGGTCAGAAAAGACAAACGCGCTTTGGTGAAGTTCACTTTCCTATGGCGTGCCCCGCCCCCACTCCTCAAAGGGTGCCTATGTGGTCTTTCTAGAGCTGGAAGAGTATTGAGGTTATTGGTTAATTCCATGCTTCATACTGTGAAACTCAGGGACTCAATAAAGCACTTCTTTGACATGCTGCCTAATAGCCAAAGTTGCCTCCTGAAAAAGATCTAGGCTTCACTGTAAGTAGCTTCATGGCCCACCTCCAGAGGTCCTATGACCTTCTATGTAGGTGAGACCAGAGGTTAAGCTTCTCAGTTTTCATAACAGAATAGCTACCAACCACCTTCCTCTATTGGTTTCCAAAATAAATGGATTAGCCCTCAATAAACAATAGAGATAAAAATACTAGCTCTCTAAGCCCCTTATCAGATATTACAGGTTTAAATGATTTCCCATGTAGTTCTGATGGCAAATCTAGACAAGAGAACTAAAATTTCAGTGAAGTTTGCCTAAGGCGGGGCATCCAGTTTTTCCATTGCGCGTCACACAGTGAAAGATACAGAGATGTACTTGGCACATAAATGGAGAGTAATAGTGAAATATGGCTCGTTGGCCATTCATTGATATAGATTGTAAGGACAGTAATACAAAAAGCATCCAGGAGGTGCCTTGGTGGCTCCGTCGGTTAAGCATCTGACTTCTGCTCAGGTCGTGATCTCAAGGTTCATGAGTTCAAGCCCTGCGTCAGGCTCTGTGCTGATGGTTCAGAGTCTGAAGCCTGTTTCGTTCGGATTCTGTGTCTCCCTCTCTCTCTGCCCCTCCCCTGATCTCTCTCTCTCTCTCTTAAAGAAATAAATATTTAAAAACTGCACATGTATAGGCCTATTGTTGGTCATTGGTCAATTTCAATTGGTTCAATAAGAGTGGAACACTGATATTTAACAAAATGAACCAGAAGAACAGGAGCTATTCGGACTGGGCCCGTCTCATGCTGACTCCAGTTTCAAGGAGGAGAACACACTTTCAGCTGCATCAGGAAGACCTTGTCTAGAGATTGGCTATCCACCTGGAGAAGCTGGAATAAGGTTTACCCACAAATCCTTGGTGGATCAAGTTCACTGAGCTGAATATTGACACACCCTAGTAGTGGGTTTGCTAATTTAGTGAGAGGCAGGGTATGAATAAATAAAGGACAACCTAATGTCCTCTCAAGGCAATCATAAAAAATGTCTTTGAAATTATATTTTGTTTGTTTATGACAATCAAGGACTGTTGGGTACTTGTCAAAACCTAGAAACTCGATGAATCCTGTGATACGTGGATTATATCTCACTAAAACGAGAACGCTAGAGGAAACAAAACCTATCCACCTGTTCTGACCATCCCGCCTCCGTGCCTTAAATTCAGCTCGGCCCTCTGCAACCGATCAAGGCTGCTACACAACATGCGGGGCAATCAAGCATGCGTGGTGTCTGCCAAGCCTGGCCCAGGCCTGGAAGTTGGCTTGGATCCTGCTGTTATCGCTCTGGTCTTTTTGGCCTGCAGATTCCTGGCTCCGCGCGCGTCAAGCCTAAGGTAAGAGACTCCCTCCTCCAGTCCTGGGCTCTCAGGATCCTGTGATTTAAACCCTCCTCTGCACCCCTCCTCTCGCATCCAGGGAAGAAAATCCTCACGCCAGTTGACTTATTCCCCACCAAATAGAGGGTAGCATTCTTCCAAATCTATGAATGCGTCGAACTCAAGATAGCTGCGTAATGGAAAGCGAGTGGTTTCCAGTCACCATCTGCCCAATCCACATGTCCAGCTGGAGTCTTCGTTTCCTTGAAGAGATCAACAGAGCTTTTGTTTGTCCCCTGCAGTTTCGAGTTCAGTGTGTTTAGACGTCTTGTCACAACCATAAGAAAAGATAATCTTGTGAATCGCCGAGGTCTCACAAATTGGATTTGGGAACTCTTATTCCAAAAGCCCTTGATGGGAGATGGCAGCTCAGTAAATCACCATACTTGAGATCAATCCCGTCGAAACAGCTCACGAACTGCTCATGATTAAAGGCATGAGCGCAGATAAAATTCACAATCTTTATTGCCTTCTCCAGCACATCACGTGGTGAACCGGACATGCAAAATTCATGACATGAGGCAATGACAGCTGGGCCCACCAAATTTCTCTTGGCTTGAATACACTGTTTAAATCTTGTTTGCCTTTCAGAGCAGATGCTTCGTGTAGAGCAAGTGAACTTTTTCCTAGTTTAAAACTTTATTTTTTTTTTAATTTTTAAGTAAGCTTTCTGCCTAACGTGGGGCTGAACTCATGACCCTGAGATCGAGAGTAGCATGCTCGGGGATGCCTGGGGTGGCCCAGTCGGTTAAGCATCCGACTCTCAGTTTCGGCTAAGGTCATGATCTCACGGTTTCCTGAGTTCGAGCCCCATATGAGGCTCTGTGCTGACAGGGTAGAGCCTGCTTGGTGTTCTCTCTCTCTCTCCCTCTCTCTGTGCCCCTCCCCCACTCACACTCTCTCTGTCTCTCTCAAAATAAATAAAAAAAATTCTTAAAAGAGTCGCACGCTCTACCGACTGAGCCAGCCAGGTGCCCCTTTAAAACTTTTTAAGGCCCTGGCTTTGAGCTGGTTGGAATTTCCTCATTCCCGTGGGTTACAGGGACTCTGGAGCCAGAGCCCCTTAGGTTTAAATCTGGGTATGCCTCTTACTAGCTATGCGATCTTAGGCAAAATGCCTCACCTCTTTCTGCCTTGGTTTCTTCTTTCCCTGTAAAATTCAGATAATGATAATAAGAGTATCTCTTTGATGGAGCTATTATGAAGGGTAAATATATTGAAATTGGCAAAATGCTTAGACAGCACTGGCATATAGTGATGTCGTGTGTCAATTCTAGCTCACTAAAAAATATAAGAGGTAAAAAAAAAAAAATGGACAAACGGTCTGAATAGACATTTCTCCAAAGAAGAAAGACAGGGGCCAAGAAGTTTCTGGAAAGATGCTCCAAGTTTGTGAAAAGATGCTCAACAGCATTAGCCTTCAGAGAAACGGAAGTCGAAACCACGAGAAACACCCACTTCCACACCGACTGGGACAGCTACAATAAAAAAGACACACAGTAACAAGTGTTAGCAAGAGGGTGGAGAGCAGGAACCCTCCTTCACAGCGGGCTGTAACGTATACAGGTGCAGCCGCTTTGGAAAGCAGGCTGGCAGCTCCTAAAATGTTAAGCTTGGAGTCACCATATGACTCAGCGATTCCATTCCTAGATGTTCCAAAAGAAATGAAAACATACGTCTACCCAGAAACTGGTTTGTGAAAGCACATGGCAGCGTTGATCATAAATAACCAAAAAGTGGAAGCAATCCAAATGGCCATCAATGAATGGAGAGAGAAATAACCTGCGGTACGTCCATCCAATGGAGTATTATTCTCCCTTAAAAAGGAATGCAGTTCTGACACTTGCTGCAACATGGATTAACCTTGCAAATGTGAGGCTAAGTCGAAGAAGTTAGTCACCAAAGACTATGTATTGTATGATTCTAATTTGATTAAGTGTTCAAAATAGGGGGACGCCTGGGGGGCTCAGTTGGTTGCGCGTCTGACTCTTGGTCTCGGCTCAGGTCGTGATCCCAGGGTCGTGGGATTGAGCCCCGAATCTGGCTCCGCACTGAGCATGGGATGTACTTAAGATTCTCTTGCTCTCCCTCTGCCCCTCTCTTCCGATCTCTCTCTCTCTCTCTCTCTCTCTCAAATAAAAAAGAAGTGTCCAGAATAGGGAAACCTATAGAGACAGAAAGTAGATCCATATTCGCCTAGAGCTGGAAAGGTCAGAAGGGGATGGGGAGTGACCGACTGCCCAATGGCTATGAGGTTTCGTTTTGAGGTGAAGAAAATGTTCTAAAATGCTAAAGGTCACTGAATTGCACCATTTTATTTATTTATTTCTTTTAATTTTTAGAGAGCGTGCACGCACGTGAGCAGGGGAGAGGGGCAAAGGGAGAGAGAGGATTTCAAGCTCAGCACGGAGCCCAGCGCGAGGATGGATCTCATGACCAGAGCAGAAATCAGGAGTCGGATGCTCAACTGATTGAGCCACCCATGCAGCCCTGAATTATACCTTTTCTTTTTTTAAGGGGATTAAGGTCTTTTTTAATGTTTATTTAGTTTTGAGAAGGGGGAGGGGCTGAGAGAGAGAGAGACAGAGGACCCGAAGCAGGCTCTGGGTTGAAAGCACAGATGTGGGACCCAAACCGACGAACTGTGACCAAATCATGACCAAAACCGAAGTCGGAAGCTTAACCAACTGAGCCACCCAGACGCCCCTGAATTGTGCCTTTTAAAAAGAGAATTGTATGATGTGAATTATATCTCCATAAGGCCATTATTGAGACAAAACTCTGTGGTGACAGGTGCAGAAAAGAGACTGGGGGCAGCCAGACTGGAGGCCACAGAAGTGACTGGTACATGGTCGGGGCAGGAGAGGATATGGTCTGAGCTGGAACAGGGTTTATGGAAGAGACGCATGAGAGAGATTCCAGATGGAGACGGGCCAAGACTCGGCGATGATTGGGTTTGGGCTTGCTTCTTTGTTCCATAGTATTGTCCAGACACTACCAGAGTTTGTATCTGCGCATTGTCCTTTGTGTCCGAAACTGCCACACTGCTCCAAGCCGCTACCATCATGACTCATCTTAACTACTGCCCTCTTGGGTGGCCTACCTACGGCCACTCGTGTCCCCTGCCTATCTGTTCTCTACGCTGGAGCCGCAGTGACCTTTTCACGCTGTAAATCTGACCGTGTCATCCTCCTGCTTTAAACTCGTCAGCGATTTCCCTCGGCACTTCAGGGAAAGACCAAAATCCCTAACCCACTGGACCAGCCTGAATGTCCTAGCTCCTGCCTATCTCTCTGACCCGCCCTTCACTCTTTGTGCTCCGAGTCCACTGACTGCTTGTAAGTGCCTCACCATGTTTGTTCCCTCCTACCACAGGGTCTTTGCACATGTTGTTTTCTCTATGGAATACTTCTTTGCTTCACTCGGTGACTCCGTCTCTCCCTTCAGCTACCAGCCTAACCGTCACGTCCTCAGGGAAGCCTTCCCTGATGGCCCAAGTCTCCTATTTTTTTAAATTTTTTAAAATTTACTTTTTTAAAAAAATTTTAACGTTTAGTTTTGAGACAGAGAGAGACACAGCACGAGCAGGGGGCAGGGCAGAGAAAGAGGGAGACACAGAATCCGAAGCCAGCTCTAGGCTCCAAGCTGTCAGCGCAGCGCCCGACATGGGGCTTGAAGCCACGGACCGTGAGATCATGACCTGAGCCAAAGTCAGATGCTCAACTGACTGAGCCACCCGGTTGCTCCTAAGTTTATTTATTTTGAGAGAGAGAGAGAATGACAGCATGAGTAGGGTAGGGGCAGAAAGAGAGGGAGAGAGAATTCCAAGCAGGCTCTGAACTATCAGCACACAGCCCGATGTGGGGCTAGAACCCACAAACCACGAGATCATGACCTGAGCCGAGATCAAGAGCTGGATGCCTAACTGACCGAGCCACCAGGCGCCCCCTCAAGTCCCCTATTTTATGTTCTCAAACCTCTTCGTGCTTCTCCTTCAGGACCCTTATCACAGGTGCAGTGTCATGTTTATCTGTGGCATCCTTTGATTAATGTCTGTGTCTTTCATTCAATAGTAAACTTCATTAAGATCTGTATCCGTGGCCATTTTTGTTCGCCATTGTATCTCTGGTACCTAATACAGTGTTGGGCACATAGTTGGTCCTGAATTATATCTGTTAAATAAATAAACCCCGGGAACAATTTTAAATGCTAATTAAAGCCAGCGGTGATCTACCCTACTGTGCCCACAGGTTGGCAAAGTTTAAAAAGATTAAAAATACTCAGTGTAGGCAAGGATTAAGGATAATGAACACTCTCTTACTCTAGGTGCTGGGCGTGTAGATTGCTATGTCCTTTGTGGAGGGCAATGAGACCTTCGAAGGCTCCACCGTTGGACCCCACGATTCTACCCAAGAAAAATGTATTCCAAGAAAATGATCGCTCATGTGCTCAATGGTATACACAGGGAACGCTCGCAGAAGCATTGTGGGTAATAGGAGAAGACTGAAAACAACCCAAATGCTCAACAATAGGATATTGGTTCAACAAATCATGGTGCATTCATACAACAGAATACTGCGAAGCCATTAAAAATAATCATTAAATTGTATTTATTGACACAATAAGATGTTCATGCCAGAATCTGTAGTGAAAACAAGCAGTTACGGGGGCGCCTGGGTGGCTCGGTCGGTTAAGCGTCCGACTCCGGCTCAGGTCGTGATCTCACAGTTCGTGGGTTCGTGCCCTGAGTCGGGGCTCTGTGCTGACAGCTCGGAGCCTGGAGCCTGCTTCAGATTCTGTGTTGCCCTCTTTCTGCCCCTCCCCCGCTCATACCCTGTGACTCTCTCTCAAATATAAATATTTTTTAAAAACTTAAAAAAAACAGTTACTAATAAGTGTGATAGAAGGATCCCAGGTTTTCTATTTTAATGGTATGTAATAGAGATGTCTAAATTCATAGGAAAACACCCGCGAGGATAAATGCAAAGCTATGTCCTATGAATTGCTTCTGGAGTCTTCTACATTGTACCCTATGTTGTTCTATATTGTGCTAAAAGCTTTTATGAAAATGTACTCGTGTATCACTTGCATAATGGACGAAGATAAATATATATATTCAAAGGACCCAAATAATAATCACAAAAGTACTCAGCGTGGCTGTCCTGGGTTGTGGGGGATTATGGGTAACCTTTATGTCCTTCTTTTGCTTGTCTGCATTTCCTCTAATTAGCATCTCTTAGTTTTGTAATAAGGGGACATCATGAAATCTATTTCATTTCGAAAACACATTCTAACGAGAAAAAAATGCATTACGATGAGAACTAGAGGCCAAGAGAGAAGGACTCGTTATGCGGGCTAGCCAGCCCATTAGGCCCCCTGCGCAGATCTGTGACAGGGGCCACATTTTAATGAGAAGGTTGCTTAGTGACCAAAGAACCAGAGCCAAGGGCTTAGCTGGATGGCTTTCATGTCCAAAGGCGGCAAGCGTGCTTTGCT
Source organism: Paguma larvata (assembly GCA_030068075.1). Taxonomy (NCBI): domain Eukaryota; kingdom Metazoa; phylum Chordata; class Mammalia; order Carnivora; family Viverridae; genus Paguma; species Paguma larvata. Next base: position 92,750,689 of record CM057830.1, read on the forward strand.
ACCTTCACCTCCGCTGCAGCGATAAACCACCTGCCCTGGATAAATCGCCTTTGAAACAGCCCGACATACCTAGTTCCCCAAGAATCCACCCCAGGATTGTTTGATCCCACTGTGCGGGACCCTCCTAGCTCGTATAGGACTTAGCCTCACCTGACTGGGTCTTAGAGACCGACGGGAAACTCTCAGCTCCACCACTCGGCTTTGCATCCATTTGAGGTCTGTGTCTGACCCTCTGTTTTGGCATTTGGCATTGGCCCTTGGTCTCCCTGAGGCTTCGTTTGTGGCCTCTCCCCAGTGGACTTGCCTCTGGTCTTGTTCCTTGACTCTTCCCACCAAGCTTCTCTAGCTACGCAAGCCCAGTCGGGACCCTGACTCTCCCTGGCCCCCCTCCCCCGTGGGGTGGGGCAGGGTGTGGGGATTCAGACACACACCTGACAAGTGGCCCAGACATTTCGAGAAGCCGAGCGAGGCCCTCAGATGTGATGGCACCGGGAGGGCCCTACCAACTCTTTTTCTAGTTCCTGTTTCTGTGTCTAGTGTTGACGGCTCCCCTTCCGACCAACACATCCTCTCTTTAGCTTACAACTCTTGTCGAGTTACAATCAATTTTTCACTCTCCCTGCTTTGGGGCTGGAATATATTTTGCCCTTAAAGTATGATTTTTAATGTCTGATCTTCTCCATCATATGCTAATCTTATTATTTCAAGGAAGGGATGGCCCTGCGATTCTCCTACACAGACTTAAAGCTGCTAATCGACAGAAATCAAATCACATTTTACAAACATTTTTTAGTGTTTTATTTTTATTTACTTTTTGAGAGAGACGGAGACAGTCTGAGCCGGGGAGGGGCAGAGAGAGATGGAGACACAGAATCCGAAGCAGGCTCCAGGCTCCGAGCTGTCAGTATGGAGCCCAACGCAGGGCTTGAACCCACGGACCGCGAGATCATGACCTGAGCTGAAGCTGGACGCCCAACCAATTGAGCCTCCCAGGAACTACCAAATCGTATTTCCAATCTCTCATATACCCTTAGCGTCTACCACAATCCATGCATGTAGCAGGTGCTCAGTAATAACTGAGTAAAAGAATGAATTCAGTGAAAGCAGATTTGAAACATACAGACAACACAGTGGGGATATTGAGTAAATCAGCTTTTTAGAGTTCGAGTCTTAAAATATAAATTTATTATTAATTGCACAGATAATACATGAATCCCATCTTATAAAAGAGGAAACAAAGGGCGCCTGGTGGGCTCAGTCAGTGGAGCATGCGACTCTCGATCTGATCTCGGGGTTACAAGTTCGAGGCCCACATTGGGTGTACAGATTACTTAAAAATAAAATATTAAAAAATAATAAAATAGGGGCGCCTGGGCAGCTCAGTCAGTTGAGTATCTGACTCTTGACTTCGGCTCAGATCATGACCCCAGGGTTGTGGGATTGAGCCCGACATGGGGCTCCGTGGTAAACACAGAGCCTGCATAAGATTCTCTGTCTCTCCCTGCCCCCCCCACTTGCACTCTTTCTTTCTCAGATAAAAATTAAAAAATAAATAAAATACAATACATAAAATAGGAAACACAAACAAAAGAATAAAGTCAAAGTTCCCAAGGCGTCTGGCTGGCTGGTTCAGGAGCATGGGACTCTTGATCTCAGGGTCATGAGTTCGAGCCCCACGTTGGGTGTAGAGATTACTTAAATAAATAAATATTTGTTTAAAAAGAAGTCAAAGTTCCCGTTTGTCAAACATCCCCAAACCTAATCTCTTCCCCACAGGCAACCACTGTTTGACATGTAACTTCTGAAGCATTTCATATATATATGTATCTCTATGTGCACTGCCACGGAGTGAGCTCAAAGATACACTGTTACATGAGAAAATATTGCAAAGGGATATTTTCAATCTGACATCACACCTGTGGTTGTGGTTGTTGTTTTTTAACTCTAATTAACGATTGCGTTGGTTCTGGACACAATCCCTATGTGTAGTGGTGGAGGAAGGGAGGGGGCAAATCTTGGATACCAGCCGAGTGACTGAGGATTCAGCTCAATGCTGACACTATCCGGTAGTGTCAGAGGTCACGGGTTAAGGGTTCAGTCTTACAAGACTGTCCTCCCCCCCCAACCGCCATTTCAGGTGTTCATGACAAGTACGGGTTGTTAGGGCTATAAACCAGAGGTTCCCACAGCCCCGTCCTCAAGGTCAATTGGTTTGCCAGAGTGGCACATAGACCTCAGGGAAACGTGTTTGCCAGTTTATTGAAGGGTATGATGAGGATGAAAACCAACAGTCTCCATGTGTTCACCAACCCGGAAGCTCCCAGAACCCGGGGGATTTTATGGAGGCGTCACCACGTCGTCATGTTTGATCATTCTCAGCTCTTCTCCCTTCTCAAGGAAATAAGGGCCAGGGCTGAAAATTCCAAGCTTCGAATCCAAGCTTTCTGGTGACAGGAGTCATCCAAGGGCCCACCCAGAGTCACCCAAAAGACACACCTGTCACCCTGAGAATATAAGGATTCAGGAGTCCTGTGTCAAAGGGGCTTGGGGCACGTGGGTGGCGCAGTCAGTTGAGCGTCTGGCTCTCAGGGCACGTAAGCCAGCCCTTCATGCTTTTATGTCCCTATATTAGACAGCCATTGCTTTTAATCGTCCATTCCATTCTCTGTTAAATCGGTGCTCTGAGGACATGTCCCTGCTCGTTGTTGGACATTCTGGGCTGCAAAGTGAGTCCCGTGGTGTGAAGAAATGACAGTCAGCTGCCCAAACAGCTTCAATGTCTTCTGTTCCAGTTCTTTTCTTTTCTTTTTTCTTTTCGAGAGAGAGGCAGGGAGAGAGAGAGAGAGCGTGTGCATGCAAGAGCACAAGCAGGGGAGGGGTAGAGGAAAGGGAGACAGAATCCCAAGCAGACTCCACACTCAGCGTGGGGTCAGACTCAGGACTCAATCTCATGACCAGCAGATCATGACCTGAGCCAAAACGAAGAGTCCGACTTAACCTACGAACTCCCATTCCGGTTCTTTTCTGGTACTCAGGGCATTTGCATCCAACGCGGTGCAAGCGACACCCAGCCTAGAGTCAGCGTCTATCCCTGTCGGGACTCATTTGTAGTCCCCAGGGCTGCCGCCATCAGGCTACATTCAGGGCCTTCCCACTAGAGAATGGGCCACACTGCCATCTGCGGTCTCTGTCTCTCCTGTTGGCAGACGGAACGGTTTTTATTGGCATTTTGTGCCTCAGAGGGCGTAAGAGGAACGTGTCTGGACTCGGCCCATCTCTGCCTGGTCGCAGACCTCCAGTGTCCACTTTATTTCACGGACCCAGGTGCCCATCTCAAGGCAGCACCCAGAGATCTCTGCTTATCAATTCCAGTCATCTTCCAAACCTGGAAGGGAGTTCTTCCGACGGACACCGTGTCCTTCTTGAATCCCTCTAATTTCCACAGAGCCACACCCCACACAGGCCTCCCTTTCGGAGGCCAGATTTTCATTGTCCTTCTCTCTGGTCATAGGACCAGACCATTTGCCACTTCCCATGAGTCAGTAGAAACCCCAACAGAAGGGCTTTTTCCACTGTTCGACTCCTCCATCACTGCAGGAAAACAGTGTGCATTTCAGCGCGCTGAGACGATTGGGTTTTACCTTCTGTGATCGGAGCGGTGGCCGTCCAAACAAGGCGCTAACCATTCAGCGGGGACCGGCCACCCACAAGTCAAGCGGCTCTTTGGTGGTCCATTGAGAGCTGTTTATAGGGCTCTGTCCAAGTCACAGTAGACTCCAGCAGGTCCCGTGCAGTTCCAAAGTCAGTCCTGGGGGGGGGGGGGCGGAATGTCTCCTCGCTCACAAGCATTTCCTCCTCATGATCCTGTATGAACTGCTTCCATTTTATTATGGAACTCTTCCGGGCACTGCCATTTCCGTTAGAGCTTTGCTCCAGCGTCACCCAAGACACTGTGAGTATTTCAGGTTTCAAGAACATCTTACGTCCTGGGGCGCCTGGGCGGCTCAGTCGGTTAAGCGACTACCTCTTCATTTCGGCTCAGGTCGCGATCTCACGGTCCTGAGATTGAGCCCCCCCACCCCGCCCCCGTCAGGCTCCACATTGAGCACGGAGCCTGCTTGGGATTCTCCCTCTCCTGTGTCTCTGTCCCTCCCCACTTGTGTGCTCTCTCTCTCTCAAAATAAATAAATAAATAAGAACATCTTATGTCCTTTGATCATCGGGGTAGCTTCCGTTAATGTCTGAAAGCAAGATGGTGAATGCCTCTCGAATCAAATTCTCTAGTCCAAAGCCCCAGTAGTCATCACTGGTAGGCTCTCATAGACTTTTGCCATAAGTCCTAGTCCACTGTCTACACAGGGCTAGCGCCCAGAGAAATTGTCCCTACCAATATTGGGCAGACTCAGTCAATCTTCCTGATTCCCATTTAGCATGCCCAGTTCATATTGCTTGAAAGGCTGATTTCCATGCTTTCTGTTTTTTTTTTAAATTTATTGTCAAATTGGTTTCCATACAACACCCAGTGCTCACCCCAACAAGTGCCCTCCTCTGTGCCCGTCACCCACTCTCCCCCCTCCCACACCTCCCTCAACCCTCAGTTTGTTCTTAGTCTTCGAGAGTCTCTTATGTTTTGTCTCCCTCCCTCTCAGTGGCTTTTTTCTTTTCCCCTCTTCCCCTCCCCCCTGGTTTTCTGCTAAGTCTCAAAATCCACCTATACGTGGAAACATATGGTATCTGTCTTTCTGTGACTGACTCGTTTCACTGAGCATAATACCCTCCAGTTCCATCCATGTTGCTACACATGGCCAGATTTCGTTCTTTCTCATTGCCACATAGTAGTCCATTGTATATATGTACCACATTTTCTTTATCCACTCGTCAGTTGATGGACACTTGGTCTCTTTCCATGATTTGGCTATTGTCGAAAGTGCTGCTATGAACATCGGGGTACACATGCCCCTATGCATCAGCACTCCCGTGTCTCTTGGGCAGATTCCTAGCAGTGCTATTGCTGGGTCAAAGGGTAGCTCTATTTTCATTTTTTTGAGGAACCTGCACACCGTTTTCCAGAGCGGCTGCACCAGTTTGCATTCCCACCAACAGTGTAGGAGGGTGCCTGCTTCTCCACATCCCGCCAGCATCTATAGTTTCCTGATTTCTTCATTTTAGCCACTCTAAACCGGTGTGAGGTGATATCTCAGTGTGGTTTTGATTTGTATTTCCCTGATGATGAGTGACTTTGAGCATCATTTCATGTGTCTGTTGACCATCTGGATGTCATCTTTGGAGAAGTGTCTATTCATATCTTCTGCCCATTTCTTCACTGAATTTTGTTTTTCGGGTGTGGAGTTTGGTAAGTTCTTTATAGATTTCAGATACTAGTCCTTTATCCGATATGTCATTTGCAATTATCCTTTCCCATTCCGTCAGTTGTCTATTAGTTTTGTTGGTTGTTTCCTTTGCCGGTGCAGAAGCTTTTTTATCTTGATGAGGTCCCAGTAGTTCATTTTTGCTTTTAGTTCCCTCGCCTTTGGAGATGTGTCACGTAGGAAATTGCTGCGACTCAGGTCAAAAAGGTTTTTTCCTGCTTTCTCCTCTAGGATTTTGATGGTTTCCTGCCTCACATTCAGGTCCTTCATCCATTTTGAGTTTATTTTTGTGAGTGGTGTAAGGAAGTGGTGTAGTTTCATTCTTCTGCATGTTGCTGTCCAGCTCTCCCAGCACCATTTGTTAAAGAGGCTGTCTTTTTTCCATTGGATACTCTTTCCTGCTTTGTCAAAGATGAGTTGGCCATATGCTTGTGGGTCCATTTCTGGGTTCTCTATTCTATTCCATTGGTCTATGTGTCTGTTCTTGTGCCGATACCAGGCTGCCTTGATTATTACCGCTTTGTAGTAGAAGTTAAAGTCTGGGATTGTGATGCCTCCCACTTTGGTTTTCTTCTTCAATATTACTTTGTCTATTCGGGGTCTTTTGTGGTTCCATACAAATTTTAGGATTGTTTGCTCTAGCTTTGAGAAGAATGCTGGTGCAGCATGCTGTCTGTTTTATACTACTAGGTAGGGGAGACATTCCCCAGTCAGATATAAAGTTTCTTTCCAAAATACAATCAAGCAATGACCCAACCATTTCACACAAAGACCTTTCAAACATACCAGTTCTCCTCTAACTTTTTACCTTAGTTCCATCAACCCTTACCTTCCTAACTGCGGCCTCCATTAGGACTTCGTCATTGTGTTTTGGTTTTACAAAACTAGATAGGGAACGTGTTTCTGGGCCAGACATGATTAATGCCCATTCCCATGTGGGGGGGGGGGAAGGGCTGAGACTTCCCTGTAATAAAAGACAGATTCACAGGAGAATAAAAAAAGAAGTTTAATAACATGTATACCTCTTGTATACATGGGTGCTACTCAAGAAAACTAACTTCTAGAAATGGCCCAAGCCACCACCTCAAGTATCTCCAGCTAAAAACAAAAAATGGGGGTGGAGGAAGTAGTTATGGGAGGTTCCCAGGCAAAGCACAGTAAAGAGGGTAAGGTTGTTCTACAGATTTAAGTCTCTGCCTTCTCCGCTCATAAAAATTTCTAGAGATTTCTCAGTCCTCCTTCTCTTCCTGGTACGCAGAAGGAGACACCCTTACAAATGGAGATTTCCCTTAATAAATGCAAATGCCCCTTACAAAAGGGTAACTTCTACTTGGTTTTCAGACTTCCGCTACTGTTTCTTAAAAATCGCCAGCTCAAGACAATCCTTATGCCCAAGAGACTTTTGTGAGGTGGCCAATTCTGCTCTCTTTACCATAAAACATTCAGGAGACACAGCTTATTTACATAATAATACCGTTTACATTTTCCAACTCTCACAGTCTTATCAACCATTATATTTTAAAATTCTTTCCATCTACTTATAGCCTGAGTCATGGCTTCACCAATGTTTTGGTACCAGAGTATATGAGGATCCTGTATCCACGAGTCTTAGAAACTTCTCTTCTCCATCTTCTGACCATTTTATCCACTCTGGTGCAAAAGGCTGGGATCCACAGCAAGGGGCCAAGCCAAGGGACCCTGGACTTTTATCAGTCTTTTCTTTGATTAATCTGCCTAACCATTGCCCCAAGTTACTGATGATCCTAATAATCTCTACCATCCAGCTTTTACTTTCTTTTAATGTTTATGTATTTATTTTTGAGAGAGAGAGAGAGTGCACATGCATGAGTGGGGAAAGGGCCAAGAAAGAGAGAGACAGAGAATCCCAAGCAGGCTCCACACTGTCAGCACAGAGCGCGGTGCGGGACTTGAACTCATGGACCATGAGATCATGACCTGAGCAGAAATCAAGAGTCAAACGCTTAACTAAGTGGGCCACCCAGGTGCCCCTCTACCATCCAGCTTCTAAAATTTTTACACCAAACAGGGGTAAATGGAGTAGGCTTATTTGTGTCACTTCAATGTCAGGGAAACAACGGGGACTCCCTTTGTTCCACACAGCCTTTGGTAATACTGATTAAAACCTTAGGGGCACCTGGGTGGCTCAGTCAGTTGAGCAACCAACTCCTGATTTTGGTTTGGGTCATGATCTCATGGTAGTGAGATCAAGCCCCGAGTCGGGCTCCAAACTGTGCACGGAGCCCACTTTGGATTCTCTTTCCCTCTCTCTCTGCTCCTCCCCCACTCATGTGCATGATCTCTTTCTCTCTCAAAATAAATCAATAAACATTAAAAAAAATACTTTCAGAGGCACCTGAGTGGCTACATTGGTTAACTGTTGGACTTCAGCTCAGGTCACGATCTTGCTGGTTCATGAGATCAGGCCCCTCACAGGGCTCTGCACTGACAGTGTGGAGCCTGCTTGGGATTCTCTCTCTCTCCCTCTCTCTCTTTCCCTCCCCTGTTTGTGCACTCTCTCTCAAAATTAAATAAATAAACATTAAAAAAAAAAAAAAAGAAGTGGGATGAGGGCGCCTGGGTGGCTCAGTCTGTTAAGTATCTGACTTCGGCTCAGGTCATGATCTCACAGTTCCTGGGTTCAGGCCCCGTGTCAGGCTCTGTGCTGACAGCTCAGAGCCTGGAGACTGCTTTGGATTCTGTGTCTCACTCTTTCTCTGTCCCTTCCCCATTCGTGCTCTCTCTGTCTCTCAAAAATAAATAAAGATTAAAAAATTTTTTTAAAAAAGAAATAAATAGGATGAATAAAATGGACACGAATGGGGTTAAATCTGTTCAAAAGCAAAATTCAACTGAGTAAATTTGAAGATCTAATTGACTTTATTCGGCGGCTGATGAACTGGGCAGCACCTCATCTAGCAAGTAGAGGGACACCCCCAGAAATACAAAATGGAAGGGTTTTTGTAGGAAGGGGGATGGGGCAAGAAAGCCATAACCAGTGAAAAGCCAGGATTGTTTCAGGCGAGATCACCTTCCCTTGGGAGAAGGGCAAGGTCTTATTATGCAGAGCCTGACAGGGGGTTCCAGCTTCTGAACCTCAAGATCATGACCTGAGCCAAAATCAAAAGTCGGACATTCAACCAACTGAGCCACCAGGCGCCCCTCATCCCATTTCTTAATAACCACCTGAAGACTTTCACTCTGCTGGGGAGAGTACGGTGACTCTTTCCTTCCTGTTTCTTCTTGGCTTCGCCCCATCAGCATTTATCTTACTCACCATATTTCTTATTAACCATTTAAAAATTTTCACCATAGGGGTGCCTGACTGGCTCAGTCCATAGAGCATGCAACTCTTGATCTTGGGGTCATGAGTTCAAGCCCCACATTGGGTGTAAAGCTTACTTAAACACACACACGCACACACACACACACACACACTAAAAAAAATAGTAGTTAAAAATTTCCACCTTAGTGGTAAGAGTCCCATAACTCTCCGCTCAGCCTCTGCCCAATCTCTTGTTAATTAACTTACTGGGTTTTATTGTTTTGTTTCATTTTGTTTCGTTTTGTTTTTTAAGATTTTTTTAATTTTTAAGTAATCTCTACACCCAACATGGGGCTTGAAGTCACTACCCTGAGGCCAAGAGTCACAGGCTCTACTGCCTAAGCCAGCCAGGTACCCCTAACTTGCTGTTTTTATCAGTATCTGTACTAACCATGAGGGGAAGCTGAGACAACAAATTCCATAAAGCCTCGAGAACTGTTTTTCAGCTTTGCAACTATAAGGTTATGCGGTGTGCTCGTGTGAAAAGGGCCCCCTTAAGCACAGCATATACCATGACCCGGATAACAAGACTATTTGCAGGTGAATATCACGGTCATTGCAAAGCCAGTCTCCTGTGGCTTGCGTACGAAACACACCAGCTGCTTCATCTGGGGTGTTCCACTGGCATTTACGGGGGGAGAGACTGAGAGGCTCCTTTCATGGGCTAAACAGACCTTACAGTGGCTCCTACCCCACCCTCCAGGGTGGCCGTCTATCTCTGGAATAACCTCCTGTGTGTCTGGATCGCATGTAAGCCTACGTGATTGCCGCACAGCGAGCTGTGGGTCCTGTCTCATCCCAAATGTGCTCTTCCACTCCGCAGCACTCAAAACCAAAGACAAAAGACCCTAATTCAAAAGGATACAGGCAACCCTATGTTTATTGCCGCGTTATTTACAATAGGCAAACAATGGAAGCAGCCCACGCGTCCATCAATAGATGAATGGATAAAGAAGATGTGGTGTGTCTTGCCATTTGCAACAATAAGGACAGAGTTAGAGAGTATTATGCTAAGCGAAGTAAGTCAGTCAGAGAAAGACAAATACCATATGATTTAATTCATATGTGGAATTTAAGAAACAAAACAAACAAGCAAAGAAAAAAAGACGGAGAGAGAGACAAACCAAGAAACAGACTCGTACCTAGAGAAAACAAACGGATGGCGACCGTAGAGGAGGTGGGTGGGCGGATGAGGGAAATAGGTGATGGGGATTAAAGAGTACACTTAACGTGATGAAAAAATAAAACAAAATTAATTTTTAAAAAGCCAAAAAACAAAGACACTCCTCCCAAATTAGTCACTCTCATAATCCGTTTTAGTAAAGGTTCCTCTGGAAGCTGGTGATACCAATCCATTGAAGGGGTGGAAAATTTGTCCCTCTTTCCCTTCTATGGTTCTTTGGCTGGTCTCTAATTTAATTTTTTTTAATATTTATTTTTGAGGGGGGAGGGGCAGAGAGAGGGAGACCCAGAATCCAAAGCAGGCTCCAGCCTCCGAGCTGTCAGCGCAGAGCCCACGTGGGGCTTAAACTCATGAACCTCGAGATCATCACCTGAGCCGAAGTCGGATGCTTAACTGAATGAGCCACCCAGGCGCCCCCCATTTTTTTCAAAAATTTTTTGGCAGGTCTATTATTAAGTTGACAGAAGATGGGGTGTCTGACCGGCTCAGTCGGAAGAGCATGAAACTTTTGATCTTGGGATCACGGTCCGATCCCCTGTTTTGGATAGAGATTACTAAAAGTACATAAATACATAAATAAATAAAGCAGCTTTGGGGCGCCTGCGTGGCTCGGTCAGTTAAACGTACGACTCTTGAATTCGGCTCAGGTCATGATCTCACTGTTCCTAAATTCAAGCCCCGAGTCCCTCTGGCAGTGCCTGAGCCTGCTTGGGATTCTCTCTCTCCGCCCGTCTCCTAACTACTCTCTCTCTCTCTCTCATAATAAGTACATAAAGTTAAAAAAAGAAAAGAAAGAAAAAAAGGTTGCCCAGTTATGCAGATAAGTTTCTTGGTGGAAACAGGTGTCGGTGGCAACGGCTCTCCAATGTAAATTTCGGCAGTTCGGGGCGGGGGAGAGAAAGGGCTCTTCCTGAACCTACTGGGTTTTGCTTGCCTGTAGCTCAGAATAATCCTTGTGTCAACGTGACATCTGTTGGGGTGTTAAACTCTGCTCCCATTCACCACGAAACCAAACAGCTCCTTCTCACTGTACCCCCTGGTTTCAAAGGTTTCTTGGTTTTTGCCCCCCCCCCGTTGTCTGCCTTCTTGGGGACCAGAGACACTTCCTGTGGCCCCCACATAATTGTTCTTTTCCTGGGTAGCTTTGAGGCTAGTAACTGAAGCTTTGACCAACCCAAGTCTGAGCTTGGTTTAGCAGCAAGGGTGGACCGGGCACTTTCTTTTGCTTCCATTTTAGCTTACCAGCTTCAAAAATGAAAGGGTCAGTTATTTTACCAGCAACGATGGGTTTATTCAGGAAGAACAATCCAGGACCAGAAGGTTGTGTACAACCATAGGCCAGTCCAGAGAACGAAGGAGAGGCCCGCTCTTTTCTAGAGGAAAGGAGAGTAGTTGAGAGGGCTTTTATAAATAAAAAGTCCATTGGAGTAAACTGGGACTTCGAGGTATACTGCCTTTTCATTGGCTGGGCTGTTGCCGGGAGAGGAGAAAAACCTTTCTTGCTCCTGCTAGGTAGTAAAGTAGCTAAAGTAGTTTCAACTTGCTAGGTATGCCTCTTCCTGGTGGGTCTGCACTTGATGACGGGCGGTGGGGTGTGACAGCTTCCCCGGTTGGTCTCCCGAGACTCCACTCTATTTTTTTTTTAATTTTTTAACGTTTATTTATTTTTGAGAGACATAGAGACAGAGTATGAGCAGGGGAAGGGCACAGAGAGAGGGAGGGCAGAATGTGAAGCAGGCTCCAGGCTCTGAGCCGTCAGCACAGAGCCCGACTTGGGGCTCAAACTCACAGACCGTGAGATCATGACCTGAGCCAAAGTTGGCCTCCCAACCAACTGAGCCACCCGAGACTCCACTCTAAACAAGGTTTCCTTTTATTCACTGTCACGGGCTATTATAGATAACAATAACTGAGGGATTGTATGTTTTGGTTTTTTCTTTCTTTTCTTTTTTTTAAGTAGGCTTCATGCCCGGGGTGGAGCCCAATGCAGGGCTTGAACTCACGACCCTGAGATCAAGACCTGAGCTGAGATCAAGAGTCGGACTCTTAACCGACTGAGCCACCCAGGGCCCCAAGTTTAGTCTTTTTCTTATATTGGTTCTGCACCCCGGTGGAAAATTGAGTTTTTCCATTACAGCTGGTGTCTAATAATTGCTTGTTGGTGTTGGCGCATCCCCCATTGGAATTTGGGTGCAGAACCAATATGAGCTGGTGTCAGAGAGGTGGAATTTGCTGGAGCGGCCATGTGGTTTGGGAAGAGAAAGGATGGGAGGTGGGGGGGTGGGAATGAGAGACCTTTGATTCCCAGGGGTCCACGAGGTCACTCCCCCTATGGAGCAGAAGCTGTGCTGCCATCAGTTACTAAAGGTAAAAGTAGCCAATGGAATTTAGAAATGGATCCACCTCTCAGAGAGCTGGTTCACCGGAGACAGAAGGAAGTGCACACTAATAAGAAAAAGAATTCTTTCTTCCTGTATCTTTCTCCCATGAGTCTACCTTTATTACTCGCAGAACACTTCACTTCTGGTCACCAAATGTGTGGATGTCTTTCCCCCACAACAAGCAATTCTTTGCAACCCCAGCTGGGTGTCCTACAATTAAAAAAATTCTTTTTAATCTTTATTTATTTTTGAGAGAGAGAGAGAGACAGAGCATGAACAGAGAGAGACAGAGGGAGACCCAGAATCTGAAGCGGGCTCCAGCTCTGAGCTGTCGGCACGGAGCCCAACGTGGGGCCTGAACTCACGAACCGTGAGATCGTGACCTGAGCCGAAGTCGGCCGCTCAACCGACTGAGCCACCCAGGCGCCCCCATATTTTTATACACACCTGTGCACGTGTGCCTAATTCATGACCCAGGACGTTCCCGACATCCCGGAAGCCTCCCTCCTGACATCTCCCGGTCAATTCCCCCCAGCGGTGGCCACGTCTCTGGTCTCTCTAGCACCACAGACACAGGGGTGTTTTTTTCCCAGCTCTAGTGCTCTCTTTACCTACAGCCTGGGAGTCCTCTACTTCAGCGTTTCATAATAAGTTTCGACCTGTTAGTGAATTCCGCAATCAAGCATTTTCCTTTGAAGAGAAGAGAAAATGTCGGAGTGTGTCCGATGTAGTTTCAGGGCGTTATGGTGAAACTTCTACGGGCATGTCGTGTGTCTGTGCTGTACGAGTGTTTGTGCATACTGGGTCGTGACGAACGGTGCCTTTCTCCATACGGGTAGTATTGAAAACACGTTCCCAGAAGAGTGCATTAACCCCCACGGGGGGCCAGGGAGGACAGCAGCTCCTGCTCTGTGCCAGGCCTGGTAGGGGGCCCGTTTCAGCCGGCCGGCTCTGAGGGCCCCCAGAGGACACACAACGCCTCCCTGGCCCCTGGGGTCTCTCTGCGTGGTGGCTGGCTCACTCCGTGCCAGGCTGTGTGTACCCATCGGACCCCAAGGAGGCGTCTCTGTGCATCAGGCGGAGCTGGCCAGGAGCCCGGTTGCATCTGTGGCACCTTGGGCCCCGCGCAGCGCCTCCCGGCCTGGGACTGCCCTTGAGTCCGCCATCTTTATGCCCCCTTTCAGACCACGCGGGACTGGCTGCTGTCCCCTCGCCCGATGTGTCATCTTGGCTGCTCAGGGTCCCTGGTGGCTGAGGGGAAGGCGGCCTGACAGGCCCAGAAGGGGCGAGAAACGAAGCCTTTTGAAACTGGACTTCTCCCGTTTCGATGCACAGAACTTGCAACTTTTCCGTAAGCTGGAGATCATTTCCGAAATAAAACCTGGAGATGTGAAACCATTGTAATCGTCTTCTGGAGACTCTTCGCTCCTTGTGGGCATTTCTGGCCAGGAAGGGGAGGGGCAGCCCTGTGACGGGGAGGTGGGGGTGTTCCCCGGGAGCAAGGGAGGCCTGAGCTTTCTTTGCTGCTATGAGTTCATCTCCACTGCACACTGTAGGTTTCTAGATAAATCCGATATTTGTCAATATAGGCCTTTTTGCCAGGGTAGGTGACGTTGCTTTATCAACCCCACACTCACCTCTTCATTGCCTTGCCTTGGCGTCCCAACCCCTGACAGAACCATGCCTCGCTCCTCCCGCAGCTGCTCCCGGCCGAACGGAACTGCCCACCGTCTCCCCCGCACTCCACGCATCTTCACGGCCAGTGCCTTTGCTGGTGTTTCCTTCGAAAGCCTGTCCTTCGTGGTCCCTCTTCTGCCAATGACCTGGTTAGGTCCCCCTCATTCTTCAAGATTGGGTTCAGGGGCACCTGGGTGGCTCAGTCGGTTAAGTCTCCCCCCCTTGGTTTCAGCTCGGGCTGTGATCTCACGGTCGTGGGGTCGAGCCCTGCGTGGGGCTCTGTGCTGAGCGTGGAGCTTGCTTTGGACTCTCAATCTCTCTCTCTCTTTTTAAAATTAAAAAAAGAAGACCAGAAAAAGACCGGGTTCGAGTGCTTCTCACCTCCACCCCCAGGGCAGGGTCAGGGGCCCCTCCTCCGGGCTCTCGCAGGACCCAAGGCCTATGCCGCTCAGGGTACTTATCGCGTTGCCATCTGGCTGCCTGCCTGTCCGTCTTCCCTGCTGGAGGGCAGGGCCCATGCCCGTCCTAGTCCCCAACATTCTATCCCCGGAGCCGGCACAGTGCCTGGTCCATGGCGCGTGCTCGGCAAACATCCAGTAAACAGACTGGGATTAGTGCCCGCGAAGCCGCCAAATCTCAGGGAAGACACATGGACTTATTCTGACGCCCAGCCACTCACTGTCACGGTGAGCTGGGCTCTTCTGGCCTTACCCCTCATGAAGGAGGGACTTGGTAGGTAGATAGGGACCATACCAAGTAGACGGGGACTTGGTATGATTTGAGTGACCCCTGAAAGAGTCTCTCGTCTCCAACATAGCTCCCATGCCCCAACATGGCTAACGTGTGACTGTTTCCGCTTCTCTCGTGCCAACACCCCTGGCGAGGTAACATACTTAACCAGTGTTTAGTCCTTGCCCCCCGAATGTGACTCCATTTACCAACACAGTTTTGCTTCCTGATGGAAACAGCTCAGAGAAGCCAGAATAGTTCCCACTGGACCCCAGGTGGCAGATGCAACGGCAGAGGTTCCAAACAAGATAAAAAAGATTCATTTGCATTCCTTCATTCCACAAATGCTCATCAAGGAGCTTCTCTGTACTCAGCGCCGTGCTAGGAACTAGGGACACGGTGGAGGGAGAAACTGACAGCATCCAGCCCTCGTGGGGGGGCGGGGTCACAGGCTCAGGTCATGATCTCATGGTTTGTGAGTTCAAGCCCCGCACCGGGCTCTGTGCTGACAGCTCAGAGCCTGGAGTCAGCTTCAGATTCTGTTTCTCCCTCTCTCTGACTCTCCTTTGCTCACACTCTGTGTCTCTATCTCTCACAAAAATAAATAAACACTTAAAAAAAAAAAAAAAGAATCACACACAGGGGTGCCTGGCTGGCTCAGTTGGTAGAGCGTGCAACTCAACCTCAGGGTCGTGAGTTCGAGTCCCACGTTGGGCATGGACCCTACTTAAAATCTTATTTTTTTTAATGTTTCTTTTTGAGAGAGAGAGAGAGATGGAATGAGTGGGAGAGGGGCAGAGAGAAGGAGACAGAGGATCTGAAGAGGGCTCTGTGGTGACAGCCAGATGCAGGGCTCGAACTCATAAGCTGTGAGTTCATGGCCTGAGCCAAAGTCAGACACTTAACCAACTGTTGCAACCTGAGCAGCCCAGGTGTCCCAGACCCTACTTAAAATTAAAAAAAAAAATCACATATAGACATGTGAAATTATAACCATAATCAGGTCCAAGAAGGAGAATTAGCTGAGAACTCCTAATAGGAGAATTCCCAGGCCTTTTCTGAGGCAATAATCATAAGATCAAAGGATGAATAGGTGTTAACTAGGCAGAGTGAAGGGAAGACTTGTTTCATAAACGGGAATGGTATGTGCAAAGGCCCTGTGGTAGGAGGTAGCTGGGTACCCATGAGGAACTGAAAGCACGTCAGGGAAACTAGAGTCCTGAGAGCAAGGGGAATGACGGGGGTAGAGAGGAAGCAGAGCTGGACTACACGGGGCCTCAGAGGCCATGCCGAGAATGGCGACCATTGAAGAGAAACCGTCAAAGTACTTTTGACCAGGGTGAGTAGAAGCAGGGAATCCAGTTAGACAACCATCCAGAATTCCAGTCAGAAAGATGAGTGCACGGGTGCGAGTGGGGACAGAGACCCAGAGAAGAGCCAGAGCCACAGAACCGGGTGGCGGGTCAAACAGGGTGAAAGAAGGGAGTGCAGGTACGGAAGCCACTGGAAGGCCAGAGGGCCGGAGGTCTAGAGGTGAGCAGTCCTGTCGAGTTGGAGAGGCCGCCGAAACCTTCAGGCTGAGATGGGCGAGGCACAGCAGGGTACACGCCCCGGAGTTCGGAGGCATGTCTGGGCCCGCCGTGTACGTTTGGGAGGCAAGGGCGCGTAGAGGGTATCGAAGCCGGGAACGGCACGCACAGGAGTCAGGAGGGAAGGGTACAGACGCGAGAAGGAAACGCGCTCCCGAATGAGGCTTGAGGTGCACCTACCTACTGGCCAGGGGAGAGAAGATGGAGCCTGCGAAGCAGACGGAGAAGGAGTGGCCAGAGTGGTGGGAGGAAACCAGAGGGACGGTGGAGCCGCAGAGGTCAAGGACATCGGCAAGGTCAAAATCTGAAAATTCTGTGTTTTCAGAAGAGGGCCGAAAAACGACTCTCGGGCTTGGTGACATGGAGACCCTTCGAGACTTTGCAGATTGCTGTTTCTGTGGCGTGGCCGTGGCCGCGGCCGACGTGTGGGTGGAGGCAGAGGCGGGCGGGGAAGAAGTGGAGGTAGTGGGTATAGGTGACCCAGGAAGTGCGGTTACGATGGGGACTGAGAAATGCCGGCGGTCCGGAAGGGGTGTCATGGGGTCGGGGCAGGGATTGTTTGTTTGGTTTTTCAGGAGGATCTTGAGCTGACTTTGATGCAAACTAGCTTAGAAACAGTAGAGGATGGGGGCGCCTGGGCGGCTCAGTCGGTTAAGCGTCCGACTTCGGGCTCAGGGCATGACCTCATGGTTCAGGAGTTCCAGCCCCGCATCGGGCTCTGCGCTGACAGCTCAGAGCCTGGAGCCTAAGTCAGATTCTGTGTCTCCCTCTCTCTCTGCCCCTCCCCCACTCATCTCTCTCTCTCTCTCTCTCTCTCTCTCTCTCTCTCTCTC
Source organism: Paguma larvata (assembly GCA_030068075.1). Classification (NCBI taxonomy): domain Eukaryota; kingdom Metazoa; phylum Chordata; class Mammalia; order Carnivora; family Viverridae; genus Paguma; species Paguma larvata. The sequence continues at coordinate 92,767,793 of CM057830.1, forward strand.
TCAAAAAGAAATAAACACTAAAAAAACAAAACCAAAAAAGAAACAGCAGAGGATGGTCGAAAGAGCTTAGGCTTGACCTCCGTTTAAATCTGGTCTCTGCCAGACGGCACGAAGGTTAGAGGGCAGGCCAGGCAGCTAGACTGCCCCAGCTGTCACCCCGGCTCCACACTCAGACTGTGGGTCAGTTGCGTGCTGTGCCTCAGTTTCCCTGTCTGTCAAGTGGGTGTAATAACAGCGCGCACCCCATAGGATTGCTGTAAGAAGTAAGATAGTTCATGGAAAGTGCCTAGAACCGTGAGTGCCTGGTGCATAGTTAGTGCTTGCTACGCATTAGTTGCTATTATTGTTGCTAGCTCATTGGCCTTGGCCATGTCAGTTAACCCCCTAAAAGCTTATTTATGTATTTTGAGAGAAAGAGAGAGAGAGAGAGCAAGCATGAGTGGGGTAGGGGCAACGAGAGGAGAAAGAGAGAATCCCAAGCAAGCCCCATACTGTCGGAGCGGAGCCTGATTCAGGACTCGAACTCACAAACCATGAGATCATGGCCTGAGCCAACATCAAGAGTCCGACACTTAACCAACTGAGCCACCCAGGTGCCCCTCGCATAACCTCTCATCATTCCTCACTTGATCGCATGAAGGATTCAAAGCACCTGGTACATAATAGGTATTCAATGAGAGTTCACTTCGTGCTTTGTACAGTAGGAATAATAGTATTTACCCTACGAACCCTTGCTGTGTGCTGAGCATTTAACCTATTACCTTAAGTACCCCGCTTAATGATCAAGACCACCATATGACGAAGGTGTGATATTAAGGAGTGATTATTCCTAATATGTATACAGATGAGGAAACAGAAGGTCGAACAGATTGCGACTGGCCCGAGGGCATATACAAAGTGGTGGTGCTGAGATTTAAACTTTCTTTTTCGCCTAGTGATGTTTATTAAATTCAGTGACTGAGCCTCGGTGGCTATATGGCTTCAGACCGATTTGAACACTTTGCTGCCCCCTTGTGACTCATCGAGGTCTTACTTCCAGGTTTGCCTTGATGAAAAAAAAATTAACTGTCTTTTCTATTGCAATAATTTCCTTCTAGGAAACGTGTTGCTCTGTGAGAGGTAAGGAAAACAGATGCTTGGGGTTGACATTTTTTTTTTTTAATATAGAGGAGACGGCGGGGGGGGGCGGAGCGCCTGGGTGGCTCAGTCTGTTAAGCGTCAGACTTTGGTCATGATCTCACAGTTCATAAGTTTGAGCCCCATACCCGGCTCTGCACTGACCAGACAGAGCCTCTTCGGATTCTCTGCCGTTCTCTCTGCCCCGCCCCCACGCGCGCGCATGCGTGTTCTCTCTTTCTTTCTCAAAAATAAATATTTATTTTTTTTAATGTTTATTTATTTTTGAGAGACAGCGAGACAGAGTGTGAGCAGGGGAAGGGCAGAGAGAGAGGCAGACACAGAATCCGAAGCAGGCTCCAGGCTCTGAGCCATCAGCACAGAACCCGATGCGGGGCTCGAACTCACAGACTGTAAGATCATGACCTGAGCTGAAGTCGGCCGCTTAACCGACTGAGCCACCCAGTGCCCCAAAAATAAATATTTAAAAATATACAGCGAGAAGACAAATATTAGTGCCTCAGACACCAACAGGGGTGGTGTGCCAGGCACATGTTTCGCAAAGAAAGCGACACAGCAGGTGACCTTGGTGGAGGGGAGCGTTCTGACAACCAGTTCGGGCTGCAGAGCGTCCCCACTGCAGGATTTCTCCAAGTAGGGCTCCCAGTTTCCATCCCCCGCCTCGGCTCCCAGGAAAGCTGGTATTGGTCCTGCATCTGTCCCCGGACCTCACGAGAAGGAGCTGGGGGACGGGTGGAAGGGCCGCCAGCTCCTGGTTCCGCCCACCATCGCTCCTCTTCACCCGCAGCTGGCCCTGGCCCGCTGGGCACTTTGGCACGCCGAGAGTCCTGCTCGTGGATGGGGGCAGCACAGAGGGGTCCAGGCAAAGCCGGGCCTCCTAGGGTGTCTGGTGTAGAACCCCAACTGTCTTCTTTGAGACGGTTCGTCCGCTCCCCACGGAATCAAGATGGCCGACAGGTACTTGCTACAATGTGAAGGTGCCACTCATACAAAGTGGAAGGTGCAGCGTGACTTCAGTCATGTATTTTATATACACGCTTACAGGCATCTATCCTTTCATATACACACATGGGCACGTGTCGATGCCTCTGTACATACCAGGGAAGTTATGTCAAAATATTAAGTGTTTAGCATCTACGATGTAGGACTGTGGATGGGTTTTCTCCACACTCACGCGTATCTTCTAAATACTCTCTAGTACCTGGGCGCAAGATCCGAAAGTCGTGACTCTTGATTGCATTCACCCTAACAAACCTGAGCGGCCAGTTTCCACTTGCGATGTGTTAAAAAAAATTCAATGAAGTAAATTTGAAGATCCGATTGGCTTTATTAACAATTTATGGATTGGGCAGAATCCCACCTAGCGGACAGAAAGGAGCTCCGAAGAGCTGCAAAATGAAGAGCTTTTATAGACACAAGGGGGCAGAAAAAGGAAATCTCTAGCAAAGAGTGGATTGTTTTAGGCAAGGTCACCTTCCTATGGGGGGACAGGAGGGGTTTATCAAGTGGATTACCTCACTAGCGCTGACCACATGGTTCCAGATTGACTGGTTAAAGTTTACATTCCTGGGACAGGCTGAAACTGCAGGTGGGTTGGGTGTTAAGTCTTAGTTGCCCGATATGGGGCTTAGCACAAATGACTCCATTTTGGGCCTGTTGCTTTTGTTTTTGTTTTTTGCACACATAGCTTTTTTAAAATTCAGGGGCGCCTGGGTGGCTCAGTCGGTTAAGCGTCTGACTTTGGCTCAGGTCACAATCTCACAGTCTGTGAGTTCGAGCCGCGTGTCCGGCTCTGTGCTGACAGCTCAGAGCCTGGAGCCTGCTTCAGATTCTGTGTCTCCCTCTCTCTCTCTCTCTGCCCCTCCCCTGCTCACGTTCTCTCTCTCTCTCTCTCTCTCTCTCTCTCAAAAATAAATTAGCTTTAAAAAAATAAATAAAGGAAATTTACAGTATACTTGAATGTGGATGGCAGTGTTCCCTTGCAGGGAAGAGGTTAATAATGCAGGAACAATAGGGGACACTTGCTCAAACAAAGTCCCTGAGTACTTGTGAAACTGAATAAAGGAAACCTTATTTACATGGAGTGGGGGTGGCGCCTGGGTGGTTTAGTCGGTAAAGCCTCCAACTTTTGGTTTCGGCTCAGGACATGATGTCACAATTCATGAGTTCAAGCTCCACCACGCTCTGCGCGACAGTGGGGAGCCTGCTTGGGATTCTCTCTCTCTCTCTCTCTCTCTCTCTCAAAAAAAAAAAAAATATATATATATATAAACTTAAAAATAATAAAAAAAATAAATGGAGTCGGGAGGCCAGAAGGGGGAGCTCTAATGCCCTACCACTCCTCAAATAGCAGACCACACAGGAAGGGTACCTGACCTTGCCTGGCAACAAGCTCAGCCAATAAGAAAGCAGCACAACCCAGCCAATGAGAAACCACCACCACCCTGAACTTTCAGTTTCCTCCAATAAACTAGCCCCTTCCGACTTCCTCTTTTTCTCTATAAAGTAACATTCCTCCCCCCTCCTTTTTAAAAAGGTTTTATTTTTAAGTAATCCCTAGACCCGCGGTGGGACCGGAACTCACCACCCCAAGATCAAGAAGCCCGTGCTCCTCGGACGGAGCCGACCAGACACCCCTCTTCTCCTTCGATCTCCCCACTTGCTTCTGTCTTGTCCTCCCTTGCAAGCCCTGAGTTGCAGTTATTCTGTTTCTAAATAAATTCATTTCACTGGTATAATATGTGGCTGTTTTACTCTTAAGGTCGACGTACTTCAGAGGAGAATCAATGACAAATTTTATCTGTGCACACACGCACACCATTTTTTAATCAGTGTTTTTGTGTCTTACCCGAAACGCCGCATCCACACCACACGGCAGCAGCCCTACGTCTTGGCACCACTATGCTTCCCAAGAGTGTCCCTGTGCGTGATCTCGTTTGGTCCTCACAAAAGGCCTGCGAGGTCATAAAAGAGTTTCATGTCCATTTTTCAGATGAGAAAACAGAGGCTCGGAGAGGTGAAGTAATGACCCAAGGTCACACAGCTGCTGACAGGCAGACAGACCTAGGGCTCCAATCACAAGAAGTTCTTAACCTCACTCCTCGGCTGCCCGTTTTTAGCCGGTTTTCAAAGTACGAGGAACGTGGGTAGCAAATTCCCGAGGCATGTCCACTCACGAGTTCGGAAACCAGTGTCTCCGTGGGGACCGGCGGCTGCTTCTCTCTCGGCAGCGATCCGGGCCAGCTCTTGGCAGGACTCCCTCCCTAGAGTTGGCTTCGGAGATGCCCAGCTGGCGAGCCAGCCCAGGCTCACAGAGAGGACCCGATTGGAGTTAAGAGCCCTGTGAGGGGCACAGTAGGGACATGGGGTCCAACGAGCTCGGGCTCTGTGCTTCCGCCCCAGGGCAGACGATGGTGCTGGGGAGGGACCGGAGGTACAGGCGAGGACTGCCTCCAGAAGCCCGAGAATCCTCCATGGGGCAGAAGGGCATATGGAAGAGTGCCCAGGGGAGTGGCCGTTGAGTTGAGGCTGTATCAGGATGGCACTTCGAGGTGCTGGTTGAAGGAAGGACGTGACAAGCTGAGCTGTGGGTAGGAGGGCAGTCCGGGCTCTGGGGAAAACAGCACGTGAGCCTTCCTTTGTGACAGCGAACCGAGCAGAAAAATGTCACCTTCGGGCCTGGAAATGGCCAAGAGGCATAACACTGATTCCGCTGCTCTCGGGAGCTGGGGCTGCAGGGCACTGTGGCCAGACTGGGGCCATCCCACCCTCGTGACACTGACTTGGCACTCAGTGTTCAGTCACCAAAGTCAAGATCGGGAGCCCTGAAGTCCCATCCCTGGAGGAGCTGCGTGGCCCAGATGCTTCAGGGGGCCCCGAGGATGGACGGGGCCAGGTGTGGGGTACCTGTTACAGCCCATCAGGCAGGAAGCCGGGGAGAGGGGCGGGCGCGATCCCGCTCCCTGAGTGGCAGCTGAGGAAAGCAAGCCCCAGGGAGAGGACAGAGGAGCCGGTGGCCAGCCAGGGAGGTCACGGCTGAATCGGGATCGTAAAACCAAACCAAAGCAAATCCGGCTCCCGTTCACTGGAGGCTTGCCGCGCGCCAGGCATGGTGCTGTGTGCTGTCTTTGGAAGAGCTACTCCGATTCTTAGGACAATCTGAGGTGGCAGTCATAATTGTGGTGACCCCCACTTTATACACGCGGAAGCCAAAGCCCAGAACAGCGAAGTGCCTTACAAAGGTCACGTAGTTAAGTCACCAAGTTGAAATTCAAACCAGGTCCGTCTGACTCCAGACATCCCTCCACTCCCATCCCATGCAGGGCTGTTATAAGCATGAAATAAAATAAACTATGATATCAATAATAGTAAAAAAAATAATAATAATAACCACCTCCTTGCACTGAACACCTACTACGTGCCAGACATTGTTCTAAGAGCTTTTACAACAAGGACAGAACTCCTTTGATCGTCACCACCACCTCGAAAGGAGATTTTATCACTGGTATCGCCCTCCTTCTATAAATGGGGAAACTCGTCCGTGTAAAAGGAGACAGAGGGCCCGGTTTTTGCAAAAAGCCCAAAGGTTCCTGGATGGCTCCGGGATGGAGACGGGTCAGAAAGACCAAGCCATAATTAGAAGCTTGGAATATTCGGCCCGCTACCACCCCGCCCCCCTCTCCTCCGGAGAGAAGTGGAGTTAATCATCAATTATCCTTGCACGAGGAAGCCTCCACGAAATCCCAGCAGGAGGGGGTTTCGAGAGCTTCCAGGTTGATGAACACGTCCCCACCAGGGGAGTGACACATCCCAGCCTCGAGGGGACAGAAGTTCTCCCCCTACGGATCTCTGTCCATCTGCCTGTGCGTCTTGTTAAACCACAAAATTTCAACGGAGTACCCTTAAAGATCAAATTGGCTTTCCTCGATGACACATGAATCGGGCAGCCTCCCATCTAACGGACAGAAAGGAGCTCCAAGGAACTGTGCAAACTGGCAGGCTTTTAGGGGCGGGAAGGGGAAGAGATAAGGAAAGAACAGATTTGCCTCGGCTCTCTTTAGGGCACAGAAAGGTAATTCCAGAGTGACTGGTTTACAAGTCATGTTCCTGGGAGACGTTGAAACTCTAACCAGGTTAGGTGTTAAGTCTCGGTTTGCCGACACGGGGCGTTAGCGCCAGTGACGCCATTCGGGGCCTGCTGTCTCCTTGTTTTTTTTTTTTTGTTTGTTTTAATTTTTTTTTAACATTTATTTATTTTTGAGAGACAGAGAGTGAGTGGGGAGGGGCAGAGAGAGAGGGAGACACAGAATCTGAAGCAGGCTCGGGGCTCTGAGCTGCCAGCACAGAGCCCGATACGGGGTTCGAACGAGCCCACAAACCCTGAGCTCATGACCTGAGCACAAGTCGGACGCTTAACCAACTGAGCCGCCCGGGCGCCCCTGTCTCCTGGTTAACAATCCGTATCCTCCATCGTATCCTTTCATAAACTCGCAAACGTAAATGTTTCCCTGAGTTAGGTGAGCTGTTGGAGCAAATTAATGCAACCCAAAGACGTTGGAGTGTCTGATCTCCAGCCGGTTGGCCAGAAGCACAGGTGACAACCTTCCATCACAGGCTGGCATCTGGAGTGTGTGTGTGTGTGTGTGTGTGTGCACGCGCGCGTGCACGCACACGGGGTGCAGTCTTGTGGGACCCGCCCGTTAACCTCTGGGATCTGATGCTATCTCCAGATAGATAGGGTCGGAATTGAATTAAATTGTAGGACACCCCCCCCCAGCTGGTGTCACAGAGAATTGCTTGATGTGTGGGAAAACCTCCACACGTCTGGTGACCAGAAGTGAAGTGTTTTGTGCGAGCAGCGAAGGAGACTCACAGGAAAGAAACACACAGCGGGGGAAGAACTGGGTTTGCTCCTTCGTAGCATAGAGGGAGGAAAAATCATTTTCCCTCTACCCTTCTAGGTACAAGGTTGAGACACCCCTGTAATACAAAGACAAAAACGAGCAAAAGTTTAACAACAGTATCCCTCCTGTATACATGGGAGAGACGCAGGAAAACTGAATAACTCTCCCAGAGGGCCCAAACCCCCGCCTTAAATAACTCCGGCTAAAGACAAAAGATGTTGGGGGTAGGGGAACGGGGACAGAGGGGAGTAGCTATAGAGGGAATAATAACCCTAGTCCCTTTTCCTTCGGTGGAGTTGGAATGGCATTTGGACAGTGGAGATTTCCAAGAGGATGCCAGCTGCCTCCATTTTGACCTTAGTCAGGTACTTACTAACTGATTAAGTTCTCTCCAGCTTGTCCCTTAGTTCGGGCAAAGGACCCTGTGGGCAGAGCATTCCCCGATGGGAACTGAAAGTACCCCCTCAGGCAGCGACGGCTGCCCTGAGCCACCCACCTGTCACTGATCCCAAGACAGCGATCGAGCCGACCTTTCCTGCCCCCCCTGCACGTAACCCACTGACCGTCGTCCCACGTTTTCCTTATAGGAACCTGGAAGGATTTTCAGCCCTTGGGAGACACTCTTTGAGCCACAGTCTCCCTGGTGTTCGCCTCACTGAAATAGGTTCCTTTCTCGTCTCCCCACCGCCCATCACTCTGCCTTTGGATTTTGGAGCGGCCGAGCCTGGTCTGTTAGGGACCCCCCCAGGGCCAGGTGCTCTTGGACCCCTGAATCCCAGTTACCAAGAGCTAAGGGGCCCCGCTCCTGAGTGACCTTGCCCCACCAATGAGAACCAGAGGTGAGGGACAGCCAGAGGCAAGAAGCCCCATCCTGTTGGGTCTGTGGTCTTCAGGCTGCACGGTGCCTCCCCCACACTGGGCCTGGGGCGGGGGTGGGGGCGGGGCGAGAATGGGTTTGCTATTTGTTAACTCCGATCTGTGCGGTGGTGTTATTCCCTCTCTTAGCCAAGTGAGAAGGATGCGGCTCCTTCGGTGTCGACAAGGACGGAGTCCCAGGACAGGTCTCTGGAGGCCTGAGGCGGCCTTGCCCAGGATATCAGCCCACAGGGACGCTGTTTCTGTAGCTGGAGCATCCTTCGATTTAACAGAGGCCTGGCTGAGCAGCCGGTGGGCCCTGGCTCCCCCAACAAGAAGTCAACTCTGTGAGGAAAAACGCTCTGTTTCTCTATCCCCAGCTCCTTTTTTTTTTTTTAAGGTTCTTTAATCTTTATTTTTGAGGGAGAGAGAGAGAGAGAGTGTGAGCAGGGGAGGGGCCGAGAGAGAGGGAGACACAGAATCCGAAGCAGGCTCCAGGCTCTGAGCTGTCAGCACAGGGCCCAATGCGGGGGCTCGAACTCGCAAACTGAGCCGAAGTCACTCAACCGACTGAGCCACCCAGGCGCCCCTCTGTCCCCAGCTCTTAAAACAACCCAACAAGGGGCGCTTTGGTGGCTCACTCGGTTAAGCATCTGACTCTTGATTTCAGCTCCGGTCACGATCCCAGGGTCATGGAATCCAGCCCTGGGTTGGGCTCCGCGCTGAGTGTGGAGCCTGGTTGGGATTCTTTCTCTCTCTCTCTCTCCCTCTGCCCCTCTCCCCAGCTCTCTCTCAGGCTCTCTCTCTCTCTCTCTCTCTTTCAAGCAAAAAACAAGCAATAAAAACAACCCAGCAAAGGGTAGGGGCTACATAAGCATCATGTGTGAAGTGTAAGGGTGGGGGGAGGGGCGGGGGTTGGCACTTACCGAGCCCTTCAAACCTTTTCTGTTTACTTCCCGGAAGCCGTGGCTACATTATGACTTTTAATGGATTTCATTTTTATTTCTTTTAAATCCCACACAAGTAATACAGGATACAGCTTCCTTGGGGAAAAAAAGGCAAACGTTACAGACAGGACTAGAGTCTTCTCTGATACCCCTTCCCCATCCGCATGCCCACTGCGAAGTGACCCTCATTAGAACCGCTGCGATCAGCTGCTATAGCTTGGCCGTGATCCTTCCGGAGCCCATCCCCATGCATTTGCATCTATTTGCATGCATATGTACGGACTTAGAATGGTGCCTAGTGGGTGTTCTTTTGCATAAGTTTTGCACACTACTCTCGTGGCTCTGTCACTTCCCAGTCCTTCTGGGAGATTAACAAACAATTACCGAGCACTGCGCTGTTCTAGGAACTGGGGAGACCTCACCGCACAACAGTTCCGGCCCTCCTGGAGCTTCCTTTCTAATGGTCAATAATAATATTAAATGAATAAAGCGTATCGTATGCCAGGTGGTAATGAGTCCTAAGGAAAAAAATAAAGCAGGGAAGGGAACGGGGGAGGGAGGGGCCGGCCGGGGGGAGAGGGGGCTGCGATTTTAAGTAGGATGGTCAGGGAAGGCGGCTCCGAGAAGATCTGAAGGAGGTGGGTGAGCAAGGAAGCAGACCGGATGTCTGCGGAAAAGAATATTCCAGGCCAGGAGCTTGGCCGGCATATGGGAGGAGTAGCAAGGAGGCCCGCTGATTCCTGGAGCCCGTGGAATGGGGAGAAGAGCTGGGAGGCGAGGACTCTGCCTTTGGCTTGTAGCATGGAGCCACCGGGCGGTTCTGAGCAGAGATGACTTGACCTGATTTCTGCGTTACCGGAAAGGGAGAAGCAGCCGGGTTCTGGATACGTGTTGAAGCCAGAGCCGCTGGGATTTGCTGCCGAATTACATGTGGGGTGCAAGATGACCCCAAGGTTCATAGCCTGAGTGACCGAAAGCACGGAGTCGCCGTTTGTGCAGTGAGGGTGACGGTGGGAGGAGCGGGTCTGGGGGGGAAGGCGTCGGGGATTCCCCGTTGAGCCTGCTGAAAATGACGCGGCAATTAAACACCTGGGGGGCGACGTCAAGGTTGATTAAACAGGTATGGAATTCAAGACGAGGTCGCTGCAGAGGCGAGCGTGGGAGCTGTCCTGTAGATAGAGGCAAGAGCGTGTCCAGTATATATTTAAACCATGGTCGGGATGCGACCACTGGGAAACACTAGGGAAGAAAAGAGACCTGGGGTGCCTGGGTGGCTCAGTGAGTTAAGCCTCCGACTCTTGGTTTCAGATCATGATCTCAGGGTTCATGAGTTCGAGCCCTGTATTGGGGTCTGCACTGGCGGTGCGGAGCCTGCTTGGGATTCTCTGCCTCCGTCTCTGTCTCAAAACCATAATAAACATTTTTTTAAAAAAGAAGAAGAAGAAAAAAGAAAAGGCAGGAGACTGTGGTGCCCCGGAGGGGAGGAGAGATTGCCTAGGGAAAACCCTCGGTTTCGTTCCTTCCTATGTAGGGAAAAACCCCGCTCTCCCCTGTGTGCCTCCCGCACCTTCACAGACGACACTTCCCTTCTGACGCTTCGGGTCACCAAATGCCTTTCCCCACACCAGCAAACGACTCGAGGACACCAGCAGGGGGTCCAAGAATTCAACTCAATTCTGATAGTATTTCACTAGAAATGGCATGAGATTCCATAGGTTAAGCGCGTAGGCCCAGGAGACTGCCCCCCAACCCCAGATGCCAGTCACGAGTCCAGGCTAGCCCCTGTATTTCTCACCTGCCGGCTATGGGTTCGATTAACGTGCTAGGGCAGCAGACAGGACTCAGAGAAACATCTTTACCAGTCGATGAAAGGATACGAGAGAAGGTCCAGAGGAACAGTCAGATGAAAAGATACATACGCCCGATTCCCCAACAAAGAAGCTTCTGTCCCCACGGAGCTGGGTTCATTGCCCTCCCCGTGTGGACGTGGTCGCCAACCCGCAAGCTCTCCGAACCCCCTCCCACTGGGATTTTACGGAGACTTCGCCGTGCAGGCATGACCAATTACTGACTCCACTCCCAGCCACTTTGCCCGCTCTGGAGGATGGGGCTGGAGCTGAAAATTCTTTCTGGTGGCCAGCCCCCACCCAAGAGCCATGCGGGACCCCGTGCAGGGTCACTCCAACAGCACAAAAGGCGCTCCTAGAGCTCTTATAACTTAGGAAATCACAAGGTTTTTTTTTTTAATGTTTATTTATTTTTAAGAGAGAGAGAGAGAGAGACAGAGCATGAGCAGGGGAGGGGCACAGAGAGGGAGACACAGAATCTGAAACAGGCTCCAGGCTCTGAGCTGTCAGCACAGAGCCCGACTCGGGGCTCGAACTCGGGAACAGTGAGATCATGACCTGAGCCAAAGTGGGACGCTTAACCTACTGAGCCACCCAGGCGCCCCAAATCACAAGGGTTTTAGGAGTCCGGTGCCAGGAACCAGGGGGCAGAGACCAATATATATTTTGTCTATTGACTTCCAACGATCTTAGGGCACCCGGGTGGCTCAGTCCGAAGAGCTTCTGACTTTGCTCAGCTCCTGAGTTCTAGCCCCACATCGAGCTCACTTTGGATTCTTTGCCCCCCGCCCCTCCCCCACTCACACTCTCGGTCTCAAAAAATTTAAAAACATTAAAAAACAAAAACACCTCACAATGATCTTAAGAAGAACTAGTTTGGTGGAGTGGTGGGCGTGAAGGCCAGACTGGGGTATGTAAAAGAGAAGGTTCTAGGAGAAAGACGAGAGGCAGCAAATGCAGGCAGCTCTTTTGAACGGTTTAGAAAAAGGGAAGGAGAGAACTGAGGCAATAGCTAGAGGAAATCGGTTTTTTCTTCATTTGGGGAATAAACAGCATATTTGTGTGCTAACAGAAGAGATCCGGTAGAGGAGGAAAAATTGATGACGCAGGAGGGAGGGGCCAACCGCTATCCAGTGCAGAAACGGAACACGCACGATCCCTTAGAGCGACAGCACTGCGCAGCTCAGTATAGAATCTTCAGCCCTGAAGGTTGGAAAAGACCTTAGAAGCGATGCCCTCCAACTTTCTTCGGTATGCAGGAATTCCCCCACGAAGCCTCCCAGAAAAGTCCCCCCGGCCTCTGCTTAAACATCTCCGGGGATGATGAACTGGCTGCTTCTCGAAGCAGCCATTCGCATGTTAAACCCCTCTGTCGGTTAGGTAGCCCTTCGGGAGTGTATTGCGCCCAAATCTGCCTCTCCATCAGTTTCACCCACTGGACCGCGCTCCGTGATCCGGCGCCACGGACCCTCGCTGTAATATACATTGCCACGAATGTTGCCCATCCCAGGCACTCTTTTATAGACCACCTCTCACGGAATGCTCACGATAGCACAGTGAGGAAGGTATTAGCCTCCTCTTTGCACCAATGGAGAAACTGAGGCACAGGGAGATTCAGCGACTTACCCAAGGGGGCAGGCTTGGTAAGGAGCAAAGCCGTGAATTCAGATGGGGGGAGGGGAGGGTTCTGAGTCCTAAGCCCACTCTACACTCCTCCACTCTGCATTGAGTCCCCTCCATCTCTCCCACGGGCCAGTCTTTCAGTTTTTTAAAGGCAGCTGCCACGTTCCCCCATGAGCCTTCCCCTCCTTCAGCTAAACATTCTCCATTTCTTACAGCCATTTCTCATCCGGAGTCCCTTCGCTCCTGGCCAAGCTCACTAATGGTCTCCAAAACCGGAGTACAAAATCCCAGGTGGGGATCTGGCCAGCCCCGCATAGAGCACCCTTCTTGCGCCCCCACCCCCTTTGCTGTGGATACTGTCCCCCCACCCGCCCCACCGCCCCCGTTCCCGCAGCCGGGAATCAAATTCCTGCCTTGGTAAGGACGCCTCGTCAATCTGTTGTCTTACTCATTTTTCACTCATAAATAGGAATAATTTGCATATGTGTTTGGTCTGTTTTGTTCCTTTTCAAAATCGCCCGTCCCCAGGAGCCCTGCAAAACAAGTGTTACATGAGCACAGAAGGAGATGCGGGAGGCAGCCCCGACATTTCATTATACTTTGAAATGTGTGAAGTGTGAAACCGACCCTCCCCACTTGCTAGATTAGGCGCGTGGGTCCTAGCTGTGTTTGGAAGGAGTGTGTCCTCTCTCTGGATCTCAATGAATGAAAGCATGTCGGGCTGTTGCCTCCGTGTGGATTTCCAGCAGCTCTGAGCGTCTGGCAGGGAGGAAACAAATCAAGTGACTATTCTTCCCAGCCCGCGCTTGCCAAACTGGCTGCCAGGGGACCCTAGGAACACAACCCCGGATGATGCCAGCTGGCCAAATTGGAACTAGTGGCAATTTGGGGCACATTCTTCCTTGTGCTTTAAGGGAGCAGCCCAACTCCCCAAAGAATGGGAACCACCCTTGGATAGGTAAGACTGGGCTGTAGGCTTCCGGGTCCTAGAGCGCCCAGTGGGCATTTGTCCCCGAAACCTCCACTGTCCCGCCAGGGCCAGGCGGCATTGTTCTCCTTCAGGGGGGTGACGACCTCCGGCATGCACGCCAAAAATGGCATGCGCATCCATTAGCAGAGGCCCTGGGACCAGCTTCAAAGCTCTCTCCCTCTCCCTTCCCTTGCTGTTTGTGGGCACCGCTAGCCAGTCCCTGGAGGAGCTGGCCCAGGGACAACGTCTTGTCTTGAGAGCCCAAGCTGGGCTCGGGCCCTCCTTGCCCCCTCTACCAACCCGAACCACAGCCCAGCACTTCCGACAGAGAGATCATGCTCTTAGCGGACCAATTGTGAGAAACTGTCCACACCCACCCTACCGACAGGTGAAAACAGTGCGGTTCGGTTCCAGAGCCACAGAATGCCCAGGTGAGAGCCACGGACCCTGTGCCCCCAAAGGCACGGACCTGTTTCTTAATCTTCTTAAGCCAGAACAGATGGCAACGAAGCATGACACAAAATACACCCAGGGATGCCTGGGTGGCTCAGTTGGTTTAAGCGTCCGACTCTTGGTTTTGGCTGAGGTCATGATCTCGTGGGTAGCGAGATCGAGCCCTGCATTGGGCTCTGCACTGTGAGCGTGGAGCCTGCTTGGGATTCTGCCTCCCTCTCTTTCTCTCAAAATAAATAAACTTAAAAAAAGTAAATAAACATGATCCCTTGAGCCCACAGCCCCTTCCAGCCTCTCCTATGGGGCACCCAGGTGGCTCAGTAGGTTAAGCATCTGACTCTTGGTCTCAGCCCAGGTCATGATCTCCTGGTTCATGAGTTCGAGCCCTGCATCGGGCTCTGGGCTGAGGGCACGGAGCCTGCCTGGGATTCCGTCTCTCCTCTCTGCCCCTCACCTGCTTGTGCTTTCTCTCTCAGAATAAGCGGATAAACTTTAAAAAAATAAATAAATAAACTCCAAACTGCTTTACGTGGAGATCTCACCAGATTCTGCCCACTTGAGTCAGAACAATATTCAAGTGAACTCAGCCCTCACAGGGGCCGCTGAAACGTTTGAGGCCAAGACTTGGAGGCCTTGAGTGGTTGGGGCATCTTCCCAGAGGAGCCGCCGTGCAACGTAGGGTTGAGTGTGCCCCCCGGAAAGGCCTCCAAGAGGCTTTCTCTCTCCCCCGTTGGGCCCCCCACGTCTGAGATCTCCATCATTAGAGACACTCCTTTGTGTTAAGGCCTCGAAGGTCCCTTGTGCTAATAAGGCAAATGTTTCAGAGTATAGGCTATCGGCTAGACATTTGCCCCTCGAGCCGCGCTGCCCGGGTTTGAATCCCAGCTCCACCACACGCTGGCCGTGCCATCCCGCGTGAGTCCCTTAACCTCTCCACTTCTCCGTGCCTCAATTTTCACAGCTGTAAAATGGAAGTGACAACGGAAAAGCTTAGTCTGAGGATTCGACGAGTAAGTCCACGTAAACGGGGGAAGTGCTCACCAGATGTTAACTGTTATCATCATGACGGGGTCAGATTGGGAAGGGCTTTGAAGGCCGGGCTAAGGAACAATGCGGGCTCGGGTCCCGCCTAGTTCCCAGAGTCTGCTCCTCCCCGGTCCATGACAGGGGACGGTTTCTGAGGATGGTGCAACCCCCCAGCTGTGAGCGCAGCCCTGCCCCAGGCTCTAGGCCAGAGGGATATGGGTAGCTCCAGCTCAGCGCTCTGGGGCTCTGCCCGGGGTCACCCTTACTGCTGGGCCAGTCCCAACTTCAGCCCTCGGCTCTGATAACCGGGCAGCCCCCTCGGGTCCCCTTCATCGTTCTTCAGTTCTGGCTGCTAAATTAGTGCCTTTCCCCCTGCCCTTGCTTTGGGGACCTCTCACCCGGGCAGGGAACTGAGACGTAAGCCACTGAGAGCCATTTGGCTGCCACGTGGTAGCGTGTTGGGTTGGGCGTTCCGGACTGCAAGGACTCTGCGAGGGCAAACGTGATTAGGATTGGAGCAATCAGGCGGAGCTGCCTGGAGGAAGCGGAGCCGGGATAGGTGGCATGTGCACTGGTAGAAGGTGGAAGAGAAAAGCTGGAATCTGGGCACGGGCCCGGACCTTTAGCTCAGCCCCCTAAAACTCCCTTCACAACTTAGCTCAAGTTCGCAGTTCCTCGCTGTCTGTCCCGTCCCACGGCAGTTCGCTGGGTCGTATCCGGCTGTATCCGGAGAGATGGCAACGCCTACTAAAACCGAGGACGGCAGTGGCATGTGTGGACCTGGAGGATGGCACGATCGATGCCCTCTGTTGATGGACGGTCACTGGCGCACTACCGAGTGAACCCTGGAAATAAAAATGATACCGGATCTTTAAAGGCAGCGTCATTATCATCTAAAGCCAACTGCCTCATTGTCTTTAGAGAAACCCCAAGAGGAACAGGGTCAGGTCCCTATTGTCTTTCACAAACCCTCAGCATCAGGTTCAACTTGGGAACCTCGAGTCATCAAGGCATTCCCATAATCCTTTGGGAACCACCTGCTGGCAACTCACTCCCCTGGCTTGGGGTGGACCGCTCCCCGCTCTCAAAAGGATGGACCATGGGCACGGGTGGTGCACAGGGTTTCTTTGTACCGGGGCTTCTCAAACGATCTGTGGTGAAAGATAAGTTATTTAGCTCTTTTTTTTTTTTTAATTTCCAATCTGTCACGAGCAGATACTTCTGTAAAATAATTTTTAAAAAATGAATCACGTGCTTAGATGCCGCCGTAATATCAAATTTCCGTAAATGCTTCTAAGCTCTCGATTTCTGTTCTTAGACTGTTGGACTGGCGTCAGTCCACAGACCACGCCGTTCCAGGCCTCTCTGGATTCCATTCGCTCAGCGAGGAGACGCTGACGACATGCGGAACCGACTCCCTAAGGACGGCCGGCTCCGTTGAGATTCCGTCCATCCCCTACGCAAAGCAATCTGTGCCCAATGGCTGGTAGTTAGATTCCAATTCCAACATCCTCTTTCTACTCCTAACCCCGACTCTGCCATAGGCCGCCTGGAGGGAAACGTGCCCTTGGCTGAGAAAAGAAGATTTAGTATTCACCACCCTGGTATCTGAAACCAGGAACCATGCGTCGCTGAATCGGCCAGAATCTTTTGGTTGTAATTGAAGGAGCATGGGCTTTGGAGCCACACAGACCCGTCTGAATACCGGCTCCGTCGCATACTGGTAAAGTGTAACGGACCCTCATCCAGTCCAGTCCCTTTGTCAGACGGTCCCTGATGGATATCCTGACGGAGGAACAGGAACCCCACGACACAGAAGGATTGATGGCGACGCCGGCCCTCTTTTGTTTTATTTTTAGCTTATTGCCGTGTTCTGCAGTTTCCGAGTTGGGCTGTGAATTTACAGATTATATCATCTGGTTCTAACTAAACCGGTCCTCCCCAAATGGAAAAGTGGACTGAAAAGATTCCTACAAAACCGCAGCCTGAACGAAGATAATATGAAGAACACAGACTCATCGCCACTCCTAACATGACCCTCTTATCCGCCCCATTACAAAGGAACAGCAACGATACAGTGGTTCCGATAAGAAATCAGCCAAAAGTATCTATTTCTTGATCTGGCTGCCGGCGGTAAATTTGTCTAGCTGGACACTTAACGATTTGGGCACTTTTCTGTCTGTATGTCCTAATTGTTTCCGTTTACATGGAAAAACTGGGCATCGGAACAAAGTTAAACCTCTACTACTTTTTCAGTAATGTTTAACATCATGTGAGTTTCAACACAGCACTCTATTAACTCTCACTAAATGCACGGATACATGTTTAGAAGCTGCGTTTGGAGTTCACACTTGCTTTTCCCATCATGGCGAAAAAGGGTCAAAACAGATCCACGCGAAATAATACGGTGACAAACTAAGGTGCCTCCTTTGGTCAGCAAATACCATCGGAAGGCATCTCGAGCACATTGCTGACGATTTGAACAAAGTATTGGAATAAATGGTAGAGTGTAGGAAGCTGGCTGTACAGCTGATAAAATGTTTCTAACATTTGCAGCTTTGTGCTTACAAGGCTTCCTGTTACCTTTAGATCCCATTTCACTAATGAAATCCACGAAGAACCACTTTTTTGCCTGCCTGCTGAAGGAAAGATATAAAGAAGATGTGGTCTGAACAGAAAATGACTGGTTTACTCATTTTATTTGATTATTAAAAAGCGTTTTCGAGTAAGCTCCACGCCCAACGTGGGGCTTGAAACTCATAACCTTGAGATCAAGAGTCGCATGCTCTACTGACTGAGCTGGTCAGGTGTCCCCTAATATTTATTTATTTATTTATTTTTAAATATTTATTTTCGAGACAGAGAGAACATTAGTGGGGGAAGGGCAGAGAGAGAGGGGGACAGAGGATCCGAAGCAGGCTGCAGGCTCTGAGCTGACAGCGCAGAGCCCGACACGGGGCTCGAGCCCACGAATCACAAGATCATGACCTGAACTGAAGTAGGACGCTCAGCCAACTGAGCCACCCAGGCGCCCCAGTTTTTTACCCAAACGAAGTGCTGCTTTGTCGGGAATTCTTTTCCAGAGGGGGGGTGTGGATTTCAAGGTAAGTTTACCGAGAAAGTTGGCAAGCTGTTACAGCTAGGATGTCGACGCCTGAGACATGCAACGGGTTTTTAGGATTCACCCAGTATGGCATAGAAACTAGACTTTTGAAATACAGTAAAATCTTTACAGAGCTCTATTCTGTAACAGGTAGAGAATGGCACACCCGTTGTCACTTTGGTACTACAGAGACACGGTTTATTTGGGGACGAAGCCCTTAAAAGAGTTGTCAACCTGAAAGATAAGCCTTCTTGTCACACAAAGATATGTGTGTCACATTTACTGACCTCTTCCATGGTGTCCTATAGCACTCAGTGTTCAATGTCAGTAGCAGGACATTTAAAAAAAATTATAGGGGCGCCTGGGTGGCTCAGTCAGTTAAACGTCCGACTTCGGCTCAGGTCATGATCTCACCGTCTGTGAGTTCGAGCCCTACATCGGGCTCTGTGCTGACGGCTCAGAGCCTGGAGCCTGCTTCCGATTCTGTATCTCCCTCTCTCTCTCTCTGCCCTTCCCCTGTTCACGCTGTGCCTCTATGTCTCTCAAAAATAAATAAACATTAAAAAAAATTTTTTTAAATTATAGGGGCACCTGGGTGGCTCAGTCAGTTAAACGTCTGACTTTGGCTCAGGTCATGATCTTGTGGTTCATGAGTTCAAGCCCCGCATCGGACTCTGTGCTGATGGCTCAGAGCCTGGATTCTGTGTCTCCCTCTCTTTCTGCCCTTCCCCTGCTCACCCTCTGTTTCTCTCTCTCTCTCTCAAAAAACTAAATAAACATTTAAAAAAATTACAAGCACTCCCAATCTGGCTAGTCAAGGTTAAATTGATATTTTCACAATGAGCGACAGAGTAACTGCTTTGGAAGGAAACTCAGCACATGGAGAGAACATTTGGAAAACGAATACATGTGTTTTCGCGGTTATGTCATTGTATTGCCAAAGATGACGCGAGTTGCATACCTAGAAAACCTCTCATATCTGCGCACTTAAAAACCTAGGACTGATACTTTCTGCCCTGGTTTAAAATCTTTCAAATGTAGAGTTTTTGTGGGTTTTGAAGACATTCGTTAAAAACACAAAAGTGCAACAGGTGCTGATTGGTTGGCCAGAACGAACGATCGACATCAGGACCGGCGTCCGATTACCAGCTGAATTTCATCGAAAACCATTGCATAATTGGTGGGTGGAATTGAAAAGTGGGTTTCATGACGTACGAAGCCCAGCCAGTGGAATTTGTCTTCTGTTGGGGCCGTGTGTCTTATGGAGACATCTTTCTCATCTATGACGGCCCCTGAAACCAAGTGCTGAAATAAACCAAGCTTAGAACCACACCTTTGCAGGGGCTTGTGGCCGGCTCAGCCAGAAGACTGTATGACTCTGGCTCTCGGGGTCATGCGTTCAAGCCCCATGTCGGGTGTGGAGATTACTTAAAAAAATAAGAAAGGGGCGCCTGGGTGGCTCAGTTGCTTAAGCATCCAACTTTGGCTCGGGTCATGATCTCGAGGTCCATGGGTTCGAGCCCCGCTTCACTTTCATTCAATCAAAAAAGTTGGGAGACCCCTGCTTTCATAATAAGTCCTCGGTGGGTGCTGGCTCTAATGGTAGCCCGCGTATGAGGGGTGCACGAGAGGTGGTGTAAGATACGACCAAAGGCACGAGCCTTGGGGTCAGGCCAAATTGGGTGGGTTTCCCCGACACTTGCTCAGTGAACATGGCCGCTTTCTTTTCACTGGGCCTCAGTTTCTCATCAGCCCCCATGTCTTAGAGTTAATGTAAGGATTAGAGAGGATGTACTTTTTTGGTAACAGCTTTATTGAAATATAATCCACATACCATATAATTCGCCATGATATTTTATTTCAGTTAATGTTGGTTTTTGAGAGAGACAGACAGAGAAAGAGAGAGAGAGAGAGAGAGAGAGAGAGAGAGAGAGCAAGTGGGGGAGGGGCAGAGAGAGAGAGAGAGAGAGAGAGAAGGAGACACAGAGTCCGACGCAGGCTCCAGGCCCTGAGCTGTCAGCACAGAGCCCGATGCGGGGCTCGAACTCATGAACCGCGAGATCCTGACCTGAGCTGAAGTCGGATGCTTAACTGACTGAGCTGCCCAGGCGCCCCGAATTCCTTCTGATGACTGAATAATATTCCATGGCATGGGTGCACTTCATTTTGGTTAATCCATTCATCTGTTGGACATCGGGATTATTTCTCCCCTTTGGCTGTTATGACTAGAACTGCTCTGAGCTTTCGTGTATGCTTACGCACGTTTGATGCTTGGCCCAGGGCCGGCCGGCACCCGAGTGCTCAAAACCAGCAGGTAGGTGTTATGTTATCCTTATCATTAGGGGTGCTACATTGGGCGATTTGAGGCATAGGATGTCTGGATTCGAAACAGAAGGCAGAAGGCACCATGGACAGCATTCGCTTACTGCACAGCACTGGGGACAGCTGACCTGGCCGGCCATCCCCAAATGAGTGAGGCAGCACGACACGAGAGGCGTCAACACAGACTCTGCTCCATCACTTTTGAGCTGTGCGACTCTGGGCAGGTCGCTTAACCTCTCTCGGCCTTATGTGTGAATTGGATATGAAGACTGTCTTTTCTACACACCTCCCCGGCTTGCTGCCTGGGTCAAAGAAATAATGAAATAAACATGAAAGCGCTTTGAAAATCACAAGGGGTTATTACCCAAGCATTACATATTACAGAAGCTGACTCCTCTTAAATAAAGTAAGGAAACACTTTGTTCCGTTCGCCCTCCTCCTTCTCTCTCCGGATTGCTCACATTCTCTTTAGGACGACACCCTGGCCTTCTCACCGCAGCCCCTGATGCTTCCACTTCCTTCTCTGCATCTGCTTAAGGGCCAGGGATGAGAAACCGGGGTGAAAACTTGAACCTACATCAACAAAGGACCTGCAATGCCCCCCCCCCCAACCCGTGGAAATCTGTGCGACCTTTCCCGTTCTCTCCATCTCCGGTTGGTTAGAGCGCCCTCGTGTGTGTCCGCGTGGTAATGCTTCGAGAAACGTCCGGGATGGGACATAGTCACAGCTGTATCAATACGTGTAATGGAAAATTTTTTTTCTCTCGTCACACTCCAGGGCCCGTGCTTGACCCGTGGACTCCAGTTAAGCCATTGCAGCCCAAGTCTTAGGAAGTTTCCTATTTGCACTAGGGCTTGGGCCTAAAGATTTCTTTCTGCTCCCTGCACCCCCCTTCCTCCTCAGCCATTTTGAAAAACCCTTGGTCTCGTCGTTCGCAGATTGACTTGGTCTTACCACCTTCTCCTATTCCAAGCTTACTCTGCTCCCAGAGTAAGAGCATAACTTTTTTTTCCTAAAACATACATTCCGGGGTGCCTGGGTGGCTCAGTCAGTTGGGCGCCCTGACTTCAGTTCAGGTCATGATCTGGTGGTTCATGAGTTCGAGCCCCACATTGGGCTCTGTGCTGACAGCTCAGAGCCTGGAGCCTGTTTCAGATTCTATATCTCCCTCTCTCTCTGCTCCTCCCCTGCCCGCACTCTGTCTCTCAAAAATGACTAAAAACATCAAAAAAAATCTTTTTTAATGTACATCCTCACTTTACTGAAGGACTGGGGAGAAAAAGTAATTCCAAAGTAATAGGTAAGAATTTTTAAAGTGTTCGCTAAATGTGATTTGTTCTATCATCTAAGGAAAAGGGACTCAGAATGTTAAACTTTTCACAGGGGTGTCCTCAGGTAAAGGCCTGACATGTGGAAAGGGAGAAATGACAACCAGAGATAGTTACGCCCCGCAGTGCGCGTGCGCACACACACACACCCAAGCAGACACTCGCGCGCACACATTTCCACACAGCCACGAGCTCTTTGGCTCAGTGGAGAAGGAGCTTTCTCTCATGGCTTTCTCCTTCACTGAGAATCACGTGACGATATCACAACAGGTCTCCGGCAGAAAGGAAACATAGTTTACATTTAGCCCTTCTAGAATGTTCCCCGTCCCCTCCATCAGCAAGGGTTATGGAAGCCCGAGGGACTTTCCTGCCCGTATTCCACATGTTTCCCTCTCGCCTGTTTCACAGCCATGGATTTTTCTATAAATCCGTAAGCTTCACTGGCAAACTCCACTGAGCGCCCAAGATACACGGGCCTTTGGCTTCACCCCCAGAAACGTGTTCCTGAAAAGTCGAGTGCAGACTGAGTGTTTGCGGATCAGCGATCGCTCCCCACTGACTTCTGATACAATCCGTGAGCCCCTTTCTCTTCATCGAGGTTGAGCTTCCATGTATGCTTAGCCCTCAGCTTTGGGTTTCTCTGCCTCCTGCTGTCCTTCCTGAGAGGTCGACCACAGCTGAAAAATGAAGAAACGACCAACCCAACGAAATACGAAATTCTAGTTCAAATGGTCCCGGATCTGTAAACAAAGCACAAATACACCTGCGAGACTATTCAGGAAAGACACCCGGCATGGCCATTTGAGATGCAAATACCCTACCCTGAATGCACCTTTGGAGGGAGATTGTTTCCAAGGGCTGGAGGGGATTTGGCCCCAATCCCTTTCGGGGTGAGCAGTCACCTCAGGAGTCGGGCATCTTCATTTTAGAAGGGTCAGTACTGTCCTTCCTGCGGTCTGCCTCCTCGACCCCACTCCCGGCCCTGAAATTCCGGACACCCTCTCTCCTGAACCAGAGAGCGTGACTCTGGGGAACCCCCAAGGCAGCTGGAAGAACTCGCTAAGTAAAGATGGAATGAGTTGCTAGGGAGGTACCGTGGGTTCCATTTCTGGCAACAAGAGTCAACTAAGCAAGGGCACGTGTGTCATGGGTGGGTGGCGCCGGTCAGGTGACCGCCTTTGCAGCCTTTGGACTGTAACCAGAGATATTATTAGTGCCCGTGGCGAAGGGAATTGGCCCGCTTAGTGGCGAGGGGAATGAATGGTCCCAGCATTCTTCCATCTTGCATTCTCCGTGCTGGCATTTTGATGAAAAGAAAATATTGCTGCAGCTGTTTGCATATTCTAGAAGCGTGTGTGCATGTGTGTGGTTTGGTGTTTACAAATTTGGGGTTATGGAGGGGGAGTTTCCAGAGCAACGGAAGTAGCTGCTTGTCAGTCAGGGTTCATTTTGAAAATGAAAGCCTGAAAGCTTGGGGCCCACTCTGGGCCTGGGAGTCGGCAAAGGCCAGGAGGTGGCTTTGGCTTAGTGGGCTCGGTGAAGCAACTACTCGATCGCTCTTTTATTTTTTTCTGAATTGAGGAAACCTAGGAGTCGGTTTTGGTGTCCTGCAGGGATGTGGGAGGGGGCACCCCCCCCAAACACGCCGCACCCCCTCCGCATACACACGCAGTCCCATTTCCCCAGGCTGCCAAACCAGAACGAGGACAGTATGACACAGTCACTGAGGAGTTTAGAGTTTAACCGGCAGGCCAGAGCACCTGCAGGGAAACAGAACACAGGGCAGTCCGCGCTGGGGGCCACAGGAGGAATGCAAACAGCTGGCTGGGAGGGGAGAGCGATCGCTCTGGGCTGGGGTAATCGGAGGAGGCACGCTGGAGAAGGTGGAAACTGAGGCCGACGCCAAAGGACAGGGAGAAGAACCTCCTTAGACGGAAGGTCTGAAGGAGGACATTCTAGAAGAGGAAGGCAACTGTAAGCTATGCGCGGGTTAGCACAAGTCCGTCCATTGGGCTGGAATCTGGGGCCCGTGTGAGTGATTTGCCGGCGATAAGCTTGAATGCCAGTCCCTCTGTGCCAGGACAAAGACCGGGGCGGCACACAGACCTGCTCTGCCACTTCCTGCTGGGTGACCTTGAGCAAGTGGCCTAACCTCCCTGCAGACTGGGGGAAGCAATGAGACTTAGCTTTTGAGGTCGCTGGGAGGGTTAAAAGAGTTAATAGAGGTCAAGCAGCTAGTACAGGATCTGGCACAACAGGAAGGTTCAAAAAGTGACCACACGCGCATAGGCTGTCACGCAGGAAAGCTCAAAATATGCAGGGCAAAATATCTGAGGGTCAGGGAGGGAAAACCTCGACACCTTCCATCGTTGTCGGGCCCAGTGGAGTGGGCGGGCTTGGCCTGAACGCCCATCCCCTTTGGCCTAGACCGTTCAGTCTCCTGGCTTCTTGCCTTTGTCCCTCCCGAATCGCCTTCCCAAACACCACCTTAATCATGGCTGTGTCCCTCTCTGACTCAAGAAGCTTCTGTAGGCTCCCTGTTGCCCACTAACTGAACTCCCTAGCAGGGTGTGGGGCGGGGGAGGGGGGGGAGGGCATGAGGCAAGAACTACCACTCGGATGAGGGAAGGAAGATACAATGTCCTCAGGGAGACAACAGGGACAAGTCTCCGGAGAGGGCAGGGCGTTGCCCTGGCCGCTGATTCACCTGTGCCTGCTTCTTCCAGCCAACTCGGGAACGGTTAAAGAGGAGGAGAGGGCGGCGGGCCGAGCAGGGAGCCGCGGGGAGGAGAGGGGAGTACCCCTTCTCAGGTCCCTGCTAGAGCTTCCGCCTGGACCCTGGTCTCGGGTTCCTCCGCAGGAATCCCGGGCAGCTGCAGGCTCGGCGGGGAGGGCCAAGGCCGTGCGAAGGGCAAGGCGAGGGAGCGCGAGTCCCCGGCCTCCTCCGTGAGTGCCAGGGGCGGGCCAAAGGCGGCTCGGGGACAAAGTGCAGGGAGACTCCCGAGGAGATAAGAGGGAAAGGCGAAGGAAGGGGGGGGGCGGGGAGCCGGCGCCCTGGAGCTCAAGGCTCGCGCGCCCGGAGGCCTTGGCTGCGAGCCGAGCTCGGCCCGCCGGGGAGGGGGCGCCCTAGAGCCTCTTCGCCCCGGCCGCCGCGGGGATGCGGACGAGCCCGCGAGCCGCGGCGGCGGGGCGGCTCGGGAGCGCGGGCCGCGGCCGGGGCCCGCTCGCCCCCGCCTCGCGCCCCCGCCCCACCGGAGCGCGCGGCGCGGGAGGCGGGGCTGCCCGGCTCACCTGGCCGTTTGGGGCGGGGCCGCCCGCCGCCCGGGGACGCGGAGGGGGCGGCGGCACCGTCGGGGCGCTGGAGGGGCTCAGCCTGCGTACCCGGCGTGAGCTCCCACCCTTCCACGCCCCCCCCTACCTCCCGCGCCGGGCCCTCCCTCGGCTCGCAGCCTCTCTCCCTCCCTCTCCCCTCCTTTGCTCCCTCCCTCCGAGCCCAGTTGCTCAAGCCGCTTCCTTCCCCAACGCCAGCGCCAGTTCCTCTCCCGGAGGGGCCCGGGAAGGGCAGCGAACGCTTGACACTGGAAGCACCGCGGCGGCAGCGGCGGGACCATGGCCGAGCCCCTAGGGGCCGCGAACTCGGGGCGCAAGGCCTCGCTGGCCGCCACCACGCTGATTTCGCGGAGCGCCGCGCCACCCCGCCTCTCGAGAGTGGACCCCAGCAGCCTGGGCAGGTACCGGGACCACGCCGCCGCCTCCGCCGCCGCCGCCTCCCGGGACTCCCTGTTGCACGGCTCGCTGATGCTCTTGGGAACGAGCTCCGGCCGCCGGCGCGGAGGGCTGCGCGAGCTGCTGGGGCTGCCGTGGGCGGCCCCCGCCGGCTGGCTGTCGGAGGAGCGCGCCGAGGAGCAGTCCCCGGCCGGGCCGAACGGGCCGGGGGCGGGCGGCGGCGGGCTGTGCCTCGAGCCCCACGAGCACGCGTGGATGCTGGCGGCCGCCGAGGGCCGCCTTGAGGTGCTGTGGGAGCAGCTGGAAGCCGAGCCCGGGCTGCTGCTGCGGTGCGACCCGATCACGGGCTACACGGCGCTGCACTGGCTGGCCAAGCACGGATGCCACGAGGAGCTCATCCTGGTGTACGACTTCGCCCAGCGCCGGGGGCTGCAGCTCGACGTGAGCGCCTCGGGCAGCGGCGGCCTCACGCCCCTCCACCTGGCGGCCCTGCAGGGCCACGACATGGTCATCAAGGTGCTGGTGGGCGCCTTGGGCGCCGACCCCACGCGCCGCGACTACAGCGGCCGCCGGGCCTGTCACTACCTGCGGCCCGACGCGCCCCGGAGCCTGCGGGAGCTGTCGGGGGCCGAGGACTGGGAGACGGCGGGCGGCCGAGGGCGGATCAACGCCAACAACAACAGCAGCGGCGCCGCCGCGTGGACGCCGCGACACATCCCGAGCGCAGTGGGCGCGACCGCAGTGGTGAAGACCTACACGCCCCGAAAGGCGAAGGACTGCGCGGGCGGCCGGGTGGCGCAAATTCAGGGCCTTTTCCGCCAAATATTCCCCTTCTTCAAGGACCGGTGAGGGCGACAGAGACTGGAGAGCGCGGAGGGACCGCGACGCCGCGTCGAGGCCTCGGTTGTCTCGGGTCCCACCCGAAGGGGCGGCAGCTCGCTCGGGCCGCCGGAGCGCGCCGGGCCTGCCGGCAGCGGACCGCCCCCGGGTCTGTCTCAGGTACCGGACCCGGGTCTCCTACAGCCACCGGCCAGGAGACCTGGGGACCAGGGTACCCTCACCGAGAGAGAGGGCAAAGGCCAAGCTGCCCTGACGCCGAGTCCCAGAACTACAGGACTAAGGAGTTAGGAGCGGGAGTGCGGTCCTGCTCGGGAGAGGAAAAGTTTCGCTTCCAAGAGCCATTTCTGGGCAGGCAGAAGCTCTGGGTTTATTAGGAAGCGCTTGCTAGAAGAATGAGTTCAGACTGTAAACCGCTGATAACAGGGGAAACGCCTAACTGAAGGCTTGACCAGGCTATTCCTGCGGACAGAGTCGCCCTTCCCCCCAACCTGCTCCTGACACGGCCAGGCTTTACCGGTACTTTTTCTAATGTATCACGGATGGCTTCTTAAGCATATTAAAGAGGAGTATGTTTTCCTTTCGCGTGACAAAGCTGTCCTTTGCGTGACTTTTTTTTTTTCATTAACCACCGAGTGCGGGAAGCTTCCCACACTTGCAGGGAAGAGTTCACCAACCCATGGCCAGGAGCTAGTGATCGGGCGGCTCTGGACCTCGTTCCCACAGCAGAGAGCCAAGCCGTGCACCGGACGGAGCTACTTTCACCTTGGCTCCAAGTAGAGACACAAGGTTTGCCTGTCCCCGCCCCCCCCGGCCCCCTCCCCCCCCCCCCCCCCGCCCCGCTTTGACGGCTAGGTCTGGCTTCCCGCGGGAGTCTCATCCCGGAGGAGTTGTCCGTAGGGGGCAGAGGGGTGGGAGAAGGGAAAACTCTGCAAGTGTACATCTCTGATATTTTGTGGTGAGTCATGTCATTTACCTGGACTTCTGCCCTCCCGGAGACACACCCGCTGACACTTTTTCCAAGATAGGGCTTCTTTAATCATGAGCATTGCTTTTTCATTACATGTAATATATCAGTTATAGTTTGGGAAATTGCTCCCTTGCAATGGGTCATCGTGTCCCCAGCCCTCCCATCCCCGTCGCTGAACACCAGGGAGAAATTAAGTCATCACAGAACGCAGAAAAGTCCGCCCTGAGCTCACGCACGCAGGTCTCCGTCCCTGCCTGGCACGCCTGTTTGCCCCTCTCTGTTACCTCCTCCGCGCTCAGAACGTTACCATCTTCCCTTAATAACCCCCCGGGTTCTCGTCATCCATGAAATGATCCAAACCCTCCCTGTCTTACGTTTTCGGCCTGTCGCATGTTTCTAGGAACTGCACCTTAAAACACATTTACACAGCGTGATGTAGCAGTAAGTTTTTGTTCTCGGTGACCTTCTTCGACGTTTGAAAGGGAGAGCAGTGCCTGGATTCTGGCAGTGGGCGTCGGGATCTGGCACAACCCATTCCACCCCCGTGCCCATTTTGCAGATGCAAATTGGGTAACTGATGCAGGGCTGCGGTGTCCCCCCCCCCCCGCACCCCCCCCCCAGGGGACAGCCGCCAAGGTGGGTTGGGCTTGGCCAAGGCTGGCGGGGCGGGGCCCTCCTGCCCAGCGGCTGGGCCTGCAGGCTCGGCTCCGGCTCGGGCTCCGGCTCGGGGCTTGGAGGGCAGATTGGCTTGTGCCTTCGCCCAACATTCAAGGGACAGTGAGAACAGCAGTCCCCTCTTCGTGGGAAAGGTCTGACCCCAAGCATCTTACCTCTCAGCAGATCTGTGGACCTGAGACAGGCATCTGCCCCGCTTTTTCCAAAATGAAAACCCAGGCAGCCGGAAGATTCGAAAGCACTTTGTATAGTTTCTCCCGGAGTCAGCTATTTTTCCACGCAGCCTTGTCTCATCATGTGATATTACCCAGCCTACCTCCTCCATGTAAACTTGAGGTTTGGCTGCAGGGGACAGACTCCCATGCCGAAAAGTCTCCCGGCCTAACATCAAGCCGTTGGCATTTCTGGTATGCTTTTTGAGGCAAGACTGGTATGCTTGCCCCAAGAGAAAGGACAAATTCCCTGAGAAACTGCTTTCCAGGGGAGCAAGACAGAGCAAAGCAGACGATGTCACCCTGCATTCTGGTGGAGCTGGGGACGGGGGAAAGGTGACAGAAGCAGGGCTGTGACAGGTGAGCATGAGAGTTTCGGGTGGGCTGCCACCCAAAGGCCTGACCCGGGCGAAAGGTGCAGGGAAGGCTTTCCAGGGAGGAAGGTAAGGGGCCCGGTCTGAGGCTCCGGGGGCTGGGGGGGGGATGTGTGGGGCGTTGGTCAGTGGAAAAGGGGAGAGGCCTCCTGGCAGAGCCACTGGAGTGTGTCTGGGAGCACATAGCAAGGACCAGGAAATGTGAGTCCGCGGGTCTGGCAGGGAGGTGGGGGGCGGGGTAGTAGCTAAGGGCAAAGCTGGAGAAGTGGGTGGGGGTTCCGGTCACCAAGGGTCTCAGAGGTCATGCTAACAGAGGAACATGGAGGTTAACCTAAAGGTAGCCAGGAGCCATCGAAGGTTTCTTTCTAAGCAGACGAGTACCCTGATGGGATTTTAGAAAAGTCACTCTAAGGAGACAGTGGGGGTGGGGTGGGGGTGGAGCATCACACAAGCAAGGGCAGAAACGCTTCGAGAACAGAACCCTGTGGAGAGCAGTGGCTTTCAAACTTTTTTTCCTCCGTAGAATTCGCTCTCACGAAGCTTACCTGGAAGCCCCGTGTGTAAAACTGGCGAGCGCGGAGGTGAACAGACGGCGGCACACAGTGACCCCTCCCCCACCCCCCGCCGGGCGACATTCAGAACCGCGGGGGTGCCAAGCGCTCAGCCTCGCCTGGGTTGGGATGCTGACTCCTGGTCGTGCTCCTGAGCAGGGCACTCGCCCCTCTGAGCTGTGCTTTCCTCGTCAGCAAAATGGGGCCAACGCGACCTCCCCGGCAGGGTTCTGAGGGTTCTGCGGGTGTGAGATCACGTCTGTGCAACAGCCTAGCACGCTGCAGGACACATGCAGAACAGGAGAGGGGTGTCTGGGTGGCTCAGTCGGCTCAGCATCTTGATTTCGGCTCAGGTCTTGGCCTCACAGTTCTCAGGATCGGCCCGCGTTGGGCTCTGTGCTGACAGTGTAGAGCCTGCTTGGGGTTTTCTCTCCCACTCTCTCTCTCTTCCGGCCCCTCCTCAGCTCCTCGCACTCTCTGTCTCTCTCAAAATATATAAATAAATAAATAAGCCAGACTGGGGGCGCCTGGGTGGCTCAGTCAGTTAAGCGTCCACCTCTTGATTTTGGCTCAGGTCATGATCTCGCGGTTCCTGTATGGAGCCTTGAGTTGGGCTCCGAGCTGCCACACAGAGCCTGCTTGAGATTCTCTCTCCTTCTCTCTCTGCCACTCCCCCGATTGTGTGGGTGCGCGCATGCTTGAACATGCACTCTCTCTCTCTCTCTCTCTCTCAAAAAAAAAAGAAGCAGGGGCGCCTGGGTGGCTGAGTCGGTTAAGCGGCCGACTTCAGCTCAGGTCATGATCTCACCGTCTGTGAGTTCGAGCCCCGCATCGGGCTCTGTGCTGACGGCTCAGAGCCTGGAGCCTGCTTCAGACTCTGTGTCTCCCTCTCTCTCTGCCCTTCCCCTGCTCATACTCTGTCTCTATGTCTCTCAAAAAATAAAATAAAAATGCTAAAAAAAAAAAAAAAAAAAAAGCAGCAGCAGCCAGGCTCCTGGGGGGACAAACAGGCTCAAGTCTCCCCCAGCCTTCTGGCCCAGTCTTGTGACTCTCTCTCTCCTCTTCATAGCCAAGCCTCTCCAAAGGGAGGTCTCCTTCCCTCACTGTCTCCATCTCCTCACCTCTTCTTCTTCTTCTTTTTAATGTTTGTTTATTTTGAGAGAGAGAGAGTGCGCGCCAGCATGGGGAGGGGCAGAGAGAAAGGAGAGAGACAGAATCCCAAGCAGGCTCCACAGTCAGCGCAGAGCCTGGCAGGGGGCTCGAGCCCACGAACTGAGATCATGACCTGAGCCAAAATCGAGAGCTGGACGCCTCACCGACTGAGCCCCCCCGGGCGCCCCTCCATCCCCTCGCTTCCAGATCTCTCCTCAGCTCTCCGCATTCTGGTTCCCGCCTCCGTCATCCCAGTGCAACTGTTTCCATGACGGTCTCCAGTGACGACCTCCCAGCAGCCCAAGGCAAGTCCTTATCTTAATTCCCTTCTTGGCCTCACTGACCCATGTCGGCCACTTCCTACTCCTGGAAACTCTCTTCCCTCGACTTCCAATTACAGCTGTAATTGCTGGCATTTACCGACTCAAAGTCTCAGAAGGCTTTCTTTTCACTCTACGTTCCTTTTCTCCCTGCCCCAGTCCCCCCCCCCCCCTTCTCCCTTTGTAAGGGCAAATTGGGACTGATTCCATTTTGCTTAAGGGCAAACTGGGACTGACTCCATTGTGTTTCCGTGTCCTCCACCCTGAGTCCCCAGTGCCTGTGCAAAAGCTTAAAACCTGCAACTTCCCGGTGCCAAAAGAACCACACCCAGTGACCTATGGAACAGGACCCTTGACCCTTCCTCAGCCAATTGGCTAGAGTCACGACCATCACCCCTCCCACTGCCCCTAGACCCCTTTAAAACAATTGTGTTTTTGGAACAGTCTCTCCCTCTCTCTCTCTCTCTCTCTCTCTCTCTCTCTCTCTCTCTCTCTCTCTCGACCCACCGCTGCGTCGTTGCGGTAGGAGATTGAGCTCGAGCTAGCTCGAATAAAGGCTCTTTGTTCTTGCATCGGACTCGGCTCCCTGGTGGTTTTTGGGGTCCCCGAATTCTGGGCATAACACCTTCCTCACTCCGCTCCAGCCCCACAGCCCGCCCAGCAAGGTTCCTTGAAAGAGCCATGCTCTTCTGAGCTCTGGGATCCCTACATGCTGTTCCCTCTCCGGAAACACTCTTCCCTCTATTCCTTGCCCCCTCCACGTGGCCCTCTCCCACTCATCCTGCAGATGTTAGTCACCGCCATGGGGAAGACTTCTCGCCCTTTAAATTTCTTTCACCATTTATCTATTTTTGAGAGACAGAGCACAAGCAGGGGAGGGACAGAGAGAGGAAGACAGAATCCGAAGCAGGCTCCAGGCTCCACACTGTCAGCACAGAGCCCGACGCGGGGCTCGAACTCAAGCACTGTGAGATCATGACCTGAGCTGAAGTCAGACGCTCAACCGATTGAGCCGCCCAGGAGCCCCTGGTCCTCCTTACACTTGAGGAAATTATTCCAGCAGTTATTAGATTAAAATCTCTCCTGCCACCACTCGACTTAACGTTCCATGAAGACAGGGACCAAGTCTGTCTTATCCACCACGGTACCCCTCGTTCCTGATAGATGGGGGGTGCCCAATAGTTATGGATTGGCGATGGAATCATGGATCAGAACTCAAAAGCACAAGAAATAGATAGATTAGACCTCATCAAAATTAGACTGTGGGGCCTCAAAGGAAAACTATTGGGAAAGTAAGAAGACAACCCACAGAACAACAGACGACATTTGCAAACATACACCTCGTAAGGGCCCAGCATCCAGAATGTATAAAGAATCGGACAACTTGACCGCAAACATATAAACAACCTGCCTTAAAAAATGGGCCAAGGACTTGAACAGACGTTTCTCCGGAGAAGGTATATGTGCAGAGAGCCGGCGAGCACCTGAAAAGATGTTCAACATCTTAGTCATTAGGGAAATGTCAGCGAGGCCCGGAAGGGGATACGACTTTATACCCACGAGGGTGGCTGTGATCAGAAAGACAGATTATAACAAGCAGTGGACTAGGATGCAGGGAAATTAGAACCCTCATTCTCTGCTGGTAGGAATGTAAAATGGTGCGGCCACTTTGGAAAGCAGCCTGGCAGTTCCTTAAAAAGTTGGAACATAGGGGCGCCTGAGTGGCTCAGTCGGTTAAGGGTCCGACTTCAGCTCAGGTCATGATCTCATGGTTTGTGAGTTCGAGCCCCGCGTTGGGCTCTGTGCTGACGGCTCAGAGCCTGGAGCCTGCTTCGGATTCTGTGTCTCCCTCTCTCTCTGCCCGTCCCCTGCTCACACTCTGTCTCTCTGTCTCTCAAAAATAAACATTCAAAAAAAAAAATTGGAACATAGAGTTACCACATGTGATATTGTGATTTATAATAAATACGTATTTGGGGGCGCCTGGGTGGCTCAGTCAGTGGAGCGTCCTTGACTCTTGATTCTTGATTTCAGCTCAGGTCAGGATGTCAGGGTTCATGGGACTGAGCCCCGCATCCGGCTCTGTGTTGACAGTGCGGAGCCTGCTTGGGATTCTCTCTCTCTGCCCCTCCCCCGCTCACGTACACTCACTCTCTCCCTCTCTCTCTCAAAATAAATACATAAACTTAAATTTTTAAAAATATATGTATATATTTGGCCTTTGACCCTGTTCCAGGCACAGAGCAACGCTTCAAATTTCCTGATAAGAGTGATAATGGTGTCTTGTTATGTTAAATGGGTGTCTTTTGGAAAGCCCTTAAGGTGAGGGCTGGCTGCCAGGGCAACCAACCCCCAAAGATCACCCAAAGGAACGGAACTTTCAGTACCTCCCCCCAAACTTCCTGGGAGGGAAGAGGGCCTGAGGTTGAGTCAGTCCCCATAGGCCAATGATTTAATCAATGGTGGCTATGTAATGAAGCCCCCATAAAGAGCCAAAAGGAAGGAGTTCTAAGAGCTTCTGGGCTGGTACACACGTGGAGGTGCTAGGCGAGTGGCACCCCGGAGGGCATGGAAGCTCCGAGAACCGTTCCCTGTGCCTTGCCCTAAACATTTCTTCCATCTCTCTCTTCCTGAGTGACATCCTTTTTTCATAAACGAGGGATCTAATAAGTAAAATGTTTCTCTGATTTCTATGAGCCGCTCCAGCAAATTACCTGAGCCCAAGGAAAGGGTCCTTGGAACCTGCGATCTACAGCTGGTCGGTCAAAAGCACAGGTGGCACCTGGGTTTATAATTGGTACCTAAAGTTGGCAGGGGAGGGAGTGAGTCTTAAAGGACTCAGTCCTCAACCTGTGCAATCTGATGCCAGCCCCCGGGAGATCGTGTCTGAATTAAGCCAAATTGAGTTAGGTTGTAGATTACCCAGCTGGCGTCAAAAACTTGGTCCTTATGAGTGTGGGGACCCCCCCACACACACACACCTCGGGATGGGTACCAGAACTTGTTTACTATATGACTCCGAAATTCAACTCCTGGGTATCAAGGGATCTACCTAAGAGAAATGAAAACATACGTCCACACAATAATTTCTACATGAATGTTCATAGCAGCATCATTAATAACCTAATGGCTATCAACAGATGAATGGATAAACAAAATGGGGTGTCACCACACAATAGAATATTATTTGGCCATAAAAAAGAATGAAGTTTCCATACACGCAACAAAATGGATGAACCTTGAAAAGCTAATGATAGGGATGCCTGGGTGGCTCGGTCAACTGAGCATCCGACTCTTGATTTTGGCTCAGGTCATGATCTCACGGTTCGTGAGTTCGAGCCCCGCATCAGACTCTGTGCTGACAGCTCGGAGCCCGGAGCCTGCTTCGGATTCTGTGTCTCCCTCTCTCTCTCTGCCCCTCCCCTGCTCACGGTCTGTCTCTCTCTTGTCTCTCAAAAATAAGCATTAGAAAAATATTTTTTTTAAGTAAAAAAAACACAATTGTTATATCCTCTTGTTGGATTGATCCCTTTATCGTTATGTAATGCTCTTCTTTGTCTCTTATTACACTCTTTCTTTTAAAGCCTCTTTTGTTTGATACAAGTATTGCTGCCCCAGCTCTTTCTTTTGGCTTCCATTTACGTGAAGTATATTTTTCCATTCATTCACTTTTCGTTTGTGTGTGTCTTTAAGTCTGTCGTGAGTCTCTTGTAGGAAGCATATAGATGGGTCTCGTTTTTGTTTGGTCGGTTGGTTGGTTGGGTTTTTTAAAAATACAATCACCCTAGTCTTTTGATTGGAGCATGTAGACCATTTACATCTTTTTATGTTTATTCATTTTGAGAGAGAGAGAGAGAGAGAGGCAGAGAGAGACTGGAAGACGGAAGATCCGAAGCGAGCTTTGCCGACAGCAGAGAGCCCACTGTGGGACTCGAACTCCTGAACTGCGCGATCATGACCTGAGCGGAAGTCAGATGCTTCACTGACTGAGCCACCCAGGCACCCCTAGACCATTTACTTTTAAAGTAATTATTGATAGGGGCGCCTGGGTGGCTCGGTTGGTTACGTGTCTGACTTGATTTTGGCTCAGGTCCTGATCTCACGGTTTGTGGTTTGAGCCCGCCTTGGGCTCTGCACCGACTGTACAGAGTCTGCTTGAGAGTGTCTCCCTCTCTCTCTGCCCCTACTTTGCTCATGCACTTTCTCTCTCCAAAATAAATAAATAAACTTTAAAAAAATAAAAATAAAGTAATTATGGATGGCTATGTACTTTTTGCCAATCTCGTTCATTGTTCTCTGGTTGTTTTTGTAGTTCTCTGTTCTTTTTTTCTTCTCTCGCCCACTTCCCTTGTGACTGATGACTTTCTTTAGTGTTATGCTTGGATTTCTTTCTCTTTACCTTTTGTGAATTTATCATAGGTTTTTAGTTTGTGGTTACCATGAGGTTCATGTATAACATCCCAAGGAGATGGCAGTCTATATTCAATCGATAATCACTTAAGTTCAAGCACATTCTGAAAGCACTACATTTTTACTCCTCCCTCGTCACGTTTTATGTATATGACGATATATTTTGCATCTTTTTTGGTGAATCCCTGAATTAATTTAAAATTTTTTCTTCATGTTTATTTATTTATTTTGAGAGAGAGAACAGAGGAGGGACAGAGAGAGAGAGAGGGAGAGAATCCTAAGCAGGCTTCACACTGTCCATGCAGAGCCCGACTCCCGAGTCGATCCCACGAACTGTGAGATCATGACCTGAGCCAAAACCAAGAGTCGGACGCTTAACCGACTGAGCCACCCAGGCGCCCCTCCCTGAATTATTTAGATGTCATTAATTGTATTCCTTTTGTCTTTTAATATTCATACATGAGTGATGTTTAGCTTTATGAGTGAAACTTTTTTTCATAATTTTCTTACTTCTCGTTATGTCCTTTTCTTCTCCACTTGAAGAAGTCCCTTTAACATGTCTTGGAAGGCTGGTTTAGTGGTAACGAACTCCTTTAACTTTCGTCTGTCTTAGAAACTCTATCTCTCCTATCATTCTGAACGACAACCTTGCTGGGTAGAGTATTCTTGGTTTGCAGGGTCCTCCGTTCAGCACTGTGACTGTATCATGCTGCCTCCTGGCCTGCAAACGTTCTGCCCAAAGATCAGCTGTTAGCCTTATAAGCTTTCCCTTGTAACACACACACACACACACACACACACACACACACACACACACACACACACTTATTGAATAAATAATGACAGAGAAGTATCAACTCTTATTTATTCTTGTATCCCCAGCAGCCAGTACAGACATATGAGCATTCATTTTGTATGATGCTTTCGGTCGATCTAGTTCGTATTTGACATGAACTGGATCTCAACGTCAGGACAAAGAGAGACCTGTGGGAGCGACATTTGTTCCCACGGCGACCTGTGTACGCTTGGCTTTCAGCTTCTTCACCCCGCAAAGGTGTTGCGTGTGGTGTGTGGGAGAGTCAGGCTGATGACAGTGAGAAGGGGCAGCCTTCGCAAAGGCAAGGAGGAGGAAGTCTATGAATAGAAAGCTGACAGAGAGGGGGCGCCTGACTGGCTCAGTTGGGAAAGTGTGTGACTCTTGATCTTGGGCTCGTGAGTTCAGGCAACACGCTGGGTGTAGATTACAAATAAATAAATAAATAAATAAATAAACAAACAAATAAAGTTTAAAAGACGGTTGATGCAGGAACTAAATGACCTAGAGCAGTGAGGTTCCTGGGCTTGGAGGTAAGGGAGTCTTCCAGGCCTCAGAGGCCCTGAAGCACCCCTGCAAGCTCAGCTCAGTATGATGAATGATATTCACATTGGGGCCCTGGGTGATTCCGACCAGCTTCAAGCAGTTGCCTGTTCAGTTGAAGAAAGGGGAGAAGTTTATGGGGCGTCCCGAATTCGTAACAGTCGAGGGGGCACCCGGCTGCCTCATTTGGTAGAATATGCAAGTCCTAATCTTGGGGTCTTGAGTTCAAGCCTTCTGTTGGGCATAACACTTACTCAAAACAACAAAACACGGGGCACCTGGGTGGCTCAGTTGGCTGAGTGTCCAACTCTTGATTTCAACTCAGGTCATGATCCCAGGGTCGTGGGATCCAGCCCTGCATTGGGCTCCACGCTCAGTATGGCCGCTGCTTAAGATTCTCTCTCTCTCTCTCTCTCTCTCTCTCTCTCTCCCTCTTCCCCCTCCCTCACGCTCTCTAAAATAAAAAAAAAAAAATTGGGGCTCCTGGGTGGCTCAGTTGGTTAAGTGGCCGACTTCGGCTCAGGTCGTGATTTCACGGTCTGTGAGTTCGAGCTCCGTGTCGGGCTCTGTGCTGACGGCTCAGAGCCTGGAGCCTGCTTCTGATTCTGTGTCTCCCTCTCTCTCTGTCCTTCCCCTGCTCATACTCTGTCTCTATGTCTCTCAAAAATAAATAAACATTAAAAAATTAAAAAAATAAAATAAAATAAAATAAAAATTAAGAAACAAAACCAAAACCAAAACAAGCCTCTGTTCTGAATATGCAACAGTCTAAAAGCTTTAGTTCATACGGGAGTACTCCTCAGTATTCCAGAAAAATGTACATTTATGGAACACAATCCGTAGATGAGGTGCTCCAGAATTTGGACTCGTTTAAAGACGTGGTGGTCTTTTTGATGTGTCGCTCAGCTAGGCTACCGTCCCCATTTATCCAAACACT